>CAKLNU010000608.1:865000-1465000 GCA_922788865.1 Poeciliopsis turneri
GCTGAACTGAGTCAAAGCTGCAGGACATCCGGGCAAGAGATGCCAGGCGACCTGACGGGACCCGAGTGACGGCGGCCGAGTGCTTCAAATCAAACCAAGTTATTGTCAAATGTTTGTTCAGCAAAAAAAACGTAAAAAATAATGACAATATTTTTGTTTGTGCCGCTATCATTTTAAAGATATCCCTAAATGTTTAAGATATCCCTAAATGTTTAAGATATCCCTAAATGTTTGTTTGATTCCAAGAATTGATCGACCTTGGTTGGTTGAACTTAGAAAATTAAACAAATTTTGCGGTGGAGACTTTTTTTTTCACTGCACAAGCCACCGCAAACATAAAATCATGTGAATGTCAGTTTTGTTTGATTTCGTCAACATGTGGTGGAGAGAGGGCAGGTTGACCTCTGGTGACCTCGGGAAACTTTTTTTTTCTGTTTTTCTGAAATTTTAGAAATTATAACGCCACAAACAAATTTATATTGCACAAATGTTTGACACCAGTTCCATTTATTCTGAAGAAGATGGGGCCTCACTTCACACGGGTCAGTTTGAAGTGACGCTCTGGACACCAGACCCTGACCCGACGCGGTCGGCTGCGGTCGTTTCAGGTCATCCACCCACAGCCAGCAGGAGAAATGAACCGCAGTCAGATTGGGATTATTTACCCCAGATTTGAGTTTTCACATAAGCCACAGGATTGGGACCAAATTGAGGAGGCAAACGTTTTTAAAATTCAAACATTTTCTTTCTCTTAAAAAAAAAAAAAAAAAAAAAAAAAACAGAATAAATTTCTAAATATGCTCTTGTTATTGTGATATTTTTGTTTTCATTTTTCTTCTGACTGGCAGTGATAACATTTTGGAGTGCCGACCTAAATCAGATAAGATAAACGGTGGCGCTGGTACCGTGCAGCAGATTTTCTGCATGTTCTCCTCCCACAGTCAGAAATCATGGCTGCTGGCTCAGCCGGTCTCTCTAAGTTGTCCAACGTTGTATGTTGTCCTATTATTATCCAAAATGTAATTGCCTTTCAGAATCAAACTTAGAAAAACAACTTTCAACTTACAGCTGCTGGGAGAATACATAACTGTACACTGATATAAAAATACTCAGGACACAAAACAGACTCAGCTACCGTCTCCCCAGTGTATCAAGGTGTACAAGATTAGCATTATTGTTTTTATGTCAAATGTAAAAGTTTTTCAAAACCAATAAAATACGTGGAGGTTTGTGGTGTGAAAAAGTAGTGGATAGAAATATTTTTATAACAGCAGTTCTTAGTCCTGTTAGCAGCAAAATGACTGGTAAATGCAGCCACATTCAAGAGTAAAGCAACAAAAAAAAAAGAGTTTGAAATAGTTTGATTTTTATTTAAACATCCTACAGTGAGTGAACTAAAGGAAGAGATTTAAAGCCTGGTGAAAATGCCGTCAGTGGGGTTTGTCAGAGGAAGAAGTGCTGGAAAGATGATAAATGTGACACTTTTACGACTGGGAAATATGCAAATGACCTAACAGCCAATTTTGTGTGTCTGAAGAACAAAGATTTTAGTCTGAATTTATTTTTCCACAGTGGAGCTGTGTTTCTACTGGAAACATGTCACTCATTAAGTTTCATGTTGAAAATGTGGATCCTTAAAATTTGCTACCTAACAATGTTTTTTTTCTTTCGAGTGTATTGTTGCGAGACAAATATTTTTTGAAATATAGAATTCTGTTAAAATCTAGAAAATATGTAAATAACAATAATTCATCCTCATTGATGCTTCAACGTCTGATGGCTGATTTTCAGACCCGTTTATGTCCAAACAAAAGAGTCAATATGTGACAATTAACACAAACTGTATTATATAATTATTAAGAATAAAGATACACTTTAATCCTCTGGTGTCATGAGGCCCTTCTGCTCCCTCATACGTTTCCTGCTCTCTTTCCACCACAAAGCGGCTGTTTTCGGCCCTCAAAGGTCGCCGCTTCATTGCCGTCGCAGTAACCTAAACTTGGAGGGGTGAAGCAGAGATTCGTTTTGGATCAAAGCATTCATCGCTGGTGGATATTTCGGTAATCGCTTCATGCCTGCCCACAATACCTTGCAGCAACTGTGTGGGCTCAGGTCTTAGCCGCCAGCTCAGCAGCGTGGAGACGGACAGACGCGTGGCACAAACACACTCTAAAGCCCCAATTACCCGCTGCCCCACCACCACCACCACCACCCAACCTCCATCAGTCTCTCACACACACAGCCGATAGCAGCAAGAGTTAATCAGTCTTTTAGCGGTTTAGGGGCCTTGGGGGCCCCTGACATTGCGCTCTGGCTCCAGACAATGCCACCATCTCTCATTGTGCTTAGTTGCGGTGCGGGTCAGAGGAGCTCGGCCCGCGCGGCCGGCCCTGCCCTCGGTATGCATGGCAGTCCTCAGCTGTCCATCTATTTCAGGAGCATGGAGGCATACCTCGGTCCAGCTGGGGCATCGGAGACAATGGACACACGGCCTTATCCAAACAGAGGCCCGCAGACAATCCGACGCACTCCAGAACCCCGGCATAGCCGCGCCGCGGCAGCTCTCCTATCCAATTAAAATGAAGGAAAGAGTTAACAAGGTTCTCTGCTCGTGTAACTCGTGAGGTGCGACCAGTTTAAAGGGACGGCGACTCGTCCTGTCCTCTACAAACCCGTGGAAAACAGCGAGAAGGAAAACGACTTTACAGTCTGCACCATGTTCAGGTTACATGAACAAGGTGAGGTGAGACCAGAGTTGGACTTTTTAGCTGACATGCAAAACGATGCAAGGGCAACAAAACTAGAAATTCACTCCATCATCAACATGGTGGTGGTAGCATCATGACGTGGGGTTGCCTCGCTTCATACGGGCAGAGATTCTGGTCACTGATTCTAAACTCAGAATCAGTTTAGTGTGGGGAGGGTTGGGGGCACTCCAGGAATCTGTTAGAACGTCCCAGTCAAAGTTCAAACCGAAAGTCTTTTTATTTTATTGTCCCGTTTAGCAGAGAAGGAACTCAGAATTATTTCATGAGTGTCAATATGAGGGTCAGGGTTTTAGGTCTGTGATGGTTAGGTTTGGGGTTAGGAGTAGTGTAAGGGTTAAGCTGCAGAAAATGAATGTAAAAACACGACTGTGTGTGTGCGTGTGTGTGTGTGTGTGTGCGTGTGTGTGTGTGTGTTGGATACTCTACCCACTGTGCGTAATGTCACTGATTGAAGAACAAATATTATAACTACAAATATATAAGATGCAGAAACAAACCTGAAGTTTATGTTGGAGTGAGACCTCTTGTCTGACCACCAGCTTTTTATCTCTGGTTCAAAATGTTCACTGAAAAAGTTGCAGTAAACATTTTGTATTGTTAGTGGATGTATTTACCCTTTTCTACACACACTGGACTAGTTTAATAAGTTTTGTACAAACAAAATAGAAAAGTATTTCTTCTGCTTTAATTTGTTATTTTGTAATTATGTCTTTATTAATATTAATCTAATTTTTTTTTTTTTTGGTCATGGAACCATTTTTAAACATTAAATCCGTTATTTTTTAACCAAATAATAATAATTTATTTTATAGACATTTCTTACTTTTACTTGAGCTCCTTTAACCCAGCTCCACATGTACTTGCAATTATCGGCAGTTCAATAAACATCAAACACTCTTGTGTTTTATTTTGCACAATAATGTTTAATAAAAGCAAATGGCACGCTCTTGTCAAACAATCGTTTTTTGTTCTCCATTTTATATCCATGTGGTATTTTGTGCTGGTTGGTGGATCCCATAAAATCCCAGTAAAACATCTTAAAGCTCGAGATTTACCATTTTATTTCAGTTATGGCTTTAATTGGTTGCAACAATTCCCAAATTACAGAATGAAATTAAAAGCACTTTTTCTTAACTCTACAAAATAATGTGTTCGTTGTCCCATTATTTGCTTCTCCACCAAAATGTCGGCCAGCTCGTCACAAACTCATCTGGAGGTTTAAAAAGCTTAGAATCGCCGCCAAAACGATGTTCCATTTTGATTTCAGCAAAGTCACGGTTTCTAAATAGACCTGGGAGGGAAACGCTGGCAGCTGCTCGGAGAGACCTTCAGCCGGTGACCGGCAGGTTTCTCGCCGTCAGGATCGCCATAGCTTCACCTAATTTACTGTCAGCAACGTTTGAGGGCCTGCTAAGGACGGCCAGCCGCGCAGGTGGCGGCGCTCGGCATTTCACCGTTGATTGCTGTTTAAACAGAGCTGCTGTCACAATGAGAGGCATCTCAGCGGTCTCACGGTTTAACCGGCCTCCATGCCCTGCTGTATTTCCCCCGTTTTAAGTGCACAGGTTGCACCTCCGCCGCAGAGGACGGACGAGGGGTTTCACACGCTCACGTTGTGGGCTCAGACGGATGTCACCTCGTCTGAGACAGGAGGAGAGCCGGGTGTGTTCAGGAGAAAGAGAAAGTCCTGACCAGGTTTAGTCATCACACTGGTAAACGTTAGAAACAAACAAACAAAAAAAGAAGAATACATTTAGCTAAATTAGAATATTTAGTAAAAGAGAAACAAACAAAAACCCACCTGCATGCAGGGCTGGGTGATACAGACGCAGAATTTTATCACGATATTTTGTAGTTCTGTGGTGATAACGATAAAATTGATGATAAAACAAACTATTTAGGTATCTGCATGGCACAGCATTCAATAGCACCACAAATTTAGATGCTGGTCTTTAAGAACATATTAAATTACGTCTTTGATCAGTTTTTTTTTTTTTTAACATTTCAAATTTATTGCGACAACAATCAAGTAAACCTTTCATCGTCACAAGAATTTTATTTATTTTTTTACCATAAATAATAAATGAAGCTCAGTAAACTGAAAGGAAAAATCTGAAAGTTATTATTTGCACAAACAGCATAATTACTAATAATCTGTGTCTTATTCAAATAACTTGGAGTTCGTGTCATAAAATTCAAACTTTGTTTAATTCTGGAGTTTAAATTGAAAAAATGTCAAGGAAAAACAAGCCCACGTTTTGTCGAACTAGAACCACAAAGTTAAATCCATTTTGTTGGGATTAATTTTGTTGTTGTGACTCACCGGTACGGAGCATCGCATAATTGATGCAAATCATGCAAAGTCTTGAGGAGTTTTACCGGTGAAAGTCAGAAATCCTGAATCTGTGGCGACCTCTGACCTCTGACTGCTAGGCTGCTTTGGCGAGCTAACAGCTCAGAGATTATGTTCGACAGTCACCATCAGTTGTTGACAAACTCTGCTAATCCACCGCATTTGCTTTTGCCGCTCCTCTTTTAATCTTTCTCTGCCAGTATAGTGAGAAGCAAGCCGGAGAAATCGATGTGATCGTTTCCCGTTGTGATCGATGAAGAAGATGGTTTGACTTCCTCCTTCGCTCTCTGCATCCATAAAGCCTCTCCAAGGATTTGGGGTCATAGTTCAGGTTTTATTTGACCTTTTGAGATGCTAATCACAAGTAAAAGCAGTACCTTGTTGTCAAAGTTGCACATCATAAAATATCTTTGTGTAATCACAACACAACATTTTCAAATGATTTTAGTCCTCAAGACAAAAAGCAATGGGGAAAAATGTTTCTCCCTCGTTTTTAAACCATGAATTAAACATGATTAAAACTTCTTATTTTTCTCTTTTAGACAGCTTAGTTGATTTTCACTCACCACACCAAGAAACCATGACCGACTTCAGATTGGATGTTATTTAACTTTATTCAGCAGGACAGTTATTTAAAAAAACAAACAAAAAAAGAAAGTGCAAAGCAAAAAACCGAGCACGACCAGTTATTGGGTTAATGTTGCCGTTAAAATAAAATGAAATGTCTATATTTGACCAAAAAGTCACATTTTGACTTGTTTTCAGCACTGCACATTATTTCTCAATCTTTTTTTTTAAAATTATTATTCTTGATTACATATCATAAAGATATCTGCTGTAAAAAATGAAATTCATTCTCAGGTTGGTAACCTTGGATTAGAATTTTATAATAATTATATCTTGCAGTGCTGTTATGATAATGATGGAAATGGCAATAAAAAACATTTATTGCTTCTTTTTAAGTAATTGCATGATTGTGACTGGGTGCTGCGGCATTTGTAGCGCCACAAATACAAATACTGCTTTTGAGAAAGGTTCCCATTTGAAATAGTCTTCTTTAGGTCACTTAAAAAAGTGTGATTTGTGTCACTAAATTGCACAAAGTAACTGCTATAAATTACAATTTTTAATTTATTTCTATCGACGCTCTGGTGGAACAAACATTGGAGAAAGTAGAAGAAAAAAAAAATCAATACTGTTAGTTGTTTATCATTAATTGAAATTTACTGAGAGGATAAATTAAAATTCCCATCGCGATAAGAAATGTTTCACGGTAAATGATGAACGATACGATAAATATCCACATTAATTCATTCAGAGAGCTGCAAATTACAATCTAAAAGCCAGCAGTTTGACCTAAGCGACGGGCTTTTACGTCTCCACTCGTGTTTCCAGTATCCCTCTGCGTTTTCACTCCACACATTCCGGCGCAGAGCGGCGCCAGATTTTCAGCCCCATACTCTCGATCCCGCCAGCGTTTAGCAGCTTTCGTGCCGTGCGCGGGGCCCCCGGCTCGGGGAGCGCAGAGGAGCCGGTGAGGCAGCAGGTGAAGGCGGCCCCGAGGGAAAACTCCCGAGTCTCTGCTTCCCTCACGAAGACGCGACAGAAGGATCAGCTCGGCATCCGGAGGAGTGCTACTTGCCGGCAGCGGGCCAGGCGCTTGGACAGCTGGCACCGCGCGGACGTCTCCATCCTACGCGCTCCGGATCCAGCTCCCTGTTGTCCGGCTGTTGCCTCCCGGCCGGCGGCGCCAAAGGACACTTCTCATCTGGAGACCAGAGAGGGAAGAGAGGAACTCGAGTTGTAGGTTTTCCCCACAGAGAGAAAGGTCAAGGGTCGTTATTTCGGCTGGAAAAGTGGAGGCACTTGCTGCAGCCCGTTGGTAAGAGCTGTTAATCCGAGCAACGCTGCCCTCTACCGCCACAAAGCATGAATCACATGAATCACAGCAGGTCGTCACTCCACCGTCATGGCAGAAATATGAATGCAGATTTTTTTTTAAAAAATACAAAGAGTGACGCTTACGAATCTACGTGGGGATGATTACTGATTTGCGCTTTTTTACTGTGCTTTGCAACAAAACATTCACACCGTTCAAACTTGTCCACATTTTGCCACTTTGCAACCTCAGGCACCAGTGTAGTCTATTGAGTTGTTTCTGTGGAGGATCCTTATAAAATGTCGCGTATTTGTGAAGTGAAGAAAAATGTTTTTCAGAGCCGAAACTCTGAAAAGCGTGCCATACATTAGGATTCACCTCTACTAGTCAGTACTTCCTGTGGCTGCAAAAACAGCCATGAGTCTAATGGTTTATGTCTTGACCAGCTTCAATGCAATTTTAAACTGCATTGAATTGATCTCACACAAATATCAATCATTCTGACTGAATGCTGTTTTTGGGTCAGGGCTTTAGATCTGTGATGGTTAGGTTTGGGGTTAGAGGTCATGTAAGGGTTAGATCTCTGGTTCGATTCCTTTCTGCTGAGAAAGGATCGAAAAATTAATTAGATTGATATTACAGAACTCCGGTTCTGTTGAGAGCCGGGCGCCAAAGCTCCGGCACACTGTTCCAAAAAGGTGTTGAAAAGGTACCCAAGTCATACAGTTTGAAAAGCATTACTACCAAATGGTAACAAAACTGGTACATTTCCAAAAGTTGAAAACTTGTGAAACTTTCTGTTCCTTGAAAATTTCAGATTTTTTTCTTGTTTTCTCTTGACAAATGTTTTAGATTAATTTAAACATTTCTGTGTCTCTCTCTTTTTTTTTTGATTGAAAACTACCAACAGTGGCCCTAATACATTAGTGTTTGCTGTCTGATAAACCGCACTTTTTTCCTTTTTAATAAGACAAAAACATCAGTTTGATTAAAGCAAACGCCACAGAGAGAATTCTGGTCCATCAGAGTCAAGTTCCTCGTCTGCCAGCAGGGGGAGCCATCCCCCTGCTGGCACGTCAAAGTGTGACGTGCTCAACATATGGTCAGCTGGGTCAAAGAGGAAACACAAAAGGAACCTTATTATGAGTGAGCTGTTCGGCACCTTGCAGGCAGCTGGCTCCTGGTATTCCAAAACAGGAAAACAAACTAACACGTTTAAAAATTCACAGAGGTACGGCGGCGTTTCTCTGACGTGGAACTTCCTCTGCCCGTTTTGCTTGTCCTCCTGGCAGAATGGAGGTCATTTTAAACCTCACATTTATTAATATGATGTTTCTGCGTGTTTTCTCAATGACAGGAAGAGGCTATCTCATAGGAAGTGGAAGTAGGAGCGTCCCTCTCTCACACACATGTACCCCCCGCCCCCCTCGCTCCATGGACAGCCCATCCTGTAGCTGGAAGCTTTGTGAGCCAGGAACTCCCCCGTTTTGCTAGTCCATGGCTGCCTGCTTGTATTTTGGTACTCGTCATCCTTTCTGACCTGCTGGCCCGATCCTGGCGCCAGGAGTCTCCACGCCTCCCCACCCCTATCCTTCCCCCCCCAGACCCCACGGATAATTCAGACCAGCTGTTGCAAGGTGCCTTTCCTCCCACCCACCACATACTCACACTTGTCTCCTCTACAGCCTTGAGTTAGTCTTGGGGAGAAAAAGAGCTTGGCTGAGGGTTTTTCTTTCTTTTTTTTTGGGGGAGGCCTCAGTCTTTGCATGGGGTCTCACACTGGTGTATAAAATAAATCCAAGTCAATCACAGTCCAGCCCTGCGCTCTCATGTTATCCCCACATTTTAAGATGCTTATTGTCCCCTGGCTCAGACTCAGATGCTGATATTTGCTCTTTTCTTGGTTTTACCCCAATCCAAATTCCTCTCCCTTTTTGCCCAACTGCTCCTTCCTAACGATCTGGAATGTGGGACGAAAGCAGTAGCCCGAATTGAGTTTTGCAGCGCTGTGCCTCGGCAGGGGCCATCTCTTCAACTGGAGTCACATGAAGAGCATGTGCATCCCCGACGATCAAGTGATACCGTGAGGAGATTGGACGTTATTGCCGAGGAATGTTTGACGAATGCGCCGCAGATCGTTTGTGTGCCGTGTTTAATTTCCACTCGAAGCGCTCTTAACAGCATTATTGTGCTCCTTGGTGTGTGTTGCTGAGTGTTTTTGGCATTCAGGGGCTCTGTGTAAAGTAAGGTGCCTCTCTGTCTACGGCCTAACCACAGTGGGACTTTGGACTGAGATGGAGGGGAACCCCAAGCGTTTGATCCTGGGGTTTTTTTTTTTTTCCACCTCCAGTACTGCTGAGTAATGGCCCCGCTAGTGAACTTACAGATGTGTGCATGACAGAGGTTTGGATTGTTTTTTGCCAAAGTGGTGCCGGTTCTGGGGTTGGCGTTGCGGTCGCCTCGTAGAGCAGCGGCGGATCGTTGTCAGAAACGGGGGCCCGATAGAGGTGGGCGTGGGGGCTGGCGCACAGAGCTGTTCTGGAGGAACTATGGAGGAAAATAGTTCATGCTGCATTGGGATTTCCTGCCTTTGCTCTGGTTAGCTCCCCCCCCTTTCCCCCTCCCTTCCTCGCCTGCTCACTCGGCTCTTGACGCCCTTCAGCAGTATAGAAAGTGCTCGGACCACATTACGGCTCGGGTAAAGTCGAGTGGGTTGAGTTTACGAAAGGCAGCCAGGATCCGAGGGGTGTAAGTTCACCGGTGTTGAAGAGTTTTGCAATCAATCTCTAATATCCTGTTTTAATCCGAGCATCATCCACCGGCCAGTCTTTCCTTTGTCTTTAATCCAGAGAAGTCTGTCAATCTCTCCAGCTGATCTGCAGGATATCTGAATTATTTCCTTTTCCTTCTCATTACACCAGTGAAAACCCTGTTAGAATTTAACTGATAACGTTACTGTAAGAATCTACTTACATGGGTGGACCAATACTTACAAAGTACGTACATTTTAACTGCTGAAATTAGTGTAGTTATTTTTGATAAGTGTGAATAAAATGTTTCCTTTTTTTTATTTATTACTTGTAATAAAATTTTTGATTAAAATTAATTTAGTAGTAACCAAATTAATTTGACTTGAACTTTAAACACAGTCAAAATTGATCTATTTTACAACTCATCAATCAGCCCAAACAGTCCATAAACATCAGCGTAACAGAACGTATGTGTGCAATCTCTGAAGAGTAATGTTATGCACACAGCTGCTGTGTTGCTTTTTAATGTAAATGTTGGATGTGAACAGTGGCTGGGTCAATAATGGGTTGTAGAAAACACCGGAAGGAGCCTCGCGTCTTTACAGGCGGCCATTTTTAACTGTTCTGACGTCACTTCACCTCTTCCACAGGATGAAACAGGAAATGACAACAGAGTAAAATGCTGTTTTATGGTTATGTTACTGTCAGTGGATCTGACTATAAACTCTAGAAAGACACTTTGTCCCCTTAAGCTATCATTAGCCTATTAGCTTCTAAGTGGCACAAGCTAGTCCAGGCTGTGTTCAGTGTTCACAAAGAATTGGTCATAATGTTATAGACAGCAGGCAATATGTTATCTGGTGGTATATACTGAGCATTGTTTTGTCATCCATTTTCAAAAATAATTTATCGTACTTGAATATTGTTGAGATATGATCTATTCTTTTCAATCCACTCCTTGATATTTGCCACTTTATTGTATTTTTGCAGTTTAAAACCTCATATAGAAACATGCTGGCTCATTATTCAGGCCTGGCTCGGTCCAGAAATGACACAGAAATGAGTCCACAAACAAATCAGGTCTGTTTTTCACCCGGCAGCTTTCAGAGAGTGTAAATATGAAGCGCACAAGTTCCAATCGACCAATTCCAAACAACTTGAAAATGATTAACATGTACTCAGTTTTACAACTGCAGATGAATCAGAGGATCTTCTGCATCTCAGCTGCTGAGCCACGCTTGAGTTATGAGTGACAAACACTTCCACTGTTTAAATAATGAAGTCATCTGGTTTCCCCTCCGTGTCTTAAAAGCTGTTCTGGGATTAGCGCTTGCAGATTACTGCCACAGTGAAGCACTTTCTATCCGTTTAGACACGGCGGCACGTAAACGTGTCCCCTGAGCTGCTTGTCGCCAACGACTAACTGCATCAAAATGCTAGATAGTCAAACTGCAGCATTTAACTTAAACTAAAGTTCTTCCTCTGACACGGAAACTTTCGCAATTAAAACTCCCCAGTTTTACTGAGTTGGTGAATCACTTCGTAATCCAGCTTGAATAAACAATCACATTCTGACAAAGTGCTTGGTGGGATTCTTCTTACCAAAGAAGGACAGTGTTGATGCAATCTTGATGAGTAATATTAAGTAATGAATGTTTGTGCGCCGCAGGAAGAAGCAGAAGTACCTGGAGAAACTCACGCAGACACGGAGAGAGTCGACTAACTCCATGCAGAATGACCCATAGCCCAGATTTAATCATGAGGCGAACATAACTATTAGTCCCAGAACCATTCATATTTAGATTTTAAATGATTTACATTCATCCGAGACATTTGTTTTTAGCAGGGAATGAAAACGAACATCAAAGCTGTCAAATCTTTTATTTTACTGCTCGTCCAGCTTTTTGCCTGTTTCCACTGATGTTTTGATGATTTATCTTTGATAATGAGCTTTAGGTGCCTCCTTGTCATCACCCTGATGTTTACCTCCCACCTCATGTTCTCTGCTGCCTCCGACACGCACAAGCTTCAAGTCGAGGCCCGGCCGCGCTAAAACATTATCATTACTTGCAGTTGGTGAAATCGCTTGACACCTAAATCTGCCAGGGTTGTGAATTTGAAGAGGCAAGAAAACGAGAAATTATGGTTTAGTGTTTTAAATATGCTTTCCATGTGTTTCCGTCAAAATAGGGAAGAAAAAAAAAGGTGAAAGTATCAAATTCTGTTGTCTGACCTCATCCTTTTTCTTGAAGAAACTGGAAAATATCTGCGGTTCAGAAGTCAAAAACTCAGAAATTCTCTAGAAAAAACTTTGAGTCGAAAAACTTGACCTTTTTTAAAGTCTTTACATTTTTGACAAATATCAAAAATGTTTAACTTCTGAAACTCAGAAAATTTCCAAGCTTCTTTCTTGAAAATTTCGTGGATCAATCAAAAATTTTCTGATTTAATTGGCTGAAACGCACTCCTTTTTTCTACCCTAAAGCCCCATCGTAAAATGGCTACTTTTTACTTCCACGTGAGTAAAAATATGTCAAAGCAGTGTTGCCCAACCCATCTCTGCTAACTCCCTACAAAACGTTTCTTTTTATAGTGTTTTTCCAGCCAGGATCCAGGTCCCGTGACCTCAGCCCTGTGAATAAACAGCAGTCGTGTTAAACGCGACGAGGACAGGTGCGTCTCCATTTGGCGGCACCCAGACACGTCGCGTTGGTGTTAAAGAGGAGGTGGATGTGGCACATGGGGGCCCGGGTTTAGAACCCCTCTTCCAGGGCTTTGATCTGGAAGTGTGAGCAGTGGAGCTCAGGGCCATGTGTCACTCATTAGCGGTGTGGTGAGAGCATGCAGGCTGGCAGGTTTCTGTTTTTTCTCTCTCTTTCTTTCTTTTTCTTTCTTTCTTTCTTTCTTTCTTTCTGGTGAGGATGCTGTGAAAATGTCTGCTCGTGGGGTGTTCCTGCTAATAAACCCTGAGGGTGGCGTAAGCATTTGGGGGGGGGGGGGGGGCCCGGGGGGGAAGCTAAAAATAAACCAGCTCTCTTTAATAACTCGGCATCGTTTCCATCCCCACCTCGTGGCGTACACATTTATGCTAAACAGATTGCACAGGAAGTGGAAGAGACGATCTCGGTGAAAAAGCCCCGCTGCCCTCGTTCGCCGCGTTGGGAAAGGAGGGAAATGGAAACCAGATGTCTGAGATCCACCGTGAATATGTCAAAGCTCTAAGACTGTGTCAGTTCCTCCTCGTCCTATTGGTGGACGGCAGCTTTTTCTGCACCGTCATCAGTAAAGTCTGCAGTGCTCCCTCCCTCGCTCCCTCCCCACGGATGTCTCCGCAAAGGCCTCGGCTGAAGCGGAGAGCCGGAGATTCTGGGAAAAGAAGTCGCGAAGCCTCTAAAAGATGATCACTTTTTTTTTTCTTTTTTTCTTTTCTGTATTCCTTGGGTTCCAGTCCTCACCACATTCCTCAAATTTCAGGGTAACTTCCCATATCCCAGGACTCAGCTGGGTGGCAAATCTCTCAGCGCTTCTCTGTGGATAGATTGCTTTCTCTAGCTTGAGAAAATAACAAGCTACAGAGTAATGACTTAACAAGCATCAGTATAATGGCTTCAACATGTGTAGGACTGTGTTTTGCTGTGTGTGTGTGTCTGTGCGCGGGCACGCTTCTGGACCGTGTGCGCGCGCTCTGCTTGCTTGGCCTGTGTGTGCCTATTGTTTGGGGGCCGACTTTGCAGAATCGACTGGTTTAAAAGGCTGGGTGGCTCTGCCACGACTCCGCAGGCTCCGGGCCTTTTGGAGATCAGGAGCTCTTCTTGTGTCCCGATGACGAGACGCGTCTGAGGGGGGTGTCGGTGGGAGGGATGGGTGTTTTTCATCATAAACAGCTGCTTCTCAGGCCTCCCACAAGGAACATGGCTTCTATAAAAAGTGCACACAACCCTGCTAAGATGTCAGGGTTTTGTCATGTCGCCATAATAAGCTTCGAGAAAACATTCCAGTTTATGATAAACAGGTCGTTATTTTTTGGGGGGGGTTTTTGGATCAATGAAGTTAAAACTTTGTTCCAACAAGACCACAAGAGCCAAATTCAAAGTGAAGCATGTAGTTTGAGGCATCTTGATTAGTGATTGCTTTTCCTCGTGTGCAGCGGATTTTTCCCCTCGCCTGTAAATGAGGTTACTAATCTTCCCAATAATCTATCAGGTTCGATTGAAAACCTTTCAGAGACTGCAAACTCCACTTGATTCTCATCTCCCCTCCAGTTGTCAGTTTGGAATTTCTCCCATTGATCTGGATTTCTCTGATAGGATTTCTACCAGCAATTGATTGATTTTCTGCGCTGTTTTAGATTTGTAGTCTGCCTGTAGTTTTAGCGAAGTGAACGAAGCTGTTCGGTCCGTGTTGGTCATATTTCCAAGTATTCCATCAACACCAACACTAATGTTCTTATTGGCACTTCTCTCTTCGTAGTGGAGGACGTTGTTTACGTCAAAGACCTTTTACGGTAAGTTTCATAGCGTCAAACTGACGCAGTGCATACATCCTGGGCAAACGTTAGTGATTGGGTCAACAGATCCGTACAATCCAGGAAGCACTCGCTTTTGATTAGCGTTTGCTTCCTGGATTGTACGGATCATCGTTGCGGAGCAAAGCGTAGGACCAGGAGCTGGTTTTTACCAGACTAATATCCATCCAAATCCACTCTAGAATGACTTTACCAGAGAAAAATCCTCATTTTAGAGTCGTCTAGCTGAATTCAGAGCTAAATCTGGCAGAAAACCTGCAAGAGAATATAAAGACGTCCGTTCACTCTGTCGGAATATATAGCCGAGCTAACTGACTCGAGAAAACTTGATCATGAAATTAAGTCGTGTCAGTGAGAGAAAATAATGTGACGTGTTGAAGGTAGGCCCGTTTACTCGCCCGGGTCATCGCGCCTTTTTCTTTCAAACCGATTTATCATTATTTTTTTCTATTCAATAAATCTCACGTAATACATGGGATATGGTTTGAAACGATTTGTTGAGGTCTCATTATTTTCCATCTCAGAAAGCCAGATTTTAAGGGGCGTGTGCCCTCTGTGCATTCGTCCGTCTGCATGGCGGCGGAGTTGTCTTGTGGCTAATTGCTGGTGTCGACTTTGTCGAGAAGCGCTGTCGATGCCACACATCTGCTTCCCCCGGAGGCACCGCCTCAAACCTGAACTTTCTTTGATCTCCGTTGGACCAAATGTGGGACAGGACGTCCTCAGCATCCAGCGTCAACACCAAACACCTGTTCCTGCTCCACACTCATCCTGGTGCGAGCCTGACGGCTTGTTCATGGGAAACTGGAATCCCAAAACCCCGTCCTGTCAATGACATGCTGACGTGCAACGCTGTCAGCTGCCTCTTCGTCTGTCTTGCCCGGACAAGCGCAACGCTGCTTTTTCACACAGGGCTTCCAAAGTGCTCAGCGAGTCAGAACCACGGGCGGCGGGGGCTGAGTCTTTTTCCCAGCATGGTGGCTGACACTGTTTACATACAGTTACGCCGCGACATGTTGGGACGTGACGAAATCTATCAGACCTGAGGCAACAGTTCAACGACAGCTTTGCACCTTGCCTGGGAAAGAATGCTCAGGTGTATCAAGCAGGTGAAGTCTGATCCCCTGGCAGGTGCAGGTCCAGGAAGGAGGCACCTGTTTTACTTGTTTGTAGGCTCCGATTTTTGTTCGAGACGATCAACAAGTGCAGGTTTATACGATTTTAGGAGGAAAGTAAGAGATTCTTTTTTTTTTTTTTTTTGGTTTTATGTATGATTTCAACACCACGAATTTGTCTATTGTTGAAATTCTGAGAATTTTTTCTCTCCTTAAATGGTCAGTGTGTTCTGATTGGTCAATTTAAATGAGTGAGATTAAAATGAGCCATTAATTTAAAAAAAAAATGGGGGATTGAGGGCGGAGTTTGGCAAAAAAATAAAATAAAATAATAGTCACAGGGCTTATGACAGCAGCAGGTTGGTGCAATAGTGATTATCACGTCTTAAAAATGAGTTTCATATCTATAGAAATGGTGAAACCAGCCGAGAGAAACACCTTGTAATCACAGACCAAAGACACTTCCCTCTCCTTTAGTCTCTTTCAGTAGTAGAATATAAATAAAACACTGACAAGGATGGGTTTGCTTTGCCTGACAAAAGTATTCACACCCATCAACCCTTTTCGCCTTTAATAACAATAATTTAAAATTAAATGCAATAATTTGATGATAATGTAAATCCCTTTTATATGATTAGTTTGACAGATCAACACAAACTTGTCAGTGACTGAATGACCAAAGTAGATGGAAACGGATACATGGAAAAACATTTTTTACAAATGAAAACCTGTATTTACTTGGTATCTGATAGTTACTAAAATATGCAGTTTATATTCAATTGGAAAGGTCTTAACTTTGACTGGACCTTTCTAACGCATGTATAGTCTTTGCTACCAACCATTTCACGTTAGCTCTCGTTGGCTGAGCTTCTTGTCCTGCTGGAAGGTGAACCTCTGCTGCAGTCTCTCGTCTTTTGCTGCCACCAAAACCTTCCTCTTTCCTTTTGGTTTGTCCTGGTTTTGTATTCAATCACCTTCCCATCAAATCCGGTCAGTTCTCATATTCCTTTTGAAGAGATTTATCCTCACAGCGAGAGACACAGTAGGGGTGGCATCTAGTGTTAGCTTTCTGCCCCTCACAGTGTTTTGCATTTAGGTCAGAAAAACTTCAACTTTGTTCTCATCTGACCAGATCACCTTCCTCCACAGATCTGCTGCTTTGCTTTTGGAGAACCAGAACTTCTCTGAACAATGTTTCTTCTTTTCACAGTTCTATACAGGCCAGGTTTATGTCGATTGCTAGGTGAGCTACGGCTCTTTGCAGCTCCTCCAGAGTTACCGTGTGCCTCTTGGCTGCAGCTTTACCAAAAGTTTTCCATTCTCAGGTAAAGTGGCAGTATTATGTAAACTTGACTTGTTTGGGCTCTACATCATGTTATAATGTTATGCCCTGGAGTTTTGCCTTAATTCTTTTATGCATGTTTGAGAAATCCTTCAATTTCCGTGGTAACCGTTCAGCTGTGCAAAATACCTGGGTGGAGCTTACCCCGCCTTTGAAAGTTGCAGTTTCCAAGACTTCGCCTCACAGAGCAGCCGCCTCCACTCTGCTCCTTCAGACTAGCCAGCAGCAATTAGCAAACATCTGATGGAACTGTGCATCAGCGGAGCTCATTATAGGAACTACTTCTCAGTGAAAAGTTGTTAAAAACATTGTTATAGGAGCCATGTTGTGATGACGACGGAGTTTCAGAAAGAGTGGGAGTTTTTAAAGAAATTTACTAATAACTATTATTTGATATATAGCATTTTTATAACAACTAAAGTAAAGTAAACATAGATACTTGCTATAAAAGGCACTATGTGTCTGGAAAATACGTAATCCTGCCCCTTTAAAGCTTTTCATAACCAATCCTGCTGAAAACTTCTCCACAGCTTTGTCCTCGATCACTCCGTCTAAAGACAAGAATAAAATTAAAGGTTCTTTAAACATGAAAACACTTTTTCTTTAGCTGTCTTTTACCTAAATACAATTTGTATTTAGCTGGACCGAGGGCTATCACATATCCTATTAAAATACATGGAAGTTTATGGATTCAAGGAATTAATTTTACATATTCTTCAATGTTCGTATCAATTTCAGAAAAAATAAAGCTTGCTGTAAGGTTTCGGCAGCTATTATTAACTGTATCATCAACAATTTCGTTTTAAAAATATGTCTAAGCCCAAAACGTTCGTCAGTGGTGTTTGGGTTTTCTGATGAGTTTGCGTTTTCTTGGCGAAGCAGTTTATTTTAATTATAAAACTGTAACTGTAGAAGGCCGCACAGGGCTCAGTCGCATGATAAAAGCTCTCACCTCTCTGAAGGTGATCCTGATGTGCCTCAGATCGATGAAGGCGTCATGTAACCCTCTGGAGTGTGATGTCGTCCATTTAAGAAGCTTAAACAAACAGGAAACAGATCCGTTCAGCTGTTTTCAGTCACAACTGGTCGGGGGGTTTTTTTGTTTTGTTTTCTTTTACTAAGAAACTGAAAACTTGACATTCAAAATCAGTTGTATGCAAATATAATGGATATGATGCAAAAACATGGCGACTTCTCCACGAATTTGAAATAAACTGTGAAAACATGAACTTTATGACTGAATGTTTGAACCAGAATGAGGGGGAAAAGATCAACTTCCAGTAAGACTGGTAGAGTAACCTTTAGGCTAATAAAATAAAAAATAATAATAAAACTCTGTTACACCTACAAACTGCATGTAGCATCAATGCAGTGAAATATAGTGGTGGCAGTATCATACTGTGGGGAGGCTTTTTGTCAAGCAGGGAAAAAGAATTTGATCAGAGTTGGTGGGAAGATACTAAATACAAGGACACGAAGGGCGGAAAACCTGCCAGCAACTGAAAAAACACCTGATATGGATGTGGAGATTAGGATAGGACGGCCTAGTTAACGTCCACACTTAAATCCACTTAAATCTAATGTAATATAGCCTCTTCCAGTCAACAGAGTCTGCCGTGAATGCTAAGGCTAGCTAGCGTAGCCACGGTAAGTTGTTTATCCGCAATTAGCAGATTTAGCAGCAAGTACACAAGATTGATTGACAGCCTCCTCTTGGTTCTGATTGGTTGTTGTTGATTGGGAGCGGCGCATTTCGTCACATAGCAATAGCAGCTCTGGAAGGAAGCGAATGAAATTGATCTTTTCACAGATTATGCCGTCATGACATAGTGATAGTTTTAACAAATATGTAAAAACGTATATTTTTTCTAAAATAGAAGTTACATACTGCAGCAGCTTTAATCAAAAACTTATTGCTGAGATGCTACACACAAAAAAAAGAAGAAGTAGCAACATCAGGATCTTTCAGAGACTCTCTCGTTTCCTTTCCCAGAGTGTAAGTCAGCTTTATTGTCCTCTTCTCATCTCCTCGCCAATCCCATCAACCCGTGGGTGATCGAATGCCCCCTGAGGACGCGCAGAAAAAGCACAGAGCTCAGGCATCACCCGTGGTTCTCCTCCTCCTCGTCTCCCCCCCCCCTCTTTTCCTCTTCTCACTGGCATGGAGTCCAGAGCAACACATGTCTCTGATCAAGTCCAGCCTGCGTCATCAGTTAGTAAACTCCAGGCTCCAGGAAAACCAACAGAGAGCACATTCATAGCCGGCGACCCTGTGACTGAGTGTGTGATTCATTACTTTTTAATATGCTCCCTCACCACCCCCGCCGCCCCCCCAACCCACCCAACCAACCACTTCTTCTCCAATATGGCCGAGGGGCAACTCCACACAGCCTGATCGAATCCATCATTAAGCATACTTGTGGTGTTACCGCTGTTGGTCTTGTTTACCAGATGCTGTAGCCGTCTCAGCTCAGCGGAGACAGGAATTAGCTCTGCATTCTGAAGTTCGCATCCGAGTCGAGAAAGAGACGGCGATGCTCGATGAAATAAAGCCCCGATCACATGGAGGGAGATGTGATTAAGCAGAAACACAGGAGGAAGGTGGTGGACGTTGAACGATGTGAGGCGAGGGCCGTTCTGGGGAGAGTATCCGTCAGAAGTGAAGAGCAAGTCTATTCCAGAGAGTAAATTACAAAGATGACTTTGTTTCCGATCCCTCAGACAGCTGACACAGATTAACATTGCTCAGGTCAAATTTTACAATGCCTCGCAGAAGCATTCGTTCCCCTTGAACTGTCCCATATGTGGTCACTTTACAAACGTCAACACTTCAGTGGGATTTTACGTAACACTAAGTCGGGCCTAACTGTGCGTTACTGTGTGTTATAATAAGCGGTTCGAAACAATTTTTTAAAAATGAGAATGTCGTAAAGTCTTCCTGAAAAGCCGTCAGGAGTCACCATCAGTTTTCACGCCTGATCGTCCGGTGGACGCGGTTCGATTGGGGACCAAAGTTGCATCGTTTGTTCCTTTTGAAAAACATATTCCCTCTTTCCCCTGTGGTGGCGCTGCTCCAAAAACTATTGAGGGAAATAATAAAAAAAACAAAAAAAAAACAAAGACATTCAACATAGCTTCTTTCTTTGCAAAATGTAAATAAGAATGGACTAATCTCCAATTTTAGCTGTGGTGGGATTCTCTTTTGTTTTTGTGAAAAGACCAAGAGGCATTTCACCAACTAGCGATGGACTCGTTCTTTTGATTGCCCAGAATGCACTGCTCTGTAGTCCTCTTCCTGTTTTTGGAACGGCCTCCGGTCCACTTGATGTTCACATATGCATCTGAACCACAACAGAGTTCACTTCAACTGAACCGAGACTGAGGTTTTTAGGCAGACCGGAGTTTTGTTTGGTTTTTTTGGTGCGCATCAGAGTTTGATTACGCATTCTCACCTCCTCAAACTAACTGGACTTTCAAGGCAAACAAATTAAAATTTGATTAAAGTGGACTCGACAGGTCTGCTGTGAATAAATAATTAATTATTAAAGAGAACCCATATGTGTGTGATATCATCTGTTCTGTATAAGGCCTCAAAAGGTAGGAGAGCCCATTGGAGGACAAACAACCTGTGGAGAAGTGGTAAGACCAGGCCATCCTCTGAAAACTGCAAACCCACAAAGACATGACAAATATTATCCATCAATTGTTCTCTCTAATTGCTAGAAGAACGCCAGAAACCCTGGTTGCGATTTGTTACAAGTGCTGAATGGAACACAGCAAACATGTAGACGAAGATCCTACAGATGACACCAAGGCTAAAGCTTTCTGTACATGTCTGGAGGAAAACCAGCCATCATGGTGGATGCACAATGCCCTTAAAGAAGCATGGTGGTGGCTGTGAGGATGTGTTTCTTCACTTTGTTCTAAAACAGACCAAAGTCCAGATATATTTCCAAATGAGGCAAAATGGCAACACTTTGTTCAGTGTTACCATTTTGTTGTGTGATGCAGGTTTTCTGCCCATTTCCTCCTTGTAAATGAGAAGTTGCGCTCAAAGGGATTTTAACGTAGCCTGGTAAAAAATCAGCCCCAGGGTCCACGCTTTGGAACCTCAGCTATTGATAAACAGTTGCTAGTTGGAGACGTAGACTCTGTTTTAAATTTTACCCAATCGCTAACGTTTGTAACGCATTACAAACGTTTGCCCGTGACGTTTGTAATGCGGCAGTTTGATGCTGTGAAGCTTACCGGAAAGTGCCTGCGATGTAAATAACCATGCTCCTCTGCTAAGAGATGAGTGCTGGTCTGAACGAGGCGGCTCTTGATGTTAATTCAATATTTGGAAGCGTGGCCAACGCGGACTGGGCGGCGTTGTTCACTTCCTCTGCAGCTGAAACTACAGGCGGCAAATCTAAAATGGTGCAGAAAATCAACGCTACCATTCACAACTTCTCCTTCTGCTCGCTGATTGGTCCGGTAGAAATTCTACCAGAGAAATCACAGTCAGTGGGAGAAAGCCCAGACTGAGCTGCAAATGGAAATGAGAATTGAGTGGGATTGCATTGTAAGCTCAGTTTTAACCTGGTTAGATAAAGGAAAACGAATGAATGACTTAGTAGGTGGACTCGCATTTGAAACTACAGCAAACAGCGTGGTTCTTCAAACTTTTCAGATTTGCCTTCATGAAAAGAATAAATAAAAATGTGTTCTGCTTCGCTGTCGCAAATACAAAATGCTCAAACGTTCCAACGCTTATTACAGCGACACGCTGCGAGTAGACCAGTACCTCTCCCGGAGATGATCAGCTTACCAGCGGGAGGCTGTGAAATTTTTGCTAAATGAACACCGACCCTCAGATGACGGTCATATGCAGCATCGGCGCTACGCTTCATACTTTTCACTGCAGTCAGCCTGCAGCCGAGGCGAAGGCCCTTCCCCGGGAGCGCTCTCACCAGGCCTCAAGTATCATGAGAGCAGATGACTGCTGTTTACGAGATGCTGACAGCTCCTTCCTGTCTCACAGATCATGAGCCCTGACTGCTGCTGCCGCTGCCCCGAAGGCCACTCTTTAGTTCCCGGCCACCCGGCTCCACCCTTGAGACGGAGGGTGGGATGAATAAAGACGTGAGAGGAGCACGGAGCCAGTTCTGTTGCTGGCATAGAGCAGCAACAGAACGAGCGCTTGATCTCAGCAGCTCTTCCTACCCAGAGATGCAGCTTATTTGTGGGGGTTAAAGTAGGCCAGTGTAAACTCCCACTTCCTGTCGGGCCTCTGTTTCACAGTAGGGGCGTAGGGCTGGGGCAAGGGGGGGAGGCAAAGTAGAGATGATCCTCCTGTGAAGAGGGAAAGGCTGCTGCTCTGTAGGGACCATTTCCACTTAAAACACACACACACAAATAGAAATACAGCCACAGAGACAACCAGAGAGTGAGTGGGAGAGCGAGCGAGCGAGGAATACACAAACACAGTGGGGTTCAGGAATGTTAAACACATGCTTTATGGCATAAATAGCAGCCACTTTTGGTAAATTACAGTGAGTGCTCTGGCACTGTAAAGCACACAGCAGGAAAACGCTCTCAGATTTCACATCCAGACCCTGCTCTCTCCCCAGGGGACAAAAAAATTCTAAAAAAAAAAAAAAGGGAGCGTGTTGTGTTTTCAGTTCTGTTGAGGAACTCGGAAAGGGTACAGCTCTCTGCAGTATCCAATGCGATAGCTCCGAAGTCGGCGAACTTGGTGCACTTTTAGTAAACGCTGGACGCGTCAGGAAGGCGGGGGGAATCGACTTTAGCACGCAAAGCAAAAAAAGTGACGCGGTCGCTTTCGACTGGAAGCCAGTGAACATGAAAGCTGCCGAGTGAACTGGAGAGAGTTGCCTTTTGCCAGCAGCTGACACCCCAGGACATCACAGCTTACATCACCAGCATAACCCTGAGCAACAGCTGAGCCTTTATTAGCTGTTCCCCAAAAGCATCTTGGCTGAACGACGGAGATGAATCCAAACAATCATGCTGATTTCTGGAGTCTGAACGGCTGCAGATTAGAAACTGCTAAAATGTTCTGCAGCTTAAAATGTTTTTATCAGATCCCAAAGAAATCCCCAGAGAGCTGGGTGAAAAAAAACCCCCAACAAAAACACTTATTACACTTTTCCTTTGCTTCCAAGAATAACAATTTTGATGATTTGGAGATATTTTTAGTCCCAAAAACCAGAAAAAAGTCAGTGCGTAAAGTACAGCAGCGTAATGCCACAGCTGGAAAGCTACCATCAGCATGTCTGTCGAGCAGCCGACTCCTTACTCGACCTGGTTGTCTTAGTTACCTAAGAAATCAGCTTTTCATGTTTGGTTAACTCTAGAAACAACAGACTGGCAGAAATGTCTGATATTCTGCACAATCGGAAACTCCTCAGGCCTATGCAGCTTCATCGACAGTAGATAAACATTAACCTAGAAGTATGATTTTTACAACCGTAATAATGCCAAAATTCACCTCCCAGTAACTGTTATTGGTCCACATTAGGCCTTGCAGCCTTGTTGCAAGGGCAATATTTCATATTTCAACCTATTTGGTACGGACAACAAAGAAATCAGCATTGTAGGAGGCTCATTGTTATGTTGATCTAAATATTGAATAGAGCACGACAATACTGTTAAAACCGCGATATGTTTTTTTCTCACACCGTGAGGCTCCCGCACAAGTCCCAATCCTGCTTTCAAGAAATCCCATTTACAGCAGCTTTATATGAGGTGAGTCAGTCGGACTGCATGCTCGCTGTGAGCACAGAACCCTGAGTCAGAAGGAAACCAGGAACGACGCTGTGGAACAGTTTACCTCACTCCGCGCGGCGTGGCCAAGGCTCAGGCCTCGGCCCACGCACGGCGACTGACTGACTGACTGACTGAGAGACACAGTGACTAGCAGCTTGACTTACTGACTGAGAGCTGAGGAGCCATGGGAACCTGAAGCGCCAGACTTTGACTCACTGTCTAGGAACATATGCTGCGCTCTCACCGAGAGGCGAAAAAAAAAATAAAAAATCGCCGATGGAGGATGGAGGTGGAGAGCGTCTAACTCGAACTCCACACGCCGCTCAGCGCTTGCGCCTGAACGCGCTCACATTTGCATACGCGCCAATGTTTGCACAGCCAGAGAGAGAGAAGTAGATGGCAGCAGGTGGAAACTGGAAGCAGGTGCATTCCGTCGCTCCGACCAATCACAGCGCGCCGCTCGCCCTGCATCTGCAACGTTTCGATGCAACAGCCGGTTTTCTCCAAACCGCTGATCGTCTTCCCGGTTAATGATCAAACGCGTTTTATGACTTCTCTAAAGCGAAAGCGGAGAGTCTTACACCCATCTCCTTGTGCTAAAAACCAGGAAAAAAAATCAACAATGCGAGTTTTAATAAACATAAATTACTTTATTGAAAATGCATCATTTAGCACATGTAGAAATTAAAGATGAACAAAAAGGCATAGTAGAAAAAAAAAACAAAAAATAAAACATTTGCCCATTGCACTAATAAAAAACCGAAAAAAAAAACACAGCTGTAAAATATTTAGGAACGTGAGAAATTCATCTCAGTCTGGTCCACTTCCATGGCTTTAATCACATGTTAGGCAGCCACGTTTCCATGGTGTAAACTGTTAATATCTTTGGTCTCGGCCTTCTGATAGGTCTTAACTTACACAATTTTTTTTTCTTTCAATACTGAAGTCAGATTTTAAAGCCACATCAGCTAAATGAGGTATAAGGAGAAAAAAAATATAGGCACTGTTTGTACGAATAATACAATTTCAAGGCACATTCATTTGAGTCATATGGCTTTGGCTTAGTATCAATAACACTGCAGTAACCTTGAGTGCATTGGCTTTTTTTTTTTTTTTGTACATGTTTGCAGGAGAGCTGCACACTGAATCATCTTTGGAAAACAGCAGAATGGCTTTTCCCATCTCTAAACCCCGACGGATTAAGGCAGAGGTTCTGGCTTAAGTCAAAACAGAGGCTTACGATGATCCACATCAGTGAAAGGAAGAGAAAAAAGAAAAAGCAAAAACATTAACCGGTGTCATTCTTCTGCGATGATATGCTTCCTCTTTTTCCCTTAAGCAAACCAAGGGCATCGGGAGTCACCTGCTATCAGCCAGCGAAGGTCATGGCTGCAGCACCTGTTAGCACCTCATCTATCTGCACCACAGCACCAGCGACAGCTGTGCGTGCATTTGCCTTTGTGTGTGCGCGCGCGCGAGTGTGTGCTGCTTCGAGAAGGGCCAAGGGATTTATCCCACCCACGCACCCCTACCTCTGAGCAGCTGCGTCTAGGCCATGATCCTGAGCTGACCGGCACCAGGGCGAAGATGGGAGGAGAGACGCCTCTTACGCGACCAGTTCACGTTACGCGCTACTTGGAATGGGCGCAGACAGCGGCAAGAGACGCTGACGTTTAGTGAGTTTTGCTCAGTTCAGATAGTCCACAAAAACTCAGTCAACAATAGAAGAAGAAAGTATATATAAAAAAAAAAATTAAAAATAATAAAATGTCCCGGTATGTTTTCCCCCGCTTGCTCGCGGCGCCTCAGCCCAAAGTGGAGCAGCATCCCGAGGAGCTGTGCTTCTGCAGCAGCGACATGCGGCTGAAGGTGCGAGAGCAGACGCCGCATTGGTACTTCTTCACCTCGGCGTGGGTCTGCAGGTGGGCCCTCAGGTTGGAACGGTCCGCAAAAGCCCGGTTGCAGTGGGGGCACGAGAACGGACGCTCACCTGGGCAGAGAATAAGGGAGTTACATTAAAAACACAAGATAAAACAAACAACAACAAAAAAGACTCTCAAAAACAGGTGCGATTGGGTGGTGATCGAGAGTTGAAGATGTGTTGTGACTCTTTGGACAATTATGAGTGGAGGAGGAAAGACTGAGAGCGAGGGACGTTTTTGTTGATGCACAAGAGCTCAGATGTGTTAGGTGCAGCAGGGTTACGTGGTACAGAAAGGGAAGTCAGTGAAGTTCTATGTCGAGGCAATAAGAAGTTCTGAAAGAAGGAAGACATACGGATCAGAGATGGAGACCAAACAGAAGGGAGTTACGATAATCAATAAGGCAGCTGACCAGGAAGTGAGAAAATATGGAGGAAGAGAATGGTGACAAAAAAAAAGACAGAGATGATTTCCAATGTATTGGGCAGACACAAGGAGACATTATTTATGTGACCGGTTTAAGATGGAGAACTATTCAGAATGACATTTAGACTTATAAGTAGGTAATCTGGCCCAGATTACCTCACTTTTGGGAGATCGGCCAATGCCTACATGACAAACTCATCTTACTGATCTTATCTACCTCCACAAAGCTTCGAAAATTGTCTGCTGTCCCCTTTTGCTCTGCCGTGAGAGAGATTTGACTGACATGTCTGCACGTAGGCAGTTAACAGCGGTCAACCCGCTGTTGCCGACTTGGAGACTTTGTTGGTGTATTTAGCAACTTTTCAAACAAAAACAAAAAAATTAGATCTTCCAAAATCGCCATCGGCAGGTCTGGCTTTTTTCCCCTGGGAGAAATGCTGGGATTGTCAATTGCTGAAAAGAGCTGGCCTTGTAAAAACGAGCAGAATCTCAGCTTAACGGCTGATTTATTGAGGGTGTTTGAGGCGAATCAGTGTTTACTCGCCTCAGAGCAGGAGGAAGTGCACTAAGATTTTCTGCAAAGCAATTTTAATTGGTGTTGAATTCAACTAAGATTCACAATATGGAAGCTAAGAGGAGGAGACGTTTGCTAAAGAAGAAGAAGCCGAAGACACAACCTTGAGGAGCGCCGGTAGCGAATGCAATTAAATTCATTCTTATCTAAATTTGCTGAGTGTGAGAGTTGCACTCAATGCATTCCACCAACACAGCTCCCTTGAAATGTGACTACAACAGTCATACTCAAACAAGGGAGTGGATTATATTGATGGGAGCTCTCTATTAACACCTCACACACAAGCCCACAAACACACATGTATAAACACAGACACATTGTTAAGATAATGAGGATCACATGGCTGGCTGCTGGGGTCAGAGCCTGACTGAATTAGCATGATTCAATCAGAACCAAATGAGATTAACACGCTAACAAGTTACTGCAGGTACTAAGTGCTCGGTGATAACAGCGAGCCTTCAGGCATTCTTTAAACCTTTTGTCCCTCCTCTGCCCCCACTCAGGTGCCTCCGCTCCCCCACCCTGGGTCAGCCGTGATAAGATAATTAGCCGAGAACTCATTGTTGCTGAGACATTAAGCACAATGACTGATCAATGAGTCCACGGAGGGCTTCCCTGTGTGATAATGTCTGCTGATCAAGTGTTGAGTTCATCAGATAGATTGTTCTGACTCGGAACGACTGCCCCCGATTTCCACATCCAGAGACCCGAGGGCTGTCTCAAGCTAGTCTGAGGCCATCGGTAGAACGTCATCAGGGTGCTCTCCTTAAGCAAAGTCTGTGATTTGGTGAAGTTTAAAGCTTTGTCCATGGTAATAATTTGAAGGAAGGGTATTTGTTACGGATCGACTTACAAACAGTGTGTGAGAATTGGGGCCCAGACAAAAGGAGTGTTTTTCTTAGGGGTGAATTCTCACCAATCAACGATTGGCAATCTTTAAAAAGCTGCCAACTCCAGTTTTGGCCGTTACAGATTGGTTTGTTGTTGTTGTTTGAAATGTTGCTAAATTTAGCAGGAGAGTCGCTGAGTTGGCAACAGTGGGTGACTATTGTTAACTGCAAACATGCAGACATGCCCGGTGGGCGGGTCTGTAAGTGAAAGCTCTCTCATGGCAGAGCAAAATGGCACAATAGACCTTTGCCAAGGTAGGTAAGATCAGCTTAATATGTAAGAATCGGTAGATCACTGAGCTCCCAAAATTAGGGAAAATGGGGTCTGATTTACCTCTAATATGTTTACAGCCAGTGCTAGTGCGTGTGAAAACTTGTCTATATGTTCTCTTGGGGTCCCTGGGCTGGCAGTGGCCCCCAAAGCTAATAACAGATCCAGTGGACAGGGGAAAATCTGAAGCGTTGTGCAATCCTCTCGGAGCAGATTTCAGCCTCACCTGTGTGTGTGCGAATGTGGCCGCGCAGCAGCCAGGGCCTGGAGAACGCCTTCCCACAGGTGGTGCAGACACAAGGTAGGGTGTGTGAGCGAATGTGCATCTTCAGAGCCCCCAAGCTGGTGTACTCCTTGGGGCAGTGTTTGCAGAGGAACGCCGGCCTGGCCGCCATCGCCGGGGTCTCTCCTCTCTCCTCCTCCTCTTCGGGGGGGCTGACGTGGGCCATGACGCCGGTGCACTTCATCCTCTGGCGAGGGGCGTATGTGATGACGGGCTCTGGGCTGGGGGGGTCCCTGCGCTGCTGCTGGCGCCTTCCTCGCCGGCGCCCTGCTGAGGCTGCAAGGGGAGCTCAGGTCCAGGGGGCCCGAGGCGCCAGAGGCCTCCGAATGGGCGGTGGGCAGGTAGAGGGCGGGGAGGACGCTCAGGTCCCACACCAGACCCGTGGCGAAGCAGGTGGAGGTGCCGTTGTCTGCTGATGGCACCTCGGCAAGCGGATAGGTCTCCAGTGAAGTATCTACTGGGGAAAGAGGAGGGCGGTTAGGAGGCTGCAGGAAAGTCAGCAAACTACAACAAATTCACTTTATGGAACAAATAAGGGCAGAAGAAGAAGAGCCACTCTCTTGTTTTCTGTTCTTATTTGGTATGGTACGATGGCAAACTTCCTCATTTGTACAGGAGCATAAAATAAGGGCCACATGGGAAAGTTCCAGGGCCGTTTCCTCCCACGTATTCAGCTTGTAACATGAATGGAGCTCTGTCTCCGCGCAGAAAAGAGGGGGAAAGTGCATCTAACGGGCCCCGACTTGATCTGGGAGTCGCCTCTTGGAGGAGGAAAAGAAAAAAAAAAAACTCGCCAGACTTTCTCTCTCTCTCTCTCCAGAATATTGAAACAGGTGAATTTCTTTCCTGTTGTTCGCATCAGAAAGTTCCGTTAAAAGAGTAAACAGTCTCGTGACTCACCATTCTGACATTCCAGCTCGCTGTAGTTTGGCTTTTGTTTGGCGAAATACTTCTTTACCAAGAAAGACCGAGGCATTGTCCTGTTTTTTTTTTCTTTTTTCTTTTTTTTTTTTTAAATTTCAGGCTCCAAGATCTGTGCGTAAAAGGAACGCGCGGTCACGACGCACAGCTTCTAGGAGACGAAGAGAGCTGTAGTCCTAGAAGGAAGAAGAAGAAGGCGAGGAGGGGGGTGGGGGGGGGGAAACAAAAAAGGATAAAAAAAAAAAAATCCTCCTTGTTACCCAAAACAAGTTGGGATGGATTTCATCGACGGAGTGATATGCAGAGCTTCTCTGCTGAGGAACTAAATGCTGGCCTCTGTTCTGAAACACTCCGACACAGGCAAGGAGGGGTGTGCTCGCCCTGAGGGCCCCTCCCCACGCAGCGTATCGCAGTTTAAGGGTTTGAGAAGAAGCCTCGCACATTTTACATCACCAAAAAAAAAAAAAAAGAAAAAAAAGAAATAAAAAAACACCAGCCAACAAAGTTAAGGCGCAGATCAGAGAGAGAGGGAGAGAGAGGAACTGTGAAAAACTTTAATGAATCATTTGGCCGCATATGAATCATTGATCAATTTTGGTATTTGGTGTTCTTAAAAAAAAAAAAATCTATTTGTATTAAAATAGCGATATAAGACGACTGTGTTAATTTAGAATTTGTTATAATTTTTTTATAAATAAATAAATAAAGTGTTGTTTAATACGCTTCTATAAATTTGTCTCAATGTTTCACGCTTGGGTATTTTTTGGTTCTGGTTTAATGACACATTTTAAATCGTTCCCCGTCTCCATTTGTCCTGCTTAACTTCAATTAACATGGCTACAGACGTGTCCGTCACCGCTAAGCGTGATTTCAGTGGAGGAATTGCGCCACCTGCTGGAGGAATGTCAGCGCTGATGTTTTTAGTTCATTTTATGACACGCTAGGCGGCGCTGTTCTGCAGGCAGGCCGGGTTCAGCCGAGAATTTTCTTTCATCTTTGAGTAAATCGAAAGACAAAATGAGAAGGAAAATGTGGATAATAACAGTGAGAAGAGATTTGTTACAGCTGAAACCAGAGATGTATATATATTTTATTATGACTTATCTCATTGGTGATCCTAAATTCAATGTGCAGCAAAATGTGTTATTGTTGCAACCACAAATACGAGTGTATTCTATTGAAATTTAATGACAGCATAACTTAAAAGTGTTCCAGAACTAATAAAATAACACATGGTTTTCCAAAACGTCCAATCAAGAAAAGTACCTTGCTAATACTACGATGCCCTTAAATAAAATATAAGAACTGCTCTCAGAAGTCCATGAATTAGTGACAAGAGTTTTCCTGTGTGGATTTTAGTTCCAGTAAAAGTGAAGCTGTTCAGTAAAGCTGTCAGAGGTTTGTCAGGAAACATTAATGAACCAACAGCAATAAGGATTGGAACTGTATATTGGTGAAGAAGGGATACAAGTTAGCCAGGAGAGACACTGTATTTAGTAATATGTCCATCACGGGTGAGAAAATCACCTTGTTTTTCTTTCTAGAAGTGTTTGGTGACCAACACAAAACATCCCGGAGGAGGAGATGGTCTCTGCTGTAGTGTAACTGTGACTGCAGTGAAGTTTCTGTGGGCGTGAGGACATTCAGTTCCTAGAATTCCGAGGGCACTGGAACACAGCGCCGGTTCACTCAAAACAAACGGCGGGCTCCGTCTGCGAGCTCTGATTGGCTCTTTGGTCGGAGTGGGCGGGGCTTATGGGAGGGGTTGCCATTGGCTCGATTCGGTTGAAGATTTGAAACACAAACCTGCACCGCAGCAGCGCAAGTTCATACGAGTTGAGTTGTGCGATTTTTGGAGGCGGAATTAGTGACAGACCCCCTTCAAGTCAACCCGAGAAGGTAAGAAAACTGCAGCTTTATTTTAAACACGCGACTTCGTAGACGCAGCGGCTTCAGCGCGTCAACATTTCAATAATAAAAGCCACCCGTCGCCTGTTTAAAGGGATTTTAATCAGACACAGCTGCATGTCAACGGAATAAAAATAAAAGCAGATCCTCTTCTCCCATACCCGATCTGTGATCTGATTACAGCTGTAAGTTTTAATTTAAAAACGTCGGAAGAAGAAGAAGGAGGTTCCATTATTTCACAGAACAATAATGTGCCCCGCCTCCATTTATGCTGCAACAGATGGACACATTCGGCCTTTTCATTGGACATCCTCGTCAGCTGACACGACACTGGCTCTATTTTGAAAAGTAGTTCGTGGTGCTTTGTTTGGTTAAAGCGCGATGCACACGGTGAGCTGTGTATTTTTCTTTGCAGTTGTGTTTTTTCGTGCGATCACGAGTCCTGCTGCAGAATAAAGACAGGAGGAACAACAGGAAAGGAACAGTCATGCTCAGAAAAATTGTGCGTCTTCTGTTCGGGGGAGAAGTGGAGAGCCCGGAGGAAGTCAAGCCTGGAGATGCAGCTGAGGATGGATGGCTTGTTGTCAACCATCAAGGTAGGAGGAGATTCAAAACATTAAGATCTACTGATATGAAACGGTGCAGAAGCATTAATGCCTCCTGGGAGTTTTTGAAGCTCGTGTCCAGCAATAACCACTGAGTCCAGGGTATGTTTTTTGGATTTTATGTGGATTAACACTACATAGCACATCATTTTAAAGTGGAAAAAAAAATTACACGAAATACTAGAAAAATAAAAAAGAGAAAGCATGTGAGGTATTTGTATACACTAAAAGTACAGAGTGTAGTAAAAATACTCCTAAAAGTATTTTTTTTTTTAACCCAAAAAGTTAATCAAGTTAATGTAACTGGTTACAACCCAACTCTGAGTTTATGGTTGAAATGTGACAGCATGTGTAAGAGTTAGTGGGTATAAATACTTTTGTAAAGCTCTGCTGGCTGAATTTTAGCTGAACAATAAAGCAATACTGTTTTGTTTCTGAGTGCTTTCAGTTCAGAGTGAGGTTGTGTGACTTGTATTTTATTTTATTTTTTCCTCTTTTGTTTAAACATGACACACCCTTATGTTCTGCATGTTCGCTTCACCATAGAAGGAACCAACGGTAAACAAGAGTTGCATAACAGCTTTCCTTGTGTTTTCACAGAGGCAGATGGATGTGAGAAGCAGGATGCCCTGCTGGCTGCTGCGCAACAGGCTCAGGCCGCTTCTCAGGGAGAAACGCCTGCAGACGCAGAACAGAGCAGGTGGGACGACATTAACCCCTCCTAAGTTGAATCAGTAAATTCTTGCATTCATTTTTAAACTCAGTCTCACGTTTCCCCCGTTTCCGTTCCGTCTCCGTCCAGCCCGTCGCTTGTGAAGCCCACTGTTCCTCCCAGTCGGACCGTGGCGAGCTACGTCTCCCAGCCTAAAGCCGTGGCGGAGCTGAGCCAGGTGACCTGCGCTCAGAAGGCGAAGGCCCGGACAGACCGCCGCCACGAGTCCCGCAACGCCATGCAGCGCCAAAACCACGTTCACCAAGCAGCGCAGCACAACTCTTTCCACCTCCACCAGCCTGGGCATCGCAGCCTCAGCCACTGAGGATCAGCTCACACTACAAGGGATGAAGACCTGCTTCTACTTTTATACCCATATAAGCACACAGCTTGTTTTTTATGTTTTTTTTACTTTAACACACATAATCCTAACTCACTAAGACGCTTGCTATCAAGTAATAGGCAGCTAGATTGCTATTTTAAACCTATAAAGCACTATTTGTTATGGTAGGAATAAATATGTTCCCCTCATGAAATGAGATATAGTGTTATGTGCATGCATGGCATTGCATATTTGTGGATGGAGAATTGCAGTCTATATATGTTTGGTTTTTTTTCTTGGATATGTTACGGTGTATGCATTTACACTTTATGTGCTTGTATTGGAACATTTATTGTGGGGTTACTAAAGAAAGTTTTTGTGTACAACGAGCCATCCAGTTCTTAAAAACCAACATCTCCGACAATGAAGATGTTGGTTGCTTTACGTAGCTGACTGAAACGTCTGGGTTGTGAATAAATCTTAGATCATAAAAGTTTAGAATTTGTGTTGCAAGGCAAATCAAACCTTGATTGTCCTCGTGGCTGCTACAGTTCCGGTTCAGTTAAAAGAGTTCTCATCTGATAGCCAAGAACCATCTGACCACCTGACCAAACTCAAAGAAACTGATGAGGAATGTTGCGCCGTGGACACACAAGTACAAGTATGTCCTGTATGTTTCATCTTTGCTGTTGGAGTGACAATTGCTTTGATCATAAAAATTCATCTGCAGCCTTTGGTGCGTAGAGTGCCACACATTCTTTGCATCTCCAGCCTGATGGTAGCAGCAGCTTACCTTCACAGTTTCTCCACAGGGTTTCATAAAAGTTGTGGTGTCAAATCATGGCATGGCTTTCAGTGAGGAACTACTTCGGGATCATGGGTCCAGTGTGGATGCAGTCATCTTCAGAGTTGTGTATCCACACGTGTCTGGTGTAGGTGGGCATGTGATTGTCTCTCCAAAGATTTGACCCCAGGTGTGAAGCTGGACGCTTCAGGGACATCTTCTGCTTCTGCAGTTGTGATCATCAAGGTTTGGTACGAAAACAAGCCATCTGTCATCAGGGGAGATTTTCATACCAACCATGTTTGTACGCACTTTGTCAAACATTTTCTTCAAGTTCATTTCTATGTTGTACTCAAGATGTACGGATGGGAAATGTGGTCCTTTATTTTGGATTAATCAAAGGTCACATGGTTTCTTATTTTCATGAGTCAACTTGCCATAATTGGATCAGAATAAAAATCAGCTATGGGGTAATCAGGAGCAGGAGATGCACAAAGGTTTGTCAACTGTAGACTGTGCAAATTGACCTTGAGCTGAATTTCAAAATGTTCCTCATACTGAATGTTTATGTAAATAATAATCCTTTCAATGATAAGTAATTCAATAATAACTGGGTTGTTCTCTTGTATTTGTTTTCTCAACTTGAAGGTTCTGATAACGGCTTTAACTAAGGCTGTTGAACTGGGTGATCCCAGCTACAACTCTTCAGTGACTGACCTTCTTTCTGCAACGATTAGGTAAAACACATGGTTTGTCTTTTTCATTTGGACTGAAGCTGCCAGTCTTTTGACTGATAATACACCCAGCCAGACAACTGCTAGGCCTTTATCTCTGATGATATTGATCAAAAGACAATGGCATGGGCAGATTGCCAGTTGATCATTCAGCAGCAGAAACCAAGTGTGCAAAATCAAATTGCCACGTGGATTTCATTTCCTGCAGTAAAAGTCAAGTTAAGGAGCTGCAGCAAAGGATGCCTCATGCCTCCACCTCCATCAGCTTCCCAAATGAGAAGCTGATGGGACAAAATGACCTCCTGGTATATTTCGCAAGGTCATGGCGTTTCAGCCGACGGTCTGATGTTGATCAAGCCTACAGGATATGTACGGTATGAGCTGCAGGACATTGTGACATTCTTCTCGTTTGTCACCTTGACAATCTTACAGTTCCTTGAACAGGCCATTTGCAGGATCGCAATCGAGTCAGGGATCATTCTCATCAGCCTCATTTTGGACATCTTCTGGCCTAACCAAAGAACAGGACATCCCCGGTCTAACCAGGTGGTGCACCCACCTAGAGCTTCATCCGTCATTGTATAATCTCATTTTGAAGGTTTTATTTCATTCACTTTTTAAAATTCTGTTTGTCATTTGTGATTCAGAAAAACAGTCTGGAGCCGGGAAAGAGGCCTGTGACATTTCTCACGCCTACTACGATGGTTCCGACCTGTAAGCAGTGTGGCACCTACCTGGCCAAGAGTAGCTCAGGTGGACCAGATCGCTTGAGTGACGTCACACAGGTCTGCTCTCAGATTTGGTTATCTTTCTGAACTGATCTGATTTAACAATCATTGAAAACATTTAAGCTGTTTGCCGCAGATGATGGTTGATCTCCTGTTCCTCCACAAGGAGAAAAATGACACGCTCTCTGGGAGGAAGGCCTCCTCAACCTCCTGACAGCAAGCATGACATCGTGTCTGAAACCTAAACTCTGACCTGTTTTGCTGAGGTATTGCTCATTTTTAAAAGTAATTGTTTTCGTCTCTCTGTTTCCTCCCATCAGCTGCATTTCTGGAAGAGACTGACTGTGAAGCTTTTGCTTGCAACAAGCCATCTGGTTGTTAGGCTAAAAAAAAATTCAGTTAAATGGCAGTAATGAAAACAGAATATCAGTAACGCAAAAAGTTGTACCTCGTTTGATGCTGCTGTTGTCTTGAAACTCAGAAATGTAACAGCTTCTTCGGTTTTACAGTGCCTTGGAAAAAGTATCCTTTGAACTTTTTTCACATTTTTATCATTATATCCAAAGACCAATATTGTTTCATGTGTTCGGCAAACACAAAGTCTTTAAAGCTGGGGTATGTAACATTTTTATAAATATCTTTATTTTTTTTACATAGTTGTTAAAACTGTCACTATGTTGTGACAAAATGATAGGAGACCAATGATCTGTGGAAAAAAATCGGGCTCCGCTGCCTTCTCCCACTCCCAACTACTGAAATACATCACTCCAGTCAGAAACAACCAATCAGGACCAGGAGGAGGGCGTTAGTGCTGTCAATCACGCTTGTGTATTTACCCCTCACTCCCTCCCCTGTTGTCTCTGCTGCTCTACTACTAGTTTATCACAACGCAGCCCGCTCTGAATGTTAAGGCTAGTTAGCGTGACCACCGATGATGTCGGGTAAACAGTTTTTCTGGGACGGTAAGTTGTTTCTCTGCCATTAACCTATTTAGCAGCATATACATGGAGTCTCAATTGACAGTACTAAGTCCTTCCTCCTGGCTCTGATTGCTTGTTTTTGATCAGAAGCGTGCATCTCTTGAGACGGCAATACCAGCCCAGGGAGGAGGTAGAAGACCCTGGAGGACACCGTTTTGAATCTAGACCACAAATTGAAACCCATTCCTCCACGTGTTTGCAGCGCCCCCTGCATTGCTTATATTCTGACAGTAATGGTGTTTAGTTATTCAAAGGTATGCCACACTGTTCAGGATCTTTATTTGGTCAAAAAGAAAGAAATTCATGGATCATGACTACTTTTTATTGGTATTGTAAAGGCTTTGTCACTATTTCCTGCTCTCACTAAAATCACCAGGATTGCCTGTTGAGAGTAATTCAATTCAATCACAAGAAGACAAACTTACCAACTCACATTGTGGAGCAGGAACTCATTGCGTGTGACTCTTTTACACTTTTCAGGGAAGAATTTGTGGTAAGAATTTGATTCCAGTGCCTGTTAAGGAGACGGGGCCCCTATGTGTGCTCGTATTGGAGTAGATAAGGGCCCTTATGTAAAACTGATCTCCAGTCGAGATTCTGCCACACATGCATGCTGACTGCGTCATAAGAAAAAACACCACTGTCATCCTTACTTTCTGACATTTCTCTTTTTCTCTCTATAGATTTAATTTTTCTGAAAACGTTGATTTTTTGTTTGTTTTTTTTCATTCGTCCAAATATCCATAAGAGCATTTTATGAAGAATGAAACCAGATGAGAGTTTCAGCTTCGACCGTACGTTAGAGCCAGTAACGTGGTCCTGAAAAGAAAACAAGAGTTATGTAATATGATGGCGTCTTGGAAACATGTCTCCACATGTGTTCACAGAGCGAGGACAACAGGTGATGCAAGAATATTCAGGAAGAAAGAGATATTTATGACTGATGCAAACAAGAGAGAAAATGTCCAACAGATTTCTAAATAGCCACTCAGATTACAACATCTCCTCAATGGCCGTATCATCCTCTTCAGCTTGTTTCCATACAATTTTATGAAAATTGATCTTTTTCCACGTACACAATGTTTATGAACATGTAATATTTAGTTAAATCTACCCCAGCAAGTTGCAGAGAAAAATCCTTGTAACCATCAGCCAATTCAAGACATCAGGTTTTTGTATATTTCTGGTTCAATATGTAATTATTTCACTTTTTTTTTTCTATTTTAAAATACTGACTGAAAAGCTCAGCCCAAAGCAAGGGGTGCACACTTTATGGCTTATCAAAGGTAGGATGAGTTGGGAGGTTTTTTTTGTTTGTTTCTGGTTTTTTTTTTTGGTCTGTCCTGCCGTGTCTTGTCTTCACTGGGCAAGGCGGAAATATTTATCAGAGTACATTCAAACGATCTCATGCGAGAGAGCCTTGTCATAAATCATTTTGCAGGAGCTGAAATCAGCTTCAGCTTTGTTCTGTGTCCTCTCCAATATTGTGGTTTTAATGCTTTAAAAAAACAGATGCATGTGTCCGAGAATTAGCACAAATAGCAGTTTTCTTGTTTGTTTTTTTACGCTGTTTTTGCCAGTGTTGGGCTAATACAATGATTATTATTATTTTATTGTTTTGGGTTTTTTTTTTTTTGCCTCTTTAAGAATTGCATGCTGTGTTCATAAATTGACACAATGCACACTCCTAGAAGACCTCATTCATTTCCTTTTTTATTTTTGCCCAGATAATCGAACTTCTACTGACACTGAAACAGATAATCCAGCATATTAATTCTCTGTCAACAAATGGCGGCTGCCCTTTGACATCTATGGGGCATTAAATATCAGAAAACGGGCAAATGTCCAAGAAACCTTAACCCAAATGAGAATTTGGCTGAGTAACTTTTTCACTTTTTTTGCTGCAGCGATGGAAACCCAAGTGAACGTTCCATAAAGACAAAATGCATCAGACATTTTTTAAAAACGTTATTCCGTCTATCATCACTACAAACTCATGAGACTCCAGGAGCATAAATTTTGTCCTTCAGTTAAATGCACGAAGCAGACAATAATACTTACAATGACACAGACATGACGTTTGCAAAGAACTTTTACATTTTGCATGACACATTTAGGTCATGCAAAATGTTCCTAAATGTTCCACGGAACCTGGAACATTTCGAGTGTCTAGAAAGCAGCAGGTCGGTTCACATTCTGCGGCTGAGCGTCATTCCTCGGTTGCTGCTCGTCAGGTGTTCTCTTGGGGGCGGAGGGACTATTTTTTTTTCTCAACCTCCTCTCTCCAGCCGCTGTGGGCGGAGAGTTTAAAGCTCTGGAAGGAGGCGCTGTTGGCTCCATGCGGGGTCAGGATGATTAATAACAGAGTTATCTCCTCCTTGGGCAGGAGTCAGGAGGAAGTGGAGCCCCGCGTCTGGAGTTCCCTGGCATTGAGTCGATTCGGTCCGCCGAGCTCACCTGGACCAACTCAGGCTGGCAGTGAGTAAAGGTCGCGCTCTCATTTAAGTCGTAACTCCTCGCCGCGCCGCTTTCGATCGACAAAAGGCCGCTTTAGTCCTGTCAAACCTGCTGTTGTGGGGATTTAAAGGGAATTTTTTAAAGCGGGCACTTCCGCGTGAACGTCATTTATTTGACCAACAACTTGTTTAGTGGGTTTTTTTTTTGTTTCTTTTGAGGTAGTCGGTCGGGATCCCGTAACTCCGCTGTATTCCCATGTCTGAACTGCTTCCTTGAACTCTCGCCCAGATTCAACCTCCCTCATCGCGGAAAGGAGACCTGACGGGACCATGGAGCCCAAAGCGGCGAGCAAGGACCGGTTCTTCATCGTCATCCGCGGGAAGTCGCGGAGGGGCTTCTGCCGCGGCTGCATCGGGCGCGTGGAGGCGGAGACGATGCGCGGGGAGCTGACGGGGCTCGTGTACGGCTGCGGCTCCAACGCCGGGAACCCCAAGCACGGGGGCTCGGTGAAGGCGGAGGACGCGTACCCGCTAACCCGGCACCAGGCCCAGCTGCTGCTCTACGTCTCCAGCCCCAGCAGGCGCCTGGAGCTGCTGTGCAACCCGCAGCTCTTCTCGGCCATCTGCGAGCTGACCCCGGGCGACCTGGTGGTGATCAGGTACAAGAAGGGCCACGTTCCCGGGGTGGTGAAGAACTTGATGCAGATCGGGAAGAAGGAGAGCAAGGACGACCTGAACATGCTGGGCTTCCAGGTGGAATTTGTGGTGAGTTTGTCTGCTTTTTTTTTTTTTTTCCCTCAATTGAAGCACAAATTGGTCCTCAGTTGCATGTTGACGACTCGCCAGCAAAGAATCCCTTATGGTCTTTCCAAAATTGTCCAAAGAACGTCACATGCAAACATGCTTGACCTTAAGGTCTGTGTTCACGTTCCAGTAACCGCTTGTTCTCCGTTTGTGTCAAAGGACCCCGAAGACAACCTGCCGCCCAAACAGCTTGGACCGCTTCCCATTTTCACCTCCTCAGACATCATCCAGGTGGTGCCGTCTTACTCCGTCCCCCTATGCCTGCAGTACAGAGACCTCAAAAGAGGCGGTGAGTCCAAAACCGACCTGAACTGAAAAATGTCAAAACATCTCGATGTTCCGGCGGGCCGTGCCTTTAAAGAATCTCCGCTCTGAAAGTATCGGACTTTGATCGAGGACCTGTGACACCTGAAGGGAAGGGGATGCAGGCAAGGCGCTCATCCACGTCTTGTCACATGTACAGCCGGAAGGACCGGTTCTATTTCTCTGGAATGCACGACAGTAGATTTTGTCATATGATCTTGCATTGTTTTTGCAGCCGGCGTTTATGAAACTGTCTACATACCTTCACTGGAGGCGTGTAGATACAGTGTGTCAGTGTGTGTAGATACTGCCTTGCAGCGCTCACACCCCTTGGATATTTCTTTGTGTTTTGTCACACCACAGACACAAACTTTATTTTTCGCCGACCTTTGTGAACTCAGCCTCAGTAGTGAGGGAACTACTTAAGCCTTCGTGATGCTGGCTGCATTTAGCATTATGAAGGCTGAAGAACACACACTTTGAGGGTCTCATAGGTACAAAAGTAGAAGTTTTTGGTCTACAATGTAGAAGCACAATTTTTACAGGCTCTTCTTCCACTTCTTTACCGTGTGCCACTTTATTCATCCTGATGAAATATTTAAAGCTTCTGGCTTTGGAGATCAAATTTCGGAAAAAAAAACTTATAGAAATGGGAATACATACGCAGGACGTCGCACTTACTGTGCCGTGTTGGCTGGCAGCGTGCTGAGATGTCATGTGATCAGCCTGGATGTAAAAAAAAAAAAAAAAAAATCTCATGACTCTTTCTCCTCCCTCTCACTCACACACCTGTCTGCAGGCTCACCTGGGAAAATGGTGATGCGCATCAACTCCATGCCAAGTATCGGGACGAGCAGAAGACAAGTCACCGACAGCCAATCGGAGCGAAGCGTCGTCGCAGACCGGACGCAGAGGGAGCCTCCCGTCCCTCTAGAGGTCGGCTCTTTGGTGGAGGTCGTCAACAACGCGGGGGTCACGGTGTACGGAGTGATCCGGTGGTTGGGGATCTTAGACGGGAAGCCGGAGACGTGGGCCGGGGTTGAGCTGGTGAGGGATTCAAAGTTTGCATGAGTGTTCGTCTGGTTTTGTTACAAACGGCGATTATGCTTATTTTAGTATGATGTGGTCGCAGGACTATGAAGTGACGGGCTGCTCTGACGGCGTGTACAAAGACCAGCGATACTTCACCTGCAAGGAGAACTGCGCTTTGTTTATTCCCGTCACAAAATGCAGCCCGGACAGCCGGTTCCTCTGCTCCTCCACGGAAACGGAGCCGTTCAAGACCACAGAAATCCCTCCAGGTTTGATATTTTGCTTCAAGTTGCGCACACACAACTGGAACTACACACATGTGTACATTTCTATTGTAAATCTATCATAATCTGTAATAAAACAAAATTAAGACCGCATTGCGGAGAATTAGACACAAAATGTAATGAAATTCTCAAATGCAATTTGAATTGTTTTGGCATACATTCTGGCTGCGAGTCTGAAATAGGCCTGTCACGATAAACTTTGCTGAGCGATAAATCGTCCCAAAATTTATTGCGATGAACGATAATGTTTTATCTGGTGTGATGACACGACGATGCAAGCACATCCCGGCAAAAATAAATACACGCCATTTCCAAAAGAACTCGTAACATTGGAACCGGAAAACAAAATAAATGAAACAACCAAAAAACAGAAATGAAATGGACTCTCAGCCTCCGTTAATAAACATGCACTTGAATAAAAAAAAAACCAAAGTGGAAATAGAAACTACATTCAACCAAAAGATTATGAAGCCTGTATGCTATATTGCCCTTCATTAATCATTAGAGTCAGATGGAGAAGATGGGCACGTCCCACTACCTGATGCAATAGTTCACTCCTCCATTAAGGAAATGAGGAAGGGAGGGTGAGTGGAGAGCACTGGAGTCGAGCCTTTTTTCATCCAGTGTCAGGAACGGAAAGAGAAAAAGGCCGGAAGAAGCGACAAAGCCGATAGATTAATTTATTGCATCATTGTGGTTTATCATGCGATTGATTGATTTGTTGTTTATCGCGACAGGCCTAGATTGAAGTGGCAGCAAAGTGACTGAAAGTTTGGCTTCCACTGACCAAAGTTTCAATTTAAATGCTTTCTGTGGCATCATCGTTATTAGAAGTATATTGATCAGGATGACAGATTGTGATTTATTATGCAATGTGCCTTTATTTTAAATGATAATGTCTAAAAAAATAAAAAATAAATAAAAAAAGACCTACTTCTACATTTTGTAACAAAATGTAATAATATGCGGCTGAAAGTATTTCTGTAGTGTTTGAGAATTTTACATCATTTTGCCTTGATTATTATTACATAATGCGGTTTTAATGATGTTTAATTACGTCTTGAAGCGCAATTATGTAACATTATTACACAGTGCAGTTTTAATTACATTTTATGACATACCCTGGTGGTGCTGCATAATGCGGCGCTGGCGCTTTCACTGCAATAAAAGAGTGGCTGTTTAATTTCCAAGTGCCGTGCGTTGACGCCGTGCATGCAGGTAGCGTATTTTGCAAAGGCTGGGAGTAGCTGCCACGGTTACGACGAGGCGAAGAAAATGTGTCATTTTGTTTCGCTTCTTGCAAATGCATGTCAAAAATTATTGCTGGAAAACATGTTGTGTGTTTGCCTGATCTTATCTGCAGCATAAAACAGAAGAATGACTGGAATGCCGACTGAACAGCGTATCAGGGAGTCATGGAGAAAAGTGTTTACTTAAAGATCTTGTGTCAGTGACTTTACAGCTGTTTTTAAGCTTCCCTCATTCTTCTTCTTCTTTATTTATTTATTTTTTGCATTGAAGTCGGTAAAAATTAAATAAACTTCACTGATTTTCACAGGCTCCATTTTTTTTGTGTGTGTTTTTCTTTCCAGTTCCTGCATATGAAGAGTCGGAGGAAGACGCGCCGCCTGTCCCCGAATCGAAGGCAGCGTCGCTGTTCGTGGGGAAGATGAAGGGCATACAGGGTCATATCAACTCATGCTACCTGGATGCTACACTTTTCAGGTAAAAAAAAAAAAAACAATCAAAAGAAACAATTTTATTTCATTTCAAGATTCACTTTATTGTTATTTTTTTCAACTGAAGCCTCTGCACAGGTAAATTAGTGCTTGGAGAAATGCAGAACGTAAGAGATGTTTCTTGATCTCAGTTTGTTTAGTTCATCTGTGACTGTGGATGCCATCTGCAACAAACCGGCTGACAAAGAGCAACCAACAGCCTGCATCCTGAAATCCATAGTCAATCTCTTGCGCAGGTAAAACGCAGGTTTGCCACTCCTCAGCATGACCTGCTGTTGTCTTATAAAAGACATTTCTAAACCGCTTCCATTTCTCGCAGACAAGGCTTCGTGCCAGCACAGAGTGTGATGAACTTCCGGAAGAAACTTGGCTGTGAGACTTTCAGCAAAAATGAAAAAGGTACAGACTGCAGCAAATCTGGAGCCTTGCAAGGGTATTCTTGGTGTTTTGTAAAAAAAAATATCTTCAAAGGCAATTCTGAAAAAGTGCGGTATGCATTTGTCTTGTACTCCTTTTACTCCAGTACAACTAAACGACCTCTCTGTGTGTTGGAGAACGAATACTGCACAGTCAACAATAGTTCATATTTATTAAAAAGATACAATTTGAGAGATTAAAAAAACCCAAAAACCCTCAGAATTAAACAAATGGAACCAAAGAGAGTAGATCATTTTTTACGTCTAAGAAAATAATCAAATCTAATATTCTATCAAGGTACAAAGAAGTACATTGACTCAGAATACCATTACAAAGATAATGTATGTTTTCTTTATTTCTATATATGTGGGGATTTATTGCCTGTTTTCTTAAGCTATTCAAAATAATAATAATAATAATAACAATGTGCATAAATGTAAGTTATATTTGCGAAGCCTGGAGACATGAATTCAAGAGAGACGGTTTTAATCTCAGCAAAAGATGTAGTTTACTGTTATGCAGTGTTTGACGTATTGCATAAATTCCCAATAAAATGTACTATTGTGCAGAGGAAAAAAAGTTCAATAAATTCTTTTGCAAGTCAAGAGTGCAGACATTTCCGAGTCTGACTCGCTAACGGTCGTTTTCTCTGCTGCTTTGCCCCAAAATCAGATCCAGAGGAGTTCATTTCAGTGCTGTTTCAGAAGGTGCTCTGCATCGAGCCCCTGCTGAAGCTCCGGTAGGTTGCTACGACGCCCAGCTATTGCGCATACTTGGCATACGCCATATTTCTAGTAGCAAAGTTACCGAACACTGGTGTCTCCTCAGGTCGGAGGGAGGAAGCTCTCAGGGAGCCTACACACTCCAGATCTTTCTGGAAAAGGGGCAGATGGGCCAGACGCCCACCGTCCAAAAGCTGCTGGACACGTCCTGCATGTCGGGCGACGTCAAATTCGAAACAGTGAGCCCTCTCTCTCTCCTGAAAACCAAACCCAAAGGAGTTTATCAAAGCTTTCTTTTCACGTTTAAACATTAAAAAATAATCCTTTCCCTCCCTCAGATGCCGTCTTGCCTCATAATCCAGATGCCGAGGTGTGGAAGCAAGTACAAGATGTTTTCTCACATCATTCCATCCACTGAGCTGGATGTCACAGATCTCCTGTACAACTGTGAGGGACTTCTTGTTTGTTTTTCATTCACACAATCCCTTCATTTGTGAAAACGTGCTCACGGGTCGTTTACCTTTTCACCCAACAGCTCCGAGGGAATGTTTCATCTGCGGAGAGATGGCAAAGTTCGAGTGTCTCCAGTGTTTGCCAGACCATAAACTGCAGCCAGGAAGAATCAAGCAATACTGCAGTACCTGCAACACCCAGGTAGGCATGGAAACCATTTTAAAAGAGCAATCCGCTCACTGGGTTTAGAGAACAGAATATTGAACTCTTGATGACGTTTTCTCCAGGTACACACCCATCGGTCGCGGTGCAACCACTCTCCCAAGGCGCTGGCTGTGCCTGAAGGCGTAACCAGCGACGCTCCTCTGCCGAGGCACACCATGCAGCTGTTTGGTGTGATTTGCATTCACACCAGCCATTTTGTGTCCTTTGTCAAATACGGCCCCGATCCCCACTCATGGCTCTTCTTTGACAGCATGGCGGACAGACACGGTAAGCTGCTTTGTTTTTGTTTAACTTTACCCAAGGAAAATGTTTGTGGAACAGAAAGTCTCTTTTTTTGTTTTTTTATTTATTTATTTATTTTTTTAGCTCCTCCTGACTGGAGTATTTTTGTTATAACTCAACCTTGACCGTAACCAATAAAGAAGTCGAGAGCAACTCTGACGTCTTCCAACTTGCCCTTTTTTTTATTTTTTTTTATCTCGTTTCAAGCTGGTCACTAATCTTGAGATCGTTCTCCTTGTCGCAGGCAACGACGAGAAGGGCTACAGCGTTCCCGAGGTCCGAGCTTGTCCCGAGCTCGGCGACTTCCTGGGCCAGCCGGAGGAGGAGCTGACCCGGGCGAATCCGGCTCTCGCGCCAGAGCTGGTCCGCAGGCTTCTTTGCGACTCCTACATGTATTTATACCACAGCCCAGAAATGTTGGTCTTGTAGCCAAGCGACGAGGAACCGAAGATCCGTCTGAGCGCAAGAACGCCGTGTTCCACAACAACAGCCTGATCGGCTTTTATGCACTTTATTGCATCCAGGCAGCGGGAACTGAAGTGGATGCTTGGAACTTCCTTGAAGATGGAAAATGCAGTTCAGATGTTTGAACTTAATAAATAGGTCACGCTCGAAGCTGATGTGGATTTTTGTTTGAGATGAAGTGAGCTCTAAAAGTCACAGAGCAATGTGACATGTTTTTAAAGGCTTTGTTTTCACCTTTTAAATGTGTCGGAGTTGTACTTTTTATCAGTGGAGATGTCTTTGGAAAATTTTGTTTCAGGCAATTGAATCACTTAAATGGCCTCTTCTAATGGGACCTCATGTCATGTCATGTTACCCGAAGACGAATGTATTTGCTGCTGTTTTCTTTTTCTGTTTTTTTCCCCCCACAAATGTACATAAGTGAATATAAGACTCTTAAAATTTGAACTTCTGCAATTAAGACTCCTTGTCTTTCATACAAAATCCAAGCAGTTACATTTTAGAAGTATTCCAGAATGTATTAATCACACTTAAAAAGCACTTTGCATATTACAGAATGAAACTTTAGTGTTTGATTGGCTGCTCTGTATTCTTAGTAGAATTTTAGAGTAAATCGTGGGAGTCTTTTGGAGAATCAGAACAGAATAACTTTACATTTTAGCAGCCCTCCGCCTCCCTCTGGTGGACGAAATTATGTTTGCAATCCGATTACCACATCCAACTGTCGATCAGTATTTTAAACCAGTCCTAATCATGATTCTACAGTCAAATTTAGTTTAGTTTCAGTCCAGTTTGCTAGAAATGTATTTAAAGACTGTAAAGGTTTTTGTTTTTAATTGCTTTGTTGAAAGAAAAAAAAAAGAATAAAGAAACAAGCCATTGCCACCAACTGCTTTCATGGGCTTGACAAGGTCAGACACACCTAAACACACTACAACACCCAGACATGGATACGACTCACAGCAGCAAGTCTACCAGTCAGAGGTCTACTTTCACTTTTCACTATTAAAAAATAATAATAAAGCTTAAAACGCTGTTTACAAACTCGACTGTGCACTTGCACCCCGACTAAAATTTGGGAAAATCTTCCTTTGTAGAGGAAACATGCTTGTTTGCTTTATGTAGCCACCAAGAATAATTATAGCAGGATACCTGAGCAGTGTTCTTTTTCTTTACAAATAGTTCATTTAAACTAGTTGGTTTCCTGGCAATGGCCTTGCTTTTAAAAAATAGTGCATATTTTTAATTAGTGCACAGTTTTCATGAGCTTAATGCTGCAGTTCCAGCTGTCTTTGGTCTCATATTAAAATATTCTAGTTGTCTCCCAGTTTTAATCATCTGCTGTTTGGTCTGGGGTGAATATAAAGAGATCTATTTATTTACTACTTCGCCTACTTTTTGAAGCACAAGTTCCTCCGGTTGCCAAACAGGACCTTAGCAGGATGCTACCACCTCTGTGCCAGACAGCGGGCAGAGGTTGGAAAGCTTCAGTTTGACTTCTTCAAACATTTATCATTGCATTTTCCCCTGAACTCAATTTTTGTAACACCTGACCACAAACCAAGCACGCATCAAAACTGGCTTTGGAATGGAAATGGCGAGAAAACTTTCATTTCTGAAAAGCATATGGGGTTTAGAGTGTATATTTGGCCCTCTGTCAATTTGAATTAATGCAGACAAAAATCTGCATTAATTTCACAGTGTGAACCCAATTCTTGTTTTTGTTTTTTTTTATTATTGTATGTTGTAAGTTGCAATGTCGCATACGATCATCTTAGCCTGCAAAAACAAATCCGAAAGCATGGAGTCAAAATATTATCAAATCTTTATAAACCTCTGACCTGAACATTTCAAATTTGTGGTTTGCATTTTCAAAGGAAGCCTCATAAAGGAGACTAACAAATGTGTACTTACTTGTTTTCAGACTACAGTCTCATTTGTCAACATCCAAAGAGAATACAATTCAAAATCTGAAACACATCCCCCATAAATTTTGACTTAACTGGGCTTTTTAAAATTGCATATAAGATCATACAAATGTATATATGCATTTTGTGGTTGTAGATGCTGCTTTAAAGGATTAGAAACCTTCATCTGTACCATACTTTAGTTTAATAAGAGTCCTTTACCGATTAACGTGAGTTTGATTGGTGGGGGAATGAAGTCTGGCAAAGTGGCCAAAGACAAAAATGGCAAGTCACTGTCAAAATAAAAAACATTAATGGATATAAAATCCTGCAAGAGAGATGTCAGTAGTTGTCCCTTTGCTCTCGTTTTCAGTAATCTGAAGCATGAGCCAAAGAACACGGAGCACGGAGTGTGCTGGCATATGTTCCTGTGATGTGTATGTGGACTTCATTCCTCCTCTGACCATAGTGGGCCTCAGCAGGAACACGTTTTCCGAGGAGGAGGAGTTAAGTTGCTGAGTACCATTTAAATTAATACGCATGCGCACCAGTGTACTACTGGGACTTTACCTCTTACACAATCCTGTCTTTTCTTCATTCTGCTTACATCCAGTTCGTGTGCAGTTATCCAGTCGTTTCTCACTTTTTACTTTTGTTTTTAAACATAGAGGGCCTAGGAAATGAGTGGGGACCATTCCCATAACGAGGACCAGGTAGTGTTAATGTATTTAGTAATGTTATTAATGGTGTGATTAACGGCATGTTAGTGCCGTGTATTTGCTTGGTTTGACAGGGTACATTGGCTAACAGTGAACTGTGCTTACTAGCTAGCAAAATAGCCGGCTGTGTTAATAAATCTCCCCCGTTCGTTGTTCGCAGTGTCTCGCGTCTTTGTGAGGATGTCACGGAGTAGTTCTACCCAGTTAGCTGTTTGATTTATATGGGAAAGTGAACGCAGGGAAATAATTGTGTCGTTAGCTGAAGCCAGTGTTAACCGTAGCGGCTTTCAAGCAGCGAGCTAGGCTAGGCTGGCTAACTGTCGCTTCACCATTGAGCAAGTTCAAAGTTGGGTAGCCGGCTAGTTAGCCATCGCTCTCCCAAATTTAACGCCTATATTCTTTTCCATTTTTCAGATTGACTATGCCTCTCGAGTCAATGGTAAGTTTAACCCTCGGAGCTTGAGGATGAAATTCAAAGTTTTCTTTTTATTCTGGTGTTTTAACTCGCCTCTTGCAACGCTATGTTAGTTTTCAGTAGAGGACAGAAATGGCGTCCAGAGACTAAGTCCGCTGTCTCACTCACAAGCCTCTATTGTTCAAAAGCGAGGCCTCGTAAAAGCCTTTCCGCTTATTATTTTCTCAATTTAAAACAACCACGGCAGACAACTTGAGGTGCTTTATCAGCCCCGCGTCCCAGAAATGAATGTTGGTGAGCTTTTAGTGGCACATTTTCCATCTGAAAGTGAGGGTTTGGGGGTTGAGGACTTAGTCTCTGCGCCATTTTCTTTTTTGGCTGTTAGCGGCCTGAACTCAGGCTGAGAAGAGTGTGTGGCTTTGGGAAGTAGAAATGCCGGGGTTAGGGGCTAAACAATGACTAAGACCTGTAGGCTCTTCTCACAGGCTGTAGCGTTCAGGTGCTTTGTTTTGAGTCTTTCCTGAACTCTACACTTTATGTATTAGAAGTGGGTCGTTTTAAGTTTCAGTCATATTTCACAAGTCTGTCGACTCCATTAAATTAGCAGTTGCCATTAAAGTAGTTGACATGTTTCCACTGTAAAGTGCAGTAATCAGATGATCTGATGCAGGTTTTCCCTTTATGAAAACTTGTGCTTGGAAACTTTTAAACACAATTTAATAACTATAGGTTGAAGAGCTTCATGTTGTTTTTGACATGAGGTAAATTTGAACTGTCGTTCAAATTAAATGTGGACTGTCTTAAGATAGACCCTCGCATTATTGAATAAAACTTCATTTTATAAATGAAATTTATTACTATATAGATTTTAAAATTCTGTTTAGTTTATTGCCAAACAACTTAAAGCTCTTTTTTGTTTTTTTTTTTTAATTTGCTTTGCTCCGTCTGCTGCTAAGAACTGTGGACTTTCTTCCTCTCCTGTAATGTTGCTGATAAACCAAGACTGCCTGCTGTGAGCTCTCGTATTCAATTTTGTATTAGTCATTTTATTTTATGACGGCGTAATCATAATACTTTAATTTAGATCATTGCAAATTAAAGTCTCTTAATTTCAAAGTGGTTTCAGGGAGAAATCCCTAAAGACATATATTGTTGAGCTGCAGGTTGCAACAACTTGTCAGTTTGTTCATATCTGTCGACAAAACACGCGGGCAGTAGGCGGTGCTTGTGCTATTATATTGAGGTGGGTAAATAGGTCGAAATATCCAGTTTATTTTTTCATCACAGTATCAATAAAACTCCTAAAGAAGCGCAGATAGTGGTGCAAATAACATTTCTGAGCAATTTTCTTTGTTGTGTATTGTAATTACACTCAAGTGTAATTAGCATTTAATACAACATTTCAAGATAAATGTCAGCAATAGCAATAAGACTAATTTACTCTCTCAGAAAAAGCTGAAGCAAAGAATCAAACTTCAGTGGACAAATTCGGACGACGCCAGAAAATGTCTGCGTTGCCCAGTTGTCAATGTTCTCAAAGTACTGTTGAAATGCATAAAGTACAAATTTTATTTCACCTGTAAATTGTTTGATAATAGAAGAATAAAAGTAGTTTTTGTCTTCCTCGATTTTATCAACCTGCTTTTGCTTTTAAGTTTCACGTTAGTTGCACAAGTAGCAAATCCTTCCAGGTCCTGAACGGTACAGATAAACACAACATGTCCCACTTTTACTTCAAAACGGCACACATGCTTTCAGCGTTGCACTAAATCTGGTTGCAATGTCGATGCCAGAGTGACTTCTAGCACGGCGGATCACCTGCTATGGCGAGCTGGGTTATCTGCATTTCATATAAAGTTCTGGTTGCATGATTTTTTTGTTTTGCATTTAACTTATGTAACAAAAAACTCAAGTCTGGCAGTATTCTAAAATGATCTGAGGGTTGTTGTCTTATCGGTTTATAAATCGAATATTTCTTTCAGAAAGTTCTCAGTTTTCCTCACCTTTGTCTCTTTACTACTGCAACTATTATGCACTTATGGAAGTAACCCAGTTTATTTCTTTTAGACTCCCATAAGCATAAAGACAAGTACAAAGACAAGGAGTATAAACATAAGGAACACAAGAAGGAAAAGGAGCGGGAGAAGTCCAAGCATGGCAACAGGTAGAGCAGGAGTCCCTCCAAAACATCCATTTTCCAATAATACATCTTGTTAAGAAAATCTCGTTGAACCGCAACGCTTGAAACATATTCCCTGCACTTCAGTGACCACAAGGACCTGGAGAAAAAGTCCAAGGAAAAGGAGAAAATGAAGCACAAAGATGGCAACAAAGACAAGCACAAAGAAAAGAGGAAAGAGGAGAAGGTAAGTCGGCCATATGGAGAGACATTTTATACGCAGGATTGTTTATGTGGCGCAATGTGAAGTATGCAATGTTCAGTTGTCGAACTGCGTCGTTGCATCTGGCCTGAAGCTGTTTCACAGAGGAACAGAGTTCCTTTAGAGCTCATGTTTTCTGTATTTAACGGTAATTTTATTTTTTGCCAAAACCATTTTGAGATGTGCTGTAGGATTTACTTATGCTCTGTATAAGTAAATCCTTATCAGTCAGCAGTGCAACTAACACGGGGCTCGTGTTAGTTTTTTCAGCTGTCAAAAAGTCATCAGTCTGTTAGACGTGGTAATGAGATTTTCCGAGCTGTCTTTAAAAGAACCACCAGTCCACACAAGCTGACGCCGGTCACACCTGTGGCTCTGATCGCCGAGTAGAAACGGTCTGTCATGTTCGGTAACTAGCCAGAGCTAAAAGACTAGCAGTTTTTTAGCAGACTGCTAGAGCTTTTAGCAGTCTTTTAAATTTCGTCTTGCAGAGTTTTCTTCCAAACAAACCATGTCAGTTTGACGCAAGTAACGTTAGCTAAAAAGTTAATCTGTGCCAGTTTATTATATTGAGGTTAACAAGAATACTAATGTTGTTGTTACCTGTTTTTGCATTTCTTCGTTGTTAGTTGATGTCAGGAATAAACCCAGTCCAGTCTGATTTCTGTACTGCTCCACGTATTTAAAAGACATCTTTATTGCCACAGTAAGAGCAAAGAGTCAGGGAGGAAACATTAGACCAGAGGCCAGCAGCGACAGCATGATGAGGCAGGGTCTGCTCAGGTAAGGAGGGATTAGAACTTGATGAGAAAAGGAAAGGGAAGGTTATGTGCTGCAGTTTCAACTTTTTCTTTTTTCTTTTTTTTTTTAAAAGACCGTGTTGTCTTAAAAAAAACAACCACTTTAAATGTTTCTTAAAGTGTGCAACATTTTGAAAACGGTACTACAAAGTCAGTGAGTTTAGGCTTCAAAGTAATTTGGCCTTTAATATGTTAAGTCACACGCTTAAATTTTATCTTGACAGGAATATTTAATCATAGTCTGTTTTTTTTTTTTTCTTGCTAAATGTTTTGGTCAGGCAAAGGTTTGAGTTGTACTCAGATGTCTTGATAGCATTATGTGACTTGGGACTGTTGAGGCTACCGCTAACTCACTGCTAACATACCTTTGCTAGTGAGCTAGCCAGCTTTTTTTGTTTTTATTCCTGTCATGAATAAGTGCAAATGCATCAGCAGTTGGCTGGAGGAAGTTCATAATTTTTAGTGGAGATTCAGGTTTTAAAAAGGCCTTGAATTTGAGTTGATGAAATCCCAAACCTGCAGAAATTGACCTACAGTGTGACAGATGTTGGATCTTGAGGACTGGAGAGCTGGGACAACACTACAGTACTTAATTTCTCTGTTTTTGCATTAGTCTTTCGGTACAAACCACGTCCAAAGCTCAAATGCTTCATCAACTGACCTCTCCATATTAAAAGGAGGATGAAGGAAAACAGCCTTAGTAATGTGCTATTTCTGATGCTTCTGCTGAACCACGTTCTGCTGTTTTCAGGTCAAGTCCCTTGACGGTAAAATCAAGAAAGAAAAAGAAAACGGCTTTGCCAGGTTTGTCAGAACGTTAACAAATCTTGATTTCGAAACTTGAATGTTGTGGTGCAGAAAATAATTTTTTTTCCTCCTCCTACTTAAAGCCCACCACATGTGAAGTCTGAGCCAGATGACGATTACCACTCTCCTAAATACCAGAAGTCTCTTAAAAGAGAGCGAGACGAGGATTACGAGTATGTGTGCAATGTCAATAAACCTAATCGTCACAATGGAAAGTAAAGTTTGTACTTTCACCCTCCTAACAAGGTGTGTTTTTGTTTTCAGAGCTGAATTCAAGCCCAAAAAGATAAAGACTGAAAACGATAAGAAAGCCAAGAAAAGGAAACAAGAGGATGAGGTAAGCAAAGACTTGACGGTGTGGGGTAATTTCTTATTGCTGTTCACTACTCTGGTGTATAATGTCAATACTTCCACTTCCTTATTTCAGGATATTAAGTCCAAAAAAAGCAAAAGTAAAAAAGGAGAAGCAGCTGATGGGAAGAAGAAAACAAAGCAAGAACCAGAGGAGAAGTGGAAATGGTGAGTTGATATCTTCTAGATGTGCCGCTTCTTCATGTATGGGGAGTTTGGAGTTCAACAAAACGCATCACTTGCACTCAGGTGGGAAGAGGAGAGATACACGGACGGCGTCAAATGGAAGTTCCTGGAACACAAAGGCCCAGTGTTTGCTCCGCCCTACGAACCCCTACCTAGCAATGTCAAGTTTTATTATGACGGTACGCTACCAACGTAGCGATGACTTATTGCCTTTAAGATTAGACTGTTCGCATATAACTGACATGTAAATTACAACGTTGTTCCCCTAATAACCATCTCTCACCGCCTCAGGTAAACCCATGAAGCTGAGCCCAGAAGCAGAGGAAGTGGCTACGTTCTTCGCCAAAATGTTGGACCATGAGTACACTACCAAGGACATCTTCCGTAAAAATTTCTTTAAGGATTGGAGGAAGGTAGGTGGAAAAATAGTCACCAGAAGCAATATATTTGTATATATATATTCTACTTCTTCTCCCAGTTCAACATGGATTTGTCTGATTGTGATTTCTCTTTAACGCAGGAAATGACTTCTGAAGAGAAGTCCACAATCACAGACCTGAAGAAGTGCAACTTCTCTGAGATGAGCGAGTATTTTAAGGCTCAGTCTGAGGCCAGGAAAGCCATGACAAAAGAACAAAAACAGGTCAGACCAGCGTTCATGCGGCATGGCTGTGGAAATAATCCTGAGTTCTTTATTTGACTTTAATCGATGATGACTCCTCATCACTTTCTTGCAGTTAAAAAAAAAAAAGTGTCACGTTAGGGGCGCATTCACACCAGTCCTGGATTAGTCTGGTTTAATCCAACTCCAGCTTTAATCCAACCCTAACCGTTTGTTAGAAAGTCAGATTTATTTGGGGAGGTGTGATTGTGCAGTCAAATTCTGATGTGAATTTAAAAAAGCAAACTCTACAGTCTACAGGAAGTGGACTGTAGTGCAAGGCATTCTGGGTAAATGCAACCAAAACAAACGGGTGGTAGCGTGAGAAATGGCTTTACCAAAGACAAAAGAGAAGCCCTAGGACCACTAAAATCTGACACCCTCCGTTTTTGTTCACATTTCATGAAGAAGGAAGTGGCGCTCAGTGTCGTCTTCTTCACGGGTTTCCTTGTTTCCTTTAGTGCTTCTTGGTGCAGCGCCACCACAGTTGATGAAGGGTTTTGTTCGTTTGACATGGTGCAGTGTGAAGGTGGCACCAGCTGAAAATGTATCGAAAGTTGCAATTTTGGTCGTCAATCACAGAGTCTGCCGGACTACCAGGTGTGAAATCACTCTTATTTTTATCCAACTAAAATGTTTGATTTTTCTTCTCAGAAAATAAAAGAAGAAAATGAACGGCTTCTGCAGGAGTACGGCTTCTGCATCATGGACAACCACAAAGAGCGCATCGCAAACTTCCGCATCGAGCCGCCCGGCCTGTTCCGCGGCCGAGGAGACCATCCCAAAATGGGAATGCTGAAACGCCGCATCCGGCCTCAGGACATCATCATCAACTGCAGCAAGTATGTGACACGTTGTTTTTGGTTGATCTGATGCATTAACTCCAGGGGAAAATGTCTGACCGCTTGGCTTTATGTCCTCCTTTTAGGGACTCGAAGTACCCCACGCCGCCTCCAGGCACTAAATGGAAAGAAGTTCGCCATGACAACAAGGTGACTTGGCTGGTTTCATGGACGGAGAACATTCAAGGCTCCATCAAGTACATCATGCTGAACCCCAGCTCCAGAATCAAGGTAGGTGCACAGAAGAACGTCCAACCAGGGTGATGGTCGTTTTGGGTATTTCAATTTTTAAATTGATTTTTAGAGTGAGTTTACTAGTTTTTTTTTTTATTAAACATTTTGACTTTATTATTTGTAGTAGTTTTAGATTTTTCATACTTTGGTTAATTATTAGGTGCAGAATTCAAAAAGGTGAAATTATTGTCTATGTGTGCATTGAGTAATGAATACTGAACAGAAGATGCCAAAAATCTGTTCAATTAACTTTGAACGACAAATGAACAAAGTTTTCTCTCAACTTTTGTCGTCACCATTTTGTGCATCAATTTCTACAAGCAGGATTTCGTAGTTCCGTAATTTGCCAAAAGCTTGTGTGAAGATGAAAAAGTAATTTTCACACCAGAAGCTAACAAGGCTAATAAACAAATGTTGTTAGCTCTAGTTTCTATGGAAGAGGATTAGGGCCACATGGCCACATCCTCTTCCATAAATTTTAGTTTTTTCTGAAAAAAAAAACTAACTATATAGTTGCTCCAACCTCCTCCTTTAATGGTACTTTTTCCCTCCTCCCTCCATTTCTGTTTAAAAACATTTAACAAAAATGTTTTCTCAATTTCACTTTTCTTTTTTTAGCTAACTATAACGACCTTCTTCCCTTCTTTATTGGTTCCTGTTGCGTTCAGGGAGAGAAAGATTGGCAGAAATACGAAACGGCTCGGCGACTGAAGAAGTGCGTGGACCGCCTCAGAGCGCAGTATCGGGAAGACTGGAAATCCAAGGAGATGAGGATCAGACAAAGAGCCGTGGCACTTTACTTCATCGACAAGGTGAACAATCAGCTTTTCTTTCCAGATCTGGAAAGTTTAATGTAGTTTATTAAGTGTCGCTGCGGCGTTAATGGAAGCTTGAACGCGGCGTCCCTCTGTCCACCAGCTGGCTCTGAGAGCAGGAAATGAGAAGGAGGAAGGGGAGACGGCGGATACGGTGGGCTGCTGCTCGCTGAGGGTGGAACATCTCAAACTGCACCCAGAAAGTGAAGGTCAGGAGTTTGTGGTGGAGTTTGACTTCCTGGGTAAAGACTCAATCCGCTACTACAACAGAGTCCCTGTGGAGAAAAGAGTAAGGACGAGTCTGCTACTTCAACTGGGCTTTAAAAATGTTTCCTCTATTATTGTTTACAAGACTTCCACGTTTTCAGGTGTTCAAGAACCTTCAGTTGTTCATGGAAAACAAAGAACCCGACGATGACCTCTTTGATCGTCTAAACGTAAGCCGCTCTCTCTCAGTTCAGCTCGTTTCCTGGGGAACCCTCACATGGAAACAAGCCTGTGTTTTCTTGCAGACTTCTATCCTGAACAAACATCTCCAGGAGCTGATGGACGGCCTCACAGCTAAAGTTTTCCGTACTTACAACGCTTCAATCACCCTGCAGCAACAGCTGAAGGAACTCACTAACGGTGTGTGGTGAAGTCGGCAACTCTGGGGCTTTGAAATGAGCTTCCAGCTTCATTTCCACAATAAACTGAGAAACTCTTCAGCTTTCTGAGATGTCGAATTCCTTCTTTCTAGCGGACGACAACATTCCAGCTAAGATCCTGTCCTACAACAGGGCCAACAGAGCCGTAGCCATCCTGTGTAACCATCAGAGAGCTCCCCCAAAGACATTCGAGAAGTCTATGCAGAACCTGCAGGCCAAGGTAAAAATGACTGCATGCTTTCAAATCATTATTCCACCTGAAATTCAATCGACTCGTTGCTCGTAGAGCTCTTTTCACTCATATTAGAAACACATAAACGGTCAAAATATCAGTTAAATTACATCAAAACATAATTATAATGAAAAACAAATTGGATAAATGACAGCAATAAAAAGCATGGAATGTATAGCCAACATGGAAAATGATGAAGAACTAAATCCAGATTGAAACGAAGCGTCTTTGTTTCACTAAAACAAACTGTACACTTTAAATATCAGTGAACGGTGCAGCTAGAATATTTACCAGTGCTATTAGTGTGTAAAATAAAGTGTGTTTATTAGCATAGTTGGGTAAGTCACAAAATAAACCCTCTTGGTGGATTTTGTCTCCACCACAGCAACGTTGTTCCAGGCAGGTTGAAAACCGTTCCCCAGAACCTTTGAGCTTTCATTCCAGAAAATGAAACGCAAACGTTTTTCTCTGAAGTTTGTTGTGAAAGTGCCTGAAAGTTTATCCTGGTTGCTCTGTTGATGTTTCTGCCTTCAGCTGCGTTTCCTTAGTCTCGTTTGGCACAAAAGACATTTTTCCTCCTCTGTTTTTTTATTTTATTTTATTTTTTTTTTATTTTATGATCTGTGAATCAGCAAAGTCTTCTACAATTTATTGCTCATAAATCCGAAAAACAGAATTCATTTTCTTTTTTTTCTTTTTTTTTTTTTTTTTTCTTTTTTTTCCTTTTTTGGTCTGTGTCAGTGTTTAAAATTCTGAAATGAATAATTCAGTTTCACGTTTTTATGTAGAATCTAAACTATTTTAAAGCTGCAGCTTGCAATAAAAATGTAAATTTGTACGTATTAGTTAAAACCATCGCTGACGTGACGGTGTAATATGAGAGCCAGGAGGAGAGTCTTAGCGCTGTCTAACACTATTATACACAAAATAGCATATTAAGTCTTTATCAATGTGAAGGTTTTTCAAAAACAAGAACTCTGCTTTATTATTGGATCAAATCTAACGTGACAATTCATAGCTGGAGATAAATTGGGTGGAACAACTTCCTGGAAACCAAACTGTGTGGGCTCTTCCACCAGCCCGATTAGCAAATGGATCCTTTTTGTTTGTTTTAATCTGGATTCTTAAATCCAAACTGACTCGCATGAGAAGCCGAGCATAAAGCTGCTGTCGTACCAAATGAGTCGGCCACGGAGGTTTTAGGCAGAAAGATTAGAATCTCATGACTGACACATCAGTTCAAGTTCAAGGTTCCTGGGGAAAAAAACAACAAAAAGCAACTTTGGTTCATTAGTTGTGCTCATAAGATCACTTCCAGCTACTGCTGGTCTCAAACAATCTCAGATCACTCTTGACTTCCCGTCTCCTGATCCTGTTTGGCAGATCGACGCCAAGAAGGATCAGCTTTCTGATGCCAAGAGGGAACTGAAGAGCGCCAAGGCCGACGCCAAAGTACGGAGAGACGAGAAATCCAAAAAGTAAGGAGCGGCAGAACGTTTTCCTTTTTTTTTCTTTTTTCTTTTTTGTTTTTTTTCTTCTCTGGTGAAAACCAACATCTGGATGATGCTTTTTGCTGAACCGTTTACATTGTTGTTGTTTTTGTTTTTCCCCTTCAGGGCAGTAGAAACCAAGAGAAAGGCGGTTCAGAGGATAGAGGAGCAGCTGATGAAGCTGGAGGTCCAGGCGACCGATCGCGAAGAGAACAAGCAGATCGCCCTCGGTACTTCCAAACTCAACTATTTGGACCCGCGCATTTCTGTGGCCTGGTACGATCACACCAAAACCTGTTTTATCCCTAACCACACAACAGTGCAGCACTGAAACTGTTTTTTTTGTTTTGTTTTGTTTTTTATTTATTTTTAGGTGTAAGAAGTGGGGAGTTCCCATCGAGAAGATCTACAATAAAACTCAGCGCGAGAAGTTTGCTTGGGCTATCGACATGGCTGACGAAGACTATGAATTTTAAATCCCAATTTATTTATCTACGACGAACTTTTTTTTATCGAATACTTGTGTTTTTTAGCCTTCATAAATTTCGCTCAATGGCCAGAAACCGACGAGGAATTTTAAAAGTTTGTGCAGGGAAAAAAAAAAAAAAAAGAGAAAACAAACACATGGAAGAAATGAGGCCATTTTTGACAGATTTTTGTGGATAGCCCAAAACAAAAACAACAACAACAAAAAAAAGAATCATCTGATCCAACGTCAGGTAACGAGACTGAACTGCATCCACGACGGAGAGACCAGGCCGTAGTCCCAGTAATTTGACTGGGTTTTTCCTCTGTCCCTCCTCAGGGACAAAACTTGACAGCGCTTTGAATTCTGTGGTCCTATCGCTACTGTGTTACGCAAAAAAGAAAAAAAAAAAAAAAACTGTACCATTTTATTATTTTTTTTTGTTCACTCGCTCTGTATTTTAGCCCCAACCATGTATTATTGAGGAATTCTATATTTTGTTAGAGAAAGTTAAAATGAAAAGAAATCCTTAAATACACCCACGCGCCTTCGAAGAAAGTGGAAGCGGGTGTGTGTGTGTGCGTGCGCGTGTGTGTGTGTGTGTGTGTGTGTGTGTGTGTATTCAAGGCTCGGCGGTGTGGAAGCTGTATGGGTGAATATTTTAAACTGGACTGTTGAGAGAGAGAGAGGATGTCTGGGCAGGCAAAGGGGGGGTAATGTTGCATCCATGTCAATATTTACTTAGGTGAGCAGAATGTGAATATATTATTTTACAGTTTCTATCAGGGACTTTTTTTCTCTTTTCTTTTTTTTTTTTTTTGTTTTGTTACTTCACTGTAAATGTGAATCCATCGTGTGTTATTTTATTTCCCTCCGTCTTGCAAGCGTCCTCTCAATCTCTTTTGATTTTATTTTTTTCTGTGTCGTTTAGCAGGAAAAAAGAGAAACCTCCCACGTCTCTTACTTGAACACGATTTCTAGTCAGCAGATGAAATGTCTCCCCCTCCCTGTGGAGGTTTGAGGGATGTCAACTTTGCCAAAAAAAGAAAAGAAAAAGAAACGAATTAAGAAAGTCACCAAGCTGTTACACTGCAGGAAAGTTTTAACTGTGTGATTAATAATGATGTAACATTTAATGTGAACTATCATTTTATTCCACTTCTGTCCCACTTCTGACAGGATCGTTGATGTAAGCTGCTGTAAAGTACACATCCTACTCCTGTCTTACCTTTTATGTCATAGCCTTTGATCATCTTTTTGAATTTTAAACTCATTGTAGGTTGGAAGAAGACAATAAAATCCTACGAATCAAAACGCTGTATTTGTCTTCAATTGATGGACAGCAGATTTCACATCATTAGGGAACCCGTCCACATCAACATGTGGCTAACCTGACCATGGCCTTCTGATGCTATTCAGGCAATTTCCGGTATTCCAGTATTCACTGGTGCATTATGTATGTCGGGAGCGAACGTCGAGAACTCGGTAACATTTAAAAATATCTTACAATGATTACACCATCCTTTCTGCAGCTCCTCCAGAGATACCAGGGCTCTGAAAGCTGAATTATTTCTAAATGCAGGTGGTTAGTGTGCTTTATTCAGGGTGATTAGAGTAAATGTGGCTTGATAAAAGGATATGCATGCACTTAAGATTATTTGTAAAAACAAATGTGAAAAGAATATATATATATTCACCTTCCACGTCACAATTATGCACTACTCCAATAAACATTGTGGCTATGTTCAAAAAATCTGAATACTTGTGGGGCGTTTTCATGGAAAGCTTGTACTAGCGGCTTCTCACCAGCAGCTGGCGCTGCATTCCTCCACATTGCCTGCCACCTCGATGACAAAACACTGGCGCGAGGCCACGAATAAACAAAAGACCTTTGCTGCTTGTTGAGTAATCAGTTTATTCTGTAAAGACTCAGAAGTGTAGAAAGGATGATACAACAGTGCTTTATGATCAAAGACTATTTTCCATAAAAGTTTTAAGTGATCATTAACACCGTAAGTCCAGATTCCGTTGATCTCAAACCAAAATAAATTTGTAACATTCGACACAAGTGCATAAACTGCTGGTAGGAGGCGGGGGCGGGGAAAGAGCCCACCTCCCAATTTCACTTTGGATGGTATAGCACCGTTCTTCGCTATTAGCAGCTTCAAGATGCAGCTTTAGTGAGATTCATGTAGTGACTGAATGCTTCGATATAAACACAAGAAAATTCTTTTGGCTCTCTAGCTAGCACAAGATCTCACTCTGTCAGTGTTTAGGGATCAAATTGAGAATTTTGCTTTCAAAAGTTTTTGTTTTTTGTTTTTTCTCTTCTTCTTCTGTTCCTGCCAGTTAACAATGTTCGATACAATTACAGCTTAAAGTTGAACATCTCCAAGTGTACAGAAAGCAGCACAAGTTTTTTTTTTTTTTTTTTCCACAGATATAGACCAACAGTGACCATCGATGCACTGGCAAGTTAAATTTTTTTTTTTTTTTTTTTTTTTTTCCTCCATTATTTCTGGACAGCACAGTAGCTCGAAAGCAAGGTGATGAACAGACGACTCATATAAACACACAGACAGAGCTGAGTAAGGCAACGGTAGCGTGACAGGCTTCTCTCTGTTCAGTTTGCAGGGCAGTGTAGTGTATCGATCTCGACAGCTGTCAATACCTTTACAGTGAAGCAGATTGATTTCTGTTTTTTTTTTTTTTTTTTTTTTTTTGTCGTTTAGCCGTCTTTGTTAGTGCATCGTGTGTAATAGTCTCTTGCGTGTAGCGGAACTGCAAAGTGATCACCAACATTGATACAGATCTGAATAAAACGTGTTCGATTGCATCTGGACTTACAGTGACTATAGAAGAGTAGATAGAATTGAAAACCCGACTAACGGAAAGAAAAAAGTAAAATTCAAGGCAGTGCTGGAGTACTGGTTGCTAAAAAACAAAACCCAAAAACAAACAAACAAACAAACAAACAAAAAAAAAAGAGTAAAAAATATCACAAAGCCAACAATAACATTTCCTCAACACACCTTTTGTTTGTCCAGGCAGTACAAACCATCTTTTATAGTGCAGTTTCAACCATATATATATATGTTTATATATATATAAATATATATATATAATTCTCCCTACAGCCCTATCCTAACCTAGGTTTCGCTCATTCAAGTCAGTTTTCCAGTCAGTGTGCGTCTTCTTTTTTTTTTTCTTTGATCCCTCATACTGACCTCGTTGTGCACCCTCCCCCACACAACCACAAAAAAGCATGAAAGGCTCAAAACATCACAGGACTCAAAAGGTGAGAAGTTCTTTTTCTTCTGTCGGTGGCAGGAAGTGATGGCAGATGGAAGAAGAAGAAGAAGAAGCAGAAGAAGAAGAAGAAGAAGAAGAAGACGACGACGAGGAGGCGCAGGAGGCGGACAAGGGGGGAAGGGGGGGTATTCACAGTTTCAGTCAGAGTCCAGCGGTCCAGCTACAATCACATCTGCTGTCATGAACACACTTTTTTTTGTTGTTGATGTTGTTTAGAAAAAAAAAAAATAACTCAAATCATAGCCAGGGGAGCAGGCCGGCCTTTAAAGCGTCACGTATCCGGTGCTTCATCACACCTCCAGCAGCTCCATCCTCAGGCGGTCCCTATCAGCAACACGAGAAGAAAACATGGAGAAAATTCTACTACGGTTTTATTATTACCCCCCACACACCCTCACCTTTCACCCCCCCCGCAAGTAAAACACGCGTGTGTGTGTTATTGTGGCTTTTGAAAATCTGTCGCACCAAAGGCAATTGTGGAAATTTATTCACATATATTAGCATGCGCTCTCGATCTATAATTCAGTGCTAAGAGTCCTACTTATCTAAAAATAGCCTGTAAAACACAGACCTTTGATTGCTTGAATAAACTACTCAGCATGAGTTCCTGTACACACTTCTTTTTTTTTTTTTTTTTTTTTAACTGTACGTCACACAGCTCCCAGTACAAACAACAAGCTGTCGAGCCTTTTATCGCCACACCTGACTTGCACTGGTTTTGCTTTCTTGACTGACAAACAGCCCCGGGCTTGTAAAAGTGTCACAGCGAATGAGGGATTTATTTTTATGGACGGGTAACATGGGTGGGCGTGCGCACGTTCTGAAAGCGCCGAGTAATTTACGTCGAAATCCAGAATTTCCGTGTGTTACGGTGATGTTATGAAGACGATAAACGCTCACATTCAGGTCAATGTTTCGATTGTATGCTGTTTGTCCAGAGCTGGATCTAGAGAAATACTCATAGGGCAACAGGAACAAGATGTTATTCCAGGTCAGGACATATTATACTTCACAAGCAATTCCAATGCAGAACTCTTGGGAAGTGCTCATTTGTGAGGGTAGTAACCACGCCCACTTCAAATCTCTGGCCAGTTTCACAATAGTGCTTTTGGGTGCCATACAAGGATAAAGTTCTGCCAAGAACATCATGCTGATGTGCAATAAGTCAACATCTTTTTTTAGTTTTTAAAGCTTCCAACTGGTATGGCAAATAACCTCCTGCACCGTCTGCAGTTTTCCACTCGACTGCCTGTTACCAATCTTCAACCTGACCTGCAAAGGATGATTTATTTTATTTTTTTGTCTCAAATGTTTCTAACTAAGGCCAGAGAGTCACTGCATTGACAACAGTGGGGCGACTGCTCTCAACTGCAAACATGCAGACATGACCTGATGGGTGGGTTGGTCAGTCTCAGCCTTCTCTCACAGAAGTACAAAAGAGACCTGTGATTCAGAGAATAAGGTCGGCTTAACATGCAAGTATCAACTGATCACCTGTCACCCAAGATTAAGGAAACTGGGGCTGATTCGGCAGGATTACTTCAGGGTGACCACGGATGCTTTCTGTTACTATCTAAAAACATATTGTAACCTGTTCAGATTCATATTAGTTCTGATTCGGTTTTGCTAGTTGTCTCCCTGGTGGATATGAATTGACAACAGTTGGTTCAAAACATTCAGCACTAGAGGGTAGCGTTCCGTACCTGAAAAATTGGGTGCGAACCGCGGATTTAGCATCTGTGAATTGTAAATGTGCTGTTGTACCTGGCCTGGTTGGTGTCGGTCTGCTGTTCGATCAGTGAATGACTCGCTGTGGGCTGCTGCTGCTGCTGCTCGTCGCCTCCTTCGGACCAGGGATCCTGCAGGACTGCTGTCTGACCCGACTCCTCAGGTTTGTCGTGCTTCCTGCCGCCAGTCTCAGGTCCTGTCAGAGCGAGCAGCGGCTCATATGAATCCTGCCACACAAGCCGCTGCCCCGAGTCCAGCCCCGTTTTCCCTTCCGGGTGCTTTATCGTTTCTTGCTCAATGAGTTTCTTCTTGGCCGGCGAAGTGTCTCTCTGCAACTCAGCCTCAGTGTCTCCGTAGCTCCTTGCGTCATCTGACTCCGCTGGAGGCCGTTGATAAGTCTCCAACCACTTCAGCTGCCCATTTTTGTGGCTGTAGCGACTGTCGCTGAACCAGCGCACTACCTCTGACTTAGGAAGGCCTGTCTGAATGCTTAACTCTTCGTACTGAAGGCTGCTGGGCCATCGAGTGTTAGAGAAAGCCTGCCGGAGAACTTGCAGCTGCTGCGGGGTCTTGTTGCCCCAAGGTGGCGAGAAAGACTTATGGCAGGCCGACACCTCAAAGTCATAATTGGGTTCTTGAAGAACGGCGTCAGATGTGGTCTGTGGTTCATTCATCTTCAGCCTTTTGAAATTGATCTTAATGGGGTCAACTCTGAGCTCTTTCCGTGCCCTCTCGCCGATAATTAGGTCCTCCTCCTTAATGAGCTTCTGTAAGATTGGCATGCCTTTCATGGGAAAGTCTTTGTTGCATCCACCCTCATCTAGAATAGATGAGTTGCTTGTTGTAATGATAGTAGTGCTGGTGCTTTCAGTTGGCGGTTTGCTGGCATTGTTCTTGTTTGGAACGCTGTCATCACAGGTGGAACTGCAGTTTTCACCGCTAATACCGCTGCTGTTGGTCTTGTGAACGTGGCTGCTGTTTTCATCGTCAGCCCTGTCAGCATGAGCCCCATCTGGATCACAAACAACGAAGCTGCTGTGATGATTGTTACAGTTTGTTTTTGATTTGCTGGTGTTGTCGATGATCACTTGACTCGTGGTGCTGTTCGAACCCTCTGATCCAGCTGGTGAACTGTTGCTCTTGGTGCTTGGTTCGCTGTTGGTGTCGGCAACGCAGTGCTCACTGTTATTGCTAGTGTTTGTGGAGCAGGCGGCAACGCTGTTGGTGGTGTCAGTTGGGTCGATGTTGTCGTTTGCCAATTTTCTGCTCTCGACACCATTAGTAATGCTGGAACAGCTGCTGCTACTGCTGCTTCGACTGCTGCTGGTGCTATTTACACAACCGCTGCTTCCAGCCTCATCCAGCCCGTTGCTCTTCTCTTGCTCCACAGTGAGTTCAGTACTCTTAGTAGGCTCCTGTGTTGTTCGGGCAGTACATGGAAACTTTGGTGGGGCAACCGGAGAAGAATACGAGACCCTTGTCACATGTGGCTTGGTTGACAAGTTGGCCTGCGTCGTTATGACTCCGACGGGCCTTGGTTTTATACCTCCATATGGAACTTTGGCCATCTGAAAGTTTGGTCCTTTTGAGCCTGAAAGGCCAGTGACAGTGTGGTGAGTTACGATGTGATTGACCTGTTGTGCTGTCACGGGTTGCTTCTGGGGTGCTCCTCCTTGGAAAACAGTGTTGAACATCTTCCTCCTGGCCTCCTCGATCTCTTCAGGAGACCAGCTGATGCCCTGTTTAAGCCTTTGGGCAGTAAACCATAGCTTGATTTGTTCTTCTGGAAACTCCGAAACCACCGTCAGGTAGCAGAGCTCGGCTTTGGTCGGGTAGGGAAATTTGCCAAACGACGTCTTGAGAAAACTGCTGGTGTCCATGGCGGCATCATAGGTGGGGATGCTGCTGAGCGGGATCATCACCTTTGGAAGATCTTTATTCGCGTCAGAGGAAGTGGGGGAATAAAGAGGAGGAGTGTGCTGGTGAAAGACTTGGTTGGACACTGTCGTAATCACATGAGTGACAGTGGTCCTCGGCATAGCTGGGGTCCCAGGCGTACTGAGAGCCCCGTTTTGGAGTTCAGGCACATTATTCAGCAGGCTAGGGTCTGCATCCTTTCCAGTGTCTATCTTCCGTACCTCCACAGTGTGAGAGACGACAATCTTTTTGTGCTCCCCCTTGGCTTTCATCATCTTTGCGATTGGTGTTTTAGTGAGGGAGATCCCAGATTCTTTGTAGTCTTCTCCTCTGTCTGTGAAGAGGCTTTGCTCTACAGTTGTTACTCCATCTCTCTTGTTGACACTGAGGGAGGCGGTAACCAAGCCCTCCATAATCTTGGGGTGGGCGTTCGCGTTGTGCAGCGCGAGAGCCTCGAAGCGTACGACCGACACCCCGCAGTTCAGGCAGTAGAAGGTGGGCTGGGCTCTGAAGTCTAAGTGGCAGTTATGCATGTGATCCAAAAAGTAATTCAGATCTCTGGACTCAAATCGGCAAGTGACGCAGCTGTAAGTACCTCCTTTCTGCGTTTCGCTGCTGCTTTCGGATTTGGAGGAGCTGTGAGAAAAGTGGGCCGACTCCTCTCCGGAGATGCTGAGAATGCTGTCTTCTGGGATTGTTGGTAGGAGTTCTGGGAGCGAGCCCAGAACAATTTCCTCACGTGCATGTTTGGATTTGGATGGTATCATGCAGGGCACAGTGGATTTCCTCTTGCTGGCCATATCGCAGCCTGGTGTAAATGTGAGTGAGTGGTAGTCCGGCGTGATGAGAGCAGAGGGTAGGTGAATAGTGAAAGGGTTTGAGTGGGGTTTGGTGTCATGGACCAGCCACAGAGATTTCACAGTGTTGCTTCATGCCGTCTACCAATTTTGGATTCCTGTCTCATGGACAAGTTTAACAGCTCTGGTGGAACCTGGAAGAAACGAGAACAAAAGAAGCAGACATGAATCTTTCAGCACATCTTCAGTGTGAGAGTTAGAAAAATAGAAAAGGTCATTAGCAAGTTTAGGCAGAGCTGGCCAGGGCTGGAGCCTTGAAGGTATTTTTTTGTACTTAATGGGGAAAAAAAAGAAGTTCTGCAACAGCTGCACTTCATACATTCCCAAATATAGTTGAAAGCAAATATAAACACACTATAAAAACGTTTTTTTTTTCCCTCGCAGTCTGTCATTGAATCAGACTGAATTTTTCCTGGGAATGCATTTTAAGGCAACACTCAAACACACAGTAACGTAGGATGTTCAGTCATTGCATTCAGGACACACACTGGGTAAAAATGTTTGAATCATCCCTGGAACAAAAGCAAAACTACTTTCTGAAAATGCTACTTGAACAAGCAAAAATGTGTAAAAAGACATATTATAGTTAGCAGATGCACTCAGGGACAAAAAACCTAAATTTCTGGAGACGAGTCCTGTGATGTGAAGAAATAAAAACTGATGTGTTTGGCCGTAAATGTTGCAAACCGAAGAACACAAACCCTAGTGTGAAGCATGGGGGAGGCAGCATCATGTTGTGGAGATACTTCGCTACACAGAAGGACGGACAGGTGGACTTCATAAAAGTACTAAATTTAAAGGAAGTAAATGAAAAAAAAAATCTATAAGAAATGAAAGAAAGAAAGAAATTTTTACCTGAAACCATCTTTGTTTATTTCAGTTATTCCACTGTATCACCACCTACAGGCCTGGCATAGTTACTGCAATGCATAGGGTCATTTTCAGTGTTTCCATAAGGAATTAAACACACGATAGCAAATGTTGAATCTGTCTTAAATCTTAACTACAAGATTGTTTTGGGTGAACTATTTCCATATGGACAAGCCCTAAAAACCTCGACGATTATGCGTTAATCATTCCTATGCATTAAAAAAAACATTGTCAGCAAAGTTAACTCAAACTTGACCCCACATCATCTGGACTCCAACCTTTAGGCATCGTCGCGGTACAGAAAACCGAGGCGTGAAATCTGAAATGGGAACTTAATCATTCAATCTGTAAATTATGCACTTTACAGTTGCCGCCATATGCAGGTGATCGGGAGGTTAATAGCTTGCATGTCGGTATAAAAACCATAAAATATACGAGACAGTGAGCAGTATGCAGAGAAAGTGAGCATTCCCACTCAGGGTTAATAGGTGTGGGTGGAAATATAAAGCGTGAAAGGAGCTGGCAGTATCAGCAGTTAAAGCACCAAGGTAAAAGTGTTCAGGCCTTTTCTCCTTATGACAACATTTTTACATTTCATCAGATATGAAGGTCACAGTTAATGATTCTTGAAGAGGGAAGGTCATGTGACTCTCTCGCTCACTCGAGTTATTATTATTTTTTCTTCTTCTCCTTCTACTGTAGTGTACGCACCAGTTTATTCGTACACTAAAATTAGATCGGTCTAATTACCTACTTACCGGAGAAAGAAAATCAAAACAGACAAAGGCTTTTGGTCAAAACAAAAGGTAAAAGACAAAGTGAGGATTTTCATTGTGACACACACACACACACACACACACACACACACACACACACACACACACACTTCCTTAATCAGCGCCGCCTGTCAGTTTGTTCTGCGCTTTGCTTGGATTTACAGACTTCTGTGTGGATGTCACTTTTTATGATTTCAAAAGACAGATTGCAATAATTGACCACAGCCAGAAATGACAGTTGGTGATATTTTATTTTTCTTCCCCCGTCCTGCAGTAGGATCGGCTCTTCCAGTTTGTAATGGGGCATGACCTCCCAAATTATTTTTAGCGAAGCTTCCTGCTGATATTGAAACGTGCCGCGTTCAGGAAGCGTTATGTTGTCCTGCGACGAGCACGTTCAGCTAAGGAAAGCGTTAATGTCAGTGGCTGCCTGTTACCTGGAAGGCCCAGGGAATTTTCACACCCATCGAGTGTGAGCCAGTCACTCCTCTCCAAATCAGGTGCCAAAAGTATCTAACCTCACCAACTGCTTCACCTTGTTTCCGCAGCCTCAAATATGCAAAATATGCAAAATATGCACACAGGCTTCATACCTGCCAAAAAAAGAATTCCTCCTCATTGTGAGTCTCGGTGCCATTTTAAGACGGCACGGTGTGCATTGTTTGTGTAAGACAAAAAGATTAAAATCTGTCAAACACATTCACTTCCTCCTGACCCGATCGACCGTAGAAGGACAAATAAAGTTACCCCTCTGCCAGGTTTACGTAAAATTTATTTCATCAACTCGTTTCTTCTGCTGAAAGTAGTAATAATAATAATAATATCAGAGAATCTGAGGAAGAATCCAAAATTAGGGTTATGGCAAAGAGGTCTTCCAACCTCAAAGACTTGGAGCTCAGCACTAAATATAAATTCACCAAATTCCAGTGGAAATGAGCAAAAAGCTGATCTGCAGATTTAAGTAGAGTTTTTATTGCTAAAATGATAAGAAAGAGTTTTCTATTAGTTAAAAGTGATTTATATACAATTATTATAAACACGTTGAAAGGATTTTGGGAGACGGCTATCATTGCTAATCAGAAACCAACAAGTTAAATTTAAGCCATTTTGAATTTTAATCTGCCAGGTGTGTGAATAATATTGGGCTTTACTTATTTTGGGTTAACTATTATTTTGAAACCATTTTCTTCTGCCACATACCATATTCAGGCGTATTTGTTCCCATTAGAACTTCTAATTCTCCTCCTCTGAAAGTTACCTAATCGTATAACTATCTCTTTATGCTGACAGAACGCCATGTTGTTCATGGCTGTAGAAAAGGTCTCTTGGATAAATTGAAACTGATTCCCTTTATTGGATATTGCATGTCTATGCAGACCATAGAACAATACAGAACTATTTCAGTCCAGTTTAGATGCTTTGGAGTGAAGCGGAAGAGGAGACTTGAGGCTCAATTTGGACCAAGAAGCAAAAAGAGTATCCACCTGGTGACAGAATAAAGAGGTAACTGGGTAATAGTTTATTAACTTGGGCTCTTTGTTCCAACATCGTATACCATCGTTCCTTCACCTCCCCCGCCTTATTTGTTTACATGACTACGATGCTTGCTTTTGCATCCATTTACTTCCAGGAAACTGAGCTCTCCCTATTAGATCTATTTGTTCTGTGGAAAAATACAAATAGTCCCATGCCGCGACATTAATACGTCTCTTCTCTTGAAAAACAAAAGCGTTTCAACGTTATTTGCTTTGCCGGTAATCATTTCACTGCCGTTTATTTGACGGCTTCGACCGGAGAGTCGACATGGAGATTAAGTGCGTCTGGAATGTGAAGAGACGCAGTTATTCTGACAAAGATACAATCTTTCTGATACTTTGTTTAGGCGGCAGAAAGGTCACGCGTGTGTGAGAATGCAGCACATCAAAACGCACACAAATACCACTTTTGACTCTCACTTCTCATTCTCCGTCCTCCAACTGAAAGGAAACCAAATATACATCAAATATACATTCCTTTTTGTTTCCATCTCCAAGCACTAAAACGTAACAATCAAATGTGGGGGGAGGGCGGGCGGCAGTATCAAGTTGGAGGCGGGGCCCCTGCAGCCCGTGCCCTCTGCTTGAACTCCTGACACACACTTGCACTCTCACACTGCCACAGTGCATCACTCCCGTCCCCATTTCAAGAGTCTGGAGATGCATCGGAGTGTAACACGCCGCTGCAGACCGGCCCTCGTCCCGTCACTTCCCTCACGGTTGGCTTTCCGCCGTCCTGACCCGCCAAAACCACTCCGGGATTCTGGGAGGCAAAGATCACTCCGCGCACTTCCAGCCGTTTTCGGTATATTTATCCTGTGTATTGTTAGTGCACGCTGCGGCGGAGCACTTTTCGCAGACGTTAAGTTGTGTGTTCACTGTGGCTGGTTGCATGTTTAATAAAAGATGAACCTGTTCCAAAGCTAAGCCCTCAAACGACAGCCCACAGGTCCACCACGTTCCCACTGTGACGTCGTCCTCATGACTACCTCTTTTGTTTTTTAATCATTCCTTGCTTAAAAAACCTCTAAAACAAAACAAAAAACCCCACCAAAACTAGGTCAGCGGCACCTTATGCAGTAATCCCGGTTCGTTGCATCCCGGCGCGGGCGCGCGGTGCATGTTTCGCCCCTCAGAGAGGTTATGATAGACCCTCAATTAACCCCTGCTGAGGACACGGAAGTCGGCGGGATTGCAACGCTGAGCGAGAGATTTACGGGTCAGCTTTCACTCAACAACCATCTGCCTTACACGAGGTGCCATGGCATAGAAATGCAGCTGCCGCGTCGCTGCCGGCTCCGTTTAGAGATGTCCGATGCACTGATGTCGTCCATGGAGCACGACACCATAAACACCACAATGTTTCACAGGTTTAATGCAATGAACATGTTTCTTCTAGGTGGGAGTAATATGACTGTTTTGAAGTGACCAGAATCCTGACTTTGAATCTGACGGCTAAAGATTAGGGTGATGACAAAGAGGCATTTCCATCTTAAAGACTTGGAGCGTCTCACCGCAGAGAGACTCAGAGTTAATGGAGAGGAAATGCTGTTTTTAACAGCCGTCTGAACAGGGCGCTTGGCCAAGTCTTTTCAACCGAATTTATGCACCGATCTACTCTACCTCTGTAAACGTCTGAGAATCAGCCACTGACCCGCCCACCAGGTCGCATTTCTCATTGTGTGTGATTAACAACAGTCCCCCCACTGTTGCCAACATTGTCACTGTGTTGTTCAGCAACTTTTCAGGGAAAAAATCTGGCACCAGCCAGAATCTGACTCCGCAGCTCAGGCTTTTTGGCCCTCCAGCAGTCTTGAGAGACGGGGTCAGTTGAACCCCTCGTTCGCTTTTATGAGTTGGTTTTTTGTTTTTGTTTCTGTAGGGTTTCGGGATCTGACGGTCTGATGGGAGAAGCGCTCGCTTCCCTGCGCTCCTCCTGAGCGTCACACTAAGAAAGCTGGAGGGTTAAAAAACAGTTAAATTGGTGCACCAATTTCCTTTGAGAACATTTTTACAAGATAATTGAATTAAGATAATTGAAATGTAGATAACTCTTGCATAAAACAATCTCTAACCAATACTGTAGTTTTGAGAAAAACATCTTTCTCTGGAGACCTTAGAAAGAATAAGTTATCCACAGAGGAGAGGAAATCATTCCAGACTAGCCTTGTCTTCACTCCACTTCCCTTCCTGAATGAATTGGAGGGGAGGAAAAAAAAAGGCCCAAAACAAACCCAAAGTTGAGCAAGGTCACATAATGAATCAGGTCACCTATGAAAAGAATGGGCTGCTTTATGTAGCGGGGCGAGACGTGCTATCAGACAACAAGGGCCGTCCAGACAGGGAGCCGCTGAATGGATGCTCCTGAAAGGCCCGGCCTTGTGTTTCAGCTCGCTGGGCCAGACGACAGCTCAGACGACGGCCGTCCCCGGTGTGTCGCCTGTCCCCGCGCTGGCACTGGCTCTGTGGCACAGAGGGAGAAAACTCTTTTCATCTCAGCAGACCGGAGGAGCCACGCAGCAGTAGCAGCATCTGAAGTGAGCGAGAAGTGGCACAGCTCTCAGACGGGCTTTCTCCTGGACGCCCACGCGCGGAGCGAGCGCCGAGGCTGGACTGAAAACCGTGTTTGAACCATTCAGCTTTTTTTTTTTTTTTCTTTCTTTCCCAAAACAAGCCTTTCAAAACAAATGGGATTAAGCTAGGTTTAAATTCGGATGGTTTACAACACAGCTCCCCTCCAGGTGTGCTGTTATAATAACCCTAATTTAAATCTAATTAGTATGTAATTGTATAATCTGTTCTTGTACAGTGTGCTTAACATATTCATACTCTTCGACCTTTTCACATTTTGCCAAATTACAACATATAAACTTTAATGTATTCTACTTATAGATTATTTTGAAGTGGGAAGAAAATGATTTATGGTTCCAAAATAGCGTTCAATTGTCTTCAGGCACCCTAAATTAATAGATTGTAGAACCACCTTATGCTGTGATTACAGCTGCAAGTCTTTTGCATATCCCTACCAGCTTTGCATATCTAGACAACAGATTTTGTTTGTCTGGCCTTCTTTGCAAATGCCATCAATCCTAGTCAGATTGGATGGAGAGCAACTGTGGATAATAATTTTAAAGTTTCACCCACGAACCTCAATTGAGTTTAGGTCTGGCCTTTCGACTGTGGCATACCAAAAGATGAATGCTGCAATGTAAACCATCCCAACGTATTCCCAGCTGTGTTTAGGGTTGTAGTCTTCCTGGAAGGAGAAGCTAATCCCCAGTTCCAAGTCTTTCACAGCCCAGAACAGTTTTTCTTGGATTATTCTTTATTTAGCTCAAAATCCCCATTGCAAGATGCTTCCACCACCATTTTATTTTTTACCATACTGTATTTAGGGAGTTGGTTTTCCTCTATGCTTAGTATTGTCCTTGTAGAGCATAAAGTTTTCTAAAGTTCAATTGGGGACCAAAATTACATCAGCTGATACTGCACTGGGTCAAATTATCCAACAAATTATCTGTGGGGGGCTACACCCAGAACCGCTGAATGAAACGACAGGAATACCTTAGAAGACATTGAGTGCAACTTCCTTCTTCTTAAAATGTAAACAAAAATCTAGTACATTTGTATTTTAGCAGTTTAGAATTTCTCTGTCATTTCTCTGTGTGCCAAAGTCACACATTTGTTTTAATTGTATTCACCCAGAATTCCACGCACTATAGTTCACTTCCTGCTTTTGGTCCACTTGCATCCACATATGCACCGAAATTCGCTTTATCGAACTGAGACTGAGGTTTTTAGGCCGACCTCTGTGCCACAGGTGGAAAGTTTATGCGTGGGTGGAGCTGCAATTATGTCATACTCTTTCCATTTTGGATGATGGATCGATCAGTGCTCTGTGAGGTATGCCAAGGTTGGAATATTGTTTAATAGCCTTAGCGTACTTTAAAGTTCTCTAAAACTTTATCCCTGACTGTTTGTTGTTGTGTTCCTTGGTCTTCATGATGCTTTTTATTCATTAATGTTTAACGAACCTCTGAGGCCTTCGTAGAACAGATGGATTTATCCTGAGATTAAATTGCACACAGAGTAACAGACATTAGGCGTAGAGGTGCACCGATTGCAGTTTTCTGGCCGATCACTGATCTTTAAAAAGCCTGAATTGCAATACTAATTTATTTTTTAGTCTGCAAACAGTTGGGTGACTGGTCACTATTGCTAACAACGTGACCTGGTGGGCGGATCTGTCAGTCAAACCTCTCTCACGGCAAACCAAAAAGGAACAACAGCTGATTTTCAGACCTTTATGTAGATAGATACGGTCACCGGATAAATTTGGAGGATAAAATAGGTGGTTTCTCATAAGCATTGTCAGCTTGCCGACCTACCAAAATTACCAATTTATCAGCTGGACAATTTACCGGTGCACCTTTAAATAGATGACTATAAGGAAGTTGGTTGCACTGGATTTTATTTAGGGGAGCTGGCAAAAAGGGGCTGAGTACAAATGCATGGTACACTTTTGTTAGTGAAAAAAAAAAGAAAAAAGCAGTGTAACATTTTTCTTGTCCTTACTGCTGACCTGTCACACAAAATTCAAATAAAATACAGAGGTTTCTGGCATTAAAGTCACAAAATGTGAAAAAAATTTGAGCGGTGTGAATACATTGGCAAGGCTTTTGTATACTGGAGCGTGTTGTTCCCATTCGAGCAATTCAATTAAGAGAAACCAGAGTGTATTCCCTCTCCTCCCCTCATAAACTGCTGCAGTAATTACAATATTACGACAGTAAAAAAATAAAAAATAAATAAATAAAGAATCCCATCCGCGATCCACAGCAAGTCGCTACCAGTGGGAAAGAGGAGCAAGGCTGCAAAGTGGCTGCTAGACACTAAAATTTAATTCAAAGCAGTCCACTGATTCAGACACTCCCAGATCGCTGGGTCACCTACGGCTGACGTCGGGCGAACGCGGACCTGAGTTGTTTTTTTTTGGGGGGGGGTAGTTTGTCGCTGTCGTCTTGTCACATGAAGGCTGGAGGACAAAGAAAGACGAAACTCAAACATTTGGGTGTGAAGTGAGAGGAGGACTGATGATGATGAGGATGATGACAGGCTGTGCCGTTTCAATATTCCTCCCCGCTGACACCCTGCGTAGGCACACACTCCCTCCTCACCTCCGCACCATTTAGCACCTGCGCGGCTCTCCAAGTCTTCGCTCTCAGAAGTGAGGAGCTGGTAAAGAGTGTCACGGTGTGACAGCCTCAGAGGGGCGAGAACACACACACACACACACACACAAAAACGAGAACAAAAAAACCCCAAAACACTGAAATAAAAGCAGAAATCCTCAAGCTTATGACAACATTTGTTTTGTGTGTAATTTGCTCTGACAGTGATCTGCGGCTGTCTCGAGTGTCCTTAAGAAAGAAAAAAAAGTGGAGAAAACCTGGAGGGAGAGGAAGCGGGGAGGGGGGGAACGTCTGTCAGACATTTGAATGATCGAGAAAAAAAAAATAAAATCTGTTTAGCAAAAAAACGTTTCTGCCAAACATCCATTAGAGAGATTAATGTCATGTGAATGGATCAGCTGGACACCCAAATATAAGCCAGGGACAGAGGAAAACGACGGTCTTCCACAGAGAGGGGGACTGGGAACAATGGTGCCTCATTTATACAGAGGAACGTGATCCAGCGCTGGGAGGCTTGAGATGGCTGACTGGACCGTCTGCGATTGTTCCGGTTTTTCCTGCGAGTTCGGGCTACTCAGTTGTCCAGTACGCGCCTGTTCGAGGTGGCGGGGCGGGGTGGAGGGGATCTCTGGGACAAGATGGACAGATGGGTTTTACACTCTGAGCACAAATGAAGTGGTACGTGTGCAGAAAAGCGAAATAGAGTCATGGGAGTCATTAGCGCGGCGCTCCTACAGGTCCCCACTCCCACCCAGATGAAGACCCTGGGCAGTGAGGGGAACGGGGAGCTGGCGTGCGGTCTGCTTGTTTTCTTTCCTTCAGATGGGCGTGTTTGTGTTCGTAGTGATGTCTGAATGTCTGAGACGCAGGTGTTTTCTCCTCTCCAACACACGCACACACACCCCACCCCTTTACCTCCATAACTGCAGCCTCGTCCACTGGGAGACTGGTCGGTGATGCCACTCATGTGTTAACATCGCCATGGCAACTCCACTCTTCCCCTTGCCCACCACGCCACACACAACACATTCGCCTGTCCACACCCACCAAAACAGCAAGACACAAATACACACACACGCATGGTGAATTCCTTGGACTGCATCCGGAGAGGGGCAGACCTAATCCCAACGCCCCGCCGGCTGGGTTTGAAAAGTCCACACAAGGCACGAGGTTCAGCTTTGGTCGAGGCCCGCAAGCGCTTCCCCCCCGCAGCTGTGTTGCCCCGGTTGACGGGGCCTGATAGGAGGAATATCACAGCTGAACAAGCTACAAATGATCCCCCCCCCCAATCTGGGGGATTCAGTCCCGTGAAACAGTCGCGAAGGCCTTGCGGACTGACGCGGTACGGTGCGTACCTCGCCGCCCTCCGACCTGGCGTCTGATGGAGCACTCATCGTACCAACCCTCCCATCTGCAGCCCAGATGAATGACAGGCAAATAAACCCAAAAAAAGCATCTGAGTCACGCATCCTTTTACATTGCTTTTAATGAATAACTTCCTCCGCCGCGTAGCCAAGACTACAGACGCTCATAAAAGGGGAGAAATTGAGGCGAAAAGAAGGAAAGATGGCGGCACAGCGCCCATTGTAGTGTCCATCTCAAAATGGCTGACATTACAGCCTCTTCAAAACCACCAAAGCCTGGCAAATGCCAGCTCCTGCTGACTGAAGCCTTCCTGCATGGGACAGAGAAAAGAGGCAGGGGCTCTTCCAACACCCCCACCCCTTCACCACCCACTATAGCCTCAAGGCTTTTTTTTTTTTTTCAGAGCACAAACATTTCTTTTGGTTGGAACTATGCAAACATGCTGGTTTAGTGGGGGCTGTTGGAGCGGGCTGGGCTTCGATACGGCATTGGTCCGACGACAAAAGCAACACCGAGAGGGATGAAAGACCCAAATAAAAGTGAACCTGTGAGGACCGCCGTCCTTTCAGGAAGGGAAAAAAAAAAGGGGGACTCGGTGTTGTCGTTTGGAGAATTTTCTGCGAAAGATGTGTTTATGTCAAAACAGTTTGGAAATCCAGTTGGCATTGGACTGTAGGTTTTTTTTCCTCTCTCGCTCTCTCTCCTCTGAACTCGAGGAATGTTATACACTGCATGTCGGCTAAATCTGCAAATCATGACCATATGACCCTCTCCTCTGTATTCTCTGGCATGGGATTCATTTTGAGCCGTGGAAGGCAGACAAAAACATACCGTCTGTTGCCTTTAGAAGTCGGAGCACAGCCGATCCCGAGAAGCGCATTATTCCCGGAATATGAGCGGTGGCATGTCGTTCATGGGGGAAATGGGCACTCTTGGCCCGCTGCGTTCTGTGTGTCTGTATACAAACACTCAGCCGGGGCCATAACGAAAACTATGAGCTGTGCCTAATTGCAGGGAGTGTGGGATGAAAAGCAATATGCCTGGCCTCATTAGAGCAGTTCCGAGAAGGGAGATGGAAGACTGTTCCCAGGGATCCACAAAAGGGAATTGACATTCCCCCAGTGTAAGCGCCCTACCGAAGTGAAAAAAAAAAAAAAAGAGAGTAAAAAACCCTACTCACACACTGAGTTTACCGGGCCGAGCACGGTCTGCCGGAGCGGCACAGCCAAAGCTCATTTCTCTTTGTTTTGCTGGACATCGTGCAGTCCTGGAAATTAACTATCGGAGGGCAGGAACCGCCCGCTAGAGAACAGACTGCGGCCCGTCACAGCTGGAGTCCAAAAACGCCTGCTTTCACAGCAGAGAGCTTCACAATCGCTGAGCTACACAATATACACACACACACATATATATATATGAATAAGACTACAATGTTGAGTGATTAAGATGTTTTCCAAAAACAAAAAAAACAAAAAAAAAGACCACTCATTCACGCTCATCTGCTTGGGTAGTTTTGGGTCGTCTCCTGAGCTGCGGACTTCGGTCCCACACAATTCACAAATGGCACATTAGTCAGCACCCTAAAGGCACAGGGAGACACATGGCACTCGCAGCTCTGTCAATATTTATGTACAGACGTAGAATGTGACCTACAGCGGCTCATATTCACGAATCTAATGCCTCGGTGGTAATCTTCAGTTTGCAAAATATCTGCAGGTCCCTGATTTACAGCCCGAGGTGCAAGAGAACTTTGTGACCGCTCAGGCACCCTGTAGGCTTAAAAATGAACAAACTGTACGAACGCTGAGGAAAACCGTAATTTTAAAGTCACATCAACAGAATCCTGTTTTAATGAGTCTTTGTTCCTAAACAAAAACGTCACCTCTCCTCACAGCATCTGTAAGAACCCTGACGGCAGTGGCGTTTTGCCCAGAGCGCCCTTTAGTTACGGGGAGGCAGCACGGGTACTTCAATAAATAGTGCTAATATCCACCTCCTCCTGCCAGGCAGTTCGTAAACATGGCCAGATGCAGTTGGTGGCTAGCATTACTGAAGATCTGATTCTCAACTTTGATACAATCTGTGGATACAAAGCCTCGATGCTTAGACCAACAAAACCAGGACAATTTTACACTGAACACAGATTATCTGTTACGCTTCAGCCTTGGGATTAGGAGTACATTAGATTGAAAGCGTTATGAAAAGTGCAATGTGTGTAGAACAAGCAACAGCTGGAAATAGTTATTGAGTCCATTGCTGATTTATTCAGGGAAATTTTACAACTATACATCCAAGAACCACCGTTGTACAATGAGCTACAGGTCAGCTTTTCTTTCACTGCCTGTTAGCCAAACCCGGCCCATTAGCTGCTCTCACTTTTGTCAACGATAAAATCTCCTGTTAAACATGCATAAATTGTCATGTGGATAAGCGGGGATCCTGACGTGTCTCTGTTTAGCGTAGCAACATTAGCATGGGTGAGCATCATCGTTGGCTCTGATTAAAAAAGAGAGAGTGTCAGAATCTTGACATCTGTGTATTTAACTCATCACCACAAGGTCAGTTATTATTATTAACATAGCAACGGACGCCTGGGAACCTAATTCCTTTGTCATGATTAGATATTTACATGCTAATCAGCGTGTTGGACAGACATTTACTGCCAAAACAATAAGTGTACGTAATAGATAATAGTACTCTATAAACGAAAGGTAAGAGATTTTTGGAAGCAATAATAACATAAAAAAAAAATTTTCTAATATTGTCCATTTTTACTCTTAAGCATTTATTTTTAAATGCTGAAATACAAAGTCATTGAGGTTTTTTTTTTTTTTTCTTTTACAGATTTTGACATGATAATGTTACGTAACAGGTAAAAATCCTGTTTGAGCACAGTAATATGTTTTAGGAATAATCGACTTATGTAAATGATCAGATCGTCACAAACAATAGCCACAGTTACTCACGTGGCCCGCCCCCGGGGTTTAGGGCCTCACATAACCTTGGACCGGCCCTGTACGGTAGCAGCACATGTTGGTAGGAGGAAGAGACGGGAATTAAAAAAAAAAAAAAAAAAAAAAAAAAAGAGAGAGCAAATGAATCCAGATATAAAGGGCCTACCTTGCGCCGTGAGGGAGAAAGTAATAAAGAGTGAAAACAAAAACAAAAAACCCGATTTGAACATGTAGGAGTTGGGCACGCGCTGTGTTCAAAAGTCTTTCCCAACTAAAAAAAACAGCGCAGTGGAGAAACACAGCGCGTTGTGCAATAAAAATAAGCAGATACGCCACATAGTATAAGGGAGGCAGAACCGGGGGGGCTGAGATCCCGCTGCCGGAGCCCGACTGCAACAAAACTGCCGAGTTAACCCGTCTCGCTCCGCTCGCCCGGGCTGAGGGGGCGACATACACCGCCTCGGAGCCGACCCTCCGAATAACCTTATATCCCACCCACCCCCCCCGAAAGAAAAGCCTCCACTCCCCCTTCCTCCACCTACTGTCGCCATTTTATACATTGGCGACTTGATGTGCGCTGCCTTTCAGCGCGGCGCGAGCTCAAAAGCCAACGTTCAACGGCGACATATAAATCCAGTAAACAACTTTGGAAACCGCACCGCGGGGATATACCGAGGCGAGTGTGTGTGTGTGAGCGAGTGTGTGTGTGTGGGGCTGCGGGAGAGCGGTTGAGTCCTTACCTCGGCGGCGGTGGGAAAGATGGAATCCGACATTAATACATAAATGAGTTATTTTTGGCTCCGCTCGTTTCGCTTTGAGACGAAGAAGAAAAAGAACAAGAAGAAGAAGCCGAGTTTTCTTTCCTTCTTTCTTTCTTTCTTTCTTTCTTTTTTAATTGTTGTTGTTGTTTTCTTAAAAAGGGAAAGAGGGGGCGGCTGCTCCCCTTAAGTGAACCCTGTGAACTGGCGTGAACCCGTCGGTGACCACAGCGAGGTATGTTGCATTGCGCTGCCCTTCCAAAGCCGTCGGCTCCGCTGTACGAGGACGGCAAAAAAAAAAAAAAAAAACACACACAACTACGGTCGGCGGCGCAGGACGAGGGAGCTCCAAAAAATTATAGCGAGTGTATTTCCTATGAACACGTGACGCGGAGCGTCATCCAAAATCCAAAAGCCCTTTCATCTAAAATTTTGGAGAGGGGCGGGGATGAGATGGGGATATATGTGTGTATGTGTGTGTGAGTGAGTGTGTGTGTGGAGTGAGTACTTGTACCAAAAAAAAAAAAAAAAAATGGAGGGTACATTGATCCCCTCCGCACATTTGGGTTTATTCTTATAGCTCACGAAGCCGTGCTGATGTATTTATTGTTTTAAATTAGGAATCTGATCTAAATTCACGCGCCCCGAAGGTTTCCCCTTCCCAAAAAAAAAAAAAAAAATCTCATTAATTAAGTAACATGCGTGTTCCATTAGATGCGTGTCTTATTAGAAGGAGGAGGAGGAAGAGGAAGAAGAAGGAAAAAAAAGGCTTAATGGTCTGTGTGTGTGTGTGTGTGTTGTGTATCGCCTTTGTGGGAGCTGTCATTTAAAGCACATGCCTGTCAGCCCACCAGCTCAAATGGACATTTTTACGCACACGCGTAATTATTTGAGAGCAAATTTGTGCAGATGCGCCATAACCGTAGCCTACGCTATCCGTGTGTGCGTGTGTGTGTGTGTGTGTGTGTGTGTGTGTGTTTAAACGCAGGAGGATAATTTCCCTCTGAATCAAATTAGAGCTGCTGTACAGATGCGTGCCTTGTGAAATATGATTTGCGCGGCTGCGGCCCTTCATGACCCCGACGGCCTTTTTTTTCTTTTTCTGTGCGTAAAAGCGCGTATGGAGAGAGGAGCGCGCGGGCCCCAAACAGCAAGACTGGAATTAATGTAAGGCACGAAAATAGCTGGGTGAAAACGGAATTAAATGAAATATTTTCACAGAAATGGTGACAACTTAGCAGGAAAAAATGGTTTTGGCACGCATGTTCATAAATGTGTGGATCTGTATCAGGATCTTTGCGTGTAACAAGTGGGTGGGCTGCTCTGGTATAGGCCCTCCGTGCACGCTGGCAGAAATATACTCTGAGCAGAAGAACACATGGGACCAATAGTCCGAACGCCTCCAGTATCACAAAAAATGGATTCACTCTGCCTTTCCATTATGTCCTTTACCGGATTCAGAAGTTGCCTGTAGCTGTATACAGTCAGGAAGGGGGCTAGAGGGCGGGGGGAGGAGGGGGAAAGATGAATTATCTATGAGACAGATGAATCACCCACCATTAAAGCAAAAAACACTCTGGCTAGCAGGATTGCAAAAGAGCACGACCCAGCTAGCGTCAGGAGTCTTAGTGTGTCTCTGCCTAAGATTAGGATTAAAATGATGTTTGCATTTCCTGAAGGTGTGGCGTGTGAAGCTGCGGGACCGCAAGGATGGTGTTGAAGTCTGTTTTCGTTTTTACTTTAATACTCAGTTTAAACTTCAAGTTGATCACTTGCTGTTTTATTTTATTTTATTTGTCAAACTACATGCAACTCTCAGATTCCCATCGAGAAGCAGAAACCACCCGAACACACTGCTTAGACGTCCATTTCTCATCGAAAGGACAAGCCTGTTGAGACACTTTAGTGTGGATTTAGATCTTTGGAAAGACGCCGTCCCGTTTCGTCCGACAAACTTCCACTTTCTTCCCCCCACATATGGGACACACAACGTGCTGCATGGTTTGGGTTCTTCAATGAATTCAGGACTGTTGGCTTTCCCGGCAGTCCTCGGTAATTGCAATCAGAGCTTCTCTAAGCCATATTAGCCTTTCAACACGCAGTCAAAGCCTTGAGTACGACCTTATGTTCCACTGTGCTGCAGCTCTTCATTTATTTTTAATTTCTTTGGCTTTTTGTCTCATTCGATACACTTCTCTGTCGATGGTGTTATTCTGTTTGAAGGGGAACATAAAGCTCTCTTTGGACCATTGCTCATTTATAGCTGAGTTAAATGTTTGTCGTGTTTCCCGAAAAAGCTTGTTTTTTTTTATGTATTGTGAAACAAAAAAAAGAAAAAAAAACACAAGAAAACATTAATGGCCTTGAGGTTGACCTTGTTGCCCTTGTCTTAAAATCATATTGATATTCTCCTGAATTTGTAACACTTGAGATGTTCTTTTTTTTTGTTTTGTTTTTTTTGCATAAATGACGTGATTTGTGAAAACATTCAGGAAAGACGACGTCCGGACTGTCGAGATGCATCATTTCCTCTCACATTTGGCGTTCTAAACCGCATGCGATCGAACTGCATCGTAACCAGGATCAAGTTGGACTCTATACAATTGAATATGAATCTGTCAGTTTAATCTGGTTGTTTTATTTCCGCATAAGCAATATGTGTGTTTGACCTGTCTGCACTGGATGATATTAGTTGTTAACTTGCGACATTTAATAAACCAAAAAGCCAGGAAGAAAACCCAAGCTGGAGGTATTTTCTAGATTATGAAGATTATATATATATATATATATCAACATTCTGGCCTTCTGGGGTGACACCAATACTGTGCCGTCATTCTAAAATAACACTGAACTCCTCCTGTTTTTGTTTTTTTTTGGATGGGGGGGATTATTATTGCATATTAATGTTTGGCTTTTTCTCCAGCTGTGTGCAAAATAAGTGTGCAACAGATTACTACCCTTCCCCACCTGTTGCTGTGGTCTGTGGGTCAGCTGGGTGAAGGAAGGCTCCGGCTCAGTTTCCCTGGCATTCAAATAAGACAATTTCAGCTGTTTGTAATTTCCAGAGCGTTGAGCAATCGGCAGAACACAATGTTCTACAAAATAAACACTTGAAAACAAACACTAACTTTGACATGTATTTGTCCTATATCTTTGCTCCTCTCAAATAATTTAGACAAACGTTAAAAATAAATAAATAAAAAGCCAGGATGCTGTAGTTTTGCGAGAAAAACTACCGCCTTTCTATTTTTAATAAAAGTAATGCATCAATCACTTATTTGTTTAAATAAGTAATCTTAATTAAATGTTTTTTTCTGTCGTGAATAATATGTCATAATAATCTGTCCATTTACCCATTGAAACATGTCACTATGCTATTCATTTTCATGCTTTTCCCCCCCAGGTCATTTTACAGCATGAGCTTCGTGATGACTCAAAAACGTTAAATGTTGTCACATGTTGACTTAAAAATGGCTTCGTCTTTAGTCTTTCTAATAAAAAAATGTGTGCTAGTTAAACCTCTCTGTAGCTCGGAGTTCAAGTTCAGAGTCAACCAGGCGAGAACACGCGGGGACGTGGTTTCTTCCGTCACTGAAAGGAAAAGTGGTCAGAGTGAGAGGTCTCGGGCCTGTTCTGATCTCTGTTCTGTAATCGGACCACAGCAGAGCGCGAGGGGGCCATACAGGAGGTTTTGGGTTTTGTTTGCCTCCAAACGAACCAATCAGAGCCGCCGCAGCTCAGATCGACAACCCGAGTGGACGAACCCGGAGCCGCCATTCAGGTTCGCCCAGCGTCCGCCAGCCAATGCGCGGGCTAGACGGGTAGCAACGGAGGGAAGAGACAAAATACAAATTTCTCCTCCTTCCCGGAGGTGAGAACGTTACCTGTGCTGCTACGGTTAACGGAGGGAAGAAGTCCCAGTCATGGCTCTGTCGCAGATGTTGGACGACTCCCCGTTGAGGCTGGGCCAAAGACCCGCCACGGCCGACGCTGTCAACCTGCAGGAAGTGTACAACGAGAGGCACCGGCTGGCCCTGGAGGAGCTGGTCTCCGGCGGCGTCGAGAACTTTGTGGATTTCCTCCGGAGGGAGAGGATTCCCAACTTTCTGTCGGACGACGAGATCCAGCGGATCCGGAGCGCCGCCGTGCCTCCGCCGCGGTGCGTGTCGGTCCACGGGGAGGAGCCGGAGCAGTCGCTCGGCAGCTCGTTGGACTGCTCCTCGGTCACTTACTTCCCCGAGGTGTCCGACGTGGAGCCGCCGCTGCTGGAGATCGGATGGCCCGCCTTCACCGCGGGCTCCTACCGGGGAGTGACGCGGGCCGTGGCTCACTTCCAGCCCTGCTACGGAGAGACTATTTACGCCTGCAAAGAGGCTGCGAGGCGGATGATCAAGAGTGCAAAAGAGGTAAACATCCCAATAAAAATAATAGATGCTCTAACTGAAAACACGCTTTACTGGAAGTCCTGATTTTTCAGCTAGTGCCTGCACTTTATATTACTGTAGGTTTTTTTGGGGGGGCGGTGGGGGTTATACTGAAAGAGGCTTATTATTATGCAGTGTTGTGTAACATGAAACCAAGCAGACCTTTCTCTTGACATACATTCCAGGAAAATTCCTAAATCCTCTTTGGCCCTTCCTGGAAATTCACTCTGGATTGTCTCCATGGAGTCAGACAAATTGTCTGATTCTTATAAATTCAGCTTTAGATCTTTCAATCAGCAGTGATGTCAGGCCAAACTATCTCAAAAGATAAAAACAAACAAACAAACAAACAAAAAAAACAGTTTGGAATGGTCTAATCTCTGGTTTTGCACAGAGACTTTCCAGTTTGCAGGGATCTTGCAGGAGGAAAAGTACCTCAGGCCCGTGTTGAACCTGCGTACCAGATGTGCCTCCACTTGCTTTGCTCACCTACAGGACACATTGAGCTCCCTGCTCCAAACACACATTTTGTCTGTTGACTCGCACCTTTAAGGCAGGTGCTGTGTGTGTTTCTGGAGCTGGTTTCCTGGGAAAGCATGGAGCTGAGGTTTTCTCCAAGGCGAGGACGAGTACGGAGAATGAAAGTGGAGCAAGGAAAGTGTACGCATTTCCAGACTTTTTCCTAAACTTACCTCCATCCAATGTGCTGGCTTGATGTCCTTTACATTTCTCCAGCTCAAATCTTTAAAAGTGAGGTGACATAGTGGTAGAAAATCGTGCAATGACAAAATCAGGAACTTGCACCGATTATAGTTTTCTGGCTGAGCAACAATCTTCAAAAAGCCAGACCTGCTGAGGCGTTTTTTTGTTGTTTTTTTTCTCTGAAAGTCATTAAGTACTGACAGTACAGTAAGTACTATTGTCACTTAGCAACAGTAGCCACCCCACTGTTGCTAAGTTGGCAACAGTGGGGTGGCTATTGTTAACCAGCCATGTGCAGACATGACCTTGTGGGCGGGGCCAGTCACTCCGCCCTCTCTCCTGGCAGAGCCAAAGGAGAATGCGGCTGATTTTTGAGACCATTGCCAGGGATCGAAGAGATCAGTTTCACATGGAAGTGCAAGCAGATCATCCAAAACCAATCGGGCAGTTTGTCGGCTCACACAAACTGTTGGTGTGATACCGCATCGATGGCGAAATTAGTTGTGACAAGTCCACCTTTCCTTAGTGCCGGATGTGGATATCTGGAGCATTAAGTCAAACAGACGTAGGCGGTACAGGAAGTGTGAAATCCTGGTTTCTGAATTCTTTAGTTCTAGGCGTGGCCGTTTATCGTACCGTTTCTCATTTATCATGATGAATTTCTTGTCACAAGGATTTTTGAATTTTCTTTGTCACGATAAAGTCCGTTTGATGACGTTTCAAACCCACCAAAAACCGTTCTCATCGTCGGGTTTGAGAGTTCTACAAATTTGTCCAGTTTGTCCAATGAAGGCATTAAAAATGGCAATAAATTTGAAAATACAGCTACTGTATTTGGTGATGCAAATCACACTTCTTCGTGTGATCGGTGTCCCAAAATGTGTATTACAAATGTTTTTCAAGAGCATTATTTATGTTTGTGGGGTTATAATTGCTGTGACACACAGTCACAGGTGCATAGTTATCTAATAAATATGTAATAAATAGCGATTTGAAATTGCCTCGGAGTCATCAACTGGTCTCCTTCAAACCCAGTGCACCGATTGCAGTTTTCTAGCCCATCACCCGTCCAGACCGATTTTCATCCGTTTCGTTTTTATGACTGACACGGCCAGGTGTCGTAATGCTGCATCTTATTTTGTTGAATTGCACCGAACAACACACAGTTGTTCTAACTGCTTTCAAGTACAGATGAGAAGCTTAGAGTTGACAGCGGCTGATTGTGAAGATCTTGCGTGAGGTGAATCAGATCGGTTCCACCAAGTATCGGCCAATCGCCCAGTTCGAAGAAAATCTGGGTTGATTTATCAATTCAGTTCATTTGTCTTGACTCTCCATGTTTAAATCTTGACCACTGTAGATGCACAAGCCAAAAATTCAGAGTAAACTTTTGTATTTATATTTCAAAATGGCAACAAAAAAAGACAACACTTGTAATTTGAATGTGGGGGTATAATTTTTTTACCTTTTTATTCTATACTAAGCGCAAAAGCTGCGTTCAAACAGCAAACCAGTAAAGGCCGGGACATGAGTAAACACACAAATAATGAAATAAATACACCAGTAAATGAACAGATCGTCGTCTTGAAGCATATATTCATTGAGTTTGTGCTCATTTTTAATCGTGGCACAGGGATTTGAAAGTGAAAATGTGTAGGAACCTTCCTGTACAACGAGGCCCTTTTGTTCCTTTGTGATGTTAAACAGCTCAACGTGAAGCGCCTCTGTAGGTATATGGAAGCCACTCACTGCATCGCCGCTGTGTTTTCTGGTGTGTTCAAAGGAACAGCCTTCATCTCTGCCTCTTGAAAGCATCCGCACACGGCAGACCCAGCCCAAAACAAAGAATGGGAGAGGGTTGTGGGAGCTCTCTTGACAAGCTGCGTGTGAATAACAGCAGTTTGAAGCCTCAAATCGAAGATACACCCATGTCTAATCCTCGACACGCAGCCTTTACCGCGGTATGCGAAATTCCATTCGTCGGCGTGAAAAAAAGACGGATCTCAGCGGCACCCCCCCAAAAAAAAAAAAAAAAAAATCCACAGGAAGAAAGAGGAAAAGCCCTCCGGCACACCTACGTTTCTTCTGTATAAAAGTCATTTGTTTGCTGACCAAGCATCACGGGCGATCTCCATGGCAACACGGACCACAGTCAATAGAAAGCTCATGAGCGCGCGTGCGTGTGACAGGGCTCCACAGCCCTACTTGAATGAGGCCTTGTGTTTGATAGTAATGAAAACACAATCATGCGCTAGATCTTGCGAGCGGCGGCCCGAACAGGAATTTTATTATATTACCTCTCTGGGTGTTTTTTTTTTTTTTTTTCTTTCAATTTTTTTTTCTTGTTTCCACTGCAGGTGATCGCCATAGTGACGGACTCCCTCACGGACCTGGATATCTTTCGGGATCTTCAGGAGGCGTGCTCCCACCGCAGGGTGCCCGTCTACATCCTGCTCGACCAGTCATGCGCTCCCGCTTTCCTGAGGATGTGCAGGAACGTCGGCGTTCGCCTGGATGACCTGCAGGTATGTGGTTGCTTGCGTTCAGCTGGCCGTGCCTTCATGGGCACAACATGAACATGAGCAGCAGATGAGCATCACAGCCAAACAATTTGCCCTCGGTCCTTTGCAGCACATGAGAGTGCGAACCGTCGCTGGCTCGACTTACTACATGAGGTCTGGAGCCAGGATCACCGGGAAAGTTCATGAGCGGTTCATGCTGATAGATGGGAACAGAGTGGCCACGGGTTCATACAGGTACGGCGCCGTTGGAGCACAAACCTGACTGTATGTTATGTGATACTGCAACACAAGGTAGGGCATTGTTGTAAAAAGCATTTTGCTCATGCAATAATAGCAGAGCAAAGTTTTGGTTTAGCGCTTTAGTTAACTTTAAAAATGTTTAGCACACTTGACTTCCCCTAAATTCACATTTCCTGATCAATTTTAAGGCTCTAATCTGCAAACTTCCAGTTCAATAAAGTTCGACATCTTTGTTGAAGTTTTGGTTATCGATTGAGGAATTCTTCAAGTTGTAGACGTTTACGTTCATGCTCTTTTCACTGTGACTTTATTTCACTAAAAAACTAAATTAAACACAGACAACAGAGCACAAGATGTAAGCTACATACAATATCTAAGGGCATTTAAATATGAAAATTAAATTGGTGATAGAGGGTTGTAGTTTTTCAAGGGCAGAAATATTTGAATAGAAATTAGCACCTTAGCTTTAGCTTCTGCTAAAAACCGTGTTTGTGTAGTGCTTAAGCGTTAGCATCTACTAAATACGTGATAGTGTGTCACTGTAGCATAGCTTCTGAAAAGACTAGTGATGTAGAGTTTGAGCATTAGCTTCTCCTAAATGCTATGCTGGTGTGTAGCTTTAGTGTTGGCTACCGTTAAGTAATGTGTTGGTGTCGCACTGTAGCGTTAGCTCCTGCTCAATGCTGTGTTGTTGTAGTACTGTAGAACTAGCTCCTGCTATCTACTGTGTTAGTGTGTCAGCTAAACACAATGTTGGTGTATCGCTTAATGTTAGCTTCTGCTAAATCCCGTTTTGTTGTAGCGTTTTAGCATTAGCGCAGCTAACTTTATAGTTGGTGGTGCCCACCATCGATTGTTGGATTCAAGTATTTGTGTCTTCCTGTATCCAAACGTGCAACCTGATGACTCCTCTCCCTGTTTCCAGGTTCAACTGGACTGACGGCAAACTGAACAGCAGCAACCTGATCGAGCTCTCGGGTCAGATAACAGAGAAGTTCGACGAGGAGTTCCGCATCCTCTACGCCCAGTCCCAGCCCATCAACGCCCGCGGGCCTCAGAGCGTCCGAGGCAGCGGCATCTTTGAGCACCTCAGCATCAAACACTCAGCCGCCTTCTCGCCTCTCGTGAGCAGAGAGAAGCCTGCCGAGCCGGTTCACCTGACCAGCACCCCCAGCCGTAAACCCCAGACGTTACGCGAGCCTTCCTCTCCGAGTACCAGTCAAACCAGCCCGGTGTCTGACTCCTCCACCATCGACGGGGGCACGATGGAGCAGAAGCTCATTCAGGAGAGGTCCTGGCTGCTACCACCAATTATCGTCCTCCCACAGAGCGGCATGCGGAGAAAGACACAGCGAGCCCTGCTGCCGCGTCCCGCCACGTTTCGACCCAGACCAGCCGTTCGGTGACGGACGGCGACACACAGACCGACGTTCAACACCTCAGCCCGACTACCTTAGCCAAAACATCACGACAGGACAGATCCCCCAGGCAGGTCCCAGCACCCCATGCAGCTCCGGACAGTTCTCTAAAGGACGCCCTTCACGAGCTGTCCAAAGAGCGGCGGAGCCACTACTCAGCCATCCGCTCCAAACTGGAACACATCGTGACCTCCCTGACCGAGAGGCGAGAGCTGGCGGACGTCACCAACGTGACTCAGGGCATCGAAGCCATTTGCGGCAGCAGGCAGAGGATCCACAAAGACACAAATCCTGAACCGCCTGCTGAAAGTGGGGGCATGGGCACGTTGCCAAGAGCCAGATGTGTGCACTAGCTCATCTGCAGGGATTTTAAGGCTGTAAGGGAACGAGGTGTTGAGAGGCTTCCTTTGTTCTAAATGAACACTTTTGGCTTCTACTGAAAATTTTATTATAGATATTTCCTTTGTTTTAATTCTTAGCTGACATTTTGACTTTTTTTTTTTTTTTCCTGAAGATTTCTCTATAATTTTTAGGTACTGGGTTGTAAATTACCATGAAATTATGCCAGAAATTTTCAACCGAGGACGGCAGAATGAGAACACTTTCTAAGACGTGAGTGAATCACTGTTTTAGCTATTTAAATGTGCCTTGTGCTGCTGTAACTACTTCCAAAGATCGTTCTGGAGAGCAGCTGGCTCTCACCGTGCCTCGAAAAATAAAAGTCGGCAATTTTCCGCGCAACGACCTCGTCTCTGCGTTTTCCTTTTGTTTTCCCATTTATCCTCTTTCTGCTTTAATTTGCAATTACGTTCTTACGAGGAGGAGCACAGAAAATATTTGCTCAGAGTTCCAGGAGACACAAAGGAAGCGGCGCGCGACAAAGTGAGTTGACAAAGGGAAGGAGCACCTGCGCCGCCTTCGCCACGGGGCCTTCGCGCAATTAGTCGAGAGACTGCATCTGTGATTCTGGCACCTCTGCTGATTATGCCGCCAATCACAGCTTTCTGTCCAGGGTGAATTCGGAAGAGGAGATTTACGAGTAAAGGACAGGATAAATGCTAAATACACACACACAGATGGGGTTTTGGAAGAATTTGATAATTGTGTTTATGGTGCCGTAAAGAAGTATTTACCCCCTTACAGATTTTCTCTATTTTTGTCACGCTTATTGTTTTTCTCTTTCTTCAGATCAATCAGTTTCTTCATACGGTAATTGCAAAAAAAAAAGTTAGTTTTTCAATGCTGATGATTGTATTTAGTAAGAGAAAAACTGCCCTATTTTTCAGAATTTGTCTCTAATCCTTGAATCATCTTTGAATTTCTTCTAATCACGGCTAACTGTGTTATTTTCTAAGATCTTTCAGCCTACTTCATGTCATCAGACAGGTTCTATTTAGATGATTTCTGGATTCCAGAGCTCTGGTGGTAATCATAGCTAGGCGTGGCTGGTGCAATTCATCTCAGCTGTCCATAAAAATGTTAATAAAACTTAACTCATGTTTTAACAATGAGGATATGATATTTCCGCATGGAGTCAGGTTGCATATCATTTCTTTCTCCCCTTTAATCGTTGAAGCAGTCATGTGAAAACTGCTTTTTCACATTCACTTAGATTATATTTGCCTGGTAATACAAAATATATATTTTGCCAGAAGCAAAAACCGCAGAAATGCTTTGCACAGCATTGAATATTACATCCTATATCCATTTGCAATCACTTAAAAAAAAAAAAAACGCCTCCGTTTGCATCGGACTGTCTTTAAACAGCATGTGTGGTGATGCGTGGCTGAACAGGATCTCTTTTTTAGTATTTAAATTAAGAACAAAGGTCCGTACTGTAAATATAAAACAGGTTAGTGTCTTCATGCTGGCCTGAAGTGTGCTCAGAAGGCAGAGGGTAATAAATGCATCACTCACGCTGAGATTTATGAGAGGAATGTTTAACTACATGAAGGATCGCAGGTGTAATAAAACTATGTGGAGATTGCTTTTGTCCTCGAGGAGGAGGTTTTAAAACCTCACAGAGATCAGGAATCGGTAGGATCGGGGTGAAAGGATTGCACTCTGGCAACAAAAATCGTGGTCCTACAAATAAAAAAAATGCCAAATTAACAATCCCAATATGACATAAAGAAGCAGTGACCACTTTATGTTACTTTTATGAGTAAAGGTGGTTCAATAACAATTTCCTTTGGTGTTGTGTTTCTAGGTTTGACATTACTTCTTCAGCAGAACAATGTAGAAAAAAAAAATAGCTGAAATAAACAGATTCATGGACATTGGACTCTGAGTTTAATATGAGGTAGACTGGTTTTAAAGAGCCAGTATTGTGTGTTTTCCAGGCACACAATACTCCCTGGAGAACAGCACCTTCATTGTACTATGCAGCACAATTAAGTAAATTAAAAAATGTTGCATGTATAAAATATGACTTGTAATTTAATGTCTTCAAATTGGGCCTCTGTCTCTTTCAGAAACTCCTGCTCTTTCTGAACCTCTGCCTTCAGGAGAATGCTCCTCAATTAACGCAGTAGCAACGTTTTTACCAGTGTTGGACAGAGAAGTAGCTCATTTAATGAGCTTAGCTGGTGTTTGCTAATTGCTGCTGGCTAGTCTGAAGGAGCTGAGTAATGGAGCCGCAGAAGAGGGCCGCTCTGTGAGGCAGAAGCTATTAAATTGCAGCTGCAAGGAGGAGCTTCGTCTCAAAGTCGACGTTCAGGCCACCCAGGAGTTTTGCACAGCTGAATGGTTGCCATGGGAGATTAAAGGATTTCTCAAACACGCGTATTAATAAATTCACTGTTTTGCTGTCGATATCTATTTGCACCCTTATCATTTTCGTCTGTATGCTCCAATTGGAAGGAAATCCTAATAAGTACAACAGCTGCATGCCGTCATGTGTTAAGGAGAAAAGCTTTCCAATTCAATAACCAGGTAGAATTAGCAGTTATAACTACATGCACAAACTTTTCCAGGGACAGACGTGTATAAATCTCTGTCTTTAGACCCAAAGACTGCTGCTAGGAACGTTTGTGGAAGAGCGAGTCGCTCTCAGGAGTTCAGTGACTTCTGGTACCGTGAAGTGATGCAACCTGTACCAATAGTTCCAGTTATGTAATGCCTGGCTAATAAATATTTCACAGCCAGCTAGCTGTCGGTGGTATTATAACAACCTGAAAGTGATTGAGCAAGACACTCATTGGCCAGGGATGTAAAATCACCAAGGTCGTCAAGGGCTGAAAGGTCACGCTTTTCTCTGTGAGACCAACAGCAAAAAACTTCGCAAACCTCACGTCGCCCTCTGATTAGCTCCATGCAGAACACTGAATGCGGCGGTGACAGGCGCTCAGGGACTGGACTCTAGAATCACGACTCACTGCATCTGAATTGAGGTTTGTAAAGTGTGGGCTGGCTTGCAGCAAAGGATCCTGGGAGACTTCATGTCGCTGAAGGAAGGACGAATGGAGAAACGTACCACAAAACGTACTGATCCATTTTTTCCCACTTTAGCGTAGGCCGATCCAATGCAGAGTAACAGCGCTGAACTGACTTAAATTGTTTCTTCTTATATTTTTCTTACTGAGATACAAGTTTTTTGATAACTACACCAGTACAACACACTTACCGATAGCTTCACAAGACTGGCCAAACATGTAAAAGCAACATGACTTCACTGTCTTCAGTCAGCAGAATCAGGAGTCAAGCAGCCAATGTGAAATGGATAATATAGACACTGAAAATGACCAAAACAATAGACTGACTTGGTCAAACATGACTACATAGATCTGCCTTAACAGGCACGTGGTCACCGATGTTCAATTGTTTTCAACATCTGGACCGATACAGTTGTTAAAATCGGATTGGTGAACCTCTACAGGTAATCAGTGTGGATTTCCATGAAACACACAGCCTAGGAAGCTTCTAATTGGTTCCAGAGGAAGACAGTAAAACTCCTGGAATGGTCCAGTTAATCGCCTGACTTGCATCCAATTGAAAATCTTCAAAAAACGACTGAGGATCGGAGTGAATAAAATGGACCTCCGGAACCCTTTTAACGCAGCTTGCGGAGAAGAGTGGGTCAAAAATAAATAAATAAATAAATAAATAAATAAATAAATAAATAAATCGCGTGACTGGGAAACGTTTGAAAGTCATTGCTTTTAATAAAAGGGGGATTTTGTAAGCGCTCAATGCACCCAGTCATGGACAAATTTGTGTTCAGTTGTTGTTTTTTTGGTCTGGTGTGAATTTTATCCCAATTATTCCAATTAGGACATATTTGAACAGAGGGAGGAAAAACGTGACAAGGGCAATAGAGAAATAAAGGGAGATTGTTGACATTCTCCAAAGTGCATCTGGGTGGGTGAAGAATTACACTTGAAGACATTTATTTGTTTTGTTTCGCTTTGTTTTAGCAGTTAATGGCCTCAGAAACGACCTGCCTCGTATCGGTTAATTAAATGATCGGTTAATTGCAAGTTCAAAAAATGACCACAATCCCACTTTGTGCACCCGTTTAAAAGATTTAAAAAAAAAAAAAAAACAAAAAACAAAGACAAAAACAAAAGAAACGCTGCAGCCGACAAAACAGGAGCAACTCTACAAATGAATTGCGCACAAACATCGGCGGTGCACATGCTTCCTAAACGCAACGCTGAGCAGCTTCTTCCAAACTGCGACGTGGCAATAAGGTGGGAGCAGCAGGGCGTCCCCACCATCAAGAATTCGCATTCATTATGCAAAACGGCGCAGCTGAAGGGAATTGATCCGCAAATAAACACAATGGTTGGTAATACTGGAGAGAATGGTGTTTGATTTTAATTGGCTGCCGCAAAGCAACCCCTGGCTGTAATCAAGGAAGCGGTGGACGACCGCAGCCTGCGCCCCTCGCAATGAGACTCGGCTCACTGCTGATGAACAGAGAGGGGGCGCGGAGAGAGACCCCCCAATCCCCACCCCCACCATCACGAGAGACAATTAGAACGAGACAAAAAGCTAAATCTGTTCGTTTGCTTTTGTTTTCCTTTAATTAAAAGCGTCTTGTCGGGCACGCGCGCCCGGATTCCCGCGCCTTGGTTTGAAACACTTGCTCCACTCGGCCACCAGAGGGAGCTGAGTGATCAGGGAAAACAAAAGTGAAAAAAAAGAGCAATTGTTTTTTTTGTTGTTTTTTTTTTCTTTCCAGAACACACACACAATAAAAGAACCACTGTGTTTCTCTTTGACAGCCTGTCCTGATTAAAGCAGAAGTTTTTGGTTGCGTTCTGGTGTGGTTCGGTTTTCGGCTGTGGTGCGTTTAAGGCGGGTGACGCACGAGAGAAGGCCGTCCTCATCAGGTCACTTATGATCCCAGGAGATGTGCTGGCCGAGGCTCTCCTGGTGCATGCTGGGTAAAAGCATCCTGGTGTATGTGAGCGCATCTGACAGCAGGTGTTATGGTTTGTCTTCGCAGCCATCGTGGCGCTCAGCCGACAGAAGTGCCCCTGTGTTCAGAGAAACGCCACCGATTCGAGTGAGAATGAGGCTTCGAACTTCTCACCAGCATTCAGCGAAATGTGCTGCTTTACCACCAGTTCTCGAAACATCAATTGTGCGATTTGTTTCAGGATTTGCAGATCTCAAGAGGAGGATTTTGTGTCACCGGGTTTAGATGAGATCCACTTCCTGTTTGCCTTTCCTTGAGGCCTTCAGGACCCTGCTGGACCAAGTGCTGATTGCTACGTTTTTTATCTACATGCATGTTTTTGTTGATCCAATCATTATCCGTGAGCAAGAAAGCATTCATGCTAACATTATGCCAATGAACTTTAATGCATTTCATTGGGATTTTGTGTGATAGGCCCGCACGAGGTATTGCTCGATTGTAATATGGCTCAAAAATTCGTACAACTCACAATCTAAAAAGTGTGGCGAGCATTTGTGTTCAGCTGCTTGAGTCAATACTTTGTATTAAAGCCTTTCACTGCAGCTTACAGCCTTAAGACTTTTGGCGTACACCAACCAGCATTCCACATTTACAGACTAAAATCTAGCTCCAGCTCGGTACGATTGGGTGCAAAGAGTTTGTCCACCTGATCTTGTGAAGATCAGGTGGACGCCCAACTGAGCGTTTAGTCGTCTGCAACCTACAACAGGTTTTCTTGCATACTTTGTGTCGGTCTGGCACCTAAAATCCTAATAAGAAAAAGCGATCGAGTGGTAGCTGCATGCTGTCGAGGTTTTAATGGGGGGAGCGAATACATTCGCGAAACCTCTCGCATCACAGTTGGTGTTGCCCCAGTTCCAGTTTCAAACAACGATCATCCAGGACCTCAGCGTTTCTGATTTAGGCAAGTATCGGCCTCCTGAAACGGCCGAGCTGACTCGGATGGCTCTCCTGACACCAAACATAAACCTTTTAATTACAGCTAACGTGGCTGATGAGTTTGAGGTCTGATTACTTGGCCTTCATTAGTCAGATTGGGAGCCATAGTGACTCCCAGGGGAGCCGCTTGGCAAAATCTAAACACCCCCAGCTTCTGTGTTCAGCAGCCACCACAGTGGCCCTCCCCTAAAATAATAACGCCCAAACAGGTGCGCGCGAGCGCACACGTGCTGCGCGCGCGAGCCGACGTGCGTGCACGCGGGCATTTTATCAACCCGAACCGGCTGAATGTTGGGATTGAATGTTCCTTCATTTGCAGAAAGCGTCTGACTCAGAAGGAAACGGTGATAAAATGCGCTGAGCCGCGCTTGGTCATGATGACTCCATGTTAGGCCGGCCTTCATCTCGGGGAGGTTCGGTTTTGTGTCATGGCGGCTGCCGCTGCACCTGGGAGGTGTATGTGTGTATGTAGGGGGGGGGGATGGGGGGGTTCTGTCTCGGGCCACACGCGGCGATAACGTGCAGTTCAGCAACCTGCGCGCGCCGCGTGCGGTCAGGATCTGGCCGTTGTTGTTGTTTGGGTGAGTGAATCAGACGCGCGCGCGCGCGGTTTGCACAACACTCAAAGTCACTTCCTGTGTTGTAATGCCGATGCGCGAGGCCCGCGCGCCCCGGGCCAATGCAGGTGGAAAGTGTTGTCGACGGGCTGTTTTGTGCTAATCTGCAGCTTCAACACATCGGGTCCCGCAGCGGCGGCTATTTTTAGAGGAGTACAGCTGCTCCTCAGCTCCCACCGTGAAACCAGCCATTCAACCCAGATTTATGACACGAGGCCGCGAGACACTGCGATGCTGTATTTGCCACCCAGATACTTTAGAAGTCCTACTTTTTTTTTCTCCTTTTCTTTTTCACATCACTTTTTTTTTTTTGTTCCACTGTTGGAGGCAATTATCAGTCACTGCCGGTGGCTGTTGAAACCACAAGTCCAAAACGTCCGGTGCTGCAGAGGGTGACTAAGGGTCTAGTCAAAGGACTACCTGAGGCCAAGACAAGTTCAACCCCCAGTGGCAGGGCTGCTCCCCCTTTTTTTTTCACGCGGGCTCAGCATTACTTTGTAACCTTGGCGATGATATCGGTTGTTTATCAGAGGAAAGTAAATACTTCCAGTTCCTCCCGGTGTTTGGATTTCTGAGACTTTGTGTTTTGTACCAAAAAAGACAGATGTGTCCTTTTTGTTAGAATTCTTCGACACTTTGTCTAGAGTGTCACATGGTTGTGGTAAATGTCCTTAAGACTGTGTGTGTGTGTGTGTGTGTGTGTGTGTGTGTGTGTGTGTGTGTGTGTTGTGTGTGACTGTCATCAGTGGGCACAAAATGAACTGATGCCTCAGCAGCAGATAAACATGAAGGGATATTTCAGGATTTCTGAAGAGAATTTCTGTTAAAAGGCCGGGAGAAGCTGATGCAGTACTTCCACCCAGATTATTTGATCACTGAGGCTAGAGCTGGCAGCTGGTTTGAGGAAAACCATTTTTGGTTTAAAGCTAAAACCTTCACGAGTTCTATAAAGTAACCTGGTGATAACTTTTTAATATATTGGCACCAAATTAAAAAAAAAAGAAAAATACATATGTCAACTTGAATCGATGTTTTCTTCAGTTCTGGCAAGTGGTTTTACACCAACGTTGCGTTTCCTAAATGTTCCTGCACCAGGTTCTAACAAAAAGGCACTCCAGTTTTCAGCTGAACTTATCGTCTTATGCTCAACAAATAATGATCGAGTCACTTGGTTGAAATCTCTCTGGTTGTGCAAAAAACACTGACGTTTTCACAAGCCGCCAAAATAAAACAATATTGGTGTTTTGCAAGCTGAGGGGAAAGGGAAAGGAGAAGTGTGTGGCGAGCTCAGCTGGATAAAAACATCTCTGGGGGAAAGGCTTAAATCTTTTGACGTGTGTTTTCGTACGTTTTGTGACCAGTGGGTGTGATCACTCGTTACCCAGCAGTTTTGTTGATTGTCATTATTATATAATTATTTCATGGCTTCTTAAGCCATAATTCATGTTGCTGTCCCGACTGCGCTGCATGCTCTGTTCGTACTGCAGCAAACAGACCTGATTCATGACGTGTCCTTATGTTCAGACGTTTGTTAAAACAGTTCGTGTTTGTGCGATGCGTGCTCGTATTCCTCGTATCGCGCCGTGCCGTGCCGTGCCAGCTTCCTGCATGCTCCCGGGTTTCACTCTCCTGGCATCTTCGCGTTGCACTTCTGTTTCGCTCGTTTATTATTTATCTGATTTCCAAGAGTTCAAAGGGCATGAGGTCCCCTGAGTTGCAGTGACTGGACAGGAAGTAGACCAAATAGTTAACCGGATAAGTAGGAAACATTACAATCAACGGCCTCTTTGTGACGGCCGTATATTATTGATTACATTTTGAGTTTTTTTTTTTTTTTTCACTCCTTCTTCCTTTTCTCACACCGTCTCTATAAATATCAGTATGTCTCTATGCCCATTATAGTCACAGATCCTTCACTTTCCCAATTTGATTCCGGTTGAAACGTAACAGGATTTAACTAAATGTGAAATATTCATTTATCCATAATTTATAGCAGATAAAGTAACCCGAGGATTGCGATTTTTAATTGACTAAACATAAAATGAGCCACAATTCTCTCACAGTTTTTTGCGCGGGAGGCTGAGCATCCAGGAATAAATGGCGCCCAATGGGCCTTTCTGCCACTGCGTAATAAAAGCCCCATTCCAAAAACACAACTATAAATCTAATGAAACTAATAAAACCGAAAACAAATCAAAATCAGTCACTGCAATTTAATGCCACTCGCTCGTTTCTGAAACCCCCCCCCCCTCCACCCCTTCACAATTAATCCTCAGACCTGGGATTTGACCAAATTACATTTAGAGTGTTAAATTGGCTTAATTTTCTAATTATTTTTTGTGAATTTTATTTTTCTTCCATCTTGCTTTGTGTCAGACTCTGACCAGAAATGCTTTTGAACGTTCAGTTCTCGGTGAGATCGTTATTGAGACACCCTCTTTCTTCCCCTCCGTTTTCTGCGGAAATAATCTCTCATTTTGTGAATCACTGTGGATGCAAACGTGAAAATTGCACGAATGTTTGTAGAAACGAAATCTGACTTACTTGAAACTGCTGCTGTTCAACGCGAAAGAGGAATGAGACAATCTGTTTGTTTTTTTTACTTTATTCTACTAAATGGAGACTCCAGGAGTCTGTAGGTGAGAAATGAAAGGCTTATAACCATCTAACAGAGCCTCACTTTTTTTTTTTTTTTAAATCCCGAACCAGCCCTTTAAGTTCAGCTTATCAAAGTCCGTTTGTCATCTGCATTATTTAAAAGGACACCTTATCAGCGAGGACCAGCTTGTGTTAGCCTCCTGCACAACACAACAATGTTCTACGCTGCTCCACATTAGCCCTGGTGTCTGTTTCAGCAGCTCTCTATCCACGTATTGATGCATGTCTTCCATCGATCCCAGCAATGATTTGCCATGCAATCCATTATCCATCTGTCTGCTTCGGCCGCCTGTTAAATGATCCATCAGATTGAGCTATTAACAGGACTAGTGGTGAAGTCCAAAGGTCGTTGGTGGCCCGCGTTTAAGGAGAGCCGCCTGCTTCGTGGCGGCTTGCGTTTCAATTTGGGGAGACGTTCACGGAGCAGCAGCACTCGGGTGCTTCATTTGAAACGCTTTGATTACGGTGGCAGGAAGGCTGGTGTTCAGCCATTAGCTTGAGCCAACAAATGAAGCAATAAAGTCGCACTTTTGTGAATCCCACATCATTTAAGATGAAGCTTTAAGCCTTTTGGTGGCTGTTTGTGTTGCTTTTTGTGTGCTGTCATTACTGAATCGATCAGTCAAAAACATGACTGGGCTTTTTTCTTTCTTTTCTTTTTTTTTTTCCAGCTGGAATTAAAGTGCACCGATGAGGGTCTCCAGCAGAGGCCAGAGATGGGACTAATGTGAGCGTTCACACACCCAGAACACTGATCCGGAAGAAAACGTGGGCAAAAAAAATCTCAGATATCTTTTAAACAACGCAGTTTAAAACGCTGCAAAAAGTATTTGCCCCTTTTGCAAAGTTTTCTCTTTTTTTTCCCCTCTCATTTTCATATAGCAGATTAACAAACATTTGTATGTAACAGAGACAATGTAAGTAATTCAAAATTTGTTTAAATGGTTTCATTTAATGAGGAAAAAGTAGTCCAAACCAACGTACGGAAAAAAAAGTAAAATAAAAAAATTGCTCCCTAACCCTAATAACTAGCAGGAAGCTAGATGTTTGCAATTAGTCATTTTTGTCAGAAATTACAATAAACATATTTCCACCACAGTTTACTCCTGTTGATGCGAGGAGCGGCCATATTGAAACGCAGAGTCGGCCTTCCAAGTCGTAACTTCCAAGTCGGAGTTTCATCCACTTTCCCAGTTCCAACTACAACTGGAACGCAGCATAACGTTCCCTCAAAGTAAACTCGTTCGCTTATATATATGTATATATAGATATATATATATTGCTCAAAAAAATAAAGGGAACACTCAAACAACACAATATAACTCCAAGTACATCAAACTTCTGTGAAATCAAACTGTCCACTTAGGAAGCAACACTGACTGACAATCAACAATGATTTTATTGTCAGCACATTCAACTTTGTACAGGACAAAGTATTCAATGAGAATATTTCATTCATTCAGATCTAGGATGTGTTATTTGAGTGTTCCCTTTTATTTTTTTGAGCACTATATATATATGTTTAAATTGCACAATTAAACTTCACACAAAAATCACTCATTTTAAACCAAATATTCCCATTTGAAATACTGGGTCACATATTCTTTCCCCCCCATTGTTTGGTGTGTTCAGTGTCAGACCTTCTTCTTGTGAGGTCATCCACACAATCGACTCGCCGCTGTGGACATCTCAAGCTTTCTACGATGTTTCTCCGTATTTTGGGACCCAGTTTGTTTTCCTTAAGACGTGGACTTCAGGTTGTCCTCCATTGTTGCTTCTCCATGGTTTCTGCTGACAAGCTTTTTGTCCCTGGGTGGATAAGACGGTATGGATAATGGAGTAGTACGAACAATTCAGTAACTAGTGACCCTTTCACATTTATGTCTTTGCTTTCTGTCTTCAAAGCCACAACAGTGAATGAAGCAATTCAAAAAAAGACAGAGAACACGCCGTTCTCTGTCTTTACTCTATTTTCATTAAAACTTCATACATGAGGAGAGAAAAAAAAATTAAAGGTAAATAACATCGATGGAAAAATAAAGCTGCTTTGTGGAGATTTGAGCGAGTCTTCCTTTCAACTTCCTTTAGTAGTTGATGTTGACACTACTGCCACCTACTGACCGTAGGTATTGCATCATTTCTGAATCCAGAGGCTGTGTAGAAGCACTCTTTTTTTTCCCCCTCTGAAACCGAGAATAGTCTGACAGTGTCTCAGAGATTAGAGTAAAATAGACAATATATGTAAATTCAGAAAAAAAGAATAAAAAGATGAGAAACGCTTGGTCATCAATCTGAAACAAGCCAAGGTCCCTGTGACATTTTGCAGTCTCCACCTGACCACAGCAATAAACACAAACGCACAACTTTACTATGAAATAGCTGAAATGCATTTGAATTGTTTTTTTTTTTTCTTTTCCACACCAGCAAAAGTATGCAGAATTTTTATTTTTTTTATTTTTTGATGCTTCATTATTTGAGAAGTATGTGGGTTGGGCTTTTTTGGGGGGTAACACTTGCGTCTTACTGCGAGAACACACTTTTTGAAGAAACAAAGAAAATACCACCAGGCAAACACAGATGTGACACATTCAAGACGGGCGAGAGGAGCGGAGCGAAGGAGGAGAAGAAGAAGAGGGGGAGTTCAGATTGAGATGCAAGATGGATTCATATGTATTCATGAATTCAGTCAGAAAAGTCAAACGGAAGCAGTATGATAATCTCCCAGTAATTGCATTTTCCCTCCAACAGTTTTTTCCCCCCCTTTTTTCCCTTCTTTCTTTCTTTCTTTCTTTCTTTCTTTTGTTGTTTTTGGGGAGGAAAGCTGACAGCCTCATCCTGAGACACGCGACGGGCAAAAAGAAGCGACATGGAGAGGAGAGGATACCGTCGCAGCACGTAATGGCCGTCGATCCTCACCAGGGTCAAGTGGCGGTTCCGCCAAATCCAGTGGCGTCACGGAACCGAATGATGGCTATCGTTAGTTATTGGGTGGCCACTTATATGTTTAATTAAGAAAGGCAGACAGCAGATAATGGCAGTATTGACTAACCACGCTGAGTCACATTTATCTTCTGCTCCAGTGAAGACAAAGAGGTAGATTTGTTAAGAGTTACTGTATAATATGCTGATGACACAAGAAACATATGCTCACATTAACTCTTGGTGGTGTGGACTTAACAAGCTTACGCCAAAATGTGTACGAAAACATTTTGGTTCATATTGACATGATGGCATCCCACAGTTGCCACAGATTTGGTGGCTGCACATTTGTGATGATGCTCCTGCTCCTGCACTGACAGGTCTGAAGAAGGCGTCCCCCAAAATCCTCACACCACCAACAAGGTCCTGAACAATTGATTTAAGCCCTGAGGGATCCGCCTTGACATGTTTACCCCAAAATTCTGACGTTGCAATCTGAACAGTGCAGCTGCGGTCAAGACTCAAGGGCACGTTCAACATTTTCCAAGCTGGCGTCAGGGTTTTCTGCAGGTCACACCAACTCAAATTTCAGACTTTTTAAGACCATTAAGAGGGAAATTCAAGACCTGCGTCTCCACAGAAGCGTACAAACTTCGTCCAGCCAACTGCCGATAAATATGGATGTCCTAGCTATTCGGCTAGCAAAGGTATGCTAACATTGAGCTACATTAGTCAACTGCACAGAACGCGATGAAGATGTTTGTGTGTCATGCAAACGTTTGGCTGATGGAAAGGAAATAAATCGAATATACAAGATCAAAAAGTCGTGTCGAGACAAAATCTGAAGACCTGCACCTCTTTGACCTTTGACATCAACAGGGCATTTAGAACTGGCTCTCGGTGGATATTTTCACGTTGTGAGACCCCTTTATGCCACCCTAAAAGAAACTCCCAGCAAATACTCAGACCAGCTCATCCACGGTAGGCCCATTTGTCTTCCTCGACACCTGAGCGATCGCCGTGTGCAGATTGGTCGATTCGCTATTTAAGCTAACAACCAAACCCTTTCACTTATTCGACAGTTTGATCCCATTTCCAGACCTCTGACATATTTTTTGTAGAGTTTTCACGTTTCCCCCCGCGGGGCTTTGAGGGACACCATTTTCAGCTTCCAGGGCTTCACAAAAAGAAAAAGACATCCATAGAACCTTTTTTTTTATATAAATATATATATAAATAAAAAAATACTGTCAGGCCTGTTTCATACATGTCAGTCCACTGGATACATGTCAGCATCCTCTCGTCTGGAAAGTGCTGACGCCGCTGCCCTGCTGTCCAGCGGCGCGCTTCAGCTGCGTGAACTTGGATTTAGCTCAAGGGTATCGCCACCCTGCTAATGCGATGTAGCTCGGAGAAGGAAACAAATTGGCCTGACGTCTCATACACTGCCTTGTCTTGATTGCGTGATGGCTTCTGCTGCTAATGTGTTACGATGGGTAGACCTGTGCGTGGAGGGAGACAGATGTGTGTGTGTGTCTCTCTCTCTCTCTCTCTCTCTCTGTGTGTGTGTGTGTTTGAGAGGGGGAGATAGAGAAAGAGAGGGAGGACGGGGGGAAGGGGCTCAGTCTGCAAGATCAGCACAAGTGGAATTGCATTGATTCAGTTAACTGCAGAGTTGGAGCGTGATGTGGAATTCTGTTTATCAAGGGTGGAGTTTACACGCTCGCCTCCATTTTGATCCCATTTTCTTCACTGTATTCATAATCAGTCCCGGCTGTCTTACTCTAAGCAGCAAAACAGTAGATCAGCTTTATGCATATCGCTTAGCTCCACCTGGAGGTACAACGCTTTCAATAAAATTAGCAAAGAAAAAAAAAAACAAAAACAAACGTGTTACTTACTAATTTGACAGCTCAGAATAAACGTCCACTTAATATGATGCATTGTGCGTATGTATTACTCTGCTGTAAAGCAAATAAAAGGAGTGCTGGCACGAGTCGCCGTGTATATGTGACGGCACTGGCAGATCCACACTGCAAACATCATCATAATCTGTATTAATCTTCCAGATCGGAGGCAAACAAGCAACATGGCGCTCCGTAAATCACCGGCTCGTGTTTCACATTCAAACCCAAGGCCAGAAACGACATCTGCTGAATCCTAACAAACCGCTAAAAATGTTGTATTGATTTAACGGAACAAAGCTCAAAAATGGCACTGCTAAGTGGCAGAAAACATGGAGAGAGAGAGAGAGGGGATGAATAAAATTAAACTAAAAAAAGGTGTGGGCCTGCTTCATTTGTTACACAGAAGCTGAGTGATGTTCACGTGTAATAAATCTACTTCAAATCAGATCAGAGAGTTTTCTTTCTTTCTTTCTTTTTTTTGAAAGACAAATCCTTCTGCTTGTTTTTTTTTTTTATCTGTAGAAAAGTCGTGCAGGTGCAGCCTGCTCAGTTTTTTTCTTTCTTTCTTTCTCGACTCTGAGGGGATGCATGTATTTTAAATTAATGAGTGTCTATTTTAAACATCCATTTAAACCGGGCACGCCAGGAGACGACGTATATTTCCTTTCCCCTCCGTTTCCACCGCCGCCACCTTTCGCCGCGGCTCCTCGTTTCTCCGTCTGTAGCTGTGGGGAATTTGTCTCCAAGGGTTTATCATGACTGCCTCATATCCCCACCAGCACCACCATCCACCACCACCATCCCCTCCTCCACCCGCCACCACCTCCCCGAGTCCCGGTTTGTCGTTTTGCTGATCCCGACGCTTTTTCATATTTCAGCATTCTTATCATCCACGGCCAGTAAGATGATCCATTTCACTTATTTCTCAGAAGTGTGACTGTAGCCTAAGTCAATATCCACAGAGCGAATTCGGAGAAAGACGACGCAGCCAGCTGAGGACGGGGGCGGCTAGTTAGTGGTGGACCCTCTACGTCTTTTTTTTTTTTTTTTTCTATCTAGTCAGCAAGGGTAAAATGTCAAGCATTTCTTAGGGAAGCGGCTCCATAGGATTCCATTCGAAGCTTTAATCTTAATTGAGAGCATCGCACATTGATATTCCATAGGCTTCTTTGCCCTTCGCCTCTCAGCTACTTTCATTTAGAGGACAGCCGTACTGCGCTACGGCGTGGGGATTGCTTTGTCAGACAGCCAAGAGGCCAAAGGCAAGGTCACCCTCTCTTTGTGACGGCGGCTCACTGTGGACTGGAGGCGTCACCTCTTTTCGTGCTTGTCAGAGGGTTTGCAAAAAAAAACAAAACATAAAAAACAAAAAAGAAAAAGACACTTCAAGTTTTCTCTCAAAGTGGAATTCAGATTCCTCTCTGACTTTTCAGCCAAAAAATGTCACTTTTTTTTTTTTTTGCGTCGAATATTCAGATTGTTTTGCACATTTACAAATCCTCGCACAGACATTCGTTCTACCTTTAAGTTGAATTATGTGTGACGGAACAATAATTCCAGATGTTTAGACACAGCATTCTTAAACAGAAATGCTTTGTGTTGTTTTGGCAATGTCTTTTAGAAACAAAAAAAACTATTGGGATAATACTCCACCCCCCAACACACAAAACATCAATGCTGCAAAATCATTAGTGATATCATTATTTTGGACTGGCAATAATTGACAGCTCATTTTCCACAATGATTTGTCAGTTTCCCCCTCGTTTGGTTTCCCACAAGCCAGATTTGTGGACGGGATGTCTAATGGTTGCTCTCTTCTGAGCCGATTAATCGGATTGATCGCAATTTAATTGAGCATTGAAATAATCGTAAACTAATCCAGCAATCGACTAATCGATAACTGGAGGATTCCAGGTAATGAGAGAACGTGTTCTGAGTAATAATTAAGTCAAAACTGTGCAAGCATGTACATTTTGCATTTAATATAAAAGACCTGTCTGTAGATACGTTTTACATATGCCTCACTCGATTCATATTCTGTAAAAAAAACAACAACAAACAAACAAAAAAAGCTCTTATTAAGCACATTTTGTTATCCAATTATTAGTCAGTTAATGCAAAAAATAAGCAAATTCACTCTACACTTTATTGATGTCAAGCAGAAACATCTGAGCTTTTCACATGTCGATGACAGGATTTTATTGATATATTTATTTGTTTAATAAATAAATATTTCAATTCATTTGCATCTCTTAATATATTTTTATTTTGTATAAAAAAGGCTTACATGAAAAATCTGTAGAAAGTGTCTCTTTTTTTTGTCAAAATGATCAATTGTCAAAATAACTAATAAAATAATGAATTATTGAAATAATCATTAGTTGCTGCTATAACTCTTTTGAAAGTATTTGCCCACCTGAGCTGTAAATCTTCTCATACTGACGTTGGACAATGTTAAAAAAAAACAAAAAAAACCAACAACAACAATATTCTTATTAAGTGTTACAATCTGACTGGGTCAATTCTGGTTGCTGAATACAGAGAGTGGGCCGCATACAAATTCACTCCACACTTTTCAGATTTATATCTTCAAAATGCTCTGTCATGCAAAATCTCCACTGGACACGGTAAGTTCGAGGTTGTCGGGTTAAAAACGTTGAAGCGGCATGAATACTTCTGCCAGACACTCTAGTTAAAAATGAAGCGGTCGAGAAACTTTCCCGCACATCATGTAAAATAACGCTTTGATTCTAATTAAGTCACTTCATTGAGGAGGAAAACTGTGTCGGAGAGCTCCAAATTTAGCTCCCTGTGCCTCACAATGGGCGCACTTAATCCCTAAACAATGGAGGAGGAGGGGGGAGGCTAAGTGGCAGAGCAGATGCAGCGATAAGGCCCTCGTCATCAGGCAGGGCGAGGAGGACGGTGCGGGACACCAGCACTGCCACCCCCCTGTGGGAAGACTCGTCGTGCCACCTTTCCAGGGGAGACGAAAACGGACGAAACTGGAAACTTGCACAGAAACTGTTTACATCTGGGCACACGGCCCACATCCGCGGAACTGAGGACCGAGCTTGCCCCCATTTCTCATGCTGCTGCTGCTGCTGACACAGGCCGAATGCCAGCAAAGAGATGGCGGCGCAGATACGTGCGAGCGCGGCAGGGTTGCCTTAGGGGTGAAAGCACAACAAGCAAAAAGATGAAGGCTGATAAACCTGCCGTACTTCTCTCATCAGTCTGAAAACACTTCTGGGAGCTCCAAGGTTTTACGGGACCCTGAGCTCAGACGCCGGCTTGAGTTTGAGACTGAAACTCCAATCACACCTAAGATGCGAGAATTAAAGATTTGAGACTCGACTCAGGGTGTTCAGTCCACTGGACTCGGCTCGACTACAAAAACTGCGTAATTTCTAAGGTTTCCAGCTGCTGCCGTTTGCTTTCACACTGCATCATGTCAAATGAGCCAAAGCCTCTGAACGAGCTGTTGACCTCCCCGCCTGTGGTGGCGCCACAGCAAGAATCAACTGAAGCAGTCGCAGCAGGGTTTCTCCAGTCTTTGGCTAAAAACCACAAGCTGCTAGTGCTAGCATTAGCACACATGTTTGTGGAGGTTGTTGGACCAAACAGGACTGGCGTGAACGCACCGTTAGCCTCCAGGTCCAAGACTCAAGTCTTGGTTTTTTAGTGAAGTGAGCTGAAGATTCCTGGCTTTTCCAAAGAGCACCCTGCTTTATTAGCCAGTAGCGTTAGCAAATTGCAGGATGTTCCCGTTAGCCGTAGCGTCACGACGATCAATACATGACGGCTCTTCAACTGACCGCCGCGATAAATGACTTTGGATCATTTAGGAAAACAAAGCGAATGCAGCTTACCTTCGACGTTCTCCCGCCGTTCAGCTGGCGACGACGTTATGAGGTCACTTCCTGCTGAAAATCTAACAATTAAAGCTGGTGGTGTTCCACTCAACCAGAGGTCAACACATTGATTTGACCTGGTTCGTTGTGTTGTAAAGTAAGTATGGCTTTTGTTTGATATGACTGTCTTTATCCTTTAGAAGTGGAAAAAATGTGGATTTTAAGTATTATTAAAATATCAGAGGAAGGAGAAAAAACCCCTCCAAATTAGAGCACAGTGTAATTGATTGGAAATTCAACATTATGCGGTTTTAACACCTTTCTTTTCTTAAAACATGAATGTTTTTTTGTAAATATAATTGGGCACATGTAATTTTTAAGAATAAAGAGCAACTTTAAGCAGATTTTTGGATGATAATTTAATTTGCAGTGTTAGAGATGCACTTGGTGTCACGGATCCGATGCAAAAATGTTTAATTTCAGTCATTAGAGACTTGAGTTTATTGACTCTGAGATTTGACTTGGGGACAAAAATGACTTGTGAACGTGTCTGAGGTCTTCTTATGGGAACAACACACACACTAAGCTTACAAATGCAATTTCCTTATCAATGTGGCACAATTTAAAGGGAAATAAACAGGCTTTGAAATGGTTTATTTTTGCGCCAGGAATCTCTGTTGTAACACAAACTTCAAGTTTTTTTCTTGTAACCATGTCCTATCTTAGTTCACTAATGCTTCAGGCTGGCCAAAGTGTCATTTTAACCGTATTTTAGACAGTTTCCTGAAGGCAACATGTTTAGGTCCAACACTGCAGCCGAGCTTCTTCATCTCCACATCAAGACGCGGCACCGCAGTTAGAAGTTTAGTGCTTCTTTTCTTTCTTTTTCTGTACAGCGGGTGCAGCATCTGACGGGTTTATCAGGTAATCGGTGTTTGACAGGGCTTCAGAGAAGCTGCTCCCGTTTCAAAGCCCTCTCTCCTGGTGGGAAAACTCGGCGCTCCTGCTTTCCACCGTCTCGTCCAGCCAGAGCCCGGCCGGCGTCCCACGAACAAAGCTGCCGAAGTCCTCAGCAGGACTTTATGAAAGGATCTTTAAAGAAGGAGGTCACTTTTTAAAACATGGATCAATAAAATCCATTCCCCCACGTGCAGCGATCCTCCTCTCCTTCCACCGCTTTGTGACTTATCAGCAAAATTGGGGACACAATCCGAGATATGGGTCCACCTTGGAATTCTTGTTTTTCTTCTTTTTTTATTATTTTTTTTAATATATGTATATGTAGTCACATTTCCCTTTTCATTCAAAGATAAGTGCTTGCTAAATCAGTACAATTTCACAATGACTTTCTTAAAATAATTCGGTGTCATTAGGTCATAAGGATGCCTGGCAGTGTTTATTTAAGGAAACCTGGAGGGGAGGAGCAGAGTCTGTTCAGTTTTTTTTTTTTTTTTTTTTTTTGTGGAAAAAAGTGCAGCATCGCTCGTCTCATGAGTCAAGGCTGCAGCTCGAGTCTTCACAATTTAAATATAACCCCACTCCCCGTTAGCGCTGTCACTCACAGGCCGACGGTGACTGTTTGACCTCATCCGCCACGCTCCCTCTACAGAGACCTGCAAAAGTATTCACACCCACTCAACCTTTTATTTTTCCTTTTTTTTTTTTTTTAAATTAAAAAAAACTTTTATCACTTCACAACCGCAAATTTAAATGCACCTTTTTCGGATTGTAAGTAAGCGTGTCACAATAAGCAAACAATTCATCGCACAAGTTCAAATGAGCTCCAGGAGTGTCTTTCAAAATTCGCTATCCTGACAGGCCTGATTGTACGTGATAAACCAGAGCAGCGTATGCGTGAGAAGTGAAAGCCAAATTACAATTTTGAGTGATGATTATTATTTTATTTGTCAAATCAGAATCTGAAAAGTGTGGTGTGGATTTGTATTCAGCTATCCCGAGTAAGTGCTTTATGGAACGAGATTTCAAACAAGCCTGGACTGAATTTTTCTGCGCAAAACGTAACAAGAGCGGCTGCATGTTTAGTTTTCGTCCTGCTTAAGTTGAATCAAGTTTCAGGTTTTTAGCTCCATCTTCTGTCAACCAGCCTCCCTGTCTCAGCTGAAGTAAATAATCCCCTCAGCAGCACGCTGCCACCACTGTGTTCCAACGTGAGGACGCCAGTGATGGACAGTGTTGCTCATATTCTGAATAAAATCATTACTATACTTATATTCACAGACTGAAAACAGTTTATTTAGTTTTTTATTCCAATAGTAGTTTTTGTTGTTCCATTCTGTCAAGAAGGCCAGAGTAGTGGCGCTGTTTGCAGATAAATCCAGCTACTTTTTCTTCTTGTTGGTTTCCTGCAGCTCCTTCAGAATAGCCGTGGACCTTTTGCCTCGCTTGCCTCATGAACTCTAACATTACCCGTCAGTTTGGGTGGATGCCCTCTTCGGGTTGAACAGAGCTCTGTGAGGTGCCGTAAGCGACGGGGCGTTCCCAGTTAGCCGGGTTAACCATTCCCAGCACACGATGGCTTCCAGGTGGGTTTGGTTGGAAGTCAGAGGCGGCCCGCTCCTGTTGGACGGAGCGGGTTTCTGCTCGGCCATGTGCGGGTCGTAAGGTTCTTTACACCCTTCGCTTACGATCTGCAATTTCACCTCACTGTGATCATATGAACGGCGCTATATTGGCCTGTAAAGTTATTTAACGGTCATCTGCAGCGCATGATGGACAGTAAAAGTCGGTGCAATCCGGCACACCGTCTCAACCTTTAAAGGTTGTTGTCTGTGGTAAAGTTTTAACAACCGGTATTAAAAAAAAACAAAAAAAGAAAAATGTCTCGAGCGGGTGAAGACCGGAACATGCCATCATGTCGGACTGATGATGAAGTTATAGAGTCATGACTCTTCCTGTGTGAACGGCGACGTTTGTCGTTTGTTGTGTCTCGTTCAAGTGGAACTGGACTAACTGGGAATCCCGTGATTGTGCAGCTTTGACAGGGACGGCCAAAACCGAGTTGGGATGGGACACGTATTCGATCGAAAAGCCATGCTTCTCAATCCGCGGCACCGCTGCCGATCGAGTACCAGTAATGACAACCTAAGAATAATTTTAGCGTCAACTATTGTTAGGTTTAAAAAAAGAAGAAGCTGAGTAGTTTGAGAAAATGGTCTCTGCTTCAAACAGATACTCCTCAAAGGGGAAGTGCAGCAGAGAATGTTGTGAGAACGCCCTCGCTGAAAGTGAAGGAGACGACGGTGAACCAGGAACATGTGCTGGTGCTGCAGGAACCTCTGAACTCAGAACCTGGATCTGGGAGTGACAGGAAACCCAACCGGGCCGGGCTCTGGCTGCGAGTTAGAAAACCAGCAGTTTACCAATCGTTGTTCTGCTACCAGCGTCTGTCTGCAGGCGTTTTGGACATTCGACAACCGACGCCGCGGCGTTCAGGCTTTCTGCCATGGAAGCCAAAGTCGTCGAGATGAAAGCAAACATATTTTTTAAGTGCACAGATACATTTGTTTGGCATTTGTAATCCTATCTGCTTAGTAAACTAAAGTAAATGTGCAAGATTTTATAGCAATGAAAGGATCTGTCAGTCATGGTTGATCCAAAACATACAAAGTGTCTCGGACAAACGTGTCATTAAAAGGCAGGCGCTCTGCTTATTCATTTCTTGAGGGATTGATTGTGGGATAGTATTTTTTAGAATGGATTTTAAATTAGCTGTGCCGATCCTACCTCCTGACTGCAGCTGCCAATAAACCATTAAATTAAACCAGTTTTAACCCAAGTCCCACTTCATTTATACCTAAAGCTTCCAAAATGAGTACATTTCATATGAACAGTAACCATGCTGCACCAATGTTTTTGCTCAAGCATGAAATTAGCAACTGATCAATAATCTCTTGCAGATGTTATTACCTCAATCTGCATCTTTAAATGCTGCAAAAATGTATAAGTTACTGGCTGAAATTGATTAAAAAGGCTTGAATAAAAGCATTATTCCCTCCATCTCCACGGAAACACTGAAAGAGGAAGTCGGAGCTTCCTTTAAATATTTCCACTTATGCTAGCGGATTTTATCAATGCATTTTAATGCAAACTGTGTGAGACACTGTGACATTTAACCTCGGTGGCTGGTTTTAAACACTCCTGTGAAGAAAAGGGAAAAAAAGCATCTTCATTACGCACAAAGTGATTTGCTTCAAGCATCATTTTGATGATTACGACCTAATGCTGAAAAACAAAACAAAATGCAATTACACAAGACACAAAACAAAGGATAATGGCATATCCAGGCATTTGAATGGAAAGTTAAGTGGAAGGATAAGGTTTGGTGGTAAATGTGAAGAAGCAGCTGCGACAGACTGGCGACCTGTCCGGGGTGAACCCCGCCTCTCGCCCGGAACGCAGCTGGAGATAGGCACCAGCAACTCCCGACCCCGTTAGGGAGAAGGGTGACGGAAAATGGATGGATGGATGGTGAAGAAGCAGCAGAGATGACCACAGACTGCTAGGGTCTGTGAAGAGCTGTGGAAACACATTTCCTGTATGTCCGCTGGCCTGAGCGTCGGTACGTGCAGGCCGGGAGTCGGAACGGGTTGGGGCTTTAAAAGCACTGCTTTCACTTACTCACCACTGAGTAAGAGAGAAGGGATCGCTCTGGTGTGAGTCAGTTCTCATTCTGACTCCCCAACAAAATGTCTGAATTGTTCTAGTCGTTGCTCTGGTTTCCATGCAATCATGCGCTCGCTTGCAACATTTTCACATTACATGTTCTGCTGCCACTCGTTCCACATGTTCCAAGAAGCGAGCAGATTTGAACGCGTCACACGGGAAGAGCTGCATGAGCAAACCGGTGCAAAAGAGGAGAAAATGATTGTGCAGTGGCTGACATGATCCAGAACAGAGATAAAGACCAACTGTATGAAATTATATTTTACTGTTGTATAGTAGTATTGTTTTTTTTTTTTTTCCAAAAAAATAAAGCATAAAATGACATCTGGCAAAACAAAAGCAAGGTTCTGATGGACCAATGAGAATTTCCCTGACTGATTTCTAAGTGATTCTGATTATTATCCATCCCAAACGTCAAACCCCAGGTCCTCTTTGTTGATTATTTCTTAAACCGACCATGAAGGGAAAAATGAACGGCACTTTTGTTTTGAATGAGACAGAAAACTACTGTTTTAAAAGATTGCCACCATTTGTGCCTCATATCAAATGTCAACAACCTTTTATTAATTTATTGTTGTTGTTTTATTGTTTTTTTTTAGAAAACTCAGAAAAGTACCTGAAAATTCTGACGAAACAAACAAACAAACAAACAAAAAAGTACACGTTTTCAGTTTTGATGCTTTTAATAAGAAAATATTTTTGGTTTCAGTATTTTATCAAAATATTATCGGTCAGATTTACCTATTATTATTATTGTTGTTGTTATTATTGGGCCGCATCGATGACTCAAAGCAACCAAAATGATAAGTTTTTAATGAAAAGCGACTAGTTACTCCACTGGGTTTGTTTTTTCCAAAAGTCATCCAGATCATGTGATGTCTGAGTCGATTTTCCTTTACGGCCCTGCAGAGATACGCTGTGATTGATTTAACGAATGAGACACTGAGTGAGGGGGTTCTGAACTGACCAAAGGTTGAAGTCGACCTTTGTTTGAGGATTTGCTTTTTAAAAAATAAATAATAATATGGCTCTTGGGTAGAAGGAAAAGGCAACGTTTGTGTTTGTAGTCTTAGAAACGACACGAATCCTTTATTCAAATATCTGATATCGCGCTGGATCAAATTAAAAGATGCAACTCTTTTTGTATTTGTGATGCCTGTAAGAAAAATGTGACTTTGCTAAACCGCCTTGAGATTATTAATAATAACAATAATAAAAAAATCTTAACCAATTAAACTCTGCTGCCAGTCTTGGCCAGGATTTTCTTGCAAGAAGAAATGTTTCATCTCAATGAGATTTTCCTGGTGTAATAAAAGTTAACAATAAATAATAATAATAATAATAGTTTTTGCCTGTACAGATAAGTTGAGTGGACAGGAGTAACACAGTTTCAATAAGACGCCCTTGGGGCCAAAATGCAGAAGCATTCGGTGACTAAACTCACGCAGCAGTTTCCAGTTTCCTGCAGCGTCGCTTCTCAGATTGGAAATGAAAGAAAATGAAAGAACTACAAGGTGAACTGGCGAACTTGATCGTTTCAACAGCGGCTGGTTTTACATCAGGTTCAGACGAGAAGTGACCACGGCCTGCCGACCCGCGAGCGTCCATGCGGAGTGACCTCCGCTGATTGTTGTGATTATTTTAAAAATAAAAGCACCTTTCGTCTTTAGCTTTCACTGCTGCATCTAATTTCCAGATTAAAAGCTGCACAAATGTGTCTCGAAAGACGTGACGCCATTCGCTTTCTTTGCAGCTTGTGCACAAGTGTCTGTGCGGTCAGGCCGCCGCGAATGAACTGCGTGAAGCTGATTTATGAGAGTCTGAAACAACAGCCCGTCTGGAACTGAAAGCGAACCGTCATCACGCCCTCGATAAGCCTTGCTGTTTGCTCGTAACCTTTCATTTAAATCTTTTTGAGAAGACTTTTTGTTTTGTTTCTCCCACTAAAAAAGCCAGAACAAAGTACTTCCTGTATCTCAGCCACAAGTAGATCAAACAAGCACTCGGGTTCACTATAGGATAAAGGCCTGCGTCCTCCTAAATAGATTCCCTTTGACAACCGCACCAAACACTGTTTTTTCAACCCCCCTCCCTTTTTTATTCTTTTCGCTAGTTATTTCAACGGAGGCCGCGCACACGGCGCGTAATCACAGGGAGCGGCGAGGAGGCGACGGACGGCGGCGGCCGCGAGAGGCAAGAGTGACAAAAGCCTCGAGCCGGCCGGAGCCGGAGGCCTTCTGAGAAACCTCAAGAAGGAGTTATGACACAAGATGGACGCCACAAGATGACGCATAAGTGGGAGAGTGACACACCCGGTTCCAAGGAGGCCTCGCTAAACTTGACCAAAACACATGACTCCGCTTCCATATTCGACTGTAAGCGACGCCCACCGAAAGTCAGCAGGCCGAAAACATCAACAGCAAAAAAAGAAAAAAGAAACTTGATTCAAGTTTCGTCGCCTTGGGAACGCGGGTCTTTTTTTTTTTTTTTAGGTCGCGCAGAGGTTGCGCGACAGAGATTGGGGCGATTATAAAGTGGCCCTTGTCAAAGTGCTTTCATTGTAAACATCTGAAAAAAGTGTTCGTACCTCTTCGTTTGATGCCCCAAAATAAAGCTGAGCAATAATCGCACCATGAATTAAAAGGAGCTCAATAATTTCCATTTGCACGGTTGGTGAGAACCGTCTGGAAACAGCAATGTCATCGTTTCCTGCAGTGTCTTCTGAGACAATTTGCCGTCCATCAAAATGAGTTAAATAGCCATATATTATCCTCAGTAAAAGCAACTGTTCTGTTAACTACACTGAAAAACTGACTCTGCACATCACCTGTCTACACGGTGATGGCCAAATCATGCTGTGGGAATGCAAGAGGCGGCTAAAGACCAGTGGTTGGTAAAGCAACCGATGCGTGTTTATGTGTCAGGATGGGCCCAGTCAAAGTCCAGACCCGATCTGGACCTGATAGCTGAGGCGCGTCCACGCTCAGTCGCACAATCTGACTGAGCCGCTGAAATTTTGCAACGTAGAACAAGCAGGAATTTCCCTCTTCACATGTACCGCAAAACACTTGGAGGTGAAATTGGAGTAAAAAGTGATTCATTATACATGCAACGTCTTCAACATCTTCTCCGTTGTCATTTTGAAAACCTTTTTGGAAACATTTGTAATCGTCTTTCCGCTTCACATGCATCCATGTCTCGGAACATTGAGCAGTTTGTTTTCTCTGCCTCACTGTTCCCGAAAAACCAGAGCGCGTTCCTCTCCTTCCCCCTTTTTTCTTTTTTTTTTCACTTTTCCTGGACGAAGGCATGTTACAGATACAAACTGTCCCAGGGGGAATTGGACTTTTCCAGCTTTCCAGGTTTCGCCAGATCACACATGCTGGTGACGGAGCCGGTGGGGCCTGACCCTTAATCAGCCGAGCTTTGTCAACAACAACTGAGAGCCACAATTATCTACCCTATAGATAGGTGGGCTGCGCTCCGGGATCCGGGGGCTGTGGAAAGGGAAGACGCTGTCAGATTGCAGTGGGGGTGGGGGGAGGAGAGAGAGAGAGAGAAAGAGAGAGAGAGAGTCTGCCTTAACCTCTGTGGCTCGTGTTTCTACTGCGTACTAATGGACCCCTGTCATCATTATGGACAGAAACAGGAGGGCGCCTGCCAGCTGCATGACCCCCATAAAACAGGACAGGAAATCCTCACAGGCAATGAAAGGGAAAAGACTCTCTTCTCTTCTCTTCTCTTCTCTTCTCTTCTCTTCTCTTCTCTTCTCTTCTCTTCTCTTCTCTTCTCTTCTCTTCTCTTCTCTTCTCTTCTCTTCTCTTCTTTCTCACACTTATGACATCAGAGAGCATCGCTTGTCCCTGTAGAAGGAAGGAAAGCTGAAGGTGTTGACATTATTGGAATGTATTTTGCTCCTCTCCCATCGACACGGTTTCTTGTCCTGAAGTAATTTTGTAGCTGATCTGGTGGTATGCTTAAAGATTTTTTTTTTGTTTTATTTTGTTTTTTACCCAAGCTTTACCTTTATGACTTGAATTGCTCCTTCAATTTTTATTCATTTATTTATTTTATGATGTCCTTTCCTCACAGACGTTTTGTGAAGTGCAGCATCAAGTGCATCATGGCTTAATAGGTTTATTTTTTGCTGCAGTGGATTCTTCGGCCATTTAGCCCAGAATTGATTTTACTTTGGCTAAAAACTCTCCTAGCGAGAGGTTTTGCTTTTCTTTGAAGACTGACGCCATTTTTGGCCAAAACGCCTCTGGCCCACCGACGGCGTGCGTGACCACGCGGCGCATTAGAGCGTCTGGAAATCGTAGTTGAAGATGAACCAGACTTGCGAAGGTCTGCAACTATCTTGTTGGCTGACTCCTTTTGGTCTTTTCATTATGTCATATGAGGGTTTGTTTTAAAATATGTCCACATTCAAAAGTTTTGAATAAGTTTACAACAAAAAAAAAAAAAGAAAAAATATGAAATTGACATTCAGGCTCTCTCAGATTTCTTACAAACACTAATCTCAGTGTGTGTAAAGGTACATTTTAAATAAAGTATTCTGGATCTCAGCAAATTGAGTTCATTTTGGTAATTGTAGTTTTTAGCCTTAAAACCAGAAAACTTTAACTAGATTTAATGCCGTTACGCCTGAATTTCAGTCTAATGTACCGTCTATAAATAACTGAATGGTTTATTACCACAATACATTAATGACCTGCTGGTGTCGTATCAACCCCCCAGTCCTCTCAGCTCTTCTGGTTCTGGTTCTGCTCTTCATCCCCAGAACCAGAACCAAACATGGAGGAGGAGCATTCGGCTTCTTTGTACCACAAACCTGGAAGAAACGTCCAGAAAACTGCAAAAAACCAGGACCACCCGCTTCCTATAAATGCAGACTAAAAACTCAGCTGTTTAGAGTTGCTCTTGAAACCTAATCATGAAACACTAATCAATAATCCCATGTGGAAAATGCATCGCTGTTGACTTTGCGGCGTTGTGCTTTTTGTGACATGAAGCACTGTTGAAACGGTGCGTTTCTGGCTCCAGGTGCATGTTGAGCCTGTGGAGCAGTTGCTCTTGCACACGGTGAGAACCCTGTATAATTATTACATACAGTGGGTCACCCTTTGCTCTGCTACTAAAGTCCAACAGCCTGTAATGGGACAGGACTTTGTCACACTGCTCTTTAGCAGCGTCCACTGAAACGTGACAGCCTGTTTATCAGGAGCTCCTTCCTATCAGATCCTCAGGAGTTTGTCCGCAGGAAAAAAAGCCAAAAGAAAACATGTTGTCAGGTTCCTTATTACAGCCAATAAAATAGTGAGCTTTATTGTAGTTTTGAGGCTACACATTAATCCACTTCGCTGAATCCTCCACAGCCCATCATGTGATTACTTTAGTCATTACCAGTAGTGCAGTCATAATTACTCTGTAGTCTGTCAGGGTATGGTGACAGGGGAAAATGTGGCATCATGATTTATGCAAGAGGGCCCAATTCCAGTCTCAACCAGAAAAGGAGATACACCCCAACCCCCAAAAGTCACAATCACATGATTTTATATTAAAAAAAGAAATGCTGCACTCGCCTTGTGTCGTGAGCAAGCATGAAAGTGCACACGCGTGAAAGCTCGGGATTGCGAATGCATGTCTGAGTTCGCGTGTGTGCGTCTGCGTTGCGGGCATGTGTGTGTTGCGAGCCGCGTCCATGGAGACGTCTGTGTGCGTGTGTGACGGCTGCATGATTCACAGTGTCACAACTGTGAGCAGAAAGGACTGGACATCCTGAGCGGAAACCACAGCGATCGAAGCTGCATTTCCCTGCGACATCCCAACCTAACACTCTCACAAAGAGTCACTTGACTGGACCCGCATATAGGAAGTGAAAGAGGAAGCCCCACTCGTCCATCCTGTCCTCCAGCCCGATCTCTGCTCTGCCGCTTCACGTGAAACGCGCTTGCAGGCCCGCCGCAGAGGGTGTGAGCGTCTTACGGTTGCAAAACAAGAGTGGAAGAACCGGCTGAGGCTGGAAACGGTTTGCTGCTGAGGGTCAAATGTCTGGTCAGTTGACTTTTGGCCACACAAAGAGAGAGGCAGAGAGAGTGAGGGGGTCAGTGACTATCATTACTGTGAAAGCAGAATGTGGGGATTTGAACATCAAATGGTAAATGGACTTATGTGGCGCTTCATCAAGTCCAGAAGACCCCAAACGCTTCACACTACAATCAGTCATTCACTTGCTGATGGTGGCAAGATACCGCCGGACTCTGGTGCTCTGACAGAGGCCAGGCTGCCATGCGCTGGCGCCACCGGGGCCTCTGACCATCAACAGCAGGCAAGACGGATGACGTGCCGAACCCCAAGGACACAGCGGCAAACTGACTGAGTCGGGCAACCCATCGATTGCTGGGGAAACTCCTACCGCCATCGCCACCGTCATCGGTGACGGCAGCTCAGCTCATCACACAACTCTGATTTCTAGCAGAGTTAAGTTTTGCCCAAGGACACAATGACAGAGGTGGATGTAGTGGCAACTGAACCAGCAACTCGCAGAGTTCAAGACAAATTTCTACCATCTACCATTTTTGATATAGACGGTTGTTAGCATAAAAAATGGCGACTCGGTTCATCAAATAACTCATTTATGTGTGACAGTCAAGACCATTGAGCTACATGGGCGGATTTATCTGAAACATTGATATTATATTTATTATCTCAAAGATTCCGTCTTGAAATTTCATTTTATTTTTGTATTGTAATTTCTGAACTCTAAAAAAACATCTTGCTTTGAATTGTTCTGAAGAATCTTTTCACACTTTCGGAAGCAATACACACAAATCTGTTTTGTTTTTATGTTGTTTCTGTTTATCATGTCAAAATGTGACCAGTAAACCATTGAAAATCTCTGCCAGATTGAGTTTTACAAAAATAATTCCAAGGGAAAAAAAACCTGCAAGAACACATCAAGGTCAAAAGTTTGATGATACGTCAAACGTAAATGATAAGTATCGGTATCGGTGATGCCGGCCCTATCTAACTGGAATCGGATCGATACTGAAACACGCCGCGTCGCACAGCTCCAGTCTAAACCCCCAGTGTTGAGGGGGCTGATAACGCAGCCAGAGGGGGTGAGCGGTGGTTGGCTGTGGGGTCGTTTGGCCCGGCTTTAACCCTGGTGGCTCGTGGCCTCTGGCTGTGTTCATTGGTGTTAGTGTGTGCAGCCTGGCAGCCTGCATTCCTCTGCCTCTCCCCACACAATGGTGAGTATCTGCAGCATTCCTCTGTCTGTGTCCGCTGTCTGAGACGCGGCCGGGCCTCGGCGGACCGCTGGCACCACGCTCTGCTCAAAACCGAACTTTCCGGCCAGCACGCAAAAGTCGTGTGCGGCTGAAATCTAACACTGAATATCCCCCTAAACACACCGTCCGCAGTGGGAAACATGAGCATGGTGCCATCATGCTGGGAGGATGGTGTTCTCTGTCATGGATATGGAAGCTGGTCAGAGTGCATTGGAAAACGTAGGTAAATGCAGAGCAGATATGGAAGAAAACAACTTAGAGTCATGAGTACGGTAAATGCATGCCTTAGAACGGCCCAGCCAAAGCCTAGACCTAAACCTGGATGAGATTCCTTGGAAAGACTCGAAGCACTGAAGATACGTCGAAGCAGAATGAACTTGAGCCATTTTGTTTCTGCGGACGTGCAAAGCCGGTGAAGACATACCCTACAAAGACCTGCAGTTGTAATGGAGGGGGCCGATTACGAATCCTCACCACACTTTTCGCATTTTTTAACCGCAAAAAGGTTTTCAAAACCACCTATGATTTCCTTCCACTTCACCATTACGTGCCACTGTGTCTTGGTCAACTTCAACGGCAAAATCCAGAGAAGTCGGTGCTAAAGGGACTGAAATGCGTAAAAGTCGAAGGGGTTTGAACACTTTAGAGAAGCACCTTGTTTTGGTGTAGTTTTTTCCCCTCCTCTCTTTGTCTCGTCCCTTTCTGCAGAAGCATGTTTATCTCCCCTGTTCTCCAGTCGCCTTTCTCTTGTTCTGATGCCACGGCCGTGCAGACACCTATCCCTCCTGCTGACTCAGTAGCCAGCCTCAGGCACTGTGGGCTCGGGGTGTTGGTGGCGGCGAGGCAGGGAGGGAGGGAGGGAGGGATGGAGAGAGGAGAGGAAGAGAGGGAGGGGAGAGCGAGGCTCCCACATCAGGTCCCAACAGCCTATCACGTGCGAGAGAAAAGAGCTGGCTAATCGTTTCTACAATGGCAAACTGTCACACAGCGCCACAAAACCGCTCTCCTCGCCAACACTTCTACAGTATTATTCCACTGTTCCTTAGAAAGCCCCATGTGATGCGTTCGAGTGCGCAAGCACCCGATGGGGAGGGAGCGTGGGGGAAACGGCGCTCAAAAAAACCGCAGAGATACACCAAAGTATGTGACTTTGTGCACAGAGGCTTGCAAATGAGTTTTGATTTTTTTCTCCACATTGCAAACGAGAAATCTGTCACTTTTAGGCACAATTGAACAGATTTTAAAAGCAATTATGTAATTCACAATCAACCGGACAAAATTCAGTTCACGGCCTGTCAGCAAACAGCTGCCTGAGTGGCTTTGCAGGCCATTAATAAGGTTTAAAAAGAGGTAGCGGACTTCTACACGCAGCTTTATGAACCTTCCACTGGTCACGTTAAGATAAAGTTTCCTGGTGGTTTTTTTTTTTTCTGCAACGTCACAGCAAGCAGACCTTTGCGGATCAGGCTGGTTTAGCTTTTTTTTTTTGTTCTAGAAAAGTTGCTTATGCAGAGCTGCTTTCCCGTCGAGCGGTGAGACGAGCGAAGCGCCGTCCGTGAGCGTCACGCGTGTTCCAGCAAAATTCCTGTTAACTGAACAAACCTCACTCCCGGCCGGGCTCTCGCTGACGGGAGAGGAGTTACAAAGTGTCCTGCGACGGCAAAAAAAACAACAAAAAAACCCAAAACAAAACAAAAAAAAAAGAAATAAAGAAAGAAAGGAGGGGAAAACAAAAATACTCTCTTGAGATTCTCATAGAGGAGGCTATAAACTCCCTTTTACAATGTGACCACTTATCAACCATTATCACTCTGGCCTTGGGACTATTACGGTCATCCAAATATTGTTGTAGTGTTGAACTGGGAATGATCTTCAGTCCGGAACTTTGCTGTTAAGTTTTCACACACACACACACACACACACACACACACACACACACACACACACACACACACGCACACGCTAAAAACACAGAGAGAGAAAAACAACAAAACGACGTATGAAGTGAGAAAATTCCTCCGGAGCAGAGCCAGCTGCGCCGTGTGCTGCTTGTTTCTCTCTTCCTCTGGTGATGAATGCAGAGGTGATGTGTTTGTCTGAGGAAGAGAGTCGAGGGGAAGCCTGATTTCCACTCTGTTTTATCTGTGCCCCGCAGCCCCCCACTGCCCGATACCTTTCACAGGCCCTGGGGGTCCCACAGGAAGCAGCACTCCGCAGAGGGCAAAGGTCAGGCAATGACCGTTCACCGATGCACAGCGCCAAGCCGGTCCGCCGAACCGCTTCGGCTCGAAAAAATAAAAAAACTAAGAAGCGAGTTTCGGTGCAGGGGATTATTTTAAAGCGGCAGAACATTGAGGAAGCGACGTCTGCGCCGGCACACATCTGTTTCCTTTTTGTGTTTACGCGCGTCGTTGCTGCCAAGCTCGTCTGTGCAGAGTGGCTGTAACCTTCTCTTTCTTCTTCTTTGCTCTTGTCCAATGTGGCATGATGAATGTCACCGAGACAAAAGTGTTTGACGAGGTTCCCGTAAATGTGAAGCGTCATCTGGAGTCGCACCGATCAATCGGCCAGAGCCTGAAAGGAGCCGATCAGCCTCCCTCTCCGTCGAACGGCGGGATGAAAACACTGGAAAATCAGATTTTCTGCCATGTTTGCTGAAGGCATCAGCGCTCAAACCTTCCCTACTTGCAGTCCATAAACGCTATCGTCTTTAATTGAACCTTTAATAAAAAGATTAGAGGTATAAAGATTTGATGCATGAATGGAGATAATCTTGTGACAAAAAAGCAAACAAAAAATAAAAATAAAAGGAAATGTAACTGGCAGCTTTATTGCACCAAAACTAGAAACTCCCACCAGTTTTGGCCCATCAATGCATCAATGAAAAACATGCTCTTTGATTAACTGTACTGGGGTTCATTAAAATCAGCATAAATGGGAGATAGTCTTGCAACTTATTAGTTTTTTTCTGCTATCAAAAAGGACTCCATTATATATTTTGAATGAGTATTAGTTCCTAGTGGAAAATAATCAACCAACATCTGAAACACTAAAAATAAACTACACCCTGCATCATTTCTGCTCCATAAAAGCGTCGACAAGCAGCTTCTCTTTTCTTTCACGCACTTTCTGAGTGGAATAAAACTTACTCGGTCGTCTTGTGGCGTCAATATCGGCACATCGGACATCAAAGGAAAACTGGAAGTCGGTATCGGCGAAAGAAAACTCAAAAACCAAACGGTCGGTGCATCTCTGTGGCAAACTAATCTGACAAGGCGACAAAGACGAGGAAGAGTGTGCGGTGATGTTGCACGGTAGCGACGGTTTGGAGCAGGAAAATGATTTGTCTGCAGATAAGACTCAAAGTTAAACTGTCAGATTAGGTTTATTGATCCAAATAAATGAAAAAGAAAAAGACAAAAAAAAAAAAAAAGAAAAAAGAAAAGAACCAAAACAAAACAACAAAAAATAACAACAGATATTAGATGGAGGAAATAAAACCTACATATATATATTTTGCATAATTAAGATATTTTTTGGGAAGAAAGGCTGATACTGTCCAGCAGAATCCAATTCGCAGAGTATGACTCGTTTCAGTAATTCATTCTCTCCCACCCAAACAAAACCCCCCTGACCTCCAACGACCCCCCCGCCCCCAAATAAAACAAGCATAAACACAAACCATGATTTGAGCAATAAAAAGAAAAGCAGAGAGAGAGAGAGAGAGAAAAAATCACCTCAATAAAAATGAACCATTAACTAAATGATTACATGGATGCTAATAAAAGCAAATCTGATTTCAAGTATTTCCTTTCAGACAAAATACAGATAAGCTATGGCAGTATAAAATAAAAACATCTCATACATGACCAGCATGCATGCACCCCCCCCCCTCAACTCCCCCCCCCACTCATTCTCATTAGTTTGTTTGTTTTGTTGTTGTTTTTTTTGTTTTGTTTTTGTTTTTTTAACTATTATTTCAGTCACTGCGTCTTCAATGATGAGGATGAATTCTGTTGTTGCTGTTTTAAATGACTAACTCACATTAAATACTCTGGTGAGGAAGGGTTGTCGCTGGTGGAGCCGGTTTCGTGGAAGCAGTTCGCACCGGACAGCTTCTCGCATTTGAGTTTGTACGCGTCCCTCTCCCGGACCAGCCTGCTCAGTTCGTGCTTCAGCTGCTCCACCTGCGTCACCAGGCTCGTCTTCTCGTGCTCCAGGATGTGCTTCTGCTGCACGCGCTTGAAGCGGCACGACTGCGCGTAGCCCCGGTTCTTCAGGGTCCGGCGCTTCTGCTTCAGCCGCATCACCTCCTCCTTGCTCAGGCCCCGCAGCAGCCGGTTGAGCTCCCGGACGGACATGGAGACCAGCTGCTCGTCCGAGAAGTGCGTCTCCGCGTTGGAGCGCCGGTCGTGGCGGCCGTGCGGCGGCGGCTGGAGCTGGTGGTGGTGGTGGGCCCCGAGGACCTGCTGGGCCTCCGGCGACTCCGGGGACTCGCTCCCCATTTCGTCTTTCAGATAGGGGTCTGGGCAGTGGCTCCCCGGGATGCCCTGCAGGTCGGGGTGACCCGGGAGGCCCGGGTAGTGCTGGACGGGGTCGCTCAGGTGGCCGTAGCCGTCATAGTCCGGCTGGTAGGACTGCGGGTGGTGGCCGTGGGGCGCATTCGGGTGTCCCTGCTGCGTCGTGGCCCCTATTAGGGCCTCCATCGCGTCCTCGGGCGTCAGGCCGAAGGCTTGGGGGTACATCTGGTGAGGGTACCCGCCGTTATTGTTGGGTATCCAGAACTGGTCGCTCCCGGGGTTGGTTCTCTGCTCGTTCGGGTTGACGTTTGGCGACGAGGGGACCGAGTTGCAAGGCGTGCTGCCCGGGGTGGAGGAGACGGAGTCCGGTCTCTGCAGCTGGCCGCACGGCCCGATGAAGGAGCGGTCAAGGCTCTGCATGGTCTCCTTCTTGACGCCGAACTTCATGAAGTCAAAGTCGTTGGCGAAATCCATGGGGAGTATTCTGCAGACCCCCCACACCACCTCCACGACCACCACTCCAAGTTAGGATGATATGGAACAAGGGGGGCCTCGTCACGCAGCTCCAAGCGGCCAAATGTATCTCATGCAGTGAGAGGAGCAAAAAGAAAAAACAAAAGGGGGGGGGGGGCCCTTCACTTGTAAAAAAGAAAAAGGGAAAGTACTTCCAAACTTTAAAATCGAGTATGAAAAAGTATAAAAAATAAAAAAAGAAAAAAGAAAAACAGTATCTCCCAAACCTAATGAGCGCTGCCTGCTCGGGTGGAGGAACCCCCGATCTGAGAGTTGTGAGGACTCCTGAACGCTGGACGCACCTCTGTGAGCTCAGGAGAAGCGGACTTTCTTCATAAAGCTGAACTGACACGAAGTCACGCCTTCCAGATTTACACCTCCACGCTGCTCTCCAATGGAAACATGCTGAACTGGCTGATTTGCATAAAAGCTGTTCCGCGTCTCCCCCTCCTACAGTCCACGGGAGAAGCTTTTTTTTTTTAAACCGAACCCCCAGTATGTAAAGATTATTATTCTACCTATTTTAATTGAGATGTGCTCCTGACTCATAGTGGTGTGTGCTGTCAGACTGAATGTTTGGAGAGCAGGGGGGGCATTTATCAATGCCTCACCACTGAATGAATTTAATCTAAATTGGGTCTGAAATACCCGATTTTTTTCACATAACTTATTTATTTATTTGGTTATTTATTTAATAAATATGTAAAAATGGACAAAAAAAAAAAAAAAAGAGGGCAGGGAGTCAGGTCATTTAAGACAACACTGGTTCATGTTGTCTTCCCCGAGTTGTACTTTTGTGAATACTGACATCTTGTGGACAAAAGTTTACACTGCAGGCGCTAGATAAGGGATTTCCCAAACTCAGAACTGTGACGTGCCGAGACCACGTTCAATGCAGCCTGTTTTTAAATCACCAATAAAACAGTGCTGTTTGTAGATCGAGCAAAAATAAGAATATTGACAATATTTTTGCACGAGCCTTCTCAGAAACTCTATTGGCCGTTTCTAGTAAAGTTGCTGATTTGATTTTTTTTTCTTTTCTTTTTTTGAGACACATTCATGAGGTGGACGAAAAAGGACATGGTTACAAAATTTTTCAGCTTTGCGCGTTTGTTGTCTTCCTGTTTGCAAGACAGCAAGCTCTGCCAGGTTGTATAGATAAAGTTCGTGACCATCAGCTTTCAGGTTTTACCTCAATGTATTTTTGGTTGGGACCTTGACTTTAATCACACACATGCCTTGTTTTGAACTGTTCCACTGTAGTTCTGGCTGTGGGCTGATTCTCCTGTGACCGCCATCATGTTCCACAGTGGCAAAGTAGTAAAGTGAAGCCTGGTGGTCTACCAAGGAAACCCTGATGTCGAAAACTAAACAGGCATTGTTTTGTACTCAGGTGTTCTAGCCACAAGCTAATTTGCAAACTCAGTCCTTGGTTGGAACTTTTGGTTTTAAAAGTATTTTAATTAACATATTCCCCTCACACACACATACATTGAGTTACTGTTTGTATTAACAGGAAAAACAAGATAATGCATGTTTGTGAATACTAATTGTCCTCAACAAAATAAGCAAGACTTTTAACATTTTGCTTCATGCCAAGTTTTCTGTGTTCTTGACTATTCGGCGTCTTGACGTCAAACTAAGCAATGGGTCTTCTTTACCTCTTCCAGAGTCATCATGGAGATCTTAGCTGCTTCTCTTATCTGATGTCACCTGTCAGTTTAGGTGGAAGGGCGTGTCTAGGAGCCGTACACTGGTTCATGTTGTCTTCCCGAGTTGTGCAACAAGCCTCAGATGATGGGGATAGTGTTTTCCTTTACACTACCACAGCTTTAAACTTCTGCACTATGTCCGTCCTGGCCTGTCAGCAATGTTCCTTGGCATTCATGATGCTGTTTATTCATTAATGTCCTCCAGCTGGCCTTCACAGAAAGCCCAGAACCAGACTAAAACCTGAGTGATTACACACAAAGTGTCAACATGTATTCCTATTGCAAAGGACCTCAAAGGGTTACGGCGCGCGCCCTGAGGTGACCTTCTGTCAACACGCAGTACCAGTGAAAATCTCACTGACAAAACCTAAAGGACTCAAGCCAAAACCAATAGAAATTACTGTAAAAGAATGGCCTGGCATTGTTTTAGCTAGTTTGATTTTCTGGGAATTGAGGAAAAAGAGGAGACAGTGTGACTGAGTAAGGATTTCTCAGGGACACATACCAGGACACGTGCCAAGAGACCCGAGTGATTGTATAAGTTATGGGAAACATAGGAATTTATAAAAGCCAAACAGTATATATAATAATTACAGTGCGTGAAAACATGAAGCCCTCTGAAAATGTATTCCGAGCACGCAGAGCAAACCACCAATTCCTAATATATCCATCCCCCTTTTGCACATTTTGTCACATTAGAACCACAAAACTTAGTGGAATTTTTTAGGTTTTATACAAAAGAGCGACACAAAGTGGCACAAAATTATGGAGGAAAATGATACATGGTTCCTATTTCTTTTCCCAAAAAGAATGTGGGATGCATTATTGTTCACACCTCTGTACTACAATACCACCAAATCAAATCTAGTATTCTCAACTGCCTTCAAAATCTTTAAATAAAATCACTTTGGGTGAAATGTCTCCTCAGTATTAATGGGGCTTTTCTGAAGGTTCCAAACCTAGCAAGACTTTGGCCCAAATAAAACAGAAGCAACCAAGAGACCCACAGGACACTTATGAGTCTTGCTCTCCACAAATCTGCTCTTTATGGGAAGTCACATTCATAATAAAGCCAGAGAAAGTCATGTTTGCCACAAGAGAGGCAAGGGTCACAGCAAACACGTGGAAGGAGGCGCTCTGGTCAGATAACACCGAAATGTATCGTGTTGGCCTACATGCAACACGCCACATGTAGCGGAAAACTATCGGTTCACATCACCCTGAATGAAAGAGGCCCTTAAAACATCACGGAGTGGAGCTGTCCCAGTTTTCAGCAGGGACAGAGAAGGTGATTTGAGTTGATGAGAAAGACGAGTTGAGGAGAATACCAGGGCAAAACAGGAAGAAAACTTGTAAAAAGCTGCATTTGGAATCCAGAGACCTAATTTCTATGCAGACACACAAATGCTCACATATTCATGACGCGCTTTGATTAAACTAATTTATCTTCGGTGTAATTCCAGTACCGAAAAATTTACTTTATACCAGGTGAGTCTCTCTCACCTGAGAATGTGAACCTGTACTGGGCTGATTCTGCCTTCAGATAATTATAACAATCCTCCTGGAGAAAATTCATAAGTTAGAACTTAAAAGTCTGAAACAGGAACAGGTCTGTAAAAACAGCCTGTGGGCTTCACTCAGGAGAGAGATTCATTTGATGTATCAAAGAGTGATGTCATCAAAGAGTGATGTCATCACTGCTGATGTCATTGTCACCAGTGGAACTGAACATTCTACTGGTTCATTCAAATCAAACATGTTTTGAGCATCAGGAAAGTCTGGTTTACATTCAAAGTCAATGTGGAGTGTTGGATGCGCTAGACGTGTCAAACGCTCCAAACGGTTCAAATCGCGCCGCGCTAGACGCTCGAAGCGTCTCCACATAGACATTGAATGCAAACCAGACGCGCCTGACGCTCAAAATGCATTTGGTGTGAATGCACCTTTATATGTCCAGTGTCACTTTAGGTCAGTGTTTTTCAACACCATGTTGCGTCAGAAAAAACAAAATCACAGCTACTAAAATGAAGGGAAATCAATGCAAAGTTCTAAAATGGGTCGAAATAGTTTTGAGAAACCTTTTTTTAAAAATCATTCTATAAATAAATAGTGATGATATAATGTTGAATGTGCTGAGACACATTCAACACATCAGAAACCAATCAGAAACAAAAGTTTGTCTTTTGGTTCTGATGGGTTGTTTCGGGACAGTAGCAGAGCCAGAGAACTTTTCACAGATTCTCTGGATCATATTCTACTGTCAGACACTTTTGACAAATATTCATCCATCCATCATCTGACACACTTATCCTTGCACACACACATTCACACCTTAGGACAATTTTAGAGAGACCAATGAATCAATTAATTAATGCTGAGTTTCAGCAAAACCTGGGTTTGGATAGTGACAGAGGTTACGACCAGCCGGGTGTGGGTCGGCGTAAAGGCCGAGCCGGGCATAGCTTACCTTTCCTGCCAATGCCATGAAGGCCCTCCATGCAACGTGTGGAGGTTGGTTGCATGGACGTCTGTTTTTCCTCAGGCCTCCGTGTTTGTGTGGAGGTCTGGCTTTGCGTGGACTCCTCTCTTTGCAACCTGGGTGTGGGTCGGTGCAAAGGCTGAGCCAGGCTATGGATGGAGACCCCTGGTTGATTCAAGGTCTCTCTTTCCTTGGTCTCTTCCGGTTGCATGGGGGCCTCTGGTTTGGTGGAGACTCTTGGACAGTTGTTTTCCATAGCAAGTTTTAACTTCAGCTTCAGGTCTGCAACCTGACCCTGAAATGATTTCACTGTTTCCTCTTGTTCTACGTATTTGGAAGCTTGATCAGCGTGTTTTTTGAGCTGCTCCTCATAGTTCAGTCTCACTCTATATTCTTCAACCATTACTTCTATCAGTCCTTTGTTGTGGGAGGCGTATTTTACAGCCTCCCTTTTGAAGTAATCCAGCTGTTGAAGAAGGCTCCTGTCAGCTGACACTTTGGAAGAGCCACCTGGAGTTTCTGGCACGTTTCTGTCATGATCTCGTTTGACTTGCTGGTGACGTTCTTTTTCTAACATGCTCTGCAGTCTTTGAATCTCCTGCTGCTGTGATTTGACTTCAGCCTGGCAGGCAATCCTCCTGTCTCGTTCTTCTTGGAGGTCAAAGGTCTTACTCTGCAACTCCTTTTTAAGATCATCAACCTGCTTTGTGAGATTGATGACGTGTTGGCTCGTCTTGTCCACGACTTCCACTGAGGGGGTGATCTCGAAGCCAGCAGACCGAGTTGTTTCCTGCTGGACTTCTGAAGATGTTGGATTCTCAAAGTGGCCGGAAGGACTTGATTCCCCCTGGATCTCTGATGGTACATCTTCCGGCTCAATGGGGCTGTCGCTGTCAACCTCAAAAGGGAAAACGACAGCGTCGTAGTCGACTTGGACGTTGAGGTCCATTATGTCGACCCATGAAAGCTTGGCTGGAAAAGCTTCATGTTGACATGCAATCTGTTGTTGCTTCATGTCGATGAAAGGCGTGCAATACCTGGAATAGATATCCCGCTTGTTTCAATGACTTTCGAACGTGCTTTGTAGAGTGAACTGCCGCAATAGAACTGTGGAACAGGTCTGACAAAACGCTTTCTGTGAGCTACATTCAAGAGAGAGATTCATTTGTGGTGTCATAGAGTTATGACATCACTGCTGATGACATTGATACCACTGGAAAAACATTCTTTTCCTATGGGAGTTGATGAGCAACCAGTCCTAAAGTACTGCCATCTGCTGGCCTCGCTTGGAAGTGAACTTGTAAATAAAATTACTGCAACGCTATTCATCATCATCTGTTGAAAAAAGGCTGAAAAATTCTGACGCTTTTCTTAGAATTCTAAAATTAAATTCTAAAATATATTTTGTTTTTCTCCACAGTAGTCCTAATATTCTTTTGCACCAGTAAAGAGAATCAGGTTTTTCATATATTGATCATCTAGTGGTGGCAAAAGCAACAACAACAACAAAAAAGCTAGTGTGCTCTGGACTTAAGACGGAGTACAAGAAACCTGGCAGTTACTAAAGAGAGTAAATTATTAAAGGGTCAGTATTATGTAAAATCAACTTTTATGAGCTTTACATCGTGTTACAATGTGATTCCCTCATCAAAATTATTCCTTCAGTGTTGCCTCGATTCTTTCATGTATGTTTGAGAAGTGCTTTAGTCTCCATGACAACCACTCAGCTGTACAAAACGCCTGAATGGACTTGACTCCGCCTTGGAGACACAGCTCCTCCTCCACAGCTCCAGTTTCCAAGTTTCTGTCTGACAGCCCTCCCCTGCAACTCCCAAACTCAGCTCCTTCAGACTAGCCAGCAGCAATTAGCAAAGACCTGTTGGAACTGCTGAGCTCATTATACGAGCTACTTCTCAGTGGAATGTTGGGGAAAATGATGTTAAAAGGTTAATAGAGGAGTGACGTTTTGATGACTTATTGAAGGTTTCAGAAAGGAGCTTTTAAAGAGACACAGGCCCAACTTCAACAAGGTCACATTTTTTTTACTCATATTTGATATATGCAGCATTTTTGTAGCAACTGAAGGGAGCACAATTACTTGATTGTGCTCTAAGATGATACTTTATGGCTGGGAAAATACATAATACTGGTCCTTCAAGCGATATTTCTCTTTTTTTCTTTCATGAAAGCGTACATCGGAAATCGGGGTTCTTGGCCAAATTTGAACACAAACATGAATTTTCACTTTAGTCCTACTTTTCTCTCCACGTACAAACATTTTAAATATACATCTATACATTTAGTGAGAAATAAAAGTAAATTTTTTTGTGCAAATATGTGTATATACATATATATACTATCCATCCATCTCTACATTTTTTATTTGACAAACGAGCCTCATTGCAAGGCATATTTTTAATTTATTGAATATGACTGTACATGTTAGAATGGCCCAGTCAAAGTCGAGAAGTGCTGTAAATTCAATTGAGGATGTGTGTCATTCTATGAAAACGACAATCCATTTCCATCCTATCTGGCTGGGCTTGTGCTATTTTCACACTATCTACTAATTCTGCAGTGCCTGCAGGAACATATTCTCACTGCATTTCAATCTGAGGTCCCAGAATAAAAACCCTTCAAGACACCATTCATGTCTTTATTTGTGAAAAAAAAAAAAATCGAAAACCACTTTCTGTTTCAGCACTTCCCAAACTTGCCCTATTTTGTGTTCAGTTTATTCTATAGTTCCAAATAAAACATATTAAGTGCATGTGAGCGCTCTGCAAGGCTCTGTATGTTTATGCATCACCATGGCGATGCCTTATCTGCATCTGCAGGCATCTACAAGAAATGGGTCACAGCTCACTTCACTGGGTTGCTGCTTTACAGACGATGAGGCTTGAAGGATGAACACTTTCATTTTCCACTGACCGTGATCGGTCTTCCGGGACCCGGTGGCACGTTTTTCAGGTTTTCTTGGTTGCCGGACGGCCATAAGACGACCTTTGAAATGTAGCTAGTTTAAACTCATCCAGTAACACCAGGACGGCGCACACCAGCATGTCTTCCAGCAAACGCCAATAACCATCACAAACTTCATTTTTTTCCCCACCTTCCTAATTCATTGTTCAGTCATTTCTAAGTGATACTTTACGCTACATAGAAACAAGCTTGCACGAAAACACAGTGACAAGGTGGATAGAAGTACTTTTCTGTAAATATTGTTTCAGTTATTCGTTTCAAATTGAAGACACAATTCATTTAAAATGTTTATCTGTTGAGACAACATCTGAGAATCTCTGTTTCAAAAAAAAAAAAGAAGAAAAGCAACACATTGGAGGATCATTTTTACACTTCAACGCCACATCTTTGCCTTTCTGCCTTAACTGTATACACAACATCTACTCCTCGGGGCAATGCTTCGTCTCTTCGGCTGTTTTGTAAACACAAAAGTCTATAATGAAAGGCGAGCTTCATTTACTGCTCAGTCCAGGTATAGCAAACATGGAGCGAACGAACAGCATGAGAAGAAAGACCACAGCGAGACAACATAAGACAGAAGTCATGATTGCGGGAGAACAGCTCAGGTACGGTGGGACGATGGCGGGGCGGGTACGTTATGCGGGTTTACGGCTCAGATGAAGCTCGAAACTCATCGACGACTTGAACGTGGATTTCAGGTTGAGGCTTCACGACGGAAAACTGATCAAGGATCGGCGGTACCACCTGCGGACGTATCCCAACTGCTTTGTGGCGCAGGAGCTGATCGACTGGCTGGTGAGTCACAAGGAGGCTTTGGATCGAGCGACGGCCGTTTGTCTCATGCAGCACCTCATTGACCACGACATCGTTCATCATGGTGAGAGAGGTGCAGATCCTGGACACTTCATTGGTGGCAGCCATGCCAACCATATGACCCAAACAGTGGATCAGCAAATCACATGTCAGCCACTTAAAAGGGAATTATTATATATTTTCTGTGCCCATAGTGTCATTTTATAATGCAATAAAGTGACTATGTTACCCTCAGTTGTACAAATGCTGTGTATGTGAAACATGACTTAAAAGAAATACGACTTGAAATTAGGCCTCTTTAAGATGCTCCTACTTTTTCCAGCTTCTGACATAAAGACATTGTCACAATCGTTCTCATTATGCTGTTTGCAACTGTTCTGAAGCGCCTTTCACTGAGAATTCATGTGATGAGCTCAGCAGACGTGCAGTTCCACCAGGTGTTTGTTAATTGTTACTGCCGCTAGTCTGAAGGATAGTGGGGCTGAAGCCTGGAAGCTGCAGCTTTGTGGAAATGGGTGGAGTTTTGTGAGCGCAAACTTTTAGCCAAAACATATGGTTGACATGGGAGATTAAAGGACTATTAAAGAATCAAAGCAACACTCCAGGTATGTTTTTTTGTTGAGGGAATAACATTATACCATGATATAAAGCTAAAAAAATTTAAATTTTACACAATATCCCCCCTCCCCTTTTAATGCATTCAAGCGTCTGGATATGCTAACGTTCCAACCACGGTTGGGCGAAGAGCGGGAATTTAAGGGACTGCAAACATGAGATGGTTGTTTGGACTTTCGCACACAGTCATCTCCTGATTTTACCGTGAACAATTTGAAAAGATTAAAACAAAAGCACCATGTCAAAGGTCAGAGGAGGGTGGGAGATTCCAATCATGGATGTTGCAGCAGCAGCACCAAAATATCTGAGGACGTTTCTGACACTTTGTTGAATCTGTATCACAAAGAATCAAGGCAGTCCTGAAGTAGGAAGGGGGTTGACGACAGTAAACCCCCTTCCTGTTACTGGCAATGTGCTTGTAATAAAGTGAGCAGGTGTCATTTTAGTAGGCTTTGTGTGTGAATACAGTGGATGTCTCTGAATTCTCTGCTCTCTGCGCAGGTTAAACTGTGTGCTGCTTTTTCTCCTCAGTCTGTGACAAGAGACCTACATTTAAGGACGCCAAACTGTTGTATCGTTTTCGCAAGGATGACGGCACATTTCCCTTCAACACTGAGGTGAAAATCTTCATGCGAGGACAAAGGCTGTATGAAAAGTAAGAACTCGATACAAAAAAAATAAATAAAAGTCTTGTCGACTGAAAATAGCCTGGTCATGTGACCGGGAGGAGGAGTACCAAAGACAATGCAATGCTTTGAGAAAAATATTTCAAAGACCCTTTATCATTTCTAAATAAAAGTTCTTGAATTTGATTCACGTTGTTGTGGAAAAGTTGGCAAAAGTTTACTGCTGTGTTGCATCACCTTTTTTCCAGCAATTCTCTGTAGACGTTTCTGAGGTAGAAAAAAAAAAGAGAAGAAGAAGAAGAAGATATGTTTCTGAAAGCTACATTCAGAGAACACTCTTTCCTGTTACAGTTGGCTGCTTCGTTTGCATGGCACCACAACTCTAAATACAAATCCATGTAGACTTAGCTTTAAAATTCACATTTTATCATGCTACAGCTTTCTTCCAAATTGTATTAAATCACCAGCAGAACTCCACTGGACACTGGCAGGGAAAACTATGGTAATTGTTTTACGGACATAAACCACATAATCTGCTTACTGCTCAACCAAATGCATCTTTTTCAGAGTTGTGGCAAAATTAAAAGGGAACAAGCAGGGTTTTTTTTTTTTTTTTTTTGAAGATTTATTTAAAAGCAGCACATTTTTTACTGTAATGTGCCTTTGCCAAGGAAGACGAACTCCTTTCAACACATCTAAGGGGATAAATAACTGTGGATTATTGCACAAACTGTATTTCCTTTCTCAAATTTCCAGAATGTGTTCTGAGAGGATTTGTTTCATGATTTCAACCACTGAATTCTTTTCAGCCTTGTCGCTGACAAAAACTCCATCCTGCAGCTGAGGGAGGAGCACGGGGCTTCGTATCAGCGCTCGTTTCCGGGCTGCCAGCTGATTGACTGGCTCCTGCAGAACGGGGAGGTGGAGAGCAGGCGTCAGGGAGTGGACTTGAGTCGGGCACTGCAGGAGCACGGCATCATTCAACACGGTGAGCGCAGAGCTCATTTGCACTTGGGTAAAGTAGAGTGGCCACTGGGGACTTTTGGCAATCAAAAACAAAGACACACACACACACCATTCATTGTTGAAACACCTTCCAGTGTTATTTAACGCATGCATTCCATTCCCATCACCAGTGACAAAGAAGCATGACTTCTTCGACAGTGGGCTCCTCTATCAGTTTTGCATCAATTTCCGTCGCCGCCGGCGCCTATCTGAGCTGTTGCATGAAAGGGAGCAAGAGAATGACGGGGCTTCTATCCACGAGGAAAACAATCTCGACAGTCCATTTTTTCGACACAAAGACCCCGTCCAGGAGCACAACAGTGCTTTTCAATCGAGTTAATATCAGATTTTCTGTTTTCTGGTTGGAAAAATCCACTTTGATTTGAACGCTGACTTCTGAATACACTTTCTGTTTTCCCTGCAGTTGGGCCGAGTAAAGACATGAAGCAGCTCACAGGTGGCCGGAGATCCAGCCTGACTTCGATCCAGCTTCATTCTGGCGGGTTTCAAACGCTCGGTCAGCTCTCTTCAAACTCAGTCGTGAGATCCAATCCTAAATCAGGCAGGTGGAACAACTGCATTCAGAGCCCACATAAATGAAAGATGATGCTTTACAAACATAGGAAGTTGAAAAACACAAAATTAGTTTCCCTGGTTATTCAAAGATATATATCAATAGATAGATAGATAGATAGATAGATAGATAGATAGATAGATAGATAGATAGATAGATAGATAGATAGATAGATAGATAGATAGATAGATAGATAGATAGATAGATAGATAGATAAAATTATTTAATCCTAAGAAAATATACATTTTTAAATTATTTAAAGTAAAGATATATTAAATAATTTCAATTTTTATTCGTTTTTGGACTTTTTAAATCTCAAAACTGTGGCACGTGTGGCTTTCCGTACATGCTTCTTCTTCTTCTGTGACATGTGTACATTTGGCTGAGCCTTCCTTTTACAGTCACGCCTGTGCAGCAGTATCTTCATTTCATTTATGGCTGCTCATCTCCACTGTCCAGCCCCTTTATAGCCGATAAGGACGCGCCTGTTAATCTAATGATAATCTGGTGGAAGTCTGGAAACATCAAAGCCATTAGCATTTATCAGCCTCCACCTGTTATCTATCGGGTGTGTTGCAGTTATTACCTCCAGACATGCGACAGGTCTCAGACAGAAAGTGCAGAGTTTGCTGGTGCCATCAGATCAGAGGACACAGAGGTGGTGCAGGCAAGGTTTACCTGCAGAATGAAAGGTCAAAGTCATGGTGACATTTTCTTTGGACCCAGAGCGGTCCAAACGTTATCACTACTTTCCTCATGAATGCCCATGGAAAACTTGTAAATGATATTGTATGCCCTCTAGTACACCATGGCGCAGCGCCATATTCTTTTCAACAGGGGACTGCTTATGAACCCCTATAATCATCTTTTCTGGCTCCGCAGTTTTAAAAAGACATGTCACATGTGAGGAGCTACTGGCCCCTGGAGCGCCCTTCATCAAGAAAGTGCTTACGGTGAGTGATTGTATGTGAGAGATATTGTGATTATTATTTTTTTTTTTTTTATCAAAACGCTTCTGGTGTGTGGACCAGGATAGTGGAATAGTTTATGGTGGGGACTAATGGGTATTCTTAAAGATCAGTCATTTTTATGAAAAATATCACCATGTCTTGGTGACAGAAAAATGTCAGTTGTTTCCAGTTAGCACTGGAAGAAGGCAATCAGAGCCAGGAGGCGGGTCAATCATACTCTCCCTCTCTTGCTCCCTGCTAAGCTGCAGCTAGCAGAGAATATTATGAACACTAAGGCTAGTCAGAATGGACACCGATGATGGTGGACAAAAGGTTTTCCTGTTGCAGGGAGTTGTTTTTCTGCCATTAGCTCATTAGGCAGCATTGATTGGCAACGTTAAGACCCGCCCCCCTGGCTCTGATTGGTTGTTTTTTCAGGGAGGAGTTGGAGGAGATTGATCCTTTCACAGATTATGTGTCTCACATAGTACTGTCAGGACATGGTGATAGTTTAACAAATATGAAAAAAAAAAAAAAAGCTGCCTATAAAAGTTACATTCTGCAGCTTTAAATGAACTAAACTGAACCAGACGTGTTAGTTACCCTCAAGTCCGTCCTTGAAAAACAACGATTATAGCTCAGTGCTCACTGCAAGTTTGCATTTCCCCCAACTGTGAGATGTGTTTCAATTCACCGTGACCCCAGGTGATCGGGGACGCCCTGGGCTGGGGCATTGTGGTCAGAGGCAGGGCTCCCTGCTACGTTCAAGCCGTGGATCCTGGCAGCCCTGCGGCAGCTGCTGGAGTTAAGGTGAGAGAAAGAAATTTGACAAATAAATCAAATGACACAGTAAAGCGTTAAGTGTTTAGACAGAAGCGAGATCCATGAATGTAACCAATCTCCACAGATACGGCAGTTTGTGTGCCAGGTGAATGGCAGGTGTGTTCTTTACCTGGGCTACAAGACAGTGACCAGGCTGGTGATGACTGGGCCTCGTGTCGTTGTGCTGGAGGTCATGGAGGAACTGGAATGAAAGCTACGTCTGAACAACAATGAAAATAATAAATTGTGAATAGGAGTGTGAATAAAAAAACAAAAAAAAACGGGGTTAGGAGGAGTACAAATACCTCGCTGTTCGCCTGAACAACAGACAGGACTGGACTGAAGCCTTCTACCAGAACAGACTGGGCAGAATGTACTTCTTATGTTCTTCGGAGTTTGCAACAAGATGCTGCAGATCATCTATAAATCTGTTTGGGACAGTGTAATATCTTCTGCCATCATCTGTTGGGGTAACAAGTGACTGGAAAAAAGGCTAAAGCCAGAACCAGACATCAGCGTCTCGTGAGACCAACATGGTGCGGAACATTTTGCTATAATTTATGAAGTTTCTTATTGTGCTTTTAGTAGACTGCCATGGCTTGATTATGACTCTTAAGATGTTGAGTTTGGATGATACGTTTGTTCATCTAAAATAGTATTAGCTAAAATAATATAAACAATTTAAAAAACAAATCACATGAGTAGATTAATAGCAAATGAATAAATATTGTGAAGAGAAACAGTTTATTTATCCTACAATGAAAACGTTTTGTTTGGTTTGTCTGTGTAGGAAAAATGTTGACATCTTGTGGTCAATATCATTTCACTATTATTTTATTATATTTGTATGACCTGACGATGAAGATATGAGAAGGAAGTAAAGACATGCTAACCAATGCATCAGGCACAGATCAGCACTGCATGGACGATCCTGGACAGGCGCTGATTCAAGTGGCTCTTTGGTTCTCTTATATATTACTTGATGAAATATTTACCCTTTTTTTTTCCATTCTTTTTTTAGTGCTCCATGAAAAAAACACCAACTACCTAGGCCCCTGGTAAATCTGGTTTAGACTCTGAACCCAACTCCTTATTGCATTCTTCTGGCTGTTTGAGATTAATTTAAAAATATTAAATGACGTGTTATGATCAGTTAATCAGAACTTTACTTTTATTTTTTTATTGATTTAGTTTTACGAAAAGCCTTTTGCACTTGTTTAATTAAAGCTTAATATCCTCTGCTTAATATGTTGAAGTTGTACTCCTCTGATTGGAGTGGTCTGACCTCTGTGGTGATTGCACTATTGATACTTTAGATTCACAAAAGACAGCCATAAAGGGAAGTGCACCACCAAACCGAGGTGGGCATCCCTTATTTTCATTTCTGAAAGGTGGAAACCCTACTTTGAAGATAATATTAGTTTATCATTGATTTGAATAATAATGATTTCCTCAAAGTCTACAAAAACAGTCATTGTGCACATTGGACTGACATTTAAACTGCGAAGCTGTTAATCAAAATCACTGGGGCATTTCACGCCACGAATAAAACCACATCAAACAGCCTCTTCTCAACACTGAAACGCCACTTCCGTCTTTTCCTGGTCGCCATTTTGGATTTTATGTAAAGGACTCGAAATATAGACCGTTGCTAACAGGCTAGCCTCGGGACTGAGACGAGCTAAAGAGATAGTGAGGGGGAAAATTTGGGCCTGGGAGACGCGCGTAATGTGCTGGACTATTAAAACGAGCACTGTCATATTTAGCGCGTTGTCTAAGCCGCTTGTTGCTGCAGATGCGGCAGCTAACTAGATAGTTAGCGTTTAGCCAGTTAACGGGAACGGAGCTAACGGCGTTAGCATTTCGGCGTCAGAACGGAGTGAGAACATCACCAGTCCCGATTCACGGAGTTTGCTTCTTTGTTCCCAATTTATGTCAGCGAGGCGAACTGTACAGCCCGGAGACACGTTGTGAGGTAAGTCACCCTCCCTTTTCATATGACCACAACATTATAAAAAGTCTGGCTAAATGACCCCAGTTTTTAGCTGTGGACCATGCTGCAAGAAGCAACCAGCAGCGCTAACGGAGCAAAGCTAACGCCATTTAGCGGGTTTCTGGGTAAAAAGCATCATTGGGCCCATCTGATGAGGCGATCTCTCATGCATGTGGTCAGTCAGTTTGTAGCATATTCACAACAACACAAGCTAGCTGCAGCAGCGCTATTGTATTGAGATAGCCATCCATGTCGCATGTTGTGCACTGAAATGAGTTAAGGTGTCGCGCCCTCCCACGTCAAATCTGTCCGGTTTAGTCCTTGCACTGATTGTTAATATGCGTTTAAAAGTTTTTGCAATTCAAAGTGTCTGTTGTGATTCGTCTGAAATCAAAGGCTGCATCAGGGATTTATGTTTTCTTCAAAAGTGCAACACTGCTGTATTATCCAGCAGGGTAGCACAAGCCAAGGAGAATCCCTGCAGACGCACTTTAACCAGCTTCAAGGACTCTCAATATTCCTCTTTTCTCCCAGGAGCCATGTACCAGCTCCCTGTGAATAATCTGACAAGAATCCGGAAAGCTAGAAAACAAGTGAAGAAAAACCTAGAAGACATAGGACTCGAGCTCTGCAAGGAGGTCGCAGAGGTGAGTGGGGGTTTTTAGTTGTTGTTGCATGGTATTTGTCTACGTTTTTTTTATTTTTTTTTTATACCACTTTAATAAATGGTATGAGAATGTCGACTGGACTTCAGCTCAGCTGTCTGTCATAATTAGCTCACACACAACGAGAACAGATTTGCAGCATATTATCAAAAACAATGATGGCTGGCAGCCTAGCATGCATCTGCAACACAGGACAATGGGTTTGAAAGTTAGCTTTTTATTTTTACCTTTGAATGGCCCCAAACAGCATATCTTGACAAATGCTGTCTTCTTCAGGTCCATGTCGATAGATTAAAATATTATCAAAGTTTATGTTTTTTAAAAACTAAGACTTGCTTTTCGTCAGAATTACAAACTTACCGCTTTGTTTCCAGCGCAATATTTTAAATATTGCTAAAGAAGCTGTATCCTAATTATATCAATAGAAAGTTGAGTGGAAGAAAAAACTCCTGTAGGAAAGAAGTGCACAAAGATAGGGATGACTGCAGCCCTGCGGATTGTGAAGAAAACAACACTCAAATGTTTAAGGGAACTGTGTGAACCAGGAGACCCAACACAGATTTATTCTGCACATGGACTCCAATTTTCTAATGTCTTGTGGCAAACAACTTCTGGGACAGAGACGAAGTCAGGAATATTTTGCCTCAACTCAGGAGAAAGAGGTCTGCACCGCTGCTCAGTGATGGAAAGTCATGTTTTTTGCTTTAAAGTGAATTTTATATGGAATTTCCACATTAAGGTCCACTCTGATTGGAGTGGTATAACCTCTGTAATGTTTGCACTATTGGTCATTACGGACTTTAGTTTCCGTAATGTGGAAATTAAAGTCTATGGGGAGAGTGGCATGTAGCGGAAGATTTCATGAGCATTGTGTCACTGTGCCTGATTGGTTAGCAAACTGACCTATTCTAGAGCATCATTGAGGCTGTGAAGTAGATTTTTCTTTAAAGAGAAAATCTTTTATTTGCATCATACAGTAGCATAGTCAAGATGTTTTTTTGTGCAGCTGCAGAGGGTGTACAAACTCAATTGAACAAGATGTGTCTGTTGAAGTTTCCCAGACGGGTTATTTGGGAACTTGCTGTTTTTCCCGTGACCTTCCCTGCATGGAGATAGAGTGTTTAGTTTTCGCATCCTGTAGACATGATAGTGAATGAGCGTATAAGGTTCAACTGTTCCGTCTGTTTTCCTTTGTTTCTTTTGTTTGGTCTTAGAAGATTGAGTCTCTGCCTGTGTTAGCAGAGAGAGGTGAATAAAGCAACTATGCAACTCTGAGTTTGTTAGAGCAGAATGATTTTCTAATGCAGTGTATTTTTGCTCTCAGTCTGCAGATGTATTTAAGATTGTGATTGCTCCTTGACTTTTGTCTGGACCTCAGTCTCTGAATTGTGCACTTCACAAGCCACAGATGAGCAATGTAGACTATAGTCATTTAAATTGACAGAACTAAAACCTTGAAATGAAACACTTTTTGTGTAATACATTTTTGTATTTAATTACTGAAACATTTTTGGATTTTTTATTTTATTTAGCAACCTTCTGAGTCTTATTTTCTTATTTTCACATACTTTTGAGCTTAATCGGTCTTGTTGCAAAAGCTTTTTGGAGCCAAGTTAGACTCTTCAGAGAAATCAAGGCCTTCGATAATGCATAATTAATTTCAACGCTGTCAATCAAAACTGGGACCCAAGTAAATAATATAAAACTCTCACCAGGGTCCGATCTGTCTTTTATATTTTAAGAATGTATAAATTTGACTGTGTTTACTTAATTATGCTTAGTTGTCTTCTTAATTGTCTCGTTAACTCTACAGGAGTTTAAGGAGTTTTGCCCAGATGAGCAAACTGTAAAAGAGACTGCAGGCTATGACATCTGCACGTGGGATCCGTCTCACTCTAAAACGCAGGTAAATTCTCTTCCAGCTCAAACTTTTCTGAATAAATCACCTCATTTTCTAAGACCACTGTTTCTTTCCTGGGTGTTTTTATTTTAATATTTTCTTAGGGGTACCGATCGAAGCAGTTTTGCTGTACAGAGTGCCGATTTTCTTCCAAATACTACTCTGGCTACAAAAATCACTTCCGCAATGTGCACCGGAAAACATTGGAGAGTCAACTTCTGCTCAACTGTCCCTACTGTGCTTTCAGTGCAAACAGGAGGACCCTGGAGACGCATGTCAAAATATTCCACATAACCAACTCATTCCAGCTGAACTATGGTAACCCACGTGCTTCCGTTTTGGGAAACAGCGCCGTGCAGGGAAACAGACTGGAGAAACCAATGTACTTCTGCAAGAAGTGCAAATTCCGAGACGCACTCTACAATGTTGTCAGGAGGCATATTTATAGAGAACACTTCCAGCATATCGTTTCACCGTATTATGGCAGGGTCACTGCGTCTGTTAAAAACGGTGCTTCTTCCCTCAACGGCAACAACATTTTCTGCAAACAGTGTCAGTTTTCCACACGGAGCTACGAGGCTTTGGTGCAGCATGTTGTCGAGTACCACGAACGCATCGGTTCGCAAGTCACAACCATGATTGGACACGCTAATGTCATGATGTCAAAGCCCCAACCGACCATGAACGAGAAAGCTGCTCTGATTATTAACAGGGGTAAAGCTCCTAGACCTGAGCCAACAACGCAACCGGTAATTGGCTACCTGAAGCCCACTGTTAAGAGTCCGCTTAGTGTCCCAGTCATTCCGAAGCAGGTCAAGGTTAATGCCAATGGTGCTGTGGCTGAAAATAATCAAACTGGTGTAAACACGGCCCAAACGCAGAAGTGGAAGATATGCACCGTTTGCAATGAGCTCTTTCCTGAAAACCTGTACAGTGCTCATTTCGAGTGTGCTCACAAGGCTAAAAAGGTCTGGGCACTGGCCAAATACATCATGAAAATCCACAACTTCACCAGCAAGTGTTTGCTTTGCAACCGCTATCTTCCCAGCAGCACATTATTGAACCACATGCTGATTCATGGCTTAACCTGTCCACAGTGCCACTCTGCTTTCCACAGTATTGAGAAAATCATGGAGCACACAGCCAAGACCCACCCAGATGAGTTTGTTGGGCCCTCTGGTGCATCCCCTCTAACCTTTGATCTCACTATTAAACAAACCAAACCCACTAACATTCAGCTCGCTGTCCTCACTTTCAACATGAAGGAGTCGCCCAATGGTCAAGATCCATCTCCACCGCCGCTGCAGTACGTTCAGCTGCCTGGAAAATTACAGCCGGTTAGACTTGTGGAGAAGCAGAACGAACCAAGAAATGTAGCTTCGTTAATCCAGAACAGTGACGTTGGAAAGACTGTCTGTCCGCTGTGCTTCTCCATCCTCAAAGGCCCCATCTCCGACGCCTTGTCCATGCACCTGAGACAACGACATCAAGTGATCCAAACCTTGCATCCTGTCGAAAATAAGATGACATACAAGTGCATTCATTGTTTAGGGGTGTACACTAGTAACATGGTAGCTTCCACAATCACGCTGCACCTTGTGCAATGCAGAGCCGTTGGTAGGAGTCAGTCAAGTCAGGGCTTCAAATCCGCCTTGACTCTCAACTCGGCAGGTGCTGGTATTCTCAAGAGACAGTTGCCAACACAATCTCCTTCAAGTCCCAAGAAAATCAAAATGAGCAAAAGAACAGATCCCTTCCACGGAAGCATCGCTCCATTCGACGGCCTGGTTCTGGATCCGTCGGGTTGCGAGCACAAGACACACGAGGCCAGGAAAGAGTTCCTGACGGCATACTTCAATCGAAGGCCATACCCAACTTCTCAAGAAGTGGAGAAGCTGGCCGCGAGTCTGTGGCTGTGGAAATCTGAAGTTGCTAGTCACTTTGCATTGAAGCGAAAGCTGTGTTTAAAGGGTTGTGAAACCAAGAAGGTTTTGGTCCAAGTTGGCCTTGACATGAACGCTGTGCGCAAGCTGAAACATTACCTGATCTTTGACAAGGGGAGGTTGGTTGGCACCACCTCTGCCAGGTCTACAGGCTTAAAGTCACATACGCCACACTCAAAACCAAAACGACGTCCTCACACACCCAACCGCACAGTGGAACAGAGTGGTTTGCACATAGAAATCATTTCACTAGACTCAGACAACGAAGAAGAAACGAAGGATCCTGTTCAGATTGAAGAAGTTGACACAAACCAAGACAAAAAGGTTGACACAAACCCCAGAGACGATGCGGATTACAAGTGCCTGGAGAACCTGACGGAAGAGAGAGAACTTGTGGAAACGACTGATCGTTCAGAAGAAAAGAGCAGTAGTCCAGATGGCAAAGAAAATGACCTGATCCAAGACGTGTCTGTCTTACCAGAAAATGAAAAAGTTGAACCAAACCAAGAAGAGGTCTTGGAGAGTGAAAACGAAAAGATGGAGTCCAAGTCCCCACAGAACCTAACAAAAGAGGAAAACGATGAGGGCACGGATGAGTCTTGCATGGAAACCAGCTCTATTGACGATGGGAAAGAAAATAGTGACATGCCCTCATGTTAGTGTTCTTTTGTTCTGGTTGAGAATTAGCGGAGTTTTACAAGTGAACGAGTTGTACTGCTCCAAAAGTGGTTACATCTCGAAGGGCTGTTTTTATTAACTTGGCGTGGGGCACATAAATTCATCCATTTTTAATGTGTTACTCTTAACCAGACCGGAACAAAGGAAAAACTGTTACCTTAACCTACATTGTATAATTATCGATGCAGGTTAATATAGATGCATATATATAGAGACGGTTCTTCTTTGCCTACATTGTGGTTCTGTTTCAAACTGTATTACTTTTCCTAGTTGCCATGACACATAAAATGTTTTTTTTTTCCCCCAAGTTTCCCTTCTTTTTGTTTACTTCTGTCTTAGTTGTTTCTGTGTACCCTCGTCATCTTATCCCAGACTTAGACGATTTAAGATGCATTTAAAGTTTATGTACCTGTTTCAATAAAAATATTAATGAAAAGGTTTGTTGGGATTCAGTCTACCTGTTCACAAAGAGCTTTCAAATACATCCAACAATGAAAGCAGGTTAAAGATAAAATATTAGGTAAAAATACACACATTGCAGCATTTTCATAATGTTAATTATTGTGAATTATTTAGATAAAAGTTTCAGCTATAAAGGTATTTTACAAGGAAGAGGTTTTCATTCAAATATCATCATATTAATATGCATTTATAGAGTGTTGGGGTAATAGAATAGACTAGAATATACTTCATTGATCCCCAGGAGAAATTGCTTATTCTCTGGTAATCTACTCCAAGGTGTAAATTCTAGTAAGTACAAAAATAAACAATACACAATTTATCAAATGTACTGAATATAAAATTCAAATAATGCGCGTGGAAAATAGATGAATCCATTCTAAACTTGCGTTAATACTAAACGTTACGGATCAGATCGCTGAATTTCCGGGGTGTCTCGATTGGCGCAGGAGCAGGAAGAGGCGGAACCTTCCACGGGATCAGCGACGCAATTGGCCAACAGCCTGCGTACGTCACTGAACGGGCCCCTGTCAGTTGCAAAAATGTTGTGTTTGCAATTCCATCCACTTTTACCTTCAAAACCGCTTTCTTAACGGAACAAACAGACTTCTGGAAACTGTAAGTATAACCGCCAGACACAACTGACTCCTAAAACCACGTCGTGTGCACTTTTTTTGCTCTTCCCTCCCCGCCCTTCTGTTCTGGTGCGTATCTTGTATGCAGTTTAGCAGCTAGTTAGCACGCGAGGCTAACCCAGTTATTTCCAAACTACGTTGACTTGCTGGAGCTGTCAGAGGTGACTCGTTTTCTCTGAGAGAGACTGGTAGGTATGTCAACAATTCGCGACGACGTGGTTCCGCGAACGGCGATCACGACGAGTTGTGCTGTATTCCGGCTAAATCTCGATTCCGTTATTCGTATTTCTACTGATGATCTGTGCTGCTGCAGTGTGCGCCTCCTATAAACAGTAAAAGCAGTTGGAACGTTTCAAATCACCCGTCTGAAAAAAAACAAGAACAACGCAGACTGCAAGAATTGCATCAACTGTTTAATTGGGATTTTTATACGTGACAAAAAGTAGTGCTTAATTGTGAGGTGGAGGAAAACTGATACACGATTTTCATTTTTGCTTCTGGCAGAACAAAAATGTATCTAAGCAGTGCAGCTTTAATGTGTATCAGCAGCACGAAAAGATACAATGTAACCGATTTTCAACAAAGTGACAGCTGTATATTATTTTTTAAGATATGTCTGTACTTGTGTTACCTGTCTAGACACTGATTTTCTTTTATTTCTGTTTTTAGGTTTGGATGTGCAGCATTAGTTTTGTGCTGCACACAGAGTTGCATATGCAGTTCAGTTTCAGTCTTAACCTTTTTCAGTCTCCACAAAAGGGACTTTTTTTTGCAAACCACAAACAGGATTTCTCATGGTTTTCCTCCAACAATTGCTTATTTCTGAAGGCATGTTTGGACAGTCGTAGGTGTAGCTGCAAGTGTTTATTCATTTTGCTCTGGTTCATGTATTCGTTTCTGTTACTTTTGCACAGTTACTGTTACATGTTTGCAACTGGGAGCAGCCGATTAAAATCTCAAAAGCTCAAAATAATTACCAGAACTAAAACCCCGATTCCCAGAGGAGTGGAAGAGGGAGCTTCCATGGATGCAGGAGGAAGTTCAAACCGTGTCTTCCATCGATTGTGAGGCCCGCAGTCAGACAGAAATTTTAAAATGAGCAGTAAAAGCAGTTGGGGTTGATCAGCAGAGCTTCCCAAAAACTGATGGCGTCACATAGGACAATGGTACTGTGAAATATCGTCTCTGCTGCCCCGGTTATTGAGCTGTTTTTGTTTTTTTTGTTGTTTTTAATTCCCCAATTAGTGCATACAAAAAGAATACAGACTAAGAAACAGAGGCATTGATCTGTAAAGTAACAACCAATTAGATAAGAAAACAAACAACAACAAAACATTAAAACAACCAAGCAAACAATAAAAAATAAAAAAACAAAGAGGAGGCATTTAGGACAAAGGGAAAGCACAGAACATAGCCAAGTGATGTCACACATTTTGAAAAATTCAAAAATACTTTTACTGACCCCAAAGGGGAGGTTGGTTGTTTTTTGTTGTTTTTTTTTGGCAGTTTTGTAGCTGTTAGCAAGTCATGAGACACTCATAAAGCAACTTTCTTTTGTCAAACCAACATGTATCCCAAAAAAAAGTCATTACTTTGTATTCATCTATCACATGAAAGAAAGCTCATTAAATACATTTCCGTTTGTGTGTTACATGACAAAATGTGTGCGAGGTGAAGTGATGCGAATGTATTACCGTTTCCCTTAAAAAAGGCACAGCGCCGCATCGTGATTGTCCTCTGTGCTTCCAGGTTGCTGTTGCTGGCTGCAGAGTTGGCTGCGGAAGCTCCAATGCGACATCTGGCGGCCTGGGAGAAATGAAAGCGTCATGGCGTCTTGCTAGGTCGACTGCGTTGTTGTGAATAATGTCCTACAGCAACAGAGAACTGGTGGAGTTCTACATAAGCTACAAATTGTCTCAGAGAAACTATTCAAGGTCTCTCCTGAGGTCCGAGGTTGCCAGGGGCAGGACCAATTGGGACGGGGACCGGCGGGTCCCCAGCAATGGCCCGCTGGTCAACAGACGGGCCGGCTCCCCGCGGAAGCGCCGGGGCCCTCCCGCCGACGTCGAGGTCGTCAAATCGGTTCTGAAGGACGCGGCAGAGGAGTTTGAACGCCTCTACACCCAAAGCTTTAAACACCTCTCCTTGCAGCTGGACATCACCCCCGACACGGCCTACCACAGCTTCAAGACCGTGCTGGACGAGTTGTTCAAGGGCGGGGTCAACTGGGGGCGGGTGGTGGCCATGTTTACCTTCGGGGGGATTCTGTGTGTGGACTGCGTCCAGAAGAATATGAGTGAGCTGGTCTCCCGCATTTCCGAATGGATGACCACTTACCTGGACGAGCAGCTCAACCCCTGGATCCAGAGCCAGGGAGGATGGGTACGTCTCCACACCAACACGCCTCATCAATGACTTTAGAATATTATTCAAAGATCTCATCTAGTTCAGGAACTCCATCACCGAGTGAAACACATTATCCAGATTACCGAGACAAAGGTTGATGTTTTAGCTTTTAAAATGAGGGTATTTCATCAGACCAATAAAAAAAAAAAAAAAAATCTTAGTTTTAAAACGGAAATGTGAGTTTAATGGAAGAACTACATTTAATAGCTGCTTAAAGAAGGTTGTTGTTTTTGACAGATACTTTTAAAGCGGTAGTTTTATGTGAAATTGGCTTTTTAGTTTTACATCATGTTTTAATGTTATTCCCTCATCAAAAACGTACCTGGAGTGTTTCTTTTATTCTTTCATGTATGTTTAAGAAATCTTTTAATCTCCCAACCATTCAGCTGTGCGTAACGGCTGTTTGTGTCGAGCGCTGCCTTCGAGATGCAGTTCGTCTTCGGAGCTTCAGTTTCTAAGCTTCTTCATTACAGACCCTCCCCCACTTGGCTCCCTCAGACTAGCCAGCAGCAATTAGCAAACACCTGCCGAGGTCATTATAGGAGCTGCTGTAAAATCGTTGTTAAAGGGTTTATAGAGCAGCAGTGTTTTGATGACTCCCAGGAGGCAGTTTCAGAAAGGGCAGGAGTTTTTAAGTAGAGAGAGGCCCAACATAGTTACTTGATTATTTGACTATTTGCCTAGAAAATATGATACTGCCCCCTTAATGTGACAAATGAGGATGTTATATTTTAATTTATTGAACAATGAATCTATAAACAGAATAATTTGTATTTGCTCCCCTTTAGATTCAAGGGTTTTGGTTTTTTTTTCTTTTCATTTTTGTCTCACTTAAATGTTTCAAATCATTAAGAAAAAAACTATATCAAATATATCCTGAGTTAATACAAAATTTAAAAAAATCAGTTCTGTTTTAGCTAACCAATCCAAACCAACCTGGCATTTAGGAAAATAAAAGCCAAATTTTGTTGATCACGTTCTAACTCTCTGTCTGCTGTGTGTGTGTGTGTGTGTGTGTGTGTGTGTGTGTGTGTGTGTGTGTGTGTGTGTGTGTGTGTGCGCGTTTCGTAGGACCGCTTTGCTAACCTGTACGGCCAGGACGCCGCTGCAGAGGGCCGGAGGTTTCGGGAGACCTTGAACAAATGGCTGCTATTTGGTGTGGCTCTGCTGACCGGAGCTCTGACCGGAGTTCTGCTCGCCGCGTTTGTCGCTAAGAAACGATGAGCGCCCTTGCATGTCCGTCATCATGGCACACCGTGTGTAATGCTATGCCAACGCAAGTTAAAACAAAGTAGTTATTGTTTACATTCAAGAAAAAAATAAAAAAAAAACATAAAGCCCGATCTGCTTGTGCACTGAATGTTAGGCTGCAGTCAAGCAAACGGTAGAAGTATCTACGACTAATGTAGCTTCAGTGAGCTGTCATACTTCTCACTCTGCTTTTCTGGTTTCTTTTAACATGCAGAAGTGCATTTTTACTTGTTTAAGGGTCTTAATGTTCAGACTTGAAGTGCTTTAAATGAACATAAGCTATAAAAAAGACTGAGAAACATGCAGCTGGTTTGGTAAATTTGCTTTTTTTTTTTTTTTTCTTTCATATTGCCTTCTGTGCGTTTATCCAAGGACCAACTCTCATGTCTCTCAAACTGACAGCTGACAGTTTATATTCCCTCCACCCCACTGTGTAACATTGGAGTCTGTTTGTTGCCTGTACTGGAGTTTTAGGCATGCTTCAAAAATAAATATATTTATGTTTTTCTTGTGGTGTTGTTTTTGTGCGTGTGCGCTGCTTGTTGGCGAGGTTTCCTGAAGTACAATATGTTAAAACACTCTCAATCAAAAATGGCTTATTCTACAGAATTTTCAGTTAAGCGCATTTTGTACAAAAACAGAAATACAGCAAAAGATGCAAATAATTGCATCTTTTGCAAAAAATAGAAAATAAACATTTCATTGCCTTGGATGCAATTACATAACAATCAGAACCAGCTGGAGCAAAAACTATAAAACTTGAGTTTTGTCTAAAACATATTTATAAAGGTCTTTTATATGAAAAGTAAAATGTGTATGTGTTTAGGTATAATCACTGCTCTGAGAATGTTGAGTTTTTTCAGCAAGCGCCCTGATTTTGAGTGCATCCTGCAGCTAACGATTAATTGACTGAATTAGTTGATTATTTCATTAATCTATTAATCTGATTTATCACTTTATATCTGGAAAGTGTTTTAGCAACAATTTGCATGCTTTATATATATCATTGGGACATTTGGTTACAGTGAGATGAGTCAACTTTCTGTTAATTTGACATAAACACACAATAAATATAAATTAAGAGTGACTATTTGAGCTACAATTGAGGTGTTTTTAGCTTTCTAGATGCAGCAGAGGGAATGCAGATTTTTATATGTACATTTTGAAAAATCAAGATTTTTTTTCTTACATTTTCTTTTCATATGCTTGTTTGTGTTGGACAAACACCAAATAAGATACTCTGAATACAAGTGTCAGAAATGAGTGGTTTGAATATTTTTTGAGCTTCAGTTGTCAGGAGTAGTGCTGCCTCTGAGCCGCCAGAGGGCGCCAGCGCACCACGCGGTCTGAGCGCGACTTTCTTTACCCCGCTGTGCTGTTTATCGACATGCACTTTAAAAAGCCAACTTAAGAGTCACTGACAGCGTATGTGGCCGTCGTGAAGTTTTACAGGAAACGCAACTTTTAACCGAATAGTCACAGCCAGAATAAAGACATCTCTGCAGGTCCTCCCAGTCTGCTCGTGTGCAGCAACAGCAGCAGCAGAGAGAAGCTTTTCGCCACTAACGGATGGTTCTGTGAGTGAACTGGAGCGGGCCTGTGGTTGCTAATCTATCCCTGTCATTTGCTGCCATTTCCCCAGAGCAGGGCCGACAGCTGCTGCAGATAAACAGCAGATAGAGACAGTTGAGGAAAGGATATAAATTATGGATGTGACTTTTTTCTTCACATCTAGTGCCTCCTCAACCCCCTCCCCCTTCCCTTTTAGTCATTTTCTTGTGCTTTTCATTAGTATTATTTATTTATTTTTTTTTAGCATTATTATTATTATAAATTTTTTGGGATATTTCCAGGTAAGGTAATCCTTGCAGGTGTCTATGCCTCAGGGTGGTTTTTGAGGAAAGTAAAATTAAAAATAATCACTAGACTGAGAAGGTCATCTAACTTTATGCAACATGATTCCTGTCTCGGTGGAGAGTGAGACGGTTTGTTTTGTAACGGTTGACTGACATTTGCCAGCTCTAAATCAACAAAAAAAAGTCTTCATTACTTTCTTGGCGAAGAGTGTGGTCTCTGTGCGTGTGTGGGTGTGTGTGTGTGTGTGTGTGTGTGTGTGTGTGTGTGTATGGGTGGATGGTGTTGCCAGATGTTTGCTGATCTGTGTTCAACAAGATGAAACCAAATGTGTAAATGAAACTATTATTTCTCCTTGACGCCTGCAATGAGGCATGAAGCAAAACGTTCAGCCATACAGATTGAGAGCTGTCAGGATCCAATCACACCAGATTCAATCGGTTACTTAAAAAAAACACAAACTCCCCCCTCCCCACCAAACTCTTTGATAGCGATAGTCTTTTTTTCACGGACAATTACCGCAAAGTGTGTGTTTGTGTTTGTCACGTACAAAGCAACCCAGAGAGGCCCTGGCCGACTAACTGACAGGGAGGATGAGAGTGGCGGAGCCGGCAGCAGGTGGATGCTCTGGAGTCTGTGGCTGCGGTGATAACTTATCAGTCATCTTGCAGTCCTTACTGAGCAACCCCAGCCCTGCTGCACAGCATCAAGAAAAAAAGAAAAAAAAAAAAAACATACATCACACGTGCTCGCCTCAGTGCTGTGTTTAAAAGGCGTTGTTGAATCCCATGTATTCGACGGTGGCGGGATGTTTTCATGGCGATATGAAACCGTTTTTGTTTTTGTTTTTCGTGCCGCAAAAGTCGGCCAGAAACTTTGCCTCAGGACTCTAATCTAATCTTCTGAGACATGACCACAAGCGTGATCAACATGAAACAGCTTTATCTGCCTTATTGAGCTGGATTCCTCTTTAGAAACAATCACAGTGTAGCCATAGGTTTTCTTCTTGTTAAACAACCCTATAAATAAATGGAATAAAATTGTATGTATTGGGGACATAAAAAGAAAATAAGGTTGCATTTATTTGTTCTATGCAGCATTTTTGTGTCTGATAAGTAGAAATTCATTGTAAATTGTCTGGAAAACGTTTGGCTTCATAACTTTTGTTGCCAGCCTGTAGGAGGCTCGATGCATATTGTGGAAAAAGAAAGAAAAATTATTCTTGACGCTGACGATAGAAACACAAAGCTGCTACCAAGGGCCCAGAGATTTCACAGTTTTTGCTGTCTTTGATTGTAAAACAGCAGGATCCTCTAGCCATCCTCCATCTTTATAGTTTCTGGTCTTAAATTTGATTAGAAGTGACATTAAAAAGTCTTAAAATTGACTTGCTGAAACTTGCAGATGCCTTCGGTGCATTTGAAGAAGTGATTATCAGAGCAACTTTCTAGTAGACAGCTGATGGGTTAGGACTCAAAACCATCATTCACTTTGACAAAACCGTCTATTCCATGGGAAAAAAAGCAACTTCACATCATCCAGTCTGACTGAGGTCTGCATAAAATTTATTCGACACCATTCAGATTTTGTATTTTATTTGTGAATAAGAGGAAAGAAAACACACAACCTATTTCCTCCTTCACAATTATGCATCCCTTTACTGTATGTTAGCCTATCACAAGTACAAAAATAAAATAAAATTTAATAAATTCAGGTTTGTGGCTATATCAAAATGTAAAAAGTTGTTTAAGGGGTATGAGTCGTCACAATGATCTGGAAAATGTCACATTTAGACTGTCAGGTGTCTGATGGGAGCAAAAAAACATTAGTTATCAAAACAATCTTGAGAAAATGTTTGCTGTGAAGTTCAAAAGGTCACATCCAGGGGCGGATTTACAAGGACGAGGTCCCCTGGGCTGGAGCCAGTTTTGGTACCTTATCCACTTGAGAAAAAAAATCTCCCACTAGTTCAAATTATAACACAAGGCAGTCCTCTACATGACTTAATGCATGTTGTTCCTAAAAATGACTATAGCTTCTCAATTTTCAAATAGTGTTTATTTTCTTACAATTTAATGTACATGGTCCTATATGTTTTATATAAAGTACAAAGCAAAATATATATTCACTGAAAAAAAGTTTTTTTTTCTTGGGGAAAAAAAAAAAAAAAAGTCTTGGACCGCACCCCCCCGCCCCCAGAAAAAATTGGGGCCCTGGGCTACCGCCCTTTTAAGGCCTTTCTTCGGGGAATTTGGAGGTTTTCCCCCCCCAGAAGTCAGAAAACAACAAACAGCTGAAGACAGATGTGTTAATTTGGTCCACACAGCAAGAATGTGCTGATATTTGCTTACCTGCTAAGTGTGTGAAAATCAGAATGAGGAAGAAAGAAGCAGAAAATCCCTGGACTGGAACGCTGACACAGCGTGACTCAAGAATACCCTGCTTGTTTCTCTAAAATGCTTTCATTACTCAACACTTTCAGCTTGACACAATAATATTACCAAAGTGTCTGATCTTTGGACGCAAGCAGGGCAAATAAGAATGGAAAATAGAAAATGGTTTCACATAAAAAGTCGCCTTCAGCGACACGATGGAGAGAATCAAAACACGCCGATCAATGCGTGTCAGTGAGACAGACGCCCAGTTGTTCCTCAACGGGCAAAAACTGGCAGAAGCATCAAACCAGGTGTAAGTGTTGCACTTTAGTTGAGTGTTTGTCACTTATGCGGAAAAGGTGGCTGTGGGACAGGTTATTTGCATAGCGACTTTGTACAATTACACTGTCAAAGTGGATCAGTGGCCGCACAAAGGCACCACTGTGTCTGCGTGGAGGAGGACAATGCCTGCACACAGGAGGCAACACTTTGGCCAGGCCACAGCGCTGCTGCGGATTCAAATGACCTTAAACAAAACCCCTCGCCAGTCAAGCATTTAAAGTCAAACATTTTATTCTTCTCTCTGCAGCTTTGGTGCAGTTAGATCACGTATGCAAATACATAACAGAGAGCCGTGAACATTAAAACTCCTGTGTAACTTCACATTATTTAACCTGAAGCAAACGCTGGCAGTAAATCAGACGCTTGTTTTGTATTTACAAAAGGAGTAAATCTGTCATCGGTGTGATTACATGTGCAGTCACCTCCGTGGAGAGATTTTTATCTGGGTGCGCACGCCAACATGTGTCAACGACAGATGCGATTAAAAAAATAATGAAAATACAGTGGAAAAAAAAAAAAAGAATCATCATTTATGTACAAATCCTACGCTAGACGAAGGAGGAAGCACGCGCTGTCTCTGCCGCAGGGTCACACCAGAGTGGGCACCATGCCGGAGTTGAGGTGGTGCGCGTAGGGCAGGCCGGCGGAGGGGTGCAGCGGGGTAGGGGTGGGGAGGAGATGCGGCGTGTGGCTGTAGGTCAGCAGAGTCCCGGGGCCGAGGGAAAAGGGCCCACCGTTGTCGTCCAGGGGAGGCGGCTGGACTGCGTCCGAGTACGGCTCCAACATGGCGGCCTTCTTGCTTTTCTTGTTCTTGTTGGAGACTTTCCGGTTGCGGGTCTGGATGCCTTCCTTCTTCATGGTGAGCGGTCGGTTGACCTGGGGAGCAGACGAGGGCAGTTATGACACAAATGTACCCCACCAGGATTCTTTGTCGGGTTGGAAATGTTGCTTTGACTTCATGTGGGGCCTCAACAGGGCCGGCCCGAATCTTTCTGGGGCCCTAAAAAGATTTTGATTTGGAGGCCCCTAGTACCAACATCTCCCCACCAGGTGCTTCATCATTCCTATGCTACACTATCTGTGCAACCTATCTTTAGCGTCATTCATAATTTGCTTATATCATGCTAGTGTTATTAAAGCTATAGTGGCTCAACTAGCTGAGCTCTCAAAGCTAGCTGAGCTAGAGTGGCTACAGCCTTTCCTCTGCCTACATCCCCCAGAATGCTATGCGGTACTGGAACGGAAATCAGTAAAATTATTGAATTCTATCAGACGTATGATCTCCTGATGTTGATCATGTCTAATGCGATTATTAATTTATTGCCAAGGCGTACGTGGCATATCGACAATTTGACAGAAACAGTGAATTTGCAGTAAATAATTCAATAAAGTTTATTCTCTTGTTTTTGTTTTGGGGTTTTTTTGCAGTGCAAAAACACAAAGTCTTACCAAGTATTTGTGTCTAGTTTCTAGTGCAAATATCTTAGTATACTTAAGACAGGACAAAACTAGCTTACAACAAGTAACATTTCAGGAGCTCATTTAAGTCAATAATTCCTTAATATTCATGAAAAAAAATCTGAGTTACTTTGGCAGATTACTTCTCTTATAACGCGACAATTTCCCATGTCATAATTAAAGTACTCTGCAAATAGAATAAGTATTTTTTTCCCCATCAATATTATGGAATTTTTGACTTAAAACAAGCTCCTACGCCTTTCAGAAATGTTACCCGTCACTTAGTTTTGCCTCATCTCAAGTCCACTCATTCATTTCCACTCCAAGCTAAACAAAAGTACTTGGTAAGATTTTGGCTTTTTTGCAGTGTGTGCAAATTGAAAGACGTAACCTTCATCATGTCTTCTTATGTAAAAATAAACAGCTGCCATTAAAAAATAAAATGGTAAAACTGACGTAACGGCCCGAAGCAGCCGCATGGCTCGCTTCTGCCTCGGGCCGCCTCTGGGCCTCACGTTGTGCAGTTTGAAGTAGAGTCCGCAGGCGTTGCACACGGGCTCCCCGCTGGCGTTGCGTCGCCACAGCGTCGTTGTGCTGGTGTGACAGTTGGCGCACACGGTGCCCGCGCGCTTGCTCACGATCTGAAACACGCGCGAGGGGAGAGTTCGGGGGGGGGGACAACAACACGACAATTAAGCTTTTCGCAGCAGCAGGTGTGCTTAGCATCTCCGAGAAGGAGCGAGTCCCACCAGTCTCTTCTTGGGCCGGATGAGAGGTCGGTTCTGGCCGTTCATCTTGTGGTACAGACCGCAGGCGTTGCACAGGTAGTGTCCGGTACCGTCCCGGCGCCACAGGGGCGTCGCGGTGGCTCCGCAGTTTACACACTCTCTGGCCTCTGTAGGAAATGAACAAAATATGTGTAAATATATACATGTATAACAGGAATGGTCCCTGGCTTTCTCTGGCAGATGTTTTGGGCTAGCTTACACTTCGCGTCGACTGAAACTCAATTAAAAGTTTTGGCAACTAACGGCCGAGACAAGCCGCCTTCCTGCAGCTGCTCTGACGAGTCGAAATGGAAACGACTAACAACGTTTCTGCTTTTCCTGAAAATCTCCTTTGGTTTATCGATATAAATCTGTTTGCCGTAATTAGCGTTGTGTAGAAACTCCTGCGCGATGGTTACAGCCTGAGGACTAAAACCTCCATCCTGCTATTGCTGCAGCCTGTGGCCTTTTATTGACACCCTGAAGTGATTAGAGTTTATTAAGGCTCCTATCTTGTTTCCCCATCAACTTGATGCAATCACCTTGGCTTCAGTAAGTGAACAGCTTTTTTAAAATTATTATTACCAAATGGTAAGTTTACCATCTTAACTAGGATCGAGTTAGAAAATATTTAAGTGAATTAGAGTTTTTCTGTATGATTGAATTGGATAGGTTTATTTATACGTTTCTTTATAACTGGATATGAATTAGATCTGTTTGTCTTTTAAAATTCTTTGAGACGACATTTGTTAGAAATTTGAACCACACAACCTGAATTAAATTGCTGCTGTGCACTGTCAAGTCAGCTGGCTGTAAGGAGACATTTGTTGTACTGCTGACAAAAAAGACGAGGCTGTTTAGTTCCAAAAAGAAAAAACAAAACCCTGGTTTCAATATATGCGTTTAAATTTGTGTATTAAAATCATATTAAAAATAATGAATTAACATCATTTTAACTGAAATAACTGTTTCCTTCGAAAATTTAAAGTAATTGTTATCTTTCATCGATTTAACATTCTGTTTAAAATTTTGGTATAAATGTCATGAAACTGGTGTTTTTACATAAGGAAGTTTTCATACAAATCCAACAGTGGTGTTCCTAAGAGGTGGCCAAGAGGGGGGCAGCAACCAGAAGAAAATTGACAACCGCTAAGTAGGTATTAAACACACTTCAATTAAACTCACTATTCCGTACGAAATTTTTTTTATTATTGATTTGATGCAGTATTTCACTTTTAAATGTCATATTTTCGTTAAGTGAAAGGGAGAAATTGTCATAATTAACAGAAATTTAGGCTCACAAACAATATATACATATGTACTGAGTTTTCTGTGCCGGGTCTCACCTGGAGTGGTCGGCCTCAGCTTGTTGCGGAGCTTCGGCGAGTAGGACGGGCTGATCCAGGCGCCGGCGCTGGAGTAGAGGGCCGGCGAGCCGTAGTCCTGCGGCCCGCTCATGTACGAGCTGTAGGGGCTCAGCATGTGGGCGTGCGAGTGCGACGAGGGTGTGTACATGCTCCCGGCGGCGGGGGTCAGGTTCAGAAAGTTGCTGCTGACGCCGGAGCCACCCAGGGGGCTCAGACGCTCCGCTTTGAGAGCCTCCAAGAGACGGGGGCTCTCCCTGCCCTCCTTTCCGGGGGAAGGGTATCCGTCCCTGGAGGCGGTGAAGGAGGAGACCATCCCGGGGGAGTAGAGGGAGGTCGGGGTGTGCGAGTGCAGCGGCGTCTTGGTGAGCGGGCTGCCGCTCCAGGTGGAGGCCGCGGGGCTGTAGGGCGAGCTCAGTGGGTGGCTTGGGGGCCCATCCAGGAGCTGGAGGTTACTGAGGAGGCCTGGGGAGGTGTACACCTGCCGGACTTTAGACCACACAGAGAAACAGGAATGAAATCACCAAGTCTGAGTTTCAGATCAGTGGCCTTTTAAATAAGTTCTTGTGGGCCTCCACCGCAGCTCAACAAAGGAATAAATTTAACTGTTTAGAGAATTAGACTTTTCTGAAAAAAGGGAATTGAGCTCCAGCTTTAAAAAAATCGTTCATTTGTTACATTTCATCAAATTAAGTTGTCTAACTTGCTTTATTTACGTTTGTTTAACATGGCAACTTAATGCATTTACTTCAGTTGATCACTTGTAACAAATTAACTCAATTTCTTTTAAGTTGAATCTCCCGTTTTGTTTTTTCAGACGAGGTCTATTTTAGGACGAGGATTTCATCTACAAATTTACATCTCAAAGGGAAAATATTAAGCATAACGCAAAGTGCTTTTTTGTTTTGTACCATGGTAAATATTAGAGAAAACAGATTTGAACATACACACTCATTTACTTGGCTTAACAGCAAGATTCTTAAAGGAGCTTCTTATTTTTATTTTTTGTTACTAGGAATAGATTAAAATATTTAATAACCAAAAAAAGAATAACACTTTATTTGAATGACATCAAACTGCCATAAACACGAAGTCTTGATGAATGTTTACGACCGTTGTTGTTATGTGTAATTCAGTAAATAGTGACAGTTTTAGTGCAACTTTGCATTAAAAGTGTCACTGTTTACTGCATAACAATGTCATTATTATATACTGAATAATAATGAATCTTGTTATTTAGTGAATTGTATTAATCTACGACAGAATTTTTAAATTAAATTATTATTTAATAAATTGAACAGTAATTTGCTGAATTAAATATAAATATTAATATACTGAATTCAGTTAATGTTAGATGATATTAATGAAGTTAATATTAACTTAGTTCAGTAGATTAACTAAATATCAAACGATAGAAAGAAACCTGCATTGTTCAATGGAAAAACCATTTTGTTTTTGTACTCAACAAAAAAGTGTCATTCTTTACCAAATGGCACTTGATGACCTCTGTCATCAACATTCATATAGACTTTAACACCCATCCAATAAATGTCAGCATTTCTTTTATGAAGACAAACATCTGAGACTTTTTCTTCACCCTCACAATAATTTTTGTATTTTTTCTTTTATTTACTTTTTTCATTAAATATTGTTATTTATTGCTGGGTAAGTAAAAAGCACTTATACCAAAATTATTTTTGCATTTGTAACTCGGGGACGGCCGCTGAGTATTTGCCCTTGGGGCAAACTGCCTGGACGTTCCCCGGTTCAGAGGATGGCGAGGGATCGCGGGCGCTCACCGGAGCCATGTCTGTAGCTGGACGGCGCCCGGCTGTGGCTCGGGTTGGGGAAGAACGAGGAGAGCCCGGCGTAATCGGCGTCTGCGGCTGAGAAAAAGGCCTCTCCTTCTTCCCCGGCGGTCAGCAGGCCCGGGTCAGAGGGGAAGCCGGCCAGGGGGTCGGAACTGAGCAGGGTGGGAGACGCCCAGTGGGACTGGTCTGACGAATCCTCCATGATCACTTTCACCCTGAAATGAAAACACAGATCCATCACTCATCCTGACACTCTGCTCTGCCGATGCAGGCGATTCTGATCGAGGCAGATAAGAGGTCATCGCCGGGCCCCATCGCTTGCGAACACAACAAACAAGTGCAACTTGAAGTTATCAGAGACGGGATCTCTCGACAGCAGGCTTTTTCAAACTTCCTTTTCTAGGATCCTCATTTGACTGTGGCTGAAAGTAACAACTATAAATAACCGGCACTTTAAAAGTAGTGATGCAGCCAGTGACCGAACGGTTACTAAGTGGCCTTGAGGCGTAATAGGTGTGCCGGTTGGAGGTAGGCTGAAGAAATGCCCAAGGGGAACGAAAAACACAGAAAAAAATGGGTTCCGTTTCTTTTTCTTCTTCTTTTTTTTTTTTCATAAACAGAACGCCTCAGAGAACGACAGAAAATCATTTATTTTCAAGAATATGAAAAGTGGTTAAAGTAAGAAATATCACAGTCATGGTAAAAGTCAGTGTCAATGAGGATCTTTACAGGAAAGAGAAGAGGGAAGAGAAGTGGCTGATAGCGTGAGATAAAGTCTGAGAAAATCTGATATGATCCCGTTATTATAGTTCTGAATGCATCCATCTGCAACGATAAAGTCAGAAACACGCAGGATGAAAATAAAAATCTGATCTGACTAATAGAAATCTGAAAGCAAAAGTGTGAAGACGTCTGACGGCAGAAGCCAGGAAGAAGTTTCACATGAATACATTTAAATGCGACTTCATAATTACAAACACACAAATCATCCTAACCTGAGCATTAAGTGCTTAATGTGTTTTTTTTGTTGTTTGTTTGTTTTGTTAAAATTTACTTAAGCCACTTTTCCTAACTCGATTTAGAAACAATATGGAGGAAAACATATTTGAAAAAAAATTCCATAAAATAGATCCTTTTAATTAAGTGGAAACGTCAATACTTATTGTTTCATTAAAAAGTTTTCGCCTCAAAATGAACTTTAACCGTGATGCCAAAAGTGGCCAATCAGAAGCGCATGAATTTTTTAAATATCTCTTTTAATAAATAAAATTGAAAAAAATGACCAAAACAATTAACGCGAGACAACTGGAGAACATCAGTCCAACATGAGATGAAGTGGTCACCTACCAGAGTGGATGCTCACAGAATTTCTACAACCCAGCGGAAAAAGGTCCAGTTCAAGTCGACCAACCGACGGACTGATTGACTGACTGACTGACTCGCTTCAGGCTGATGGCTACAAGAGCAACTTCTTCAACCAGCAGCAAAGTTTAGGGCTTACGAGTCCGTGGGAGGGGTTGGAGACAACTTTTTTTTTTTTTTGACAAGACACACCTCTCTGGTCCACAGAGAAAGAGCCTGCAAGATGGCAGATGTTACATATTTTCAGCTATGAGAGAGAGAGAGAGAGAAAGAGAGAGGGAAAAACAAAATCACGTTTGACCGTGTCATTTATTTACGAAATACAAATATCGCCGGTGGGTTTGTGGCCCTGGAAGGCCGTTTTAAATCTTAGTTCCTCTGCTCTTCCTTTATGTCCCTGCACGCCGCTTGCGTTGCATTGATAACGGCCGAGCATCTCGGATGATTTCCACCACAAATTAAAAAAAAGCGCCAAACCATGGCTGTTATCAAGGTGCTCCAGGTGTCGGACGGAAACGCCGGGTGAGACAGGGTTTATTTAGGTGTGGTACTCAGACGCGTCGAGGAGCAGGCCGTCTCCAGGGCCCGGCAGGGAGCGCGCGCGCCATGGAGAGGCCCTCCTTTTCTTCTCTTCTCTTTTTTAGAGTCTGTTGACGAAATGTGCATATAGGCCCAGATAAGAGCGAGCCCACATGGAAAAAGAGTTTGCGAGGTATTTGAACAAAGCAGAGGGAAAAAATGCAAAGACGCAATTTCTTTGTGGTCCGGCCAAGCTTGGAGTGGAAGCGCAGTAATGCAAATCGGGGAAAGAGCAGCAATCATATGGGAGAGATATGGTATGGACACGGCCTGGCAGCGCACAAGCCCGACACTGTGCCCGGTCATTTGATAGTCAAAACAGCTCCCCAAATTTCCTCTCTCTTTGTTCATTTACAGTTTTCAGGGAAATCAGGGGAGAGAAACAGTTAGGCAGAAATGAGATGAAGGCTGATCATTTTCTAAGCCTTTTAAGAAACCACAGCGGTTACAGGATTGATTCCTGATAACCTGCATCAGTTAGCCCAGGTGCAAATCGAAACATGGGGGTCATGGCAGCCGCAGAGGGAAAAATTCATCTCTGTAAATTTTCCATTCCTGGGAACAATTGTTCAAGTAGGAAACGCCCGCCATAAAGTCAACAGAAATAAACAGAGGAGAATAGCAAAGGTCAGTGAGGTCAACCTCGGAAAACTTTTACCTTTTTAATAGGACGCTCAGGTGAAGTGCTTGCTTTTTTCTTGTGGAAGCTTTGGCTGGATCTAATAGAGGTAGAAGCTAAATGGTTATTCATTTTACTAGCAAAGTAAAAATATCACCAACGTAAAGCGAGGCATAACACCCATGTAAAAGTACAACAGCTGGTTCTTTTAGGGGGACTTTTAGTACTTCTGGAAAAAGTTGGCTTTAACCATTTACAAGGTAAATACACTGGTAATTACTGTGACATAGAGCTATTAAGCCACAGAGAATATACAGACTAAAAGAAAAGTTCATCAGAAAACCAGCATTTACGTATGGGGCCCATTTGGATAGGAATCGACCTGAAAAATTCGCATAAAATGGATGGAGTGAAGGTTAGTGATGACCCCAAGGTAACATGGAAAAGAGCCCGATAACACAGATGTGACGTGGGTCAAAAATGTCAGCCAATGTAAGACAGTTGCTAATTTGTCCTACATTGGGTGAGACGATGTAAAACAATCTTGGAAATATAATTGGACAGTCCCTGTCCTTCATCCAGGATCTGTTTCAGAGGTTTTGTGAGGACAGACTTCCAAATGTTGTCAAAAACTTGAAGCAGTTTTCATCAAGCAAATAACACCACATCATCAAATGCTGAGACCCTGATTGTCCCCCAGCTTTCTGTCTTCGTCTGTTTGAGATTTCATCACTGTGTGGTTTCTGTTGTTCAGCTAGTTAATGATTTTTGAGCGTTTATATCACAGGTGTACTGCCCACAAAGGGTCGCCAGCTGGTGTTGCTCATGAGGTTTTTGTATTTAGTCAACCAAATAGGTCCAATACAGGAAGCCCATTGGAAGCTAATTCAACTCCATTCGGCCCCGATACACACGTTTAGTGTGTAAGGAGCGCAATAAAGATGATGAAGATTAACAACCCAAAGTCTGGTACTTCCTCATGTAGGAATAACATTCAATCCAACTTTTTTCTGTTTCACTTAAAAAAAGAAAGAAAAAACTGCAGGAAATGCAAAGTGCTGCGCTCAGTCACAAGCTAACGGCTAGCAATGTCGGCTAATAACAGGCTTTCATGTATTTAACCCTAAACAAACAAATCACAATCAAAAGTTTTACAGCACTGAGTGAAATACCGAAAGAGATACAACCATCATTTCCACTTGAAAGATGTTAAACATGGGAGGATAAGAACTTTCTTAATTCTGCATTAAGAATTCCCAATTAGAGATGTTGTTTATCCAGATTATTCAAATTATTGTCCAGAATTAGCATCTTCATAGCTTGCAGGTAAGATGAGATGCATGCTGGGTAGGCTCGATAGGCACTGTAAAGTGTTTGCTGTAGAAGTCTTCCTTATTTACCGACTCGATTTGGTCTGCTTTCCCGCTAAGGATGGCTGTGTCAAAATGAAATGGGACTGAGCCAAGCTGCTCGCTGAGCACATCGGCTTACGTGGCTGTTAGGAGGAGGCGTGACGGCGCTGAAGTCTGCGCCGCAAGCAAGGACAGCTGGGCAGGGACGGGGCGGCCTGCGACGCCTTGATAAGCACTTATCAAGATGAACGGAGGAGGAGGCCGGGAATTACAAGTGGCGCAGTCGCGGGGCCCGCAGGACCCTGCGGCCTCGGCCTGGTCGTGCCGTGTGAGTCGGACTCACAGTGAGAGTGGCACTTGTGCAGCGTGGCCCGTCAGATGTCAGTGTTTCCTGCTTGCACTCTGAAGTGACATTACAGTGTGAAGTACAGGACAGTTGGGGGTGGAGGGGTGGGGGATGCTGTTTGAGCCGGTCGTAACTCGGGTGACGGATGGCGTTGTGTGTCACCACTGGACTTTGATGGCAGCCTTCAAATTCCCAAGAAACGGGCTTCTGTGAAGGCGGTGGTCTTATCTCTTTGGTGCAGGACTGCAGCAGCAGTGCTATACCCAGGAGCGCTCTCTCTCTCTCTCTCTCTCTCTCACACACACACACACACACACTAACACACACAAACTGTCCTCACCATCACCAAACACTTTCAGAGATGAGCTGCCTCCTCCATGCTGATCTTGGCATGTGAGGTGACATTTTTAGCAGCAGAGGAGCGTGAAAGTGTTCCTCTGACTAATAAAGTTAGCTTGTCACTTCGCTGTCGTAACTCTTTCCACTCTTGAGTTCATGTAATCTCACCATACACAGATGTGTAAAGGTGAAACTATTACCACTTGTGACTTTTCCCTCCTAAATGTCCTTGCTGTTTGGAGTTAGTTTTTGTTACTGTAAAGCTCTCGTGAGCATTTTTGTTGTTGACGTTGTTGCACGGATGCTGGTGAAATCTTTTCTTTTTCCTTTTTGCTTGGGGTTATTATAGCGCTGCCTTGCTAAAGTATTTATTCGTATTTAACTTCTAAAAAATGTCACTTTGCAGTAACAAACCTCTTTCTTTGAGATTTTCTGTCATAGAGCAGCATAAAGTCAGATGGGTTCCTAGAGATGACGGTGTGAATCTCATGGACCAGTGATACTGTGGTCATTTTGAAGGCCGGGTTTTCCAAATAAGATGATTTCAGTTTTGGTTTCGTTCAGATTAATAGCCATATTTGAACATTTGTGAGGCGCATCTGTAAGGGCTGAATCGCAGTGTGGCCAGAATAGATAAATACATTTGGATAGCAAAGCAGTGAAAGGCAGTGTTATATTGTATAGATGTTGTGTTAAGAATGAAAAAGAAGTGGATCTAGAATGGATCCCTGAGGAACCCCGAAGTCAAGATGGGACAGGACTGAACTGCCCAGAGCTTAGGACACTGTTTGAAACCATAAATCTGGCTCAAACGTTTCCATAACCTCCTCCAAGATCTCCAAATTGTTTGTTGTCTAACAAGCCTGTGAGGCTTTCACAGAGCAGCTGCATTCACACAGCGATTGAATTAGCACAGATGGACTTTATTTATCGTTCTGGTGGTTCTAAAAATACTGAATTTGATTTAGGGGCATCAAAATAAAGGTGGATGAACATAAGTGGACATTATATATTTCCTCATATTTATTTAGATAACCATTTTCCTTCTCTGTTTACAATAGATAGTACTTTGTTTTGTCATAAAATCACAAGAACATATGTTGAAAAGAAGTAAATTTAACTGAAGAGCAGGAAGTTTAGATACAGTTACAATAGAATTATTCTTGTATATATATATATAGTTTTTACTTTTAAAAAAAATCTATTTTCATCTATTATTGCTGCAGTATTTTTAAATTAACTGGACTCACTTCACCTCCTGCATGGTGTGTGGTTGGGAAAATTGCGACAAAGCGAAATGACTGTAAAATGTTGGTTTTGTTGTGGGGGATGTATTGTACCGTTGGTGTCAGTAAAATTCAACTAAAACCCAAAACTACTGTGGTGAAGTATGAAATTCTAAATGCAGAAACTTTAAGTGGAGTCAAATACACCAGAGGAAAACACCTGACACGGTCAGCAGTGATGGAGACCTGCAGGCTGAACGGAAGCATCTGCCGCCCCCTGGTGGCGAGTCAAAGTGATTCACTGCCTTTCCGCAGGGAGTTCCTGATGAGGTTCTGTGATGGAGGGTGGGGACACGGTGCATGACGTTCACAAATATATAGAAGCATTATTGTTTTCTAACACATCATTTTTTACCTTTTGGTAAAAAAAAATAATAATAAAAAAAATGCACATCTTTGTTTTTGTGAATATAAATATATTTTTGATACAGATTTTCTTTGGGCACAACACAATTCATTTCAATATTATCAATTTAAAAAAAAAATGATTCAAACTTGAAATTCATGCGCGTTTTTGTTGCTAATTATAGTTACCAAATAATTACATCGTAACTTTCTTTGCTTCAAACATAAGACCAATAAAATACAACTTTTAATGTTATGTTGCATTGATAAGGTGACACTGAAATGAATTTGAACTCAAAAGGTTTTTGCTAAAGGAGAAAGTTTAGAGTGCTGTATCCAAGTTTGCTATTTGGAAAGTTGAGTGGAAGGAAAAACTGAAATAGAAAAAGGTTCACGTGCACTGAGGGACAAATAACTGCAGCGTTGTCTGTAGTGTCTTACCCGGGCTAAGGAGGGGAAGGATCTGTTCGGCGGTCCAAAGTCATCTTCTCCAGACGATGAGTGAGTTTTGCTTTTCGGAAAGCATCCCAGGTCCCAGTCTCCAGTGATGATTTGGGTTGCCAACTTGTGTTGGTCCGCTGGGTTTTATCAAAAGCGGCATCACTGTGCTCGACTGTCAGAAGTAAGATGAGTGGCAGAGAAGTCTGTCACATCTGTCAGGGAACAGCACCTTCACATGCATGCGTTTCTTAAAAAGCCGCTTTAATATTAAAATTAATCAAATTATCTGAGACCTGTAACCATCAAAATGAAGAGAAACATGTATAAAAAAATAGTTTTTCTAACCTCTGTTTACTAAATCTGCATTAAAATTAGCTGCATTTCTAACCAAGTTACTGATGTACAAAACATGTCTAATGTTCAAATCTACTCAAGTGGGTCTGTGATACGTCTATGTTTTTGTATTTTCTGTCTAAAAAAAAAACCCAACAAACTTTTAAAGGTCAAAGGTGAGCCATGAGTCAGCCACAGGTGTTTATCAAATGATGCCTTCAAAAGCGTAGGATTTTCCCACACTACAGCCCTTTAATAAACGTGCAGAAATTAACACAATAAACAATTATGGTAATTGACCAAGTAAGTTCATATTGCAGTGGTAGAATGAGGATTACGCTGATGTTCTTGGCACAGTGTAAATATCATAGTAATATATAACAATTATTATTATTATTATTATTATTATAAGTGCTAAGGCTTTGGGTTCATTCCCTAATGCACAAAATATTTTGTTTATAAAAACACGTTATCATAAAATCGATAGTTGACTAAAAGTGCTACATTTTTATTTATCTTTTGTTCCTGTATTTTGTATATTATCGCACTGTTTCAAAGTCCGGTAAGATATTTTGGAAAAAGAAACAAAAACACAATAAAAGGTTTGATGAACGTCGCTCAGGCCTGATCGATGACAGCTAACCCATTGGCGAATTTCACGAGCAGCACCTGAAGGCGTCACCGCGCGCCGGAGCTCGAGAGTCAATCTGGTCTCAGGATGGAAGAGGAAAACACCGCCGTCACCCTGAAGACGATCCTCATAGGAAACTCCGGGTAACTTTCGGTCGCTGTTCTCACGCTGAAACGTTCCGACTCAGTTCGGTTCACAGCTCGAATGTTTCGTTGTCGCCTGTAAAACAGCTGCGCGTAGTTTGCAGGTGTTTGAACAACTTCTTCCACTTTTTGACCGCTTTACACGTCGCGTGACGCACAGGAGGAGTTAAATGGGTCTGGTGACGAGGAAAGAGTTCAGTTAGAGCAGGGGTGGGCAATCCTGGTCCTCGAGGGCCAGTGTCCTGCAACTCTTGGATGTCTCCCTGGTCCAACACAGCTGAATTAAATAGCTGAATCACCTACGAAGTGCAGTCAAGTTCTCCAGAGTTCTGCTAATGACCTCATTATTTGACTCAGGTGTGTTGCATTAGAGACACATCTAAAAGTTGCAGGAGACCGGCCCTCGAGGCCTGGAGTTGCCCACTCCTGAGTTAGAGGATATTTCTAATTTATATTGCGTGTGTGTGTGTGTGTGTGTGTGTGTGTTTACACAGGGTGGGAAAATCGTCCGTCATGAACAGATACGTGGATAACCGCTTCACCAACATGTACAGAGCCACCATAGGGACGGACTTTTTCTCCAAAGCGGTCAGGATAAACGGGAACACGGTGACCCTGCAGGTTGGTGTGTGTGTCACAGTGAAATGCATCAACCTTCATGACTGGCAGGAAGCCTGGTGTTTCCCCCCCCTCTCTCTCTTTAGATCTGGGACACAGCGGGCACAGAGAGGTTCCAGTCTCTGGGAACGCCGCTGTACAGAGGGAGCCAGTGCTGCATGCTGGTGTTTGACGTCACGTCCTCGACCAGCTTCAGCGCCTTGGAGATGTGGAGGAAGGAGTTCCTGGTCCAGGGCGAGCCTCAGGATCCGGAGGACTTTCCCTTCGTTGTCCTGGGCAACAAGACGGACCTGGGCAACCGGGAGGTCGGTCTCGACTCGTTTGCAGACTTCCTTCCGTTTGTGTATCTGCCGGCAAGTTGGGTTGGATTTTATTCAGGGGCAGCGCACTGAAAGGGGCTCAGTGTTAGAGGCGGCATATCAATTCCAGCTTGAAGGTCGATACTTTAGCTCTTGAAATTTTGAACTGCAGTTTCTCAACTCTATGGTAAAATTTCTTTTTGCCTTGATTTATTCTATAAATTCTGTCCTGTTTCAGCAAAAGAAATTCCAAGGAAAATAAAAGGAAACCTAAGGGCTGAAAGTGTTGCTGATAGTGTTGTATTTTCCTGATATCTACTCAATACCAAAATATCCAGTATCGCACGCTGCACTTTTCAACTTTGCTTTGAAAAGTGAATTTTTGACACTCCATCACGTAAAATAGTTCATCCGTTTTTTGTAGGAACTTTTGAGCATTGAGAGCAGAATCGATCCGAACGCTCTACTCCAAACTTTCCTAGAACCCATCCCAAATACGAAAGACGTACAATAAGCTCTATAATCTCTACACTATTCCAGATTGTGAAATGCTTCATCTGCCGTCCAGGTGTCTCGCAGGAAGGCGATGCAGTGGTGTGAAGAAATCGGGGCGGAGTACTTTGAAGGAAGCGCCAAAGAGGACCTGGACATGGAGAAGCCATTTTTAAGAGCCGCAGAGCTCGGCCTCCAGCAGGTAAATAAAAAAAACAAAAAAAAAAAACAGAAGCAGACCCGAGACACAATCTCTGTTTAACATGTTTATTTTTGATGATAAAAGATACATTACTCCCTACAGTACAAAAAACACACATTGGAAAATACAGGACATTTCCAGATAACCTGCGAACAGCCGAGAGAAACTCGCAACACCTGTGAGTGCTGATAAGAGAGCACTCGTCCCGGCGTGGGAAGGAAAGTTCGGAGACCTCGGCACTGCTGATGATGACCTATCTAACAAGGGTGCAAAAATAAGTGACCCGGCAAAGGTACTGTGGAAGGAAAGGACACAATTGTATACCACATGGAGAGAGGAACAAACTCATTAAATGTTTTTTTTGTTGTTTTTTTTTTTTTTTTTTTTTTTTTTTTTGTTTTTCTGTTGAGAACCTTCAGCTTTATGGTCTAACTTAAGGCATCACTACTAAAATACACAGCTTTTTTTTGCATGCATGTCTAGTTTCGTTTAACAGACACACCGACACGCACAAAAATTATGAATGCAGATGAAGAGAAAGTTTCTAGAAAGAAATCAGGAGAAAATCCCAACCTGAAGCCACGGCGGCAAGTGGAGGGGCCTCGGCTTTTTGACGTTCGGGGCCTTTTTTTGTTTCATTTTGGGTTTTTTTAATTATCGTCACCAACTGGATCTGCCCTTTTACACGGAAGATCTCCGTTCATGCCAGATAACTCCTCCCTGTACATGTTTGTACTGATGGACCTAGCAGGATTTCACTCCCTACATTGAATCAGCGGCAAAAAAAACAACTAAAAAATAAAGAAAATAAAAAAATCAGAACAATCAGGGAGACTATATATATTTATATATATATTTATATATTTGCTTCTTTTATAAGTAAAGACACAAAAGGCGATCAAGTGATGACCCAACATGTAAAAACAGTTTGTTACAGGTAATTATATAAAAGGCCAAGATGTTTGTTTTGTTGTTTTTTTTTCTGTGTGTGTGTGTGTTTGTTTTGTTTGTTTTTATTCTTGCTCTATGAACGAACTAATTTACAAGTGAGTAACACTCCGGCTGTAAGCGGCATTCCCATTCAAAAACAAACAAACAAAAAAAAACAAGTAGCTTAGCACACCATCTGTGGTCTGAAATACAGAGCCTTAGAGAAGGGAAAAAACAAATTAAAATTTATTCAGTTGATTCACAGACATTAATAAAGGTGTCACGGGTTGGGAGGGGGATGGATCTACGGAATACATGTAGCCATTCTACAAAATTAAAAGATTCATGAGCAGAAGAAGCAACAACCGACCGGGCAGGGGAGGAAAAGTCGGGAAAGATGCGACGCCGACTTCACTCCCCTCCACCCCCCGCCTCCCTTCCAACCCGGGAAAATTTGTGTTTGGCAAACAAAGCAACACAAGCATCAAGAGTAAACAAAGTAAAAAAAAAAATAAAAAGAAAAAAAATAAAATAACTCCTCTCTCTGGGTCCACTTCAAGGTTCCCTTCAGTCCTACAACCTCTGCGGTTCTACTTGGAACAAATACAAAAGTCTCGTCTTTCATCGTCGTCCGTCAACAGGAACAACACGAACCACCTGAATGGTTTTTAAAAATATAGTGGCAACCTGAACACAGCCAGCCATCTTCCCACGAACACAAACTACAAGAGGGGGTTGAGGGGGGGTTGGGGGTCGAACAGTTTTAAAAAAAAGTGATGGTTGTTTTTTTTCTCTTAAAATGCACACAATTACACATACACACAGGAGGAAAAAGAAGCTTAAAAATACAAAAATAAACTACACAAGATTTTTTTTTTTTCTGCTTCATTGCTAATTTTTTGGGAAAAGTTTTTTTTTTTTTTTTTCTGTTTTTGTTTTTTTGGAAGTTTTTCTTGAAACGTGTGTGTGTGTGTGTGTGTGCTGCCAGTCTCTGTCCTAGCAAAGTCCATCATTCTTTCTCTACAAATCTCTTCCTTTGCCGTTCTCTCTCTCTCTCTTTTTTTTCCTTTTCCTTTTTCCTTCGTCCGTTCCAACGTGCCGGTCACCACTCCTCGTATCTCGGGGGCAATGGGGGGGGTAGGGAGGGGATAAAAAGCGCACAGTGATGATATTTACCAGGAGACTGGAGTCCAGTACGATGACTGTACAGACTTGGTTCTCTATGAAGCAAATTGTTTTGGAGCCAAAAAAAAAAAAAAAAAATTAAAAAAAAGATGTCCTCGTTTGTGGAGGACAAGTGCTTTATTTGTTTCCATACCGATTTTTTCCTTTCGTCTAAACTAAATGCCTCCACAGACATTTTTTTTTTTCCAAACACTGTACAACATTTTATGTAGTCTCTTTCTACACCTCGCCTCCAGAATTCACAAAACACAGAAGAAAAAAAAAACATTAGGTGACATAGCGCTCAGCCTGGCTCCCAGTTTGTGAAAAGGTGTAAATGTTTCTATAATGTTCAACTATTTGGGAAAAAAAAAAGAAGAGAGAAGCAAAAATAGATGTTAAAACGAAGGAAGGGGATGTGGCTGAAAAAAGAGAATGTGCTTCTAGGTTTGAGTTGCTCTAAAAATATTACGACCAACTGAACAAGGAGGAAGAGGAGTAAGGGGGCGGGGGGCTTATCTACAGAAACGCGTCTCAGATCGACTTTCATCTGCCACCATTTTGATCTGAGATGGAGGGATGGGGGGTGGAGGAGATGAGGAGGAGGAGGAGAAGTGAAGGTCAGTCTTCCTGATAAAAAGGAGAGTGGGAAAAAAAAAAAAAACAAAGACAAAAAGACTGGGAGGGGACTCTGGGCAACCTCACTGGTCCGTCCTTGCTTTCTTTGGACCAGTAGTCTTGCTGTGGAGGGACACACAACCAGAATGAGTCGCACGAATCGCTGATCGCGTTCAACCTGAAGTGGGTAGGAGAAGATACTTACGTATCAGGAGAGGTGCCGGGTCTTTTGGGGGCAGGTTTTGCAGATGTGGCGTCTTTACCAGATTCTGTGGATTACAACAATTATTGGTTAGAATCCATCCGCTAGTTTGGCTCCTTTCGTCACGCTACACTGGAGCGACTGTGTGTATCTGACATTCATGAACTAAAAGTAGTGCGTATTAGCATAGCCCGCGCAAGGCAGTGCTACCCAAAAACATGCCTGAAATGGATGGGGAGGGGCCTAAAAACTGAACTTGTCTAGTCAAGTTAAACAAACAAATAGAAAGCAATAATACTAAAAAGGCTGTTGGTTTGTACAGCAATGAAATTATTTGGCCTGTTTATCAGCAACCTGGCACTGATAAGCAGGTGCTACGTCAGCTCTGACTCTGCGCCACACCTGAGGGAAAAACCCTTCACAGGAGCTGGAGTTACAGACAACAACCAGCACTTCAACTTACCCAGAGGAGTGTTTCTGACCAAAGGAAAAAAAAAAACAAAAACACAACTTTAACTATAACCTAAAGTTATAGTTAGCTCACCGTCACTCACCAGCTTTGATTTTTTATATAATTTTATATAAAACTTGTATGCCCAAATCAGGTGAGTTGTATTAAAATTTGGATTTTTATGAACATGAACAATATTCAAGTGTTTACAAATCATGAAGCTACGGTTGATTTCTGAAAACAGAACTGTACTGGTCGGGGTTATGACGCGTTCACAAACAGCATTTTGTTTGTTAATAAACGTTGATAAATTAGGCTGAATAGCTTAGCATGCATGTTTGCAGGGAAGCTAATAATATTAGTTTGATTTGTGTAATTAAATTGTTTTTTGATACTTTACAAAACTTTAAAGGTCAAACTTTAACCGGTCGATAATTTTGTGACGACACGACTGTCTTTTCCCAGTTAGATGGAAAAAGCCCAATACGTTGATAATTCTCCGTTCTTACCCTGTAGCCATCGAACTTGAGTGGCGGGACCGTAGCCCTTCTCGTTGCGGGCGGCGATGCGGAAGATGATGGCTGGTTTAGTCGTGTAGTCGATGTGAGCGTTCGAGAGGCTGGACGACTGCACCAAGCACGAGGGGTTGGGTCCGCAGTACACTCGCATGAAGGCTAGCTGGGCCGGGGTAGAGGCCTTGGCCTCGGCTGTCTGGCTGCTCTGGATGGCCAGGTACACCGAGTACTCTATGATTTTCCCTGACGTGACCGAAGGTGGCTCCCAGGTCAAGTGGGCGCCATCTGGGCTCTGCGGGGGACAGTGATATTTTAAGGCCTGGTCCTTTGCGGCTTCAGCAGGAGGTCGCGTTCAGCTTCACAGGCTGTGCAACAAAATGCTTACCTTGCTAATTTTGATGGCACACGGGGCTCCTGGGAATCCGGGTAGGCAGGTCTTGAAAGCAGAAATCTCAGAGAACGTTCCACGCCCGCAGGCGTTGATCCCCGCCACGCGGAACTTGTACGCCGTGCCGGGCTGCAGCTCCATCTTCTTCATCTGACTGTAGTCCGGTACGGCGCCAGAGTCGTCCTGCCCAGAGGAGCAACGCAACGTTAGAGGAAAAGCCTCGGGGAACGCCGCATCATTCCTGTCACACTTACATCTCCTTGAGAATCGTCTCCTGGCACATAGAAGTGAGTGACGACCATATTTGTCACTTTTACGATCCCGACATCAAACCACTGGTTCTCCTTTTTAACAACAGGCTTCACTGGAGCGGGCTGAGGGGCTTGTTTCTGGACAAATCACAAAATCAAAACAAAATCAGTTAAAACTGTTTTTCTCGCTCCCTCAAAGCTGATCCGACAGACGTCGCTGAAGCCTTACCTCCCCCTCGATGCCATTGGCCACCTCAGCGAGAGTGGCTGCCGCCTGCAGCTTGGCTGGACTTGCTACTGATATAGACGCCGCAAACGTACTTGATGGAGCCAGAGCTGGAAAGAGCAACAAAAATTAAGACAAATACAGCAACGGCTCAAATTTAAGATTTTTTAAGGCCATTATGAATGAAACTTAAGATCTGTATCAAAAGAGAATTACATATTTTATTCATTTGTAATGCTACAAGCTAGTTAGTGGCTACTTAGCGGTAGCTCTCAGAACGAGACACAGAGCATAACGACAATATCGTTTGCCTGACAGGAAAGATCCATGTCAAAAATAGACTACAAAATAAAATAGTCCTGTGATTAATGTATTAAAGGCTAGCTTAAATTTTTTTATAGTGAATTTAAAGACATTTTAAGGCCTTCATTTTAGATACAGAACATAGCAACGTAGCAAGACTTACTCTCAGCAGTGGTACGTGGTAGAAGGGACGCCACGGCGCTGGTGACCGAGGCAGCCATTTCGTTGTGTCCGTTGCTTTCGACTGACGGATCGTTGAGGCTGTCGGCGGGGGCCAGGCCCTCGGTAGGCATGCTGGTGTCCACGGAGGCCTGCTGCGCGGCGGCCTGAGCTTCCTGTAGCTGCTGCTGCTGCTGAACCAGTGCGGCCAGCTCCTGCTGGGTCAGCATGATGGGGATGTTGGTGGGCTGCTGGCTTTCCCCAGAACCGTCACCTTCATCTGGAAACACATTACGCAATATTTTCAGCCTTAAGCCGGGGCTGTCAAGGTCATTTTCATTTTGGCCCACATCAAGAGCTCTTGGATGATCTCAAGAGTCGGTTGTGGCAGAATGTATTGATAAAACCAATTACCAAACTGTCAAAATATTACTAGCCATCTTTGCTTTTGATAAGTTCTTCTTAAAGCTACATAATATTGAACATATGCTCATATTGATCAGCTTTTGCAATTGCTTTTATGATTTTTTTTTTTTGCAATCCAAGTCACAGATGAAACTAATGTAGAAAGATTTGAAAGGAAGTTTGCAATATATGTAACTCTGTTACTTTTCATATCATAGAATATGACATGACATCAGATAGCAGAAATATGAGAGGAAATACTGCCACCTTCAGGTGGGCATCGGCAAACACAACACAGTTGACAATTTATTTGCAGAGAAATTGAGATAAACTCACAAATATCCATTAGGGCAAAAACAATAATAATAATAATAATAATAAAATAATAATAATAATAATAATAAATGCAGGGATCTGTTAATTTTGTGTGAATTTCTGCAATCGCGAAATTGCAAAAAACTGAACTGGATGTAATTTGGCGCCTGGAGTTGAGAGGTTAAAAATAATCAATTCTTGGCTGGATTTGGCTCTGGTTCTTGAGTTTGACATGCGCTGAGGTTTCTTCCAGAAAATCTGCCAAGCCTGGTAGTTAGGGTGCTGGGGAAGTCCAACCGTCTTTTTGGCTTAAAGAATGTTAAAAGCTACAAAACTTGTGAGGTGTGTGTGCAGGCATTATTACTTGGAAATAATTGTGTGAGGTCAATGGAAAGGTGCAGAGACGGTGCAATCGGTGCATTAAAATAAACAAACACCACTTAGCCTGGTGGCCCGCCAGGCTCATAATACCCTGTGTGCATTCAGCTATTAATAATTATGATGCAGTCTGTAATCCCTGCATACCTCACGCGGCTGTTGAGGGGGACGGCGTGTACTCACTCATTACGGCTTGCTGCGCTGCCTGCAGGACAGCCTGGATGGCGAGGGCCTGGGCCTCCTCTGTGGCTGCAGCCTGGGCAGCAGCCTCAGCGGCGGCGGTCACGGCCAGCTCTTCGTCCGACAGCCCCGTCACCATCAGCGTGGTCCCCTGGGCCTCAGACATCAACTCCGAGGGCAGGTTCAAGGCCGATGCAGCTGCTGCTTCTCCCTGGAAGAACAAATTCATAAAAAAAATAAATAAAAAAAATTAGCTGTGAGGATAAATTTAGCCATGCTGCCGCTGACTGCATGTATAATGTGCTTTACTTACTTCTGCTTGTGTCTCCATGGCTGCAGCAGGCTCCTCAGCAGGTGCAGCTTCTGCTGATGCATGTTCTTCAGTCTGCATCGGTTCCTCTGTGCTGCTGGCTGCAGTGCTTACTCCTTCTGTGATTGAGGAAATTGACTGGACGGAAACAAAAGTTGTTGTTTTTAAACACATAATTGCAGATGTCACACAACAGACTTGTTAAAATAATCTACTAATTCAGAGCAGAGCGCCGTTTCCTTACCGGTACTGAGGGCCCAGGGGCCGGTGTGGACTGAGTGACTGTGGTGATGGCTCTGCCTTGGCTGGTTGTAGTTACGCTAGTAGCTGCAGTGGTAGCAGCTTCCTCTGTGGTGCTTGTTCCTTCTGCTCCTTCCTCTGTCTGCTGGGCGGCTGGAAAGAGTCGAAAACGACATTTTACTTATGCAACTCGACCATCAATCGTGTTTAATCGGAAGATGTGGAGGACACAATGAATTTGCTGTGTGTAGAGTGAAAATAAATGTGGGACAGTTTATGAGTTTCCACAAAGCTCGTTAATGCTCTGATCTGAAAGGCTAAGTTAGCAGGCAGCATGTGCTTGTATTTAGCATCTACAGACATCAAGGAGTTTTGCCAGGGGGAAATTAAGCATCATGGAGCTACTCTGCTAATGAGAAAGCCAAAGTCAAATGAGCTACTGCAGTCAGGAGGTTACAGGCAAATAGCTGGAAGATTATTGGCTACAGGAGCCTCCCTATTCACAAAGTCGCTTCATTACAACTCATCTGATCAGACTGACTTTCTTCCTTCAAACATCTATTCTAGTTACTGTTTGGTGAACAGGATCAGTCCTACACATAACAGGGTTCCAACAATTTAAATTTCAGAATTTTAAACTTTTTAAATTCAAATTTCTTTTTTTTTTTTCTTCCCACCTTAGGTTTTTCCAATACTCTAAACATTTTAGTATAAAATATTCTCATTTCACTGCTAAACTGCAGAAGCCGAAAGCGGCTTTTGATTTTGTAAAGTTGCTGGAAAGCTCTTTCCCTGCTTTAAAGGAACCTGGAATAATTTAGACCGGCAAGGTTTCAAATACCAGCAACTGCTGTGTTTGAAGAAGCATTGAAAGACAATATATTTAAAATTGGAAATCTACTGGAGATCTACTTTAAAACACACTTTATCAACTTTATTTCATTCATAACATTCTGCCATCCCTGACCCAAAGCACAGAACATAGGTCCATTTTAACCTGAATCCTAGGTTGTCTACAACATCCTAAATCAGTGAAATTGTTCTGCATTTCTTTCTGCCTGTATTCCAGGGTTCCTGCAGGTTTCAACAACTCAAATTTCAAAACTCCAGCCTTAGTTTAAGTTTAAGACCTGCATCTCTACAGAAATGCACGAATTTCATCCAGCCAACTGGTGATAAATTTGCATTTACCCATCACATAAACAAAAATATTAGCTAGCTAGCAAGGATATGCGAGCAGCTAGTTAGTTGTAGCCTCAACTACAGGCTACAGTGTGTAAATCTGAAAAAGCAATGAAAACGTCAAAAAACACAGGATTAAAAAGTCCTGCCACCACAAAATTAAGGCCTGAGCTTTCCATTTTAAAATGGATTTGAGACATTTATTAAGGACGCATGGACGTCCTTAATAAATGGACGTCCATTGACTATTCAGTCAAGTCAAAAACAGTATCCTGATGGGTAAAACGGTCAATTTAACATATGATGTAGCAAATGAAATATAAATTACAACAGCTTCTATTTAGGTAAAAATCCAAACAAAACCCAGCACATTTAGTTTCTCTGTTTACTTAACGCTGGCTTTGACATACCCGTGCCTTCACCAGTCTCCATGCTGCAGGTAGCAGTAGTGGCCGTGTTGGTGGTCCCAGTCTCATGCGTTTCATACGGCGGGTTGGAGCAGACCCTCTGGATCTGGCCCGTTGCTGTGCTGCTCTGGTCCTCCCCTACGCTGGAGGTGGATGCGGACGGAGTGTCGCTGGTCCCTGATTCGTGAGTTTCGCTGGGTGGATTTGAGTGAGAGCTCTGCACGGTGCCCGTCTCGCCGGCGTTCATGCTGGAGGAAGCTTGTGTTGCTGTGTTGGTGGTGCCCGTCACGTGGGTCTCGCAGGGCGGGTTGGAGCAGACCTGTCCGGCTCCGATTGTAGCGGAGGAAGTGGTGGCGTTTGGTGTTCCTGTTCGTGGGTCTCCAGGGCGGGTTGGAGCAACCAGGGTGACGGTACCAGAACCGTCTCCAGTTGCTCCTGCCTCAGTGGAGCTGGGCTGTTCAGAGGTCGGAGAAGCCAGAATGGACACAGGAAGATCCTGGACTGGCTGGGCTTCAACACCACTGGGGGTTGTGATCAGGGTAACCTGGGTGGGCTGGTTCTGAGGCAAAACCAATATCATCATTACATACAAGTATTGCATCATTTCCAGCTCGAACATTGCTGCTAGATTATTTTTCATTGTAAGCTTTACAAAGCTATTAGAAAAGTGGAACACAGGAGTCTCACCTGCACTGTCATCGTGGAGGAGGGCAGAGTCGAAGTAGAAGTCAGACTGGTCTGAGCAGCTGAGACCGTGATGGCGGCTGGGTTGATCACCTGGCTGGACAGTGTAGCGATGTTCGCCAGCGTGGTGATCGGCGTCACCAGGGAGGCACTGGAGCTGTCAGCTGTGGCCCCTGCCAAGCTTGTGGACACCGTCCCAGTGACGGTACCAAGAGTGGTAACTCCTAAAGGAAGCACAGATGGAGAGATTAAAGGGATGTTCAGAGGTTCCTTTAAAATAGGGACGCACTGATATGTAACTTTGGGCCGATATCAACGGGCCGATATTTACCAATATTATTTTGATATATATTGCCATTTCAACACAGGAAAAAACATCCACCCTATCTTCATAGATTCTCTTCCTCAGTTAAAACAAGCCACAAATCTGTACAGCATCATCACTATCCAAGGTTTCCCCCAGAAAACCTGCTCAGCCTGGTGGTTGGGTGACATGCAGGGCATTCGGCGAACAGCTCGTCGTGTAGTTGAGTTAAAAAATATTTAAAGTTGACAGGAAATTTGAAAATATCACTTGATAAGATTGGAGGATTAATACCTGAACACCAACTAAAAGTCTTAAAAAATGCAAACATTTTAAAAAGACTTAAGTAAGAAATGCTTAGCCTGGTGGGGGCACAAGAAAAGCCTGGTGGCCCGCCAGGCTTATAAATCACTAGGGGAAAACCAAGCATAAAACCATAAAAATATTTTGTTAAAAATTCTTTTGTTACCCAACAATAACTCAGTGGTTATGAAAGATACGGGTATCCTTACCAGTAGTTCCCTTGACAACCAGCGTGGTAACAGTGGGCTTAACAGAGGAGACCGTCACTGGCGTAACGAGACGAACACCGCCTACTGTGCTCATGGGCAAGGTACGCAAAATAGTGCCCGGCTGTCCTGGAGCCCCCTTTAATACTACCTACAAAAATAAACAAACATTTTATCTCATCCTTGAAAAAAAATTATGTTTCAAAAAAACCTCAATAGAGACAAAAAGCAGTTGAGAAAAGCAAGCTTACCTGCGTCAATCCCTGCTGTCCAGCTGCAGTGGACAGCTTGGGCACAGCAGTAATAATTTTACCAGGCGTTCCAGTGGTCATTACCTTGGTGGTAAGGATCGTTATTGGTGTTTTCATGCCTGCACTGCTTGTCACACCTGCATAGATAACACAGGTTTGAGCTTTAGACACTGATTTGTAACAGCAAATAGCATTTCCTATGGCTTAAGATACACTAAAGGTCAAGGGCTGGATAATAAATCAATGACAACATATGTATAGATATCGCAACAGAAACATAATCAATATCAATAGATGCTACCACTGATAGGATATTCAGCAAGCTAAGCAACATGGGTGACATCGACTAACTCACTCAACAACCTGTTGAGTGAACATGTAACTATCCCTCATAACTTCTGATAAGTAAAGTGAAAATAGGGATAAAGCAGGAAATTACATCTCACCAGTTTGGCAGGTATTTAAAACAAAAACCAATCAATAATTATCAATATCAACTGATATGAACATTTGGATCGCGATATATTTTTCAGCCACATTATCTAGCAGTAAAAATATTCTTCCTCCCATCCAGCTACTAGTTTACTGTAGATTGTGAAAGATTCAATCTGATGAGTTCAAACCTGTGGCTCCAGGCTGGGTCATGATGGCCGACATGGGGATGGTCTTAATGATGGTGGTTCCCTGCTTGGTAGTCGTAGGCGACACGCCACTTATGTTGAGGATCGTGGGCTTGTTTCCTGTGCCTCCGGCCTGGGACGTTGTGATGATTGTTGTGGGCTTGCCGTCTGCAGAAGTCACCAGTTTCAGGATGGTGCCGGCTGGGAGGGGACCCTTTGTCTGATAAGAAACGCACATGTTCAACGACTGCTTACAGAAGAAGACTAGGTGTTGATGTTTTTTTTTTCGTTTTTTTTTGGTTCGTTTGTTTTCTGCACTCATGCAGATAGCTGACCTGTATGATCTGTGTGAGAGGGTTAGTGGAAGCCTGGCCTGTGACAGCTGATGTCTGCACTGGCTTGGTTTGCACCACAGACATCATCTTGCCAAGGTTGGAGATCTGCCGACATAGGAGAGAGACTCAAGTTCATGAGTCACTGGAAAGCATCGGACAGCACAGGGAGGTCAGGGGCAAGGCGGTCTACTGAACTCGTGGCTCTGGCTTACTGCTTTAAACTGACATTCATGTAAACGAACAACATTACACTCCCTGTTTTCTTAGTTGAGCTGTCCAACAGTCCCCCCAATTTAATATTGTCACAGTGAAATTTGTGGAAGAAGGCCATTTATAGCATGCATGAGAGCACCGCAGAGCGCTTTGTAGATTTAAATCGCAGCAGATAATGTGGTAAAATACACAGTTTCTTACCAAAGTGCCGCTGCTCCCCATGGTGAGCGGACTCTTGACCAGGGTGATGGTCTTGGTGACTCCTCCCACCACAGTGGTGACCACCTGGGCCTGCTGAGCCACTGTGACAGCCCCGGACTTGTGCACAGTGATGATTGGTCTGGTGGTGGTGGGAGAGGACGCGGTTGCCGTGCCTACCTGGGCCGCGGCTGTCTTCAGCATGCGGGTGGCTGGGTTACTGACCTGTGAAAACAAAATTACATTTAAGCGATAGCTTTACGTTCCCTTCAAAATCCCTGACAGCTAGTCCAGAAAAGGCCAACAAAAAGGCGAGTTTTTGACTTGGTGTAAAATACAACAGTTTATGCAAATAATACTTTATGAACCTTCAAATTGTTTACATTTAGCAGTTAGAATAATTTGAGGGAACTCTTGTTTGCTCATAAATGTACCATTAACTTATTTACACAACAAATAGAGGCAGGAAGTGGTGCACATCTAATGATCTTCCAGAGTCAAACATACTGAGAATATACTGCAATGTGAAATAAAATTATTTACTTTTCAAGCATAGACAATTTTCTTGACAGCAAAACACTTTCCATGTTCTGCTCCTCCAATATGCATTTCACACAGGTACATCATCGCAGGTGTGTCAAATAGCCAATAATCAATTATTTTTATTTTTTTTAAAAATAAAAGCCCAATGAAATATATAACAATAGCTTAAAGGGTTCATAAAACAGTGTTTGCATAAATTGCTATGACATTTTGAGACCGGAGGGTTTTTGAGGTAGCACAAGTTTTAACACTAACCTGGATTTATACTAAATCAATTATATACAGCAGATAATTCAATTAAAAAAACTTTATATTTCTCAGAGGGTCAATATCAAGGCACATTAGTAGGACAAATAGACTCAAAAGTGATAGAGAAAATTCAAACATACTAAATATATAAATATAAGCCGTTTTGATGTCCTGAACGAGGGTTTACCATTACAGGAGAAGCCACTTTCACTGTGGTGGTGCCTGGGGAGACGGCCACCGTTTTGAGGATTGTGGCTCCCGCGGGAACATTGAGAACGGTGCCCCCTGAAGCGGGTGGGATCTTCTGTGTGGCTGCAGCTGCAGCAGCTAAAGCTGCCATGCCACTCATCTGAGGGCTGCTTCCAATTGGCTGAAAACAGAAGTGTTTTTTATGATTCTAAATATATTAAGGTTTTAAAAATCAGGAAGTTAGAATGTGAAATGGTTCGTACTGATCCCTGGGTGGTTTGGGTAGGCACTACCATTCGAACACCTGGAGGAAGGGACGTCACGGTGACGGGGGATTTCCCCGGCTGGCTCGGGCGAACTGTGACAACAGATGCGCCTGTGGCAGCCTGCTGAGCTGCAACCTTTAAAACAGCTGTGGACCAGCAGAAGGCATGGAGTTGAGACTTAATTTTTTTGTTACCCAGCAGAGCTTCTTTACTTTGCGAGGTGAGTGGCTGGTCACCTGTCTGTTGTAAACTCTGCGCAGAGGGTGCTGCAGCGGCCGGTGCGGGGCTCTTCGGAGAGTTGACTGGTTGCGAAGGCATTGCACTCATGGCTGGCGAGGCTGCCGCCGGGGTCGCGGGGATGTCGTACTTCTGCAGCTGCAGCAGGTACGTGTCAGCGGTGGAGACTGCACCCCAGCTCACCTCCAGAGAGTTTGTGTTGGCACGGACTAACTGGACCCTGGCGGGAGCGTGGGGCCGCTCTGCAGGACGAACAGCAATAGCAAGACGTTTACCAACTGCCCCACGCAAGCCTCAAGTACAATTTGTTACAACATCCTCACCTGTTTCCAGGTACCAAAGGTCTTTACAGCACACTTGGTTGTTCCACGCTTTCCGATACCCGTCACGGCCGCTCCAGACATACAGTCTGGAATTAATGGCCACGGCACAGTGGCCGGCACGGGCCCTGGGGATGTTATCCTCCAGGGTATCCATCAGAACTGTTTCCCAACACATGGAGTCTGCAGAGACAACACTTTCAACAATAAGACAACTTCTACTCAATCTCTTTACAATGGGAAATCTTACAGCGGAAGACAAACCGAGATTTAGGCAAGCGAGTGTGTTTGTGCATTTCCATTCTTTCTCGTGTGTGGCCACTTTGACGTCATCCATTACCAAAGGAACCCATCCACCAAAAACGTACATCCTGCAGAGTGAGAAAATCCAACCAGCGTGAGACACGGTTCTATTAGCAAAAACCCAAAGTTCTACGTTTTAGGGAGAACAGATGTGGCCTTCATACTTGTTTGTGATTGTGGTGGCAGAGTGAAGACTTCGTGGAAGAGGTGCCGTACCACCTACTGAAGGTTTGTTCCAAGTCAGAGTATCTGCAAACAGAAAATAAAAATTCAATGAATTAAATATTGCAACCCGTTTACAGTCAAAGTTGAGTATTAACTGGGTTATCTCAGAAATTTACATCTTTATAATTTTGAATGTTTTATAACAGACTGTTGTTTGGTACCAAACAAAGCCATCGACTGCTGACTAGTTTTTATTGATCCTGCATCAATTTGTACTAATAGGTGTCAATTTGGACCTACTTTAACATCAGATAATTCTGTACTGTATAACAAAATGTGGTTTTACAGCTCAGTGAATTATATATTTACATGACGGAACTGTTATTTTAGACTTATTGGGGACTCTCAGCTCAAATGAGAATGTTATCAGAGCCAAACAGAGATCAGAAACAAAATAAATGGAAATTGGATGCAATATAAATTTGAAAAATTAGAAATAAAAAACTGATAGGGAACAAAACATTTTATTTACAGGTATGAAACTAAAAAACAAAGTCACTTTGAGCAGGTACAAAACGGGGGTAAACTTGTCGACTTGACCAGAAGCATTTTTTTTTTTAAAATCTTTTTTTATTAAATTATGGAGGCAGACACTTACCTATGTCAAGCGTCCACAGATCTCCAAGGCGACAACCGCTCATTCCTCCATAGATTATCAAGCGTGACTTCCTGGTCGTCTTTTCTGTGTACACCACAGCGGTGTGACTCTCGCGAGGAGGAGGCAGGACGCCATACGTGATTGGAATATCCCACCCGACCACGCTAGATCCAGGACGAAGCTCGAGAGTGTACAAATCATTTAGGTATCTGGGGGGCGGGAGTGGAAATTGCAGATATTCAAAAAGTAATTTAGTTGGCTAAAATAGACTCCTATGTCAGTAAATTGTGGATGCTTCTAATGCGACGCTTCCTTACCGGGGAATGTTGTTTTTGGGGTCTTCACTATCATTGGCCAGTCCGCCAAACAAGTAGCATTTGTTGCCAACGAGCGAAAAGCTGTGACCGAGCCGAGGACAAGGCGGTGGGCCGTTTTTTGGATTTTTGGCTTTCAGTTTTTTCCATTCCCATCTGCTGGCCTGTTACAAAAATTGTGGTTTTACCATGATAATTCTTTTACATTAAATTAAAAGTATAAGTTATAAAACAAAATTTGTTTTCTTTTTCTGAGACCACATGTTTCAGATTTTTTTTAAACAGAGGGATTACCTGTAGCTCATAGAGATCATTGCTGTATTTCCCATATTCCACCATGCCACCAAAAACCAGCAACCGTGTTCCATCACATACAAAACCATATGCAGCACAACCTGGAGGGATATCACCACGGACCGCTGGGATAAACCACTGGTTTGTCGCTGAAATTAAACATATTTTTTTGTTCATTTTCATAAATCTATATATACAAACACACATATAAATATATACGCACACACTGTAAGCAATACCCTAAATAGGATTGGAATGTAAACTCTAATCAGGCTTTAGGCATGTCAACACATACACACCAACAGTAACGGCTACATTTATTTATCTCAGTTTTATGAACAGGAAAGTGGGACAGAGGATGTGCCTAAGCCAACCAGCATCATCCATTTTATTTTAGCCCGCCTTTTTTGAATGTGCAATAACCCGATTTCTCCAGTAGAGGGAGACCATATTATTCAAACAAGGGTTTGTTTGGCCTGGTGAGGCCTGCTCACAACTCAACTTTACACATCCCACATTTGAATTAAACTTCAGGGTTCCGAGCAAAAGTTGTGTGAAACTGCTGTGAATATCATTCCCGGTGAAATAAACAAAACTTTACACCTGCTGCAGAAACTGGTAGGCGAAGTTCAACATGCAAGCCAAAACTTACCTGTGTTGTATACATGTAGTTCATCAACAATTCCTTCGTTTCCACCTCCAAAAACCACCATCAGTTCCTTTATAGCCACAGCTCTGTGTCCGTGCCTGGGCCGAGGGACCGGACCGGACCACCCGAGGACCCGCTTCCATCGCGGCTGCAGAACCGACGGAGTGGTCCCAGACACCGCGGAACCAGGGGCAGACATGACTCCTGCCGCAAAGAAAAATAAAACAACACGTACTTCAGTGGCTTGCAGCTATTGCCCCATTTTCACAACAACAACCCCACGAACGTATCGGCCGTACATGAATGCACAGTACCGAGCCACTCGCGACTGTTGTTGCGGTCAAAGCAGCTGAAGCGCTAAATAGTTAGCTGTTAGCTTCGCCTCGGATGAACTCAAAACGAAAAACAAGTGCAAAATGTTTCCGGACACTGCTTACTTATATTCCTCGATGTAGACGCGATGCTTCGGATTTATCCAGAAATGCATAACCCCTTTACACAAAGTTATTTGCAACCATTGATTTCAATTTATGGAAGCAGCCATCTTGCAAACAAACAGCCGCCGCTAACGCTGCTACCCGACTGAAAAATGGCGGAAGCGAATTAACAAGCAAAATATATGTATACTAACACGGTGCACAACCACAGAAACGCGGAACAAGCGAAACTAAACTCACCTAATGAAAACCGGCTAAACAAACAAAACAATACACAGCGGCAATAAGTACTTAATTCAATTTTTATCGTTAGCAGCAGTTGGCTATTTTCATGCCTCTCTGGGAGTCGCCATATTGTAGCTAGACAAATTAGCATTTTTGAAGCGGCATTAACGCAGTTATTATTGAAAAGAAGACGCCACGACATTAAAGAATGATACATATCAGTCAGAAAATGTAAGTTCTCAACTGCCTATAAGGGATTTGCTCAAATAAACAAAGATATACATGCTATGGGTATAGCATTCAAACTGACTGTTAGCCATTGCTCCGTTGCTTTTGCCGCTAGCTGCTCAACCTGATTTAGCAATGCTAGCAGGGTTAGCTTTGCGGCTAGCATCTGTCAAAGCGTCGCCAAAAGTCACAATTAAATTCGACGCAACTTTCACCAAAACTCATATGCATTACATACCCAGTAAAAATATAGTTGCGGCAGCACTCTCAAAACCTAGCTAAATCTAGTCTAACAGCACAAACACAGTGTTATTATGTTTCACGCCGTCTCTGGAAGCAGCCATCTTTTCGACAGTCGGCCTACTTCAGCGGCTCCCTCAAGAAAAATGGCCGGGCGTTTTGCCACAACAAAACACAACAAACCCGGAAAAGGCGCAAAAATTAATCAGTCTTACTCACTTAATCTGATGCAGTAGATGCAAAAACACTAGTATGTGCTCTTATCTTGAGGCAATAATCCAAATTCATTCGGTTTGTGAAGAAGTATTTCCTCTCATGCCTGCCTGGAAGCTGCCATCTTCTTGACAACCAGAGGCGGAGGAAAATGGAAGCGAGCTAGCGTCACCCAAAGTAAACATGGCGACAAAAAACTCGCTCGATAAGCATTTCACATTCTAACAAATATACCGTTATTTGTTATATGTATAATACTTAAGGGGAGGGTTTTCTGTACGCTTATTTTTTACCCCTTTTTCTAGGAACTCTCTTAGACTTTGTTATTTAAACACTTTAAGAGTTTGGGCAAATGATAGCAAGTTCTGTTACAACTGTAGGGTTATTGTCCCTTACTAAAGATGGCGACATCCGTACTGAAACCCTTGTTTTATTTTCCCGTCGTGGGCGGTGTGGAGTTTATTAGTGTCAAAAGCCCCTTGGTAAAGCTCAGACATGGAAAACAATAGTGAACACGAGCGAGTTTACGAAATTACCGCTCTCAAATTTTAATGTTGACACGCCCACGTATAGCCGACCGGTAGTGCGCCCTCCACTGACACATATTCACTGCACCACGGAAACGTATCTGACAATAATAAATTAGAGTATGCGCTCTGACACAGCTTATTGGTGAGACGCAAATATCTATAGAAAATTGCAACTTTTAAACACGTATTGAACAGACTTTGTTTTTTTTGTTTGTTTGTTTTTTTTTCTTAACCCCATAACTCTGTACTAAAAATGTTTTTTTTTGTGTTTTTTTTAAATTACTTGAGCTAATGTTAAATATAATGCTTGGACAAGTTTATGTGGGTGACCCAAAGTGGCTCTGTCTATCTTTTGACATTTGCCATTACGATAAATTTGCTTATTTTTTTATCCTTATTTATGTAATTGTTATCTTACTGCTACCCATTTATTTGTTGTTGACCTCATCAAAGGACATTTTTTTTCTATCTTCATTAAGAAAGAATGGCATTTGATTCACTTGTTTCACTATCATACAGTCCATTAGTTTGTTTGCTTTCTTAGTGACCTAGCAATTCATTGATTCCTTCATCAAATATTTTATTTGTGATTTTAGTTTTTGCTAACTACATAGCTTTGTGTATTTAATAATGTTATATAAGGTGAAACCTAGCAATTTATTTGAAAAGTAGTAGTTGTAATTGTATTTTTTGCTATAATCAGCTATTTATTTATTGCTTATCAAATAAAAATATTTGCCTGCTTGCTCAAATGCTTACATCCCAGTTTTAATACAATTCAATACAATACAATCGTGAAACTTGGCAACTAATTTGTAAAGAAGCAGCTGGGACTGTATTGATGTATTTATTCTTTACCTAAGAAATAACTAATTTACTTGTTAATTAGTTATTTAGGTGGACTTTGACATTTTTGGTTACGTGTGCATTTTCTTTGGATGTATATTATTTTAGGTTTTAAAACTGGTCAACTACATTTTTCGTACTAAGAAACTTCCTGATCCAAAGTGATGCCACGGCTGCAGTAAAAATATTGCATCTGTACCCGATTGAGACGTTGGTTTCAGCTCTTTCAAAGCAACAGATGAAGATTTATGGGTAATGTGTCACAAAGGTCTGTGGATTTTTCTAGTGAGTAGCCATCTTCCCATTCCTCTTATTTGCTATACTTACTTATCATTGCAGGAGTGCCGGAGGTTACGTGGTCACTGGGGAAGAAGCGGAAACAACCCGTGGCTACTGTAATATTAAAACATTTGGAGGAGGATAAATGTTTCCAGACGTCATCTTTAATCATATACATTTATAATCTGCATTTTTTTAAACATAGAAAAGAAAACGAACACATTAAAAGTGGCAGCATGTCAGAGATTATGTCAAAAAGGTACTTTTCTTAGTTGCAATGCATTTCTGTGCCACTAGATGGCAGATGTTCGCAAGTCAACACATTTCAGTGAAAAAGCGAGATCAGCACAGAGACAGGAACAAGTCCAGGCGAAACAACAGACGTTTTCATTTTTTAAAATGTCTTTTTTTTTTTTTAAAGATTTTTATGTTGTGGAAAAAAAAAACGTGTTTTAAAATCATATAGTTAAACATCCTATTGGAATGGGATCATTTTTTGTGTTTTTTTAACCCTCTTTCAAAGGTGCTCCACTCTGACCTCAAGAGCAGGAAGCTGATTAACAGTATCTAAGACCATCATCCCAAAACAAAGTGATTAAATACACATGTTTTCCAGGTCAAAGAAGTAAGATTTTCTGTCATTCCTTTGACAGTCAACCTAACGGGTTTCTTTTGTTCAGTAAAACAAATGCTTAGATCCTTTTCTGCAACATATTGCAGAAAATGTATTGCAGCCTCCAGTTTTCCTCTAGAGGCTGAATTGCTTTATTCGCTGAGCATGACTACCATCAAATTGTTGAAACTGACTGTCTAAGTTTTCATTTGCTTCATTGCCAATCAGAGAGGATGTGGCAGAGGAAAACGAAACAGGTCATGTAAAAGCGGCCAACGTGCTTCTCACGCACGTTATAGGAGAAAGGATTAGGTCAGATAATAACAGACTGCGGACTAAACGTTTAATCACCGGAAGAATGATTGGTTAAATGGATGAGAACCTTTCAGAACCTTTTGAGTGTGCCTGGCTTGAGGAAGATAAAATAATAGTGAAGATATTCAAAAAAATACTCTTAAAATAATGATTTGCCTATATTTTAAAATTAAAATAGGGCACAAAGGAAATAGCTATGCATATTTACTCCAAGACAATTTTGTTCTCATTCAAACTATTGTCATTTATTATTTTCTATGTGTTTTCCATGGCCATGCTTGTTTAGATCTGTTTTTGTACCTATTGCAGTCAATTTACAACAGCTCTCTAGAACGTAGTCATTTCTTTGAGCTTGAAATCAATTACCGTAAAATAAAGCGTTCTATGAAGATGTGAAAGCAGATCTTTGCCAGACATTTTAATCTTAAGCGTATATGAATTCTGCATTTTCTTTTTTTTTTTGAAAGACGACTTGAAAACTGATTCTCTGACTAGTGAAGGTGACAGAGAGTAGAATTAGGACGATGTGATTAGATTTACATCTTGATATTAAATCACTGAAGTGGGTTAAGAGACGTTCTCCTCCTGGAAAGCGGACCTCCGAATGCAGGTTTTCTTCCGGAATTGCCCAGTTGTCACCCACATCTGTCTTTCTGTTAACTCTCCATAAGCTTCTTGAGTTCCTTGGTTTTTATGACTGTCGTTGTTCGATAATGTCCTCCAACGATCTTCACAGAGCAACCGGAGAAAACAAATGACACACAAGTAGATTCTTCTTCAGCAATCAGGCGACTTCGGGAGATTATAAACTTCCCTGAATTTTATTTAGGGGGGAACCAGAGTAGCAGACAATCCGAGCACTAATACTCTGTCAGACGTCTCAGTTTTTCCACACCACGTTCAACCTTCCTGAATGTGGATGGAGGTTGAATGAAAAATGTCTGAATTCAAATTCAGACACTTTGAACTTGGGTGTCTCCACCGTATCAAGTGAACTGCTTGGAGCAAGGATAGTTTCTGTTTACCGCTCAGCACAACCTGATCAGCAGAACGACGGCCTGCTTTCACATGACGCATGAGCAGCAGATGGGTCACTGCAGTGGATCTTCAAGTTGTTGTGCTGCTGCTGCTGCTGGTGGAAGCGCCTTAGATTGCTTTTCCTAAAATTAACCCTCTAATGAGATGCCAAGGATCTTGTTACTTTGGCAGCCCTGAACAACGAGGCTCCCGTCTCTGCGTTCTCCCACCTGGGCTGCTGCTTGAGGCGTCATTCTTCTGCTCTCCGCTGAGTTCAGACACTTAACAGAGTGTGTTCTTTGGAATGTTCACATCATCCTTCAAGAAAATCATTCTGGCAACAAATACAGTATTTATCTGTATTTTCCGCTTTGTTTCAATGACATTTCATAAATTGAGCCTGACAGCTGCATATGCATTGTGTACAAGTATTTTCCAGCAGGATTAATTTAACTCCAAAAGCCAAAACTGAAGGCAAAAAAAAAAGAATAGAAGAAAGAAAAACAAATTGGTAAGCACCATTTTGGCTCCTGCAAGTTCAGCAGGCTCCGCCCAGCGCTTATCCCGCATTCTATTTACCTCGGAAGTCGGATCTCGGAATGACGTCACGTCCAACTTAACCGTGTTACCAGTCGGAAAACCTGTGGGATCTGCTAATCGGTGTGCCCGGTAACCAGGCCAACAACAACTACCAATAGGGACAAGAAAATCTGGAACAAACTTTCAGAAAAATGAAAACAGCTGAAATACAGAGTTCCTTTAAATCCGGGCTAAAACCTCTCTTGCTTACGGTGGCTTTTGACCCCTAATAACTGGAACGTTGACCAATTTGGTTGATGTGTAATGACGATTTTCATGGTGGCACTGGGAAAAAGTGTGATCTCTGTTACTGGTTTCACGATTAGTGACTGTAGGATGTGTCTATCATGTTTCTGTTTTCATGTCGCAAAGCTGTTTCAACTGCCTAGTTGCTGAAACGTACTATACAAATAAACTTACTTGCTTTATTGATTGATTGACTGATTAACATTTTCAGCATTCAAGCACTCTAGCAACACAATGTAATAGATTACAAACCACCAGATATGCAAATTAAATGTTAATTGCATCACTTTTCACTACATTTTTATGTATCCGCTGCAGCCATGTTGGATTTTGAAGTCAGGGTTGGTAAGAAACTCATGGCCAGAATTCGCAATCATGCAGTTTAATCTGTCATAACAGACTTAAACTGAATATTACTCACTTTTTAAAATCGGCTTATTGTTGGAAGGCGCCTGTCTCCGCTAAAGCAACCCTTTTCTACCACATTCTGCCAACAACGTTTGGATTGTGATTAGCAAAAATGCAACAATCATGTTCCGTGTGGGAATCCACACAGCACATGGCGTTATCCGTTCTTGATCCAGATAAAACAACACAGGCAGAGATCATCCACCCTAATGCTAACAGAAAGGAGGTTAACTGAGAGTAGGCTGAAATGTGATTAGCAGTCCTAATAGTATTGGGGATTGGCTTATCTGACTTCCAAGTCGTTCCTCCATAAGGAGCTAATTTAATCACTCTGTGCACTGGGAGTGTAAACAAAGGTCATTAGTTGCAGCTAAACTACTCCATAAAATTAAAAAACTAGGTGTAAAAATATTGGCAGGAGTTGGAGGGAGGTTGGGGGGGATTCTCCCAAATACTCGATGGATGTACACTGATGACAATGTGAAGAAACGATAACCGACAAAGGTAAAAATATACTGACAGGCAAAAACTGCTGGTTTGCAACAAAACCTCTGCATGGGAACCCATTTAAGCAACCAACTCTTCTCCAAACAAAACAACCAAACAACACGGAATTAATGTTGTGCAAATAGAAAATCTGTCTAATCGTCTGTCAAATGTTTCTGCAAAGCAGTGCCACTGATTGCGCTGGAGCCACAATTCTGGATGGGCGTTTGTCATTTTTACCGCGTACAGTAGAGGTAAAAGTAGTCTTTACGTTTCCATGTTTTTCTGACATGAAACAGAAAAGCCTGTAAACTTTCCAGAGGAAACACTTTAATTGTCAAAGTGGGTACAGATAGTCAACAGCAGGCTCCGTTTTATACCTGCTTTGACATAAAAAGTAAAGTCATTTTCTACAATCTGTCTGAATATCATCTAACGCCAGGAGTTTATCAGATTTAATTCAGTTTGATGAAGAGTCATATTTAGTCATCTTTTTAAGAATCAATAATAGCAAGCAGTAACCAGAATAACCAACAATAGAAGTAGACTAATATAACCTAATAATATTTTTCACTGTAGATAAAAATATTATAAAATTACACAAATTGTAATGAGTTTTGCTTAGCTCCAAAATTAATAAAAAAATCATAAAAAAGGAAAAAAAAAAAAAAAAAAAAAAAAAATTTACCAATCCACAATGGTTAACCTACAGGTGAAAAATGGAGGCAGGAAAGCATACAACTCAAATGCATCAGATGGGATACAAAAGGGCAAACTGGACTCTGGTGACCACTCCAGAGTGCGGTCAACACAAAAACACAAAATTGGACCAAATTTATAACTTCTTCCACTGAAACACCCACATGGAGAAAGATCAGGTAAATGCCACGCATCAAGGCAAAAACAAGTCATTCCAATTCAAGTGAATTCAGTACTCAGTCAAACATCACATCAGAACTTTCCATAGAGAGAAAAGACTCCAAGACTTCGTAGTGAAAGTCAAAGGCTGTAACTGCATCACAGTCCAGTCAGTCCAAAACACTTCAATACATTTTAAGCCCTCTAATTTCTTTCAGAAGTGTTCAAATATAACAATTTTTTAGGTGTTCCACACTTTAGATTTCAAAAGTATTGTTATTCTTTTCAATTAACCAAAAAAAGTGCTTTTCTCCCGGCGATAGACAGGCGAATCCCACTGAGATTAACCCTAATCCCAACGAGATTAGGGTTAAGAAAATGGATGGATGGATGGATGGATGGATGGATGGATGGATGGATGGATGGATGGATGGATGGATGGATGGATGGATGGATGGATGGATGGATGGATGGATGGATGGATGGATGGATGGTCTTCAATGGTTCAAATTTGTCAATAACCTTTAGTCATAATAGTTCGGGTTGTTTCCAGAATTTCTTTTTATATCTATTTTGTATAGTTAACATACATTTTCATTTAGGGCTTGGCATCAGAATTATGTTGGTAGAGCTGATAGTTTAATCAACATGCAATGTTTGAACTTGTATAGATTATTGTGATTGACTGTATCAAAAGCAGGACTGGGATCTCACAGGGTGAGAACTGAACCATTCAGCTGCTCACACTGAAAACAGTGTTTCTTTGAAAAAAAAAAATAATAATAATAATAAAAAAAAGAGAGGAAAACTCTAATTTGTTAAAGCTAATTTTATTAGTTTTGCTCCAACTATAATTCTGATTTATTTTCAAATAATTTTTTTTTCAATTCACAAATACAGTTAATTTGATAAGTTTTGCTCGAGCTACAATTCTAATTTTATTAAAACAAAATTTAATAAAATTAGTTGAAACAAATTCTAACAATTTGTTTTGGCTGAAGTTGATTCAAAGAACCATTTTTTCAGGGCACAAATTCAGTCTTTTAAAATGTTAGTGTTTTATTATTATTATTATTATTATTATTATTATTATTATTATTATTATTACATGTTTAGATTTTCCAACAACTTTTCCAATTTAAAACCAAAGTGTGCCAAGAACTGAAGAGTCGTAATCCAGCATCTCTGGATCCTCACTATATTTAACAGTGTATCTTCTTGTTGCTGTTTGTGGAAAAACCCAGGTTCACCAGGGCAAAGTATATGTATACTTGTAGTTTTGTAGTTAAAATTCCACATTAATATTTGGACTAATAGACTTTAATTCTGTCTACAAACCATCTGTGGACAACTGGAATGTTAAATACTTTGAAGTTGGACGCAATTCAAGCATACCGCAAAACGTAACTTCTTATTTATTTGTTTGTTTTACTTCATATATTTAAAATTTATGACATTCCAGCTACAGGGAGAATGCTCTTGATTTTCTCAAGGCCTGAGTTATTTCTGAGGTTGTTGTAATGAGGACGTTTTTAGTTCATAAAAAAAAAATATGAAGATCTCAAACACAATCAAATGTTTGCCATTTGATTGCAAACATTTGATCACTGAATGCATTACAGAGCATTTATATGGGTCAAATATAAATAGAAAAGGAAGCGAGTCTTTGTGCTGGTTGTTGGGGATAATCCTAATCCCGCTCAGTCTTCACCCTGGAAGTTCCGCTCCTGAAAGATGAAGGTGACTGCAGAGAAAGTCGGAGAGTAGAAAAACTGGACGACTGTCTTGCTGACATCCATTTGTCCACTTTTTAAAATCTAATACATTCATTGTTACAAAGTAAGGCATGGTGTGAGTTCATATTTCTGAAGGGGGATTTAAAAAAAATGATGGTTGGCAACATTTTATGCCGAGTAAGAATTCTGTAGAACTGTTTCTTATACAGAATCTAACGCAAGAACAACTGCAATTTGTGAAAGACACGCAGCAGTTCCGCCCGCGTTTGTCTGCTCTTGTGCATTCCTCATCTGAAACACTAAAACTCACCGTCTCTTCAGTGCGGCGTCGTTGGACAGAGACTTCCATGATTGCTCTGTCAGGAAGAATCCTTTAAGCTCTGCGACGAAGGCTAATTGCCAAAGAGTTAACACAAACAGCTAAAGTAGCGGGATGGATTATCCTGTTCTTTGCATGGGATTATGAGACATGATGTTACAGGCAAACAGATTAACAGGCAACGGCCCGCTGAGCTTTTCCCCCAGAAAGTGGGATTAAGCTGTTTTAACCAGGTTTTGACATTATGAACAAACTTCTCAGTAGAAAGCACTTGCACAGCTTTCTGTAGGCGCATGCATGCTGGTGTAGTCTCGTACGTTCGGCATTCCGCTTCGCAGAATTGGGAAATTTGGGAAAAATTTTACCCCAAATTTTAGATCACATCCTGAAGAAAATGTATATGTTTGACAACCAGCAACACTAATATAGCAGATTTATTCTGAGATCTTCAGCCAGACCCCGTTTGTCTTTTTGAGAACATCGTCAGAGCGCATGCAAATTGGGTTTTCTGCAAAACAGTAGGGGGGTCCCTAAATGACTTACATCGGTTAATGAAAAAACCCAATCAATTAGTCAATTATCAAATTAATTTGTCATGAGGTACAGTGTTGTCTGAGATGGGGGAGTCTTTATAAATATCTGGAGGGGAAGAAAGAGGCATGTTTTAGATTTGGTCTTGGTGGCATTTATGACTTCTCTCTCCGTCGTTGTGTTTAAAATTTAAGTTCTTCATCCCAAGTTTCACGGTCCAGAAAGGAAGCGGAATGAGGTCCAACCGAGTCGCAGAGTTTCCAGAAGACTTCTGGATCCCAATCCCGTTGGACACAGATAACATCTCATCCCTCAGCCCTTTCTCGGTTCCTCAGGACCACTTGGGGAATTCGGGAATGTTCTACGCCATGGCCGGATTCACATTCTTTCTTTTTGTCGTCGGCACTTCCATCAACACCCTCACCATCGCGTGCACCATGCGGTGCAAGAAGCTTCGCTCCCATCTCAACTACATCCTGGTGAACTTGGCCGTGGCGAACCTCCTGGTGTCTGCGGTCGGCTCCTTCACCGCCTGCTGCTCCTTCACATTCAGATATTTCATCTTTGGGCCGCTAGCATGCAAGATTGAAGGGTTTGTCGCAACGCTAGGGGGTAAGAGCTAACCGATCGTCTTCTTCATGCTACATCGCAGTATATCGATGCTCAAAGTGATTGAGACTTCTTCTTGGTTCTTCTAGGTATGGTAAGCCTTTGGTCTTTGGCAGTGGTAGCTTTTGAAAGATGGCTGGTCATCTGCAAACCTCTTGGCAATGTTGCTTTCAAGCCTGAACATGCGATGGCTTGCTGCGTGTTCACCTGGATCTTCGCGTTGATAGCCTCAGTTCCGCCCTTGCTGGGATGGAGCAGGTCAGCAAGGCACGCAGAATATGAGTCACCTGCTTCAGCAAAGCTGCCAGACCAGCAATGCAAACTCTTGTCATTTCCCTTAGGTACATCCCAGAAGGCCTCCAGTGCTCCTGCGGTCCAGACTGGTACACAACCAACAACAAATACAACAACGAGTCCTACGTCATGTTCCTTTTCTGCTTCTGCTTTGCGGTTCCATTCACCACCATTATTTTCTGTTATTCTCAGCTACTCATAACACTTAAAATGGTGGGAAAGCAGTAAAATTGATGCTCGACTATCTTATTCAGTGAGTGCAGCGATCAGAGTGAAATGCACGGGCCTTTCAACAGGTAGCAAAGGCCCAAGCTGAGTCGGCCTCCACCCAGAAGGCTGAAAAGGAGGTGACCAGGATGGTGGTCGTCATGGTGCTGGGCTTTTTGGTATGCTGGATGCCCTACGCCTCCTTTGCTCTTTGGGTCGTCAACAACCGCGGGCAAACGTTCGACCTGAGATTAGCAACCCTACCATCCTGCCTGTCGAAGGCGTCCACCGTCTACAATCCCGTCATCTATGTATTCCTCAATAAGCAGGTGCGCAAAAGACTTTAACGACAAAGTGTTTTCCAATAAAAGAAGCCAGGCATCATGACCAGTAGCGATGTAATTTTGGAAAGGATAGTCAGGGTAAAAGAAGGACTTAAGAGAAGCATCAGTTTGTTGTATTATGACTTCATTCCAGATATTTTAGGTTATCTTTATGTGCCACTCGGCTGTTCCTGACAATTTCCTGCAAATACCAGGGATGAACGAGAAGCTAAGTCTGATGCTTCCCAACAACTCAGTAATTCTTTTGTTTTTTTTTTTCTCACTCTCAGTTTCGAACATGCATGTTATCCATGCTGGGGATGGGGGATGGAGAGGAGGAAGTCTCTACAACCCAGTCGGTGACTGAAGTCTCCAAAGTTGGCCCGGCTTAGTCTGACCGTAATCCTCTGTTAATTGTAAATCGTAAATGCTATGTCCAAACATTTTACAATCCAACAACAAAAATCATTAGAACAACTTAGCAATATTCTGCTAAATGTGTCGATGAAAAAGAAAAAAAATGAAATCATGTTTTTTTATTGCATTTTGAAGAATTTCCATATAAAATAAATATGTTATATTTATTTTATTAGGGCCATGCTACAGTTCAAACAGCCTCCAAGTTCATTTATTTTCAATCGTTGCCAATTTGTTCCTTCCTACGTCCACAAAGATCCTCACCATTGCTTTTCACTTTATCTTTCTTTGTAGTTTAAGTGTTTTCATGAGATATGCGCACGAGCAGAAATAAATATGCTCAAATCTCACATGTCATTTCATTGTATGCTGCTGCGATATTTCTGGAGCCTTTCAGAAACCCTGGTTCCACTTGCTTTGGTTCTGATCTGTTTGGGCTCATCCACAGTTAGATTGTGACCATTGATCAGATCAAAAATAATAGAAGTCATCTACTGTTGTTAGATATTACTTATTGGAGTCAGTAAATCATATTTTCTTACAATCAAGGGGGAGTTAATGGTGGTGATGTGATGCGCATCTCAAATTATTTCCTGATTGTGTAACAGCGCAAAATTAATATTTAAAAATAAGAATGAAAAAACTCATACGTTTTATGCATTTTATATTCTATTCATGATGGGTGGTTAAAGTTAAATGAGGAAATAGGTTTTTTGCTAACCGGAGCAAAGACCGCTTCCACTTTTAAGTGTGGGAGAAGAGCACTAGGAGGGTAACCGCTGCTAATTTACTGACAAAAGTAAAGATGGATTCAGTTGAATATTTTCCAGTTCTGGAAGAAAGAATCACAGCATCAACTTCAAATTACAGAAGCAAGAATAAAACCTTAACTCTAAGATAACTAAAGACTACCTTTAGTTATCAACAATAGGCTACATCTAAAGACTACCTTTAGTTATCTTAACTCCAAGATAACTAAAGATTCGACCAACCCAATCTCGACATCAAATATCGAGAGCCGATAAATGAATCCTATGATCGTGGTAGAAACAGAAAGGAAAATGTGGGTTCAGACCACTGAAGTTCAGCACAAACTGAAACGGTAGGCATGTAAAATAATAATTTCTTCGAGAGGAAAAAAAACAAATCAATCTTTTTAAAAACAAAGTCTTCATAATATGTGTACTTTCTGCATGTTGTCAGTAATACCAATACTTCTATGGTTAAAAACAAGCTTTTTGACAAAAATGAACAGGAAAAAAAAAATTATTTAGCTGAAATTGTCAATGAGCTTATGCTACGAGCATTTTAGGTCATGCTCTCCAGTTTTTACAGTTTCATATTTTAATTAACCAGGACAATAAAGCATATTTTCTTTCAAGGTATTGCTTCAAAAACACAATCAGATTCTTGAACAATCAAAACCAGAAATAAATCTGACATTAACGAGACCAAACAACAATAGGCTACATCTAGGTAAAATGCGTGCTGGAGGACTAGCTAATCTTTTAGCCTCCGGCAAACGGATTAGCCAATTCCCGGGGTTCAGACACAGGCAAGCAGCGAGAAGATACCGGCCAATTCTGAACTCCGACACTAAGACCCTAATCTTGGCATTAGCTAAGAGGTGGTGTAAGTTGTCACGGGAATACATGTAAAGCTTTAAATCCCATCCTTGAGCCAATTAAGTTGAGCCGGAGTAACGTTTAAAGTTCCTATAAATGCCGCTTTTCAGTAAGTCGGCATCAGACAGAGAGAAGCCCACCTCACTTAGACGACAGGAAAAACATGAAGTATCACACCACTGTCTAAGTGTAGATTTAAAATTATACCGCGGCCAGCTCGTATTGAATCATCCAGTCTAGTTGAACGTTTTATTCAAAAACCGACCCAATGAAGATGAGGACAAGTCGTCAAGAGGAAACTCCAGATGACTTCTGGATTCCCATCCCCCTGGAAACCGACAACATCACAGCCCTCAGCCCGTACCTCGTCCCCCAGGACCATTTAGGGAGCCTGGGGCTTTTTTATTCAATGTCAGCGTTAATGTTCTTCTTGTTTTTGGCCGGCACGGCCATCAATATCCTCACAATCGCATGTACTATTCAATACAAGAAGCTCCGCTCCCATCTGAACTACATCCTGGTCAACATGGCTGTGGCGAACCTCATCGTCTCGTCCGTGGGCTCTTTTACCTGCTTCTACTGTTTTGCCTGCCGATACATGGCTCTTGGTCCTCTCGGCTGCAAGATCGAAGGATTTACGGCGTCTCTTGGTGGTAAGAACAGGAAAATGTTTGAACCCCAGTCTGTGAAGGATTGGTTTCATGCTTTACCAGCTGAGTTACTGTTTAAGAGAGATGTCAGATATTGTGGAGAATTTAGTTACTAACTGTAACCCTGTCTATATGACAAGTCTTGATGTTGATATACGGTATCCCAACATGTGTATCATCTGAATTCTGTCTTGTTTTTCCTCAGGCATGGTCAGCCTTTGGTCTCTTGCGGTGATTGCATTTGAAAGATGGCTGGTCATCTGCAAGCCGCTCGGGAACTTTGCCTTCAAGTCAGAGCATGCTTTGTTCTTCTGTGCACTTACCTGGTTCTTTGCTTTGTGCGCTGCGGTTCCTCCACTAGTGGGATGGAGTAGGTGAGGATGACACGTTAGCTGTGGATTAATCTAAGACTGGAATCATATTGCTACATGTATTGTCTGCTTTGCCAGGTATATCCCTGAGGGAATGCAGTGTTCATGTGGACCAGACTGGTACACAACGGGCAACAAGTTCAATACCGAATCCTTTGTGCTGTTCCTCTTCTGCTTCTGCTTTTCTGTCCCTTTCACTTGCATCGTCTTCTGCTACTCACAGCTGCTCTTCACACTGAAATCAGTAAGTGGGATGTTGTGAGCTACCCGGATTTGAATTGTCAATGTGCGTTTGGTGTGGTTTTTTGGCTCGGATTCTGACTCAGCTTGTGAATCTGTAGGCGGCAAAGGCCCAGGCAGAGTCTGCCTCCACCCAGAAGGCAGAGAAAGAGGTGACCAGGATGGTGGTCGTCATGGTGCTGGGCTTCCTGGTGTGCTACATGCCATACGCCTCCTTTGCGCTTTGGATCGTGAACCATCGCGGACAGACGTTTGACCTGAGACTTGCTACCATACCGTCCTGTGTCTCAAAAGCCTCCACAGTCTACAATCCTGTCATCTATGTTCTCCTCAATAAGCAGGTAGGCTCATGGGTGGTGGGCTTAAAAGACTGACGGTTGTATTTCACTGTAAAGCTGAAGGAGAGACCAACTGTAGACCTTTTCTGACTTGAACATGGCTGATAGAGACCGTTATAATTAATTGCTCAAATTACTTTCTAAACATATACATTTCATCTGAGATAGGTGTTCAGTGTTACATTTTTTTTTTAGTAGTTGTCTGTTTGACTCTTGGATGTCAGCAACCCTGAATATGTCGCCGCGTGGCAAAATCAACTGATCCTAACAGGATCACATTTGATCCACGCTGATCGAGGGAAAGCGTCTGAAGTGTCCATCTTTGCCTTTGCTTTCAGTTCCGCTCTTGCATGAGGAAGATGCTGGGGATGAGTGGAGGCGACGAGGAGGAGTCATCTGCAAGTCAGTCGGTCACCGAAGTCTCAAAAGTTGGACCCTCCTAAGTTCTTGGCCTGTCTTGATTTGGATGACATGGAAATGACCAACATTGATGTGTTTTTACTATTGTTATATTTAGGATTTTGAAAAAAAATGTAAAAAGGGACAAAAAAAGAGAAAAAAGATTCATCTGATGAAGCTGATATTTTTCTGTGCATTTTACCAGGGACATAAACCAAATACACATTCTAGAATTGTATTCTGATGTGAAAACATGGGGATTGCTTTTCTTCCCAAAAAAAACAACAAAAAAAACAGACTGAGGTCTCTGAAAACCCATAAACTACAAAATAAATGCATGTAGCACATCTGCCGCGTGTGTGGGTAAGTTGTTCTACATGCCATGACTTGTAAGTATTTACTTGTATATATGTAGCAACAGAACTAATAAAGAGAAGCTCATATCCAGTCGGGAAAGAAATTATTTGTTCACAAATAAAGGGAGCACCGCCTGAAGTGTGTTGGACCTGTTGGACGAATGCTACATACTCACATGGTATAGTATTATTACTGGTATCGGTGTAAACCTAAGTTTCACAACCATATGGGTTTTATTGTTGTTTCATATAATTTTTTAATTCAAAAGTTTTCTCACAACAAGCATCAAATCTACAATTTTTATTTGACATACATTAAGCATTTCACCACAATTATAATGTAAAATAAGTAGTTATGAATTTTAGAGAGGTGTAGTGTGGAAAAGAGAAGTTGTCACTGACCTGGCGACACAGCAAACAAAGCTCATATATTTATACAAACTCACAACTCAAATTTAAATTGGCCAATAACCTTGGCAAAAAGAAAAACTTCCACATAAATAAGGTGAACAATACACGATATCAGTAAATCTCAAGCAAAAATGTTAAGTACTAAATACTTTACTGTTTGGAGCCTTTAACATATTCAAAAACTCACCAAGCTTGACCCAAAATTGTTCCCAGAGGAACATTTTCAGATTCCGGTGGAATCGTAAGTGGGCTTGACCAAACTGCTCTACAGCGCCCCCAACGTGAGACAGGGGAAACCGTAAGTCGTCGAGATCTGAAACTCGGTACGTAGGTAGATCGGTTCTGGTCACAGAAGAGAGACTTGATTGGACAATAGGGGTGAAACCCTGATTGTTATGTACTAACAATTCTGTGGAGTCCAACACAGATGGTCTGGCATTTGTCTACTGTTAAGGCAATGAGATTGTTCTCTGATGCTAAAGAGGGCAGATAAGTTCTACATTGGGGAACAATCAGTCTCCATGATCAAGGAGCTCCTGCTGTTGTACAGCCCTGTAGAAGTATATAGGAGAGTAGCTTGACCAATCTCATGATGAGATCATACAGACACAATCTAATGCACAAGAGGGGTGAGGGGCACAGTATAAAATTTTCCATTACAGAAGTTGGACTGTTTCTAAAACTAATAAAGAACCAAATGGAAGTACAACAACGTGCAAAAAGTACATTTTGTATGATGGGTCCCCTTTTGACCTTAAACCAGGGAATGTGCTGAATCAGGATTTCAGTGCACATTTACACTCTTAGAAAATATCCCAAATAAAATAACTATATTACACATTCAATAAAAACGTACAATCGCTTATTTCATCAATTACATATTTATTTGACAAATGTTTGTTGTTTTGGCCATCTTGGTCTCTTGTAGTTTGGTGAAAAACCTGGAACACAAAAAAACCCAACACATGTTCTCACACAGACAGTCATTTCTATGCACTCGTCACACAAATTGTACAGTGACAAATTAAACTAGCAATTAAAATGTTAGTGCCGAAAAAGCAAAACATTATCACCATCGGCTTGGAGCAGCCATTTTGTTTCACGTCAAAATCTCTACACTCCACGGATGACGATGAAACCTCTGGGTGTGTCTGTGGTGTTGTGATATTCGCTAAAGAGCCTTGCTGTGAGGCGACTTCTCACTGATTTGGGTTCAGTTTGCAGCAAAAAATACAAAAGAGTTGGGGACAAAGATCAGCTGAACCCGTGGCCCTAAATGTGTTGTAGTTTTCCTAAAAGTTGTTTATTTGTGACATATGAAAAGTTGAATGTGTCAGTGATTCTTGAGAAGTGGGACAAAATGGGTTTAAATTCACCCTCAGCCCCTCAAAAAAAAAAAATTATGCCCTCTTAGCAAAGGAAGAGAAATGAAAAGGTCATGGGGTCCTCAGAAGTTCTGATGCCCCCCAATATGCCAGATTTTTTTATTTTTTTTTTTACATTCTTTTTATGTCTAACGGTGTTGACAAAAACTTGGGGCAAATTTTTATTAAATTGGAAAATATATAAAAATTATTTGTAACTTATTTGAATACTTATACTTAATTGTCATAATGTAGTGTCTTATTATTCCTTTATTTGTTTCAAACTATTACAATATATTAAGTTCTGCTCCAGGACAAAAAGTACCATCCACTTACTGCAAAGTTTAAAATAAAAAATATTCAGCTAATACCAGGAAAACAGATACTGTTGTGCTCACATGGCCCAGGTTAGTTAAGTCAGATAGGTTTTTAAAAATTAAGATTTTGGTATATTGTATTCAAATTTTGTGCTTTATCCATAGGACCTGTTTTGTCCCTCTTCTCAAGAATCACTGATATCACATCAGCCTACGGAGGCTGCCATTTTTCACCTGCACGATGACTTCAGTAGGTTAGAGTGGACACAAGCCTGTGGACAAAACACAAGAAACCGAGGCTACCATTACGTGATTTGTTTGAAATTTCCCAGCTCTGCTATTCGAGTTGTCTGTTCAAACAGCCACATGTGGTTGGCTCGACACTGTATTCGCAAGAGCTAACAAAAAATCAGTTCAAATTGGAAGATAATCCAGTTTGGCTGTTTTAAGTGATGACAAAGCATGATGCTGCTGATGGTGGCAGTCTGATGCCTTCCACATGGTAGCTCTCCTCGAGGGTTAGCGCTTCGACGCATCAGCCCCAAACTTACCAGGTTTGTGGCCGAGCGTCTCCTCTTTCTTTCTTTGGTCCTCTTCATATTGGCTTCCTCCTGTCATTTCTGCATTGCATGCAGTTTTAATGTGCCACATTTCAGACTGAAAGGGCTGAATGTTGCACACAAAGACCACCGTTCAAGTTTTGACCAAGCTACAGCACCGTGGCGCCCTGCGTACATCGCCTACCCAGGATGCACTGCAGCGTGAATATTGTCCATGTGACAATATTTATTTAAATTTGTAAAAACAAAATAGTCTACATTTTTTATATATATCATTTTATGTCTGAAATAAATCAATTCTATCATAATTCTATTAGAACTAAATATGGATCCCTTTTAAGAGACTGGAGAACTTTAAAAAGATTCTTCAGTATCCAGGCTGAAGTTAGCTTTAAAGGAGATAAAATGAGATTTAAATCACCCAAAAAGCCATGTCAGCACAGAGGTTTTCCCAGGAGAACACTGTGTGGTAACAAGATTACTGGTTTCACTCACCTTACTTGTCACTGGTCATAATGTTATGGCGAGTTGTTGTTTTCACTCGTAAGCCTTTCTAACTCTTTAATGCAATAGAGTTAAGGCAGTTTGCTGGATAGGATTATCTTTTGGAATAAATGAAGGCACTGGTTACCTAAAGAGAAAAGAAAACAACGGATATTCACATTGCAGCATGTTTGTTTAAATGGCATTTCAAAAACGAAATACACTTCATCACCAAAGCCAAATACAAAGTTATATTTTCACTCTGAAGAGATGGGAGTTAATCGGTCCAACTAAAACGTCGCAGCGCTGGGACTGACCCTAGAACTTCTTACTGCAAAAGCAGGAAAAGGGGAAGATCAGAAAAATCTGGTTATTAAAGGTAAAAAAAAAAAAAAGAAAGAAAAAGGAAAACAAAAACACTTGATGAAGGGATTAAGAAATACCCTAAGAGAATATTACCTGATGTTAAGTGAACTCAGAGCCATGAGATCAGCAGCGGCCGATTTGGCTCACTTGGCACCAGAGTAATTTTCTGTCCACCTTAACGATCACTACACCACATACACGCGAACCACCTGTTTGCTCAACACAGCAGCTTAAGACCTTTGCCGCCAGTCATTCTCGTCGGTTGTCGGGAGCAAATCCGAGTTCTGCTAGTAGTGAACTTTTGCCAAACAAGAATAGTTCAGAACTAGCGGAATTCCAGACTTACCCTCGAAATGTCCCAGCATCCCATGGAAAGTTAGGACAGTATAAAAAAAAAAGTTACAAGTTTCAACCTTATGCTAAATGGAGATTTTTGTCACAGTAAAAACTGCTAATGCTTCCAACAGTTTTTCACATTTGACAGTGCAACATAAATGCTAACACGAATACAGACATGCAAAAATGTGACATATCTAAGTGATAGGACAAAAAAAATCGAAATATTTACAAAAGTCCTGAGTTCCAGGTCCATCCTCTTCTTGAAGTGAAAGAAGTCCTTAAACCACATGGAGCACTTATTAAATGTGTGAGCAAGCTACGTCCACATGGTATAGATCCAATAAGAAAGAAAGGAAAAAAAAAAAACACATGCAAGGATTAAAGTAAACCACCGCAGAGGCTTCGATTAGGCTGAGCGTGCTCCTGACGTGACCTGTTATTCCGGAGCGATTACCGTCTTACGGAGTGAGCATGCCAAAAGTAATTACTCTATGCTAAGTAGTTTTGTGGAGCAACCTGAGTTGTCCGTATAATCTGATTTGGTCTACTGGGGCATGAGATATCCTCATTTGGGTTTCATTAGGTGAAATGAAGGCGCTGTTGGTTCAGTGCTATGCACTGAATGATACGGTGCGTCAGTTCACATCAAGTTTGAAACCACCATAAAACTTCGAAAATACGTACAAGAAAGTCTGAATGCATTCCACTATTATCATACAGTAAAGACAAGGCCTGGACATATGGAGGCCTTAGTCACAGACACGGCTGTCGCAGGTTCAATTCCTGCGCTGGCAACCTTTGGTGGGCAGTGGTTACTGCTGCCAAAGTTTTTGGCAGCAGCAATTTTTATCCATAAATTGCTGAACAGGAGGTACATCAAATTTAATAAATGGCCCTAGATTGGGAATCAAGTCACATGACACCACTAAATTTAATGTTTCAAACACTAAAGACAGATTAAAGCCTTTTTTGAAAACAGTTTTTATCAAATTGTCAAATAAATGTGTGGCAAAGCCAAGGTTAGATTTTCAACCAACAAATAGGTCAAATGGGCATTATTTAACACTGGCTACTAAAGAGTTGGTTGCTGCTGAGATCCATTGAGGACAGTTGTACACCATATGCACACAGAGACAATGCTCGTCGTGTCCCTAAAAGTCTTTGCTCGCACAAATTTGCCATTTTGGAAGACCAGAAACAATCGTATTACAAACGATTGTTTCTGGAATATCCAAATAATAACTTGCAAACGTGCAATAGAACAAGCCCAAATGACACAGAATGGGGAAAAAAATGTCCTTTCCAAATTCCTATCCAAAATGTCTCTATTGTGTACATGTAAGAAATGGATTTAGCAAGATGGCAGAACTTTGGGACTCTTGCATTTCATAGGTGGGAAACACACACAGTAGTTATTTTGCTTTTGACAGATGTATAACCTCTTCTAAAAAAAAAAAAGCAAAAATATCTGCGATTATAAATTATTAGCCTTAGAAATCATAAAATGAGGGACTCCAAAACTCCACTATTAGTTTAACTGATTACACAGAAATGAGACTCAAAACAGAATCACCCAGATGAACAAATGGGTCAGTGACATGTCTTAGAAAGTCCTGTAAAGTCAATGAGAGGCGGGGTACACACTGGACACGTAGCACAGAGACACAAATCCCTACGGTGTTGTTTCTACAGTACACTTACTTTTCAACCACCAATCAGTATGATATGCATATCCTTTCAGCAGAAGGAATAAGAAAAACCTTATAATTAAGAGTGTGCTGCAATTCCTGCATGATTGCTTGCCGAGTCCCAACCTAAGATGACCCTCAACCTATTAAGGGCTAATGGTGGTAAAACATTAACAATTGAAAAATAATAAAAATAAACCTCTTCAAATAGAATTAAAAGTGTTTCAAAATCTTAGAAAGCAGATTAGAAAGCAAAGTTTTCATAAAGTGGATTTTCTGGAATGGATATCGTGGCCCAATAATGCAATTACAACAATGACGTAAAGAGTGGCCCAGTAGGTAAAAGAAAAGAAAAAAAACAAGAAAAAAATCCAACGTTCTGGGGTGAATCTTCTTTCCGGACGGATTAAAGGTGTCTGACTTGCTCCACATGTCAGCAATCCCAACAGTCACGGTAACAGTGCCACAGATCTCTCCTTATCCTCAGAATCAGCTTTAAGAGGCGTCTGTCCTCTCCAGCCAACCAGAGAGCAAAACCAAATGTAAAAGTTTATTTGTGTCCTACATAAAGCAGCATTTATTAAAAAAGCACAGGGTAATGTTTAAAACACCTGCAGTTCTAGGAAGTATTTGTTGCTGGGTTCCTGGAAATGTCACACATAAAACAATCAGAAATGTATCAGTGAAAACTCCTCATTTAATCCACATATTAGGCGAGAGTACGGAAATCCACTCAGTGTCTTAACCTCGTCAGACCTTTTAAGTGTACTTTAAAAAAAAAAAAAAAGTGTTTTGTGTTGTTTGGTAAGATCCGTGCCAAATGGTGCACGGTGGCTGTAATATGATTGTGAAGTAATCCGCTCAGAGGTCACTGAATGCATCAGTATAAAAGCTAAAGTGTGATGTGAAGTGCAATAAACCTCAGGAGGTGACAAGTGAGAGGAAGGTCTGAGAGCTGAGAAACCTTCCCAGATCAGGATGGCAGAGGAATGGGGAAAGCAGGTGTTTGCTGCCCGGCGGCACGAAGACACAACGAGAGGCGCCGCGTTCACATACACAAACAGCAATCAGACAAAAGGTAGGCTTTTTGATTTGAATGATTTTGTGTTTAGACCTGGTGTTGTTTGGAGACTGATTTCTGAACAGTTCCACAACCTGAAATATCACTGGACTGAGATGTGCTGTAGTTTATGGACCTCTATTTGGACTAATGCTGACAAGCACAACATAAACTGTAGTGATTTTGAACATTTTGATTTTTGCTTCATTTTTATTGAAACACCGACCGATTAGTCTGCAGTTACATGCAACATTCTTATAACAGAAGTCATGACGGCAACATGAGACATGTAAAACAAGACGATGCATCTGAATTAGGACAAAGTTTGACCGCGTGCGATTCTAAGACGCAGACGTTTGCTTGCAGATCCTTTTGAAGGACCAAACTACCACATCGCTCCTCGATGGGTTTACAACGTCTCCACAGTCTGGATGTTTTTCGTGGTCATTTTATCAGTCTTCACCAACGGCCTCGTCTTGGTGGCCACAGCAAAGTTCAAGAAACTTCGTCATCCTCTCAACTGGATCTTGGTCAACCTTGCCATTGCTGATCTTGGAGAGACAGTCTTTGCCAGCACCATCAGTGTGTGCAACCAGTTCTTTGGATATTTCATTCTGGGACACCCAATGTGTGTCTTTGAAGGTTATATTGTCTCAACTTGTGGTAAGTTGCCAAAGTGGTAACTGATGTTTCAGACTTGTAAATTCATTTTAAGCACACCTAAAGATGAATCCTGGTTGAAGACTGTTAAACTGCATTCATTCACCCTGATTCTTTACAGGTATTGCTGCTCTTTGGTCCCTGACTATCATCTCTTGGGAGAGATGGATAGTTGTGTGCAAACCCTTTGGAAATGTCAAGTTCGATGCCAAGTGGGCCACAGGTGGAATAGTTTTCTCCTGGGTCTGGTCTGCAGTGTGGTGTGCTCCTCCCATCTTTGGATGGAGCAGGTAATCTAGATCATCTCCTGCTTATGTTGTTTTTATATCCTCAATAATCAGCAGAGCAAGAACTGATTGTTTCCTTGTATCAGGTATTGGCCTCACGGGCTGAAAACGTCCTGCGGGCCCGATGTGTTCAGTGGAAGCGATGACCCAGGGGTCCTGTCCTACATGATTGTCCTCATGATTACATGCTGCATCATTCCTCTGGCTATCATCGTCTTGTGCTACCTGGCCGTGTGGTTGGCCATCCGTGCTGTAAGTTTTGTCCCTCGCTGCTTTTTGTTCCTTCAGTTTTATCGTCACGCTAAACAAAGATTGATCAACTCTGAGCTCATGTTTTGTTGGCGACAGGTTGCTATGCAGCAGAAGGAATCTGAGTCGACCCAGAAGGCTGAGAGAGAAGTGTCCAGGATGGTTGTAGTCATGATCCTGGCTTACTGCGTCTGCTGGGGACCCTACACCTTTTTCGCCTGCTTTGCTGCAGCCAACCCCGGATACGCCTTCCATCCTTTGGCTGCTGCCATGCCTGCATACTTTGCCAAAAGCGCCACCATCTACAACCCTGTTATCTACGTCTTCATGAACAGACAGGTGGGCAGAGCGATACGGCTGTCACATTATTTATTTTTTTTTATCATAACAAATATGTTTTTGTTTTATATTTAACTTTCGCTTTGTTCTTTCATTTGCAGTTCCGCACATGCATCATGCAGCTCTTTGGCAAACAGGTGGACGATGGTTCTGAAGTGTCCACATCGAAGACAGAAGTGTCCTCTGTGGCTCCTGCATAAACCTTCATGTTCTCTGTTTTGGAAGGAAAAAAAAACTACTGTGAATATGCATTATTCATAAAAAAAAATTAGAAACTTTTTGTATGCTTGTTTATTTTAATAAAAAGTTTATTGCAAAATAAATGTGTAACTGATGTTTTTTGAAATGAATATAAAATATAAGGCATTCTTTAAATTGTGATATCTGTGTATTTTTTGTAGTACAGTGATTTTTTTAGTTTTTTTTAGGAAGAACAACTCAAACAATCAGTCAATTGATGTTTTTTACAGTATGGAAGATAAAAGAAATGAAAATGAATTCCATAAGAGCAGACGTAAATAACTTTATTACGGCTGGGAGAAAACAAGTCTTGAATCTTTACAAATTGGATTAAAACATTAGGCGTGTCAGGATTTTGTCACGTAACCCAGAGGGTTGAATCTGTCTCCGTCGTTGGGCAAGACACTTCCCCTGCTGATGGATGGTGGCCTCTGTCAGACTGGGCCAGGGCAGTTGTGGCTACACTGTAGTAGCTCACCACCATCAACGTGTGCATAAATTGGTGATTGTAGTGCGGAGCCCTGAGGTTGAGAAAGAGCTATAGAATACATACTCTAAATCGATTCACACTTAAGTCGCAAAAATAAAAGACTTCTAACTCAACGTAGACCGAACTTGAACTCTGAGACTTAAGATGATGCACAGGTGTTTGGTTTTGGTTCTCCATAGTGTTTGTCTTCTGGGGGTTTATGTGTCATTTTATTCCTTCCGGATCTTTTGTTAATTGTATTTAACGTCCTGTCATTTCAGTTCACCTCTTTGTTCCTTAGCATCTTCCGTATTTCTTCTATTTTGTTGTAGGAGGTAAATTTGTGGACTTTGCGGCTCTGTTGTTAGATCAGGCACCACCTCTTGAAGTCTGCACCTCCTTCTGAGGTTCTGGCCTGACCAAATTTGGGAAGTTTCTCTACTTTTTACTTTTTAATTTTTTTTTTTTTTTTGCCCTACGGCCAAGACACCCTCTGTCTTTCCAAGTTTTGGTTGTTTTGGTTTTGTTTCCGAGGTCTCCTGGATCAACATTTTGTTGATCCATGATCCCGGCAGGATTTTTTCTATTTTGACATTCTCTGCCCTCAGAGTTGGGCTACTTTAAATTCAACAGCTTTGGGGATTTTTATTTTCTGGAGGAGAAAAAAACAGGATGTACAGCTGACCCTCAAACAGCTGCTGCCCGATGAGATAACAATGTGTGCTTCTCCCCCCCCCCCCCAACACATCCCACTCATCTCTCCTCTATCCCAGAAGTCCTTTCTCCCCCAGCCTCTGAAGACACCATCAGGACAACGAGATCTTTCAGCCTCCCACCACATCTTACCTACCTCCCTGTTAAGTTGTTGCCAGACTCCCTCTTCTGATTTTACAGACTTCCCTTTTCCCTGATGTCAATTTGGGAACATACCACAACAAGATCATGTGTTTCATCATCAAGCCCCTGAGACAAAAACAATAAATTCCACTAAAAGTCGCCACGGCCTCAGTGGAGGAAACACTCAAATGAGTTTGACTGTAGATACACTGTGGTCTCTATGCACAGACATTTTAAACATAAGCATGGGAAATGAAAGAAAATTAAGATACATTTCTACAATATTGTTACAAAACAAGAGGACAACTTTCAATTAGTGGAAATGTACACAGTTCAGTTTTGATTCCCAGAATTCTTACTTTTGCTCATCAGAAAAACCACCAGTGGTCAGATACTGAAAATAGGATGGAAATACCCTTTATTGTCCCAGAGTGGGGAAATTCAGGTGCAGCCAGGTGACAGGCAGTCGAAACCTGTCACCTGGCTGGTTTCGACAGGTTTCGAAACCTGCCGACATCGTTGGTGTGCAGAAAGTGTGTGGTCTGTAAAAATGTTAGATGTCCTCCTCTTGTCCCTAGACGTGTATGAGTCATGAATACAGCAAAAGTCAGCTCTTTTGTCCTGTTTGGGACTCACCCAAACCACTGGACAAACTGAATAATGGTTGTGTAGATGGCTGGCAGCTCCTGCTGTGAGGAGGATTTCAGGTCTGGAGAAAGTTCCTGTTGGGAATGGGAAGGACCTCACAGTAGAACCGTGTCAGTGCGGATGGCGTGGGATTGATCTCCACAGTCTTGAGTGAGTTAAGCTCCAGGTTGCCGACCTGCACACAGACTCATCACTGACCTGAATCAATACAGTGGCATCTGTGAACGTCAGTAGTTCCACAGACAGATCCGCCATCCGTGTAAAGAAAGAAGCAAACACAGACCTCTGAGTGCCGATGGTTCTTGTGCAGAAGGAGATGCTGCCTGACCTCACCTGCTGCTGCCAGTCAGTGAGGAAACTGTTGATCTACAGACAGGTGGAGGCTGGCACTGTGAGCTGGATGAGCTTCTGATGGTAGGTGGTGTTGAATGGAGCGATGAAGTCCTGAAACAGGATTGCGGAGAGTGGACACAGGGCAGGGGGAAGCGTAGATGGTTGTCTGCATCGTCCAAACTGTTTGCCCAGGTGAGGGTTCTGAGCTCCTGAAGTTGGTTTTAAAGTGATCCCATCAGAGTTCTGTGAAGCTGATGTCTGATGTGAGACACTCTGCAAAACTCTCAAGGTTATAAACAACAACCAAGTACCTCTTTCTAAGAACAGGATGGAGGGTGACTGGAGAAAACAGCTGTTTGCTGCCAGGCAGCATAATGAAGATACAACAAGGGGCTCTGCATTCACATACGCACACAGCAAACAAGAGGTAGGCTTTTTATTTTGAACCATTTAGTGTGTGGACATGGTGTTATTAGAGATTTATTTATTCAAGCCAGATTTGCAGATATATAACAACTGTTTATGAAATGACAAACTAGAGTGAAGTTTTGGAAAATTTCATAATTGTTTAATTGTTTTGGTTGTATTTAAATACAGTCTTGTCTATTTTGACTTTATTGTTGATGTGATTTCCCCACTCTTTTTTTTTTTTCATCACTTGGCTTTTTTTCCTCGAATTGTTTTTATGTTAAAGTGAGAAATAATAATAAAAAAAACATTTTAAAATCTCTTTGTTTTTCCAAGTGACCCTTTTTTTTAACTTCTGACAGTTGATTTCTGAATTTTAGCTGAACTACGCCCCCCATTGGTTGGAAAAAGTCATATCAACAGTAATGTGGAACTGTATTTGGTGCTACTTCAATACTCTGGACAAGACTTCTGTTGACATGACAGGATGCTTTCTTTCTCTATACATATCAAAATCTCTTTGCTTTGTTAGAAAGCTCAGTTTTAAAATCAAATATTAAAATTGTAATTTTCCTTCTCTTGCATTTATTTTTCTGGCTCATTTTCTATTAACCAAGTTTGTGGCATTTATGCCACAGTTTTTGTGTGCTTGCATATTGGTCATTTAGAGCACTTTCTAATGTTTTGTATGGTCAGGTGCTTAGTGAAGACCCTGTGACAGTTTTTTTTTCTTTTTTGCTCCTTTGAATTTGATAATATTTTGACAGTGTGAACATTTCTCATTTCTTAAATATTATGAGGTTAACCGTGAGCTCATTCTGGAAAAAGTTGCCATTTTTAATGTAATGGCTGCATGGATACCATTTAACTGGTGGTCATGAGGTAAGATGATTCAAGAGGAGTCAGATATTGGGGCAGCTATGCTCACAGGCGATGCTGTGAGACATTTTACCCTTTGTATGTTTGATGAAATGTAAATCCCCACATTTTACCATTTTTCTATGATTGGTGTCAAAGAATGAAAAAAAAAAAAACAGAAACACAAAACTTTGCATCCATGCTTTGAGTTTTATATTCAACTGAAAAAGTTACAGGCATATAAGATAACATCTAGAAAAAAATGTGGACTTTTTTTTTTACTTTGCCAGAATGCTATTTAAGTGAAAAAAAAAGAAGATATTATTGAGTGCTACACTAAATTGCTCTTTAGTGTAGCACTCAAAATACCTTTCAGTACTTTTTTTTAAAACATAGAACATTTCCATGTGCCATAAAGTCTTGTTTATCAAAAAATAAACAATAGTTTCTGTACAGGTCACAGTAGTTTTTTTTTTCCTTCCAAAACAGAGAACATGAAGGTTTATGCAGGAGCCACAGAGGACACTTCTGTCTTCGATGTGGACACTTCAGAACCATCGTCCACCTGTTTGCCAAAGAGCTGCATGATGCATGTGCGGAACTGCAAATGAAAGAACAAAGCGAAAGTTAAATATAAAACAAAAACATATTTGTTATGATAAAAAAAAATAAATAATGTGACAGCCGTATCGCTCTGCCCACCTGTCTGTTCATGAAGACGTAGATAACAGGGTTGTAGATGGTGGCGCTTTTGGCAAAGTATGCAGGCATGGCAGCAGCCAAAGGATGGAAGGCGTATCCGGGGGTTGGCTGCAGCAAAGCAGGCGAGAAAAAGGTGTAGGGTCCCCCAGCAGACGCAGTAAGCCAGGATCATGACTACAACCATCCTGGACACTTCTCTCTCAGCCTTCTGGGTCGACTCAGAATCCTTCTGCTGCATAGCAACCTGTCGCCAACAAAACATGAGCTCAGAGTTGATCAATCTTTGTTTAGCGTGACGATAAAACTGAAGGAACAAAAAGCAGCGAGGACAAAACTTACAGCACGGATGGCCAACCACACGGCCAGGTAGCACAAGACGATGATAGCCAGAGGAATGATGCAGCATGTAATCATGAGGACAATCATGTAGGACAGGACCCCTGGGTCATCGCTTCCACTGAACACATCGGGCCCGCAGGGACGTTTTCAGCCCGTGAGGCCAATACCTGATACAAGGAAACAATCAGTTCTTGCTCTGCTGATTATTGAGGATATAAAAAACAACATAAGCAGGAGATGATCTAGATTACCTGCTCCATCCAAAGATGGGAGGAGCACACCACACTGCAGACCAGACCCAGGAGAAAACTATTCCACCTGTGGCCCACTTGGCATCGAACTTGACATTTCCAAAGGGTTTGCACACAACTATCCATCGCTCCCAAGAGATGATAGTCAGGGACCAAAGAGCAGCAATACCTGTAAAGAATCAGGGTGAATGAATGCAGTTTAACAGTCTTCAACCAGGATTCATCTTTAGGTGTGCTTAAAATGAATTTACAAGTCTGAAACATCAGTTACCACTTTGGCAACTTACCACAAGTTGAGACAATATAACCTTCAAAGACACACATTGGGTGTCCCAGAATGAAATATCCAAAGAACTGGTTGCACACACTGATGGTGCTGGCAAAGACTGTCTCTCCAAGATCAGCAATGGCAAGGTTGACCAAGATCCAGTTGAGAGGATGACGAAGTTTCTTGAACTTTGCTGTGGCCACCAAGACGAGGCCGTTGGTGAAGACTGATAAAATGACCACGAAAAACATCCAGACTGTGGAGACGTTGTAAACCCATCGAGGAGCGATGTGGTAGTTTGGTCCTTCAAAAGGATCTGCAAGCAAACGTCTGCGTCTTAGAATCGCACGCGGTCAAACTTTGTCCTAATTCAGATGCATCGTCTTGGTTTACATGTCTCATGTTGCCGTCATGACTTCTGTTATAAGAATGTTGCATGTAACTGCAGACTAATCGGTCGGTGTTTTAATAAAAATGAAGCAAAAATCAAAATGTTCAAAATCACTACAGTTTATGTTGTGCTTGTCAGCATTAGTCCAAATAGAGGTCCATAAACTACAGCACATCTCAGTCCGGTGATATTTCAGGTTGTGGAACTGTTCAGAAATCAGTCTCCAAACAACACCAGGTCTAAACACAAAATCATTCAAATCAAAAAGCCTACCTTTTGTCTGATTGCTGTTTGTGTATGTGAACGCAGCGCCTCTCGTTGTGTCTTCGTGCCGCCTGGCAGCAAACACCTGCTTTCCCCATTCCTCTGCCATCCTGATCTCTGGAGCTCTTCTCTCGACTGTCACACCTTCCTCTGACTTATAACCTTCTGCGTTTGCTGTGTGCTTCACCTCACACTTCTCCTTATATACCAATGCTGATCTGACCTCTCATGGGATTACTTTAAAATCATATTACAGCCGTGGTGTTCCACTTGGCAGAGATGCTCAAATGTAAACCAACACACTGGTTCTCAACTGTAATTAAATCAATCTGCTAATGAGGTTAAGACACCCGTTGGATTTCCACACTCTCACTTCATATAATGATTGCATTTCATGTCTTGAAATTACACATTCAAGTCCATTGAAAGCCCTCTCTGAGTATTCCTGTCAATTAATAGCTGCTAAAAAGATTAAATACACGACAACAATCATCAAACATTTTCTCAACAGAATAATTATTCCACTTCAATAAGTTTTTCTAATAAATAAGATGCAATTAATGTTTGAATTTGAAAGCGCGGCACAGAAACATGTTTTCAGATTGTGTGTTACGATGGCGGCTGAGGTTCATTGGAGAGGAGGCAAGTCTTTGACCAGATTTAGAGGACAAGAAGAGATCCGCACTCTAATAGACGCATGTTCACTTAATGACACGAACCTGCGTCATTAATCCCTCCGGAAAGACGATTCACCCCAGGACGTAGGGTTTGTCTCTTTGTTGACCCACCTAAGATGTGGGTCAAAAACGGACAACGGAGACGCGCAGTGAAGGGGTTGCGTACGGATCATGACTTAAGAGGGTGTGAACTTTTTCTCCAGTGGAAAACCGAGGGTTTTAACAGACTTGGCCCGGTTCTTCCTTTTGGGTCAGCGGTTGAATAAGCGTATTAAATGTTATGGTTGAACCAAAACAAATCCGACTTGTTGCGTTCTGGTATATCTCGGTTCAAAACGTAGTTTTCACTTTCGTTATGTGACTGAAGTGTTTAGTTGGACAGGTCAGCAAAAGTAACAAAATGGAGTCACCTATAAGAAGCCATCGTAGGAGTTAGTTTTGACTAAATGTTTTCTTCAAAGGGTTCATGGAGGATCAATCATTTTCCACGTTATGACTTTTTACGATACATTTTTTCTGTTGACACAAAAGAGACTACAGACTGTGGTTTAATCTTCTCTGATTGAGAAAAAAACGTTGAATTATCCCAAACTGACTGTTTGTTTACTGGAGAGGGCTGTGTGAGAAATTTCTCCCAGTTCTCCCAATTTACAGCGTTGCAAACTGGGAGAAATTTATGCTTACAAAGCAGGAGAAGCATAAAGGACGTTACCGCATCGTTTCCGAATGTCAAGAACTGGTTGGCTCTGTTCTACGTGTCTCTGTTTGTATTCTGTGATGATACTTTCCACTGCTATTCACCTAAAAAGTCACCTAAACAGGGACAAAAGCCCCATAGTGTTGGAAAACGTCTGCAAGATGGAATTGGAAGTAATTATCAAGTCAAGAAAAGGTGATTGCTGATTAGCTCCTGCCAAAGAAAGCTACTTGTTAAAATGCAATGAAAAGGATATTGTTTTATTGAGGGGTATCAAAGTAATCAGGGCTGAATGGTAATGTATTTAATTTGTACAAAATAAACAAAGTTTTGCATAATGAAAAAACATCCATTCAGGTCAGTTTTGCACGACTTTTGGTCTGTGTTTAACGTAAAATCTGTTATTCTTTATGATAAAGTGCTATGAATTAGTTTGAAGGGCCATCATTTACTTAAATGTAATAAACATTTTTTTTTTTATTGCATTTGTTTTCTAGGATCCATCCACTTTCTCACACAAAGCCCTCATTCTACATAAAAGTCCTAGTGGTTCTGTGTCACAGCTTCTTCTGAACAGAGCAGAGCTGGGAAAAGCGGACCAATGCGTCAGATTAAACCATTACCCCAGCTTTGGTTAATCTATCACCTCCAGTCAACTGTCTGTTTGGAGGGTTTTACGGATTACAGAGCCGATGTGCCAAAGCTAACAGGACTAATTAATGTAATGGAGCAACCTGAGGCATACTGCCGATCTGATTTGGCGTTCCGCAGTGATCACTTATGAAGTAAATGATCGTGAACCAGTGTATCACAACAGGAAGGAGATAATATTATTCCCCACTGCTAAAGTTTCTCTGTATATCAATAAATAAGACGCAGTTGGGTCACAATTATGCGTACAGATGTAGATTTGAATTGACTTTTGTCTAAATGAAGGTGATGTTGTTTGATATTGAGCACACAGAATGACATGTGCTAAAAGTCGGTCGTGGCAGAATGTATTAATTAAAACTATCTATTAAGGCAGCGGTGTGCCACTTTTACAAAAAACGTCTGTACATGTTTGTCAATATCATCATTGTTGTGACAGCATAACACAGATAATCTGTGAAAAAAATTAGGCTCCTCTGCCTTTTCCCACTAATTGCAAAAATACACCATTCAGTGAGGAACAACCAATCAGAGCCAGGAGGAGGGCTTTAGCGCTGTCAATCAACCTCTCGTACGTGCCCGCTGACTCCCTGCTTGCTCTTTGCTAAGCTACCTCTAATTCACCACAACATAGCCTGTCACAAATGCTAAGGCTAGTTATCATAACCATTGCTGACAGAGGATCAACGTTTTTTCTGTAACAGGAAGTCGTTTTTCTGCCACTAGCTCATTGAGCAGCATATAGGAGGCTGATTGACAGCGCTTAGACCATCCTGCAGGCTCTGATTGTTTGTTTTTGACCAGGAGTGGTGCAAGTAGTATTGGAAGGAGGTTGAGGAGCTCAGTTTTTTTCTGCAAATAATCTGTTTCATATTATACTGTCATAAAATAGTGACAGTTTTAATAAATACGGAAAAATATATTTTTGCTAAAGATACATTGTGCAGCTCTGAATTATTAAAATGATAGCTTTCTCTGCATTCAATGAGTACTTCTTAAAAATTAAGTAATATATCTGTTTTCTTGAAGCTCTATTGATGTGGCCCTCTAGAGTCTTGAGGGCCACAGACATAACTGTGGTGGGCTGGATTTGGCCCACGGGCCTTCAGTTTGACACGTGTGGAATAAATAATGAAAAAAGGGATGCTTTGTTTGACAAATTATGTATGACTGTATTTATGTATAACCTTCAAGGACAAGTAGGTGTAGACAATGGGTGACTGTTTTATTGACATTTTAATAAAAATGACAAGTGAAAAATGATTTAAAATCCTATAAAATCAATGACAAAAATCGTTATGATAAAATTAGGGATGTTTTTTGTTCACAAGCTTCATTGTTCTAAAGTTATTTTCCATCTGCTGAGCCTGTTTTACCATGTTGAGGTCAGCTGAATACATGATAAACATAAAACTACTACTAGTTCAGTAACAAATGTAAGTTTCATAGGTTTTATACAGGAAAAAGAAAGAGATTTGAAAAAGTGTTATCTTTACATTTTGTAATTATGTTATTTATGTGTACGATGTTTTTATTTTATTGCTAACATACCAGAATTTGCATGTAACTTTGTCTGTATGATGATATAATTTTAAAATATTAAATTAGGACTTATTATCACTTGGTATCTTTTATTATTATTATTATTATTATTATTATTATTATTATTATTATTATTATTATTATTATTATTTATTTATTTATTTATTACCACATACTTTTACATTTTTCTCTTCCTTGAGTAATTTCTTGGACGGCTACCTTTTACTTTTACTTCAGTAAAAATAGTTTGAAGCAGACTTTAGACTTCACAGGCAGATGAGTTGGTCGGTGCTTTTACTTTGACAGTTACCGGATGTTGACAGTTTAATAGACTAGCCAGCTGACCTCCACGTGCGAAAGCAGAAGGCGAGGGTGAAGTTATGTCCAAAGCAAGTACGTATGCCAATACTGCGCTGAATGGAATTGCCTAAAGTGTCCGTGCTCATGGTTTGTCTCACCGGTTTCTGTTTTTTGCCACAGAGCAGAAACGAGCCAAACGTCTTGGTTTTCTCGGGAAGTTTAAGGTAAGCGCCGTCGCGGCTAACGCTGCCTGTAGCTAACTTTACTTCAGGAATAACTTCACAACGCCTGTCACCAGTACGTATAAATACCGTGTTTTTGACATAAGCGTGTAGTTTTGACAGAAGTGTCATATTCCGTACGAATAAAAAAGAAAAACGTTTTAAGTGGAAATCTTAAGCGCTAACATCGCTTATTGAGGGATATTCATGGTTTAATAGCTTGTAGAAATAGGCTCTCAAAACAAATCTGCAGTTTCACGTGACAGCAGACACTTTGAGGACAACGAGTCTGTAATAATAATAATAACAATAATAATAAACTGTAGAATTATTATTATATTTTAATATATAGAATAAAGACATACACATGTATCTCCACTCAGGCACTAACCCTTTTGATGCATTTGATCTCAGTCTGTTGCTCCTTGTCCGAACTTGTGATCCCTTTAAAAGTCGTAAAGAACCTTGATGCTGTTTTCAGACTAAAGATGGGCGGAAGACCGAAGGATCAGGGCCGACAAACAATAGCAAGCAGCCGGCTGTTCACCAGGTCAAGGACTCCAGGAGACCAGAGGATGTCAGGAAGCAAAGGGTACATTTTTAATTGCTTTCAACTTGTAATTTCTTTTTTTTTTTTTTTTTTTATATGAGCAGTTTTGAAAGCGATTACAGGTATTTATGCCGTATGCTTGAATGTTTTATTATTGCTCTTCACCTACTTCGACCTGCTAGAGACTGGAGACCTCTGACACATTTAAATGACAGACAGAAACACACATAGTGATAAATTAGTTGTCCATTTTGAATAAAAAAAGATATTACATTTTCCATAATTTATCAGACAATATTCTAATAGCATAAAACACACAGCTTATTCATTAAATATGGAATAACACATTAAAATTTAGGTTACTATTATGATGTGCAATATTAGCAATATCCAATGTAGTTTGAAAGCAATAACAAAATAGCAATTTAAAATATTTCTTAATGGAAAGTATTTTACTACAACAAATGCATATTATTTTGAATAGTTTGATGTGTACCTTGTTTTTTTGTTTAATATTTTCAAAGAATTTCAAAATATACAAAAACCGAAACAACTGGTGTAAAATATGTATATTCAGAATATTGTAAACGTACAAACACACAAAACTGCTGTAATCTTTAGTTTGATGTGTCATAATGCTTCAGCCTAAAATAAAATAACTGCACTAAGTATTTTAAAGCTTTGATATTCTCAGATGTAGTTGTAGTTAATCAGTCGTGTTCTTTTAAGATTTTTTAAAACGTTAAAATAATTCTATTTCAAAACAACTATAGTTAATACAGAATCCATTTTGGTAGTATGTTGGTGTTAAATTATCAAATATATTTGAATGAAATTACATTTTATTTAACAAAGTTACATTTGATTTGTGTCTTCTTAGCACATTCAAAATATAAGATCTGGTAATAGAGCAGATTGTTGAAGGAGTTTCTGCTTTTCTGCATTGGCTTATTTAACGTCGACTTGAATTAGTTGGGAATGTTTGGAAACTGGATTGGGCTGTAATCTGCATCTCTTGTCAGCTTCAAGATCTCCAAGAAAAGCAGAAGCTGTCCAGAGAGCGTGAGCTGATGAAGAGGAGAAATTTACAAACCTTTCAGAACGACATCCTGCAGCGACAAAGAGAGTTTGAGCTGAAGGTATAAAAATCCCAGCCTGAAAGCTAATCAGACGCTCCATATTTCACAATTTGTGTCAAGTTTTCTTTTCTTGTTGCCAAAGGAAACAGAGATGCAGAGTTTGGAAAAAAATGTAAACTTTGAAAATGAGAATTCAAGAAAGGCATATTACAGAGAATTTAAAAAGGTAGGTTTCAGTCAATCCCTGGGTTAATCATTTTTGAATAGAATAGTTTTATGAAAAGCATTGTGCTTTGGAAGGTCGTGGAGGCTTCGGATGTCATTTTGGAGGTGTTGGATGCCCGCGACCCTCTGGGCTGCAGATGTCCTCAGGTGGAGCAAGCCGTCATCCAGAGTGGAACCAACAAGAAGATCGTTTTAGTCCTCAATAAGATCGGTGAGAAGAATGCTTGTACCTGTGCTTATAGAAAGGGTTTATGTACTTTGATATGCTTTTTATTTGACACAATCCTTGATTTCTAGATTTGGTATCGAAAGAAATCGTGGAAAAGTGGATTAAGTATCTCCGTAATGAATTTCCTACTGTGGCTTTCAAAGCATCGACCCAGCAACAAACTAAGAACTTGGTAAGCGCTAAGAATTTTAATCTTGTTACTGAACTAATGTTGAAATATTTAGAGGTGCACTTATTATCCGATTTTGATATCTTTTAATTGATGCATTTCTAAACAATAGTCATCCATCCATCTTTTGCCAAAGCAACTTTGTTGCTCTAATCAGCAAGTTTTTAGACAAAAGTATCAGTCAAAATCAGAAACGGCAGATTAGGTTTTTTAAACATCGTCGATCAGCCAGAAAACTGCAGTCGGTGCACCCCTGGAATATTAAAGCCACTTTATTAAAGTTAATTGTATCACCAGTATGCGTGCTGTTTATTTTTATTTTTTATTTTTTCTCGTGGGCAGAAACGCAGCAACGTCCCAGTAACTCAAGCCACCTCTGAGCTCCTGAGCACCAGCGCCTGCATCGGAGCTGACTGCCTGATGAAATTACTGGGAAACTATTGCCGCAACCTGGACATCAAGACTGCCATCACCGTGGGAGTTGTGGGTAAGCCGCTGTGGTTTTAGGGTTCTCTAGATCTATCATCTTAATTTCAGGCTTCACTCACTGTAAAACGCATGCAAAAAGAACCAAACCTAACTTTATTCATGTATGTTTCTGTTAGGTTTTCCTAACGTGGGGAAAAGCAGTTTGATCAACAGTCTGAAACGGGCGCGGGCGTGCAGCGTCGGAGCCACACCTGGGGTCACAAAGTAAGTGTGATGCTGAGCTCTTTGTGCTAAATCAATGGCATTCTGACTCCCAATACAACTGATTTCTTTGACCGAATTGCTACTTCAGCATGTCATCAAGTTTGAATTTTAGATGTGTTAAACTAGTAACAGACAGGCAATTGAACACCACTGCTCTAAACACTGAAATTTATTTACTTTGAACATAGTAGTTTGTTCTGCTGCTGTTGTACCAAAGTCCAGACCTCTCAAGAGTTCTGGTTCTGCTCTGCATCCCCAGAACCAGAGCCAAACACAGAGAAGCAGCATTCAGCACCACAAATCTGGAACAAACTTCCTGAAAACTGCAAAACAGCCAAAACACTGAGTGCCGTTATATCTGGCTAAAAACTCACCTGTTTAGAGTCGCTTTTGAAACATAATCACTTAACCACTTATCAATAAATATATTCAGTTGTTGACTCTGTGTTGCGTGACTTTGTGTTTTTATGATGCAAAGCACTTTGAAATGCCTTGTTGCTGCCATACGAGTAAAATTTGGTTTGATTAATTCTTAGCTTCTTTAAAATTCAGTTGAAATAGATTACATTGAATTAGTTCACATTCAACTCATTTAATAAAATTTTTTTCTCTTGACAGAGAAAAATTGATAAGCCAACTCTGAGCACAACAGTAGTCCTTTGCTGAAAGGGTTGTTTTTTTTTTATTATTTTGGTCTTCAGGTGTCTTCAAGAAGTGCATTTGGACAAGCATATTAAGCTCCTGGATTGTCCCGGAATCGTCATGGCAACATCAACAAGTGACGCTGCAATGATCCTTCGTAACTGCGTGAAAATCGAACAGCTTGTAGATCCCCTTCCGCCCGTCGAAGCCATCCTCCGCAGGTGTAACAAGGCCCAGGTCCGTCCCAGCGGCTCTCCGTGGCGATTTACCCGTCGGTACCGCTTTTCAGTCAGTCAGGGCATTGACGGCACCTTTATCTGCACAGATCACTGAGCACTACGGCGTTCCAGACTTCCAGACGGCTCCGGAGTTCCTGGCTCTTCTCGCCCGGCGGCAAGGCAAACTGAGGAAGGGGGGGCTGCCAGACACCGACAAAGCAGCTAAGAGCGTGTTGATGGACTGGACGGGGTGGGCGAACCAGACTTTTAAAACTCCCACCAGTAATACTCAGTCGGCATTTGTTTGATGTGATTTCATTTAATTTCATGCAGAGGAAGGATCAGCTACTTCACACACCCTCCAGAAACACACACTCTGCCCACCCATGTCAGCGCTGAGATCGTTACAGAGATGGGAAAAGCCTTTGACTGGGACGAGCTGGAGAAAGGAAATCAGGAGGTTCTTGCAGGTAAACAGAGTCCAAGTCTGTGACTTTGCAGAAAAAAAAGTTGATAAAAGCATGATTACCTAAAGACATACATTTACATTTTCAGATGATGTAAATTTCTTAAAAACATTATTTTTATCAATTAATTATATAGATTTAACCTTTTAGCGTAATTAATCGTTTGGATTTTTTTTAAAATGCACAGTACAAAGGCTCCAGCCATTATCACTGACAAACAACTGCTATAGATAAAAAAGCTGCTTCTCTTGGTCCACTGGGGTTAATTCTTGCTTGAAAATACAATCTATTGCCGTGTGGAAATTATGCAAAAAGGAGTTTTGAATGATAACGGTAAAGTTATGCGAGCTGAAAATGTCAAAATTAAACACGTTACAGCAGCACAAACATTCCAATGCTAACGTCCACAAATCAGGAGTTCCTGAAACACTTTGAAGCTGAGCAGCTATACAATATGATCAGATTAAGAAAAATAACTATGTTTGTTGTTGCGCTCATATGTCTATTCGGTCAATAATTTTGCAGCAAAACGTGTTTTTGACTTGAAAATGTTGCTTATTTTGTCGATTCTATGTAGTTTTTGATGAAAATGTGATAAATTACAAATTCTGCAATTAACTCAATGAAACATTTTAATCAAGTCCCACGATCACAAACCATTTTTCACAGACTTTAAACCAGTGAGATCCAAAGTAAGAGCAGGAATGGTTCTACCACAGTTGTTTGTCAAATGCTTAATTCCTCTTTGAGGGGGAACTTATGTCACGTGAGAATGCCAAGTTGCCTGAGCTGCAAATATGAAGGAATAAATTGAGATCCAGAAACATAAACTTGCATAGTTTTTGAGATATTCCTCAAGTGTTGAATTAATGCATCAAACTCAAGCGATTTAAGAAATTTACCTAAATCTGTGATGATGATCTGAGTTTGATTGTGTTTCATGTTCCTTTACTGCCAAGCATTTAATCTTTTGTCTTCTCACCCAGCCTTAAGGATGCCTGAGTTATTAAAATCCTAAGGATTGCAGCAAAATACCATGGCAACCAAAGAGCTACTGGTTAATGTGAAATTGGTGTTTACTAGATGTTTATCATCCAGATTTTCACCGGGAACAGAATATCGGCTGTGAAAGAAAGAAGCAGAACTTGTTAAAATTGAACAGAGTAATCATTATGTAATGTATTATATAGAATTGTGTATTTTTGTTTTAAATGTGAAAAAAAGAAGAAAATAACACTATCAGGTGCCCCATAAAAACTCTGTTAATAGGTATTAAGGCAATTATTTAAGTATTTTTGTTTGCATGTTTTCTGTTTAACCTTTTGAAGGTTTATTCCTTCACCTCTTTTATTTCTGCTAATAACATTAAGTCTATTTTTTCAGCCAAACTGTTTTGTTTAGTTAAACCATAAGATTTTTTTTCTTGTCATTCAGAGTCCTCTTGCCCGGACGTCCAAATGGGATTTTGCATGGAAACTGCCGGAATGACGCAAGGGGGTCAGTTCGAGTCACCTGACCCGGAAATGGAGGGAGGGTCTCTGGAAGATGAAGCCCAAGCCATGGAGGATGACCAGGATTCAGAGGTGAGGTACACCTGTGTGCTTACAACTGAAATATTTATTCTTGGCCTCTTCTCAAATGAATATGATCAAGCCGACGTCTCTACGTCCAAATAGTTTGGGCCGATGACGGTGGAGATAAAAGCCCAGAAAAAGACGGACCTCCCTGTGAAAGATGCGGCTCCCAAAGCTCCAAACTTGAAGGATATTGTGAAAGTAGATCCTCTGCAGCAGGGTCAGGCACTCCTCGCTGCCAACAAGAAGAGGAAAAAGCAGCAGAAAAGAGCCGGTTTGTATCATCATGTTTGGACTGTTTTCTTTAGACAATAACGGTTGTAAATCCTTATAACCATATTGCCAAAACCAACAGTACTTTGACTCACTATTTTAACTATTGTTAAAAAAAAATGGATAAAAGTTAGGAACACATATTTTCATACACAAATGGAAATGATGTTGCAATTGAAAATTTTTTCTTGGATTCTGAATATAAGCTCCATCAAAGAGAAAGCAGAACGTTTTCTTTCTGTTTTTTTTTTTAATCTTGTGCCAATTTAAAAATGAGAATCTGACTCAACATGTCAGACCTAAAAAAAAATATAATCTGTACGGAGCAGGAAAAGCCTGATTGGTGCATGAGACAGAATGAGATTGAGCTGTTAACTTTACTTGTTAACACATATCTGTGTTGGTTGCACTTTGATGTCAACATCAAAATTCTCCTGAATTACAGGTTGCGTGTTTTGTCACAAATGTGCAGAATAATAAACCATTAAAGACATAGAACGTGCTCAAGCAGGTTTCTTAAGTTCAAGCCTCCCCCTTAGGGAGAAGAAAATGTGTTACTGATTGATTTGTTTTCCACTGTTGCGTAACTTGTTTTTGATTGTTGGTGTTGTTTTCTTTTTTTAACAGACAAAATTGCCACCAAACTATCGGACAGTCTTGCATCTGCGATGGACTTCTAACTGTCAGAGGACTTATCATGGGAATTGAATTAAAAAGAAAGTTAAACAATTCTTTGTCTTGTGTTTACTTTAACTATTACTTTAGTATACACATCATGTTATCATTTGGTGTCTTCATATTGTAAGTGGCAATTACACCTACTATGTCTCAAATGTTTATAAAAAAATAAAAAATCAGTTCTGAAGAGGAAAACTGTTCAGATTACAACAACTTGACAGATTTCGACAACTTCCGGGTGACGTTGCGTGCGTGATGACCTCAGTGCAACATAAACAACAGCTTTAAGTGTCGAGGCTAGGGGGCTGCTTCGTTTGTAACCGCCGACGCTAAAACATGGCAAAGAAAGCGGAGGTTTCCGGGAATTAATGGCTGTAATTATGTGAAATTAACATATTTGTTCGGTAAGTATATCTTATCCGACGGCATGTTTCCTAATTTAGAAGCCTTGTTGGCTAATGGTCGACTGCTGCTAGCGGACTTGTTAGCTGAGGGACAACTTCCTATTTCTCGCCAGCCTTTACTCGTTTTAGTTAGAAACAGAGCAACTAACGACGCTTTATTTTCTCGTCAAAACGAAGAAGCGGACATAAAGAGTTTACAATATGTATATAGTACATTAGTTGTGTTTTTTTTTAATCAGCTGGTTGGTGTGGGCCCATCAGAAAGCTGTCAGAATGAGCTCGGCTAAGTCATGACGATCGAAGCAGACCGCTTAAAATAGAGCCTACAAAACAGCTGAAATGAACCAGCTACCGTCTGTGGGGCCCAAACAAACTATTAGCCAACACAAACAGCGACGGGAGGCATGTAACAGAAACTTCTGCCGTCGGAGAAGCGCGCTATAGTTTTTAGCGCACTTTTCAAGTGTTTTTACGTAACCAGCTCGCGGGGGCACGTCGCGCGCAGGCTGCAGCCTCCCAGCGTGGAACAGCTTGTGCTGAACTGTCTGGCTGCAGAGAATGGCTCCGGCTTTATTTTTCTACTCAGACAGTAAACTGTCCGTCTCTGTACGAAATGGAAAAAAATTTAAAGGCAAAAAAACCCCAACAACATTCCACCACTCTAGAGATCCGTAATCTATAATCCGTGTTTAACTCAAGGATGAGATTATAAGAGGAAATGTTTACTGAGTCAACTTCTTGCATCAATGAGTTAGAATCTCACTAAATGTATCTAATTGAATTCAACAAGGATAGTGTGATGTGTTTATAACATAACATTTTGATTAGATAATTATGGAAATTGTGGCAAATTGAGGTCGTAAAAAACCTGGGACTTCAGATCAATAAATGAATAGATTTTCTTTTTCATTCTGAAGTTGCCTCTGATCCATGTAATTATGTGAAAGAACACAAACTTGACAGAAAAATGCTGTTTTGTCAGAGCGCTGACCAAAGCGTAATAATGGGGGGGGAAATAAGTAGAGGGGTAAAAAGAAAATGGCGAACAAGCGACAGGGAAAGCAAGCAGCAGCTCTTCTCCAGACAGTGTCTGACGTATCCGGCACACTGGGTACACTGGGTTCCTCCTGGTAATCCACTCCTGGGCCGCAGAGGTCAGAAGTGAAGTGTTTCAGAGAAAGGACTGGACTGTTGCTCAGTGGTCGAAACTGCTCTTTAAAATCAATGTCCCAGAGTCTGGAGAACGAGTGGAAAAACACCGAATCCAAGTTGCTTCATCTCCAGGGTGACGCTTCCACTTTGTGGTAATTCATCAAGTTTAGTGCAGATGGTTAAAGAGAGAAGAAATGTTAATAAAGTCAAGACATGAATGGGCAACAAATAAAAATCTAGAGACGAGCAAATAAAAACTTTTCCTGGCAGATATTGATTTCTGGTTTTTCTGAAGTCAAGCCTGTCTGTGCAGATCTTGAGCAATGCCATTTTTTCCCCTTCATCAAAGCACATTTCCCAAACCCTTTATCTGTTTTTTTTGTTGTTGTTGTTTTTTTTTTCTTTTTATTAAACCGAAAACAAAAAGCGAATTGAGGAACACTTCAATTCAAGGAACGACAAGCTTTTTTATTATCAGACTAAGATTGTTTTTGACTCCGTCAGACTGGACGGCCTTGTGTCCGACCGCATCGCCTACATTTTTAAGCGAATGAGTTGATTTTTATTGCGTTTCCATGGTGCTGTGTGTTAATAGACTATCTGTTTTACTGATGCTGGAGTGATCTTTGTTTTCCAGCTGCACTCGACTGTCATTAAAGCATCAGTAGTAGGTGATGAGAGGTCATTATAAACTTGTAGGCGGAGTTACAGAAGCTGGCAGGTGATAATGTTCCAGTCTTACAGCTGAAATGGCAACATAGGAAGTTGAAAAGGGGAAAAAGTTCATTTAATTTGCTGGAAGTTGATCTGTTGTTTGTTATTTTTACAGAGAGCAAAAAGTCAGTGATCTTTTGGGACAAAATAAAAAAGAAATAAAGTTTGAGCCGGTGTTGTAGTTCTGAAGAAGATAAGCAGTGTGTTTAGACTTTGCTAATATAGACATTTTAACATTATTCAACTAACTCTCATTACACTGCATTAACAGTCTGATTGAATTACGACTGAAATGATTAATTGAATTCATTATTAATATAATCAACTAATTTGTCGAGTAATCAGACAAAAAAAAAGGCAATTTGCTGGGAAAAAAAAACAAGAGAAGTAATTAAGTCAGAACTGTGTAAAAATATACACATTTTGCATTTAGAGTACAAAAACAAAAACTGTTTATAAAGAGCCTGAAGATGGCATTCGGTGTCATTTGCCAGCATCCAAATAAATGTTATCAAAATGGCTACAAATCAAATATTGCTGTATATACAATATTAAGATCTCATTTTCCCGTTTTTTGCTCTCCAGCTCCATCCTTAGATCCTAATCGGTGTCCACCATGTCGTCGCGCGTGTTGCTGCGCCAGCAGCTGATGCGAGAGCAAGCCCAGGAGCAGGAGCGGCGCGAGGCCCAGCAGCTGGCCTCCGCCTCCCAGCTCAGAGCCTCGGACTCCACGCCAGCCATCTCCGTCTCCCTGCCACCCAACGCCGCTCGGCCCCCACCGGCGCAGGTGCCTGTGGAGGTGCTAAAAGTAAGAGCCAGGCATTTATTTATTTTTCTGTTATTAATGTGTAACTGTCATTGATTGAACAGTGTGTCAGCAGCAGTGTGAACTAACTTCAAACGTACCCCACCCTAAACTGATTCACAAATAAATTCACTGAGAAAACTGCTACTTTTAAATCAAAATCTACTCACAAAAATGTTAGCTGCAACACAAAGTGATCATATTTTCCAAGGCCTCTGGTTTGTTCCTGTTGTCATAGTAATTAGAGTCACATCAGCTCTATGACTTATGCTCCAATATGCACCCGAATCTGCTTGCAGTTGCTTTATTAAAACTTGGCTCATTGGAGGAAGTCTTCATAGGACGACTGACCCTTTCATTGCTGCAAACGCACAAAAAAAAAAGAATTTTCTTCAATTGAGCCTGAAATAATAAGCTAAGTGATTCCCTTTCATTTAACACATAAAAATATGCAATGTATAAAAAAATCTGATAACTTTATTGGTTGCTTTAAAATAATGTGGTTCAGTTTGAGCTTTCAATTGTAAATTATTTGGCTCACATGAAAAAAAAATGTTTGGACCTTCTCAATCTAAAGATTTCTTTCCTTCCTGGTTTTGCAGTCACCCGTTGCTCATGTCTCAAACAGAAAAACAATAACAAATCAAGTTAAAAACATGCAATTGTAATATGTTTGCATCATAAAATCTTTTTCTTGACACAATGTTGTGTGTCTCTCAGTGGGCTCAGGTGGGAATTTAAACTGTTGAAATGTTCCAGGTGCAGACGCACTTGGAGAATCCCACCAAGTACCACATCCAGCAGGCCCAGAGGCAGCAGGTGAAGCAGTACCTCTCCACCACTCTGGGGAACAAAGCGGTCACGCAGTCGCTCGGCGTGTCCCCCGTGCACCAGTCCAGCTCGGCCCCCGAGGTCGGCCCCACCGCCAGCAGCGCCCCCAACAGCCCCATGGCTCTGCTGAACATCGGCTCGAACAAGGAGGAAGTACGGGAAATTCCTAAGTTTTTCACTCTGGGTTTCGTTTTTATTTGTCCCGCAGCGGATTGCACAACGCCGCCCGTCCGTTATAGTTTCTGCAGATTCGCCGAATGTGTTTTGAGGAAGTTAATTGCAGGTCGCCCGGCTGGTTTCTAGTTTAAAGGCTCTGTTTGCTCGGAGCATGCCTTCTCTTGTCGCATTCTCGTCACTCTGTTGTAACAATAGGATGTTAAATGTTGCACCTGCAGCTGAACAGAACCACGCAGCTCCGTCTGTGAAGCCGAGCTCCGCTTTGTGCTGTCGCCGTTTTGCTCCCGGAATGAATCTGATGGAGGCCTTTTCTCTCTCTCTCTCTTCTCGTCCAGATCGATGATGTGATCGACGACATCATCAGTCTCGAATCCAGCTTCAACGACGACATCATCACCTTGATCGACTCAGGTCTTCAGCTGCCCAGCACGGTATGAAGAACAATGCCGTTTGTTCTGAATGCTTCCTGTTCGACATTTTCCTCAGGACCAACAGGTTATTCTGGTTCGCTCCTGAGGGCTTTTTTTCCGCGAAGGGAACGCTCTCTTTCACGTGTGGAATTCAGAAGCTGTGGGAGTAAATATACATTTGTGGCACTTGCTTACGAGTCGTCACAGAAGCGCCGCCTGGGCAGGCCAGAGCCGACACGGGCCGGCCCGACGGGGGGAGGCAAGTCAGAGCAGATTTGTGTCGACTGTTAAAAACGCAGCAGCAGGTTAAATGATAACTGGGGCTGGGGGAGAAACTTGTGGGATAAATTGAATTATGAGGATTATGGTGATGCTTTTGGAGGACCAGAAAGGGAATCAAGCCAAGGTAAACGCTCTAAACTTTAATGTTTTTAAAGCTCCTGCGATGAAGAGCAGCTTTCAAATTGAACAGCAGTTTCATTTTGAAGTTCCTTACGTGTCGTCAGTTCGATGGATATTTCCCTTTTCCACCCCCCCCCCTTCTCATCGACTATTCACTGCATGCATGGTGACATGTTTGCCGTTGCTGTAGCTCCCGGGAAACCTGCTGGACGTTTACCACAGCCCTGGAATGGCAGCTCCGACTCTCACTGTCAGCAACTCCTGCCCTGCTGACCTTCCACAGATCAAAAGGGAAATTACCGGTACAGAACCTGCTTGCATTAACTCCTGTCTGCGTCGTGATGAAACTTTTATTTAACGTGTCCGACTCCACTGCTAAACTCCTCTTCCAGATGCCGACGCCAAAGCATTTTTGAAGGAGAGGCAGAAGAAAGACAACCATAACCTCAGTAAGTCGCCTGCAGGGTTTGAATCTCTTTGACTCAGAGCTGGGCTGGAACGACTGATGAAATAATCATTAACTAATCTAGCGATCAATTAATAGTTAGCTGGAGTAAGCAGACTTTTAAAACAGGATATTTTCTGGAGAAAAAAAAAAACACACTCCCACAGTCAAAGCAGTAATTAAGCCAAAACTGTTTTGCATTTAAGCTATAAAAAAAAAACAATAACTTTTTCTTTAAAAATGCTCTACCCAGAACTCTGCAGTTTTTTTCATCTTAATGTTAGAAGTACTTTTTAGCTCCACATGCAACACATGATCAAACTAAGGTAATGGAATGGTATATTAATGCAATCAAATGTTTATTTTCCTATTTGACAAAAGAAATTGAATCATTTCTTTATCTGCATTTTCAATTTATTTGTTTTTCGTGAAAAATCTGCAGAATGTGCCAGTTTTGTTTCGGTTTTTTTTCACCCGATTAATCATCGAAATAACTGACAGCTGCTTAACTCTTCCTTTGCGGCCGCTGCAGTCGAGCGGAGGCGAAGATTCAACATAAACGACCGAATAAAAGAGCTGGGTACTCTGATCCCCAAGTCGAGTGACCCGTAAGTTGCTAAAAAGAACAACTTCTCTCCCTTTCTCAATTACCGTTGTGACTTGTGCAACTGCATTTACGTTATTGTTTGTTTGTTTTCTTTTCTTTATTTGGGCCTGACAGGGAGACGCGTTGGAATAAAGGCACCATCCTGAAGGCCTCTGTGGACTACATCAGGAAGCTACAGAAGGAGCAGCAGAGAGCCAAGGATGCCGAAATGCGCCAGAAGAAGCTGGAGCAAGTCAACCACATTCTGATGTTACGCGTCCAGGTCTGAGTTTGCGCTCTTTAAAGCGTTCACTGTTGCACACTTGTACACACGCGCTCGTTTTGGAGAAACCTGACGGTGGCAGCAGCGTGCAGAGACGGGAAAGTTTTAAGACCAGCACGGAGGTCCACCTTCCGGCAGTGTCAAAATATGTTTTGGGTCAAAATATGTGCATCTGTTGGGAGCCAAGTCAAATCCAAACCTAAATCCTGTTGACAATTGCAGAGCCACTCTGCCTTCGTTGTCAGAGTAGGGCAATAAATCAATAACAATATATATCGCTATAGATACGTGATTGGTATCAATAGTTATTAGAACTGACTGATTTTCAGTGTTTAATATACAGAATATTCACTGAACTCTGATTCAGAACCGCACAACATTCTGGGAGAGGGAGGCAGAGGAAAGGCAGCTAACCTCTGTTAGCTATTGCTATAGGTTGGTGACATCACCTAACTAAGCACTTTGTATTGCCTTGTTGCTGAAAATGTATTATATAAATGAAACTTAACTTAGTCTGTACCTTGCGCAGCAGCAGTAGCTCTTAACTGCTTCAAAATAAATTTTAAAAAATGTGGAAAAGACACAAAACGACACGTCACTAGTTTGGAAGCATTTTAGATACTGTATAGAAAAAAACGATTAAATAATTATTGATATAAAAAATTATTGTTATTGACTGATATGAGACACTGATAGGTTTTTCAGCCATGTCAGAGGTTGAGTTATTTTGCAAAGATAAATGTACAAAGCCTTCAGTTAAATAAACACTGAGACTTGGCAGCCATAAGTTAAGTGGAAGTTGATCTCACACCGTTTGGATAGAAATGAAGCCACAGATTGTGGATTTTTATTTGTAATTGTACTTTTGTAAGGAGTTGTACTTTACAGTCCTAAAACATCGATCAAACTTTCCTTTTTTTTTTAAAATTAGAAGTGGATTTATTTCTCACAGTGTCGTTCTCACATACATTTGTTCAGGAACTTGAAATGCAGGCACGGCTCCACGGACTGCCAGCCTCCCAGCAGCAGCAGCAGCAGGTGGCGGCGCCCCACGGCGCCCAGAACCCCGGCGCCGCCTCCACCCTGGACCTCTCGGCTCTGAGCGCCATAGCGCAACCGCTGCCGGCCTCCTTCCTCTCCCCGCCCTCCTCCGACTCCCCCGCCGGCGTCACCATCAGCAGCCCGCTGGACCTCGGCAGCCTGAGCTTCGCCGAGCTGGACGACCCCGCGTCCTCGGCGCTCTACCCGGACGTGGGCCTGGGGGACATTCTCATGGACGACGGATGCGCCCTGTCCCCGGAGAGGATGGGCGAGCCACTGTTCTCCCCACTGTCACCAGGTGCCTCTAAAACCAGCAGCCGCAGGAGCAGCCTTGAAATGGACGAGGACTTGTGACGGGTTTCCATGGCGATCAGAGATGATCTGGGAAGTGCAGTTCCATCCCTAATAACTAAAGTCTATTTATAGGACTGAAAAGAAAAAAGTTCAAAGCTATCATAGAAAACTAACTTAATATTGAATCAGATTAGTTATTGAATTTATTTTTTTTTTGCCATACATATTGTTCCTATTCGGGACAGCTCAAATGATTGTCTAGGTTTATAAATGCAATCTTATTAAATGGAATATTACATATTAGTGAAGTGGACCTTTAGCATTAAGAAATTCAGCAGTTTTTCAAGACAAATTCAGAGACTTAAAAGGGACATCTTGCTTTTATTTTCCTCTAAATTTATTATGATGATGAGAAAAACTGTGGATTCCCCGGCATAGCAAACATACTAAGAGATGCCAACAATTCAGTATAACTTTTCATTTAGATTTTTGTTTCTTCAACTGACTGGAATCAGGGTTGGTCGTTCGCTCCTGCTGGTCGTCTCACCAGCAGCTACAGAAGGGATCTTTTATGAATTGGCACATTGTGAAATATTTACTGCATTTTGTACATAAGAGTATTTTATTTTGAGCAATTTTTATTGCACCTTACTTTAAGGCAGTCTATGCATTTTATGAGAGCTTTTTTTTTGTTTGTTTGTTTGTTTGTTTGTTTAATACTTTGCAGCCAGTGGACTGCTTCTAGGCCCGGTCGCATGTTCTCGTGGTGATGAAGCCGTACAAGCTGCTGGTTTAGCCAAAGCAGGATTTCTTCCACGTTTTATTTTTTATTTTTTTGAGTTGATTGACTTAGTAAACGCATGAGTGTCTGAGAAGAGAACAATTTTCCAACAGTACTGTAGCTCATAACTTTTTTTAATATATAGATATATATATACCTGATAGTTTGATAAATACTTTTTCATGACTAATATCTATTTTTGGTTTTTCCTTTTAACCTTCTATGATCACTGAATGACTTCCACCAGATGGCATGTTTTACTCCGATTGTTTTACTTTGCTTTATCATTTCTGATCATGCTTTAATATTGCTAGTTGTATGTTCTACAGAGGGCTTTGACTCTCTTTAAAAACAACAACTACTACCAGTTTCACCTCAGAATTGATTAGAAAAATGGACGATTAAGAGGAACCTGCAGGTCAATTCTGCAGTAAAGTAGGCGCCGCAAATGTTAAGAATTGTATTTAAATTTTAGTTATTTTTCTAACACCTACTTACGTTTTCTTTTTGAAAACCTATCTTCAAAAGTTGGAGCCAGGTCTATTTAAAGATGCTCCACACCAAAGCACACTTCCTCTCCTCCTACGATTTTTTGTTTTGTTTTGCATATATGCAACTATTACTAACCACATGTTCTACTCTGGTGTATGTGTGAGAGTTAAAACTGACTGTTAAATACCAAACACGTGCGTTTTGTCCCCCTCCCCGTAATTTGGCTGTTGTTTAAAATTTTAACAAATAAAACGACTTTCTTCAACTCGTGTCCTCCTCCTGTTTCGACGCGTCAGTGGTAGAGCATTTGAGAGATTTCCATGGCGCAGTCCAGGCACTCCGCGGCCGGGAGGCAGACGTCACAGTTGGTGCAGTCGCAGAGGAGGAGGAGGCGGCGCGCGCCGGCGCACGCGCACGGGTCGCAGGTCCGCGCGTGGTCCAGGAGAGGCCGCAGGGCGCCGGGCCGGTCGCAGCCGAACAGCGACGAGCACAGCGAGCAGAAGCACACGGCGCATCCTCGGAAGGTCTCCGTTAGACAGTCCACGGGCCGGCAGAACAGGCAGCCCAGCAGGATGGCGGCACACAGGTCTGGAGATGAGGAAGACAAAGTTTAAAAAAAAATAAAATAAAAAAAAATTAGATACGCGCTGAAAGATAACGATGAAAACTGAGCCACCAACATTTGATTCAACATAAAATTTTAGGAGGCCTACGACTTATTCAGGAGTGTGTTTTCCATGTTGATATTCTATGATACTGTTCTTCAACAGTGGTACCGCTAGGGGGCACTGCAGGGGGCCTCAGAAAGTTGGAGGGTAAGACAAAAAAATAGCAAAAATAAAAAATATCACATTTTATGAAGTTTTTTAACTTCAACGTTTTTATCATAATTAAGTTTTAAATTAAATATAAGTTAAAAAAAATTGATTTCTGTTATTTCTGACTGGCATCACGCTGCTAGATTATGATAGACCAGCAAGCAAGAAATGGAAAAGTTCCTGACACAGAAAAGGCCAAAGGAAGCAGCCTTTCTACGGAGGACCCTAATGCACCGAACCATAAGAACTGTGAGAATAAAATAAAATTTGATGTGATTAATATAAAATATTATACATTTTCTTATAATCAAATACCAATAAACATTTTTTTTTTTTTTTTACAAAAAACACCCAGCTGCCTTACCACTTCCATCTGCCTCAGTGTGAGCTGATGAGGTTTTGAGGCTGTCTTGACCTCTGGGTTTGGTCAGTGTTCGGCTCGCGTCAGGGAGTTTGCGGATCTCCGTGAAGGGCGGCAGCAGGGAATGCAAAGGTTTTGGCTGGTGTCGCTCCGCAGAGCACGGGGCGCAGATGTACACAGCTGTGGTCGATCCGCCCTTCAAGTGAATCTGCACGTCATGTTCCAGAGCGGTCGCCTCTGTGTAAAAGAGCAGAACCAACAATAAGCAGCAGAAAGGCCGAGCCATGAACCGCCATGATGATCTTACTTCTTGTCTGATTTGGTGGTACGATCACAGAGACTTCAGCTGAAGACAGTTCCATGTCCTCAGTGGAAATGTGTTCTGACATGCTGTTGACTTCAGTAAAAGATCCTGGAAGATGAGACACCGTTGTTCCATTTTTCACTGGAAAGTTTGTCACACGCTCCTGTTCAACGTACCCGTTCGATCCGCAGCTTCAGCGTCCGACTCTGAGGCCGCGGTTTGTGAACTCTGGGTCATCAGCAGCTCGTCCTCTTCTCCCTTCCCGTCTCCAGGCATCCCTCTGAAAATCTGCTTGTCCTCCATTGAAACGTTCAGTCAGAGAAACAACCGGCCTTGTTCTGTTGAAGAGCAACGAGGGAGTGGGAAGTGTAAAAATGTTCACACTTGATTCATGCGTTTGAAGTTTTCACTTCAAACGCAACAAAAGACTACAACAGTTGTAGTCTTTTGTTGGCAACAAAAGACTACAACTGGGATTAGTTCCTGCCCAAAGCATCACCGTCCACAACTCTTTGAAAATACTTATAACGTGAGTTAAGACTGCTTTGAATTCCCCTTTAGAATAAATACAGGATCTCTCAATTACAACTTGAGAACAAAAACCAAAATACACGGCAAGCCTTTGAAGAACACATATTATTCACTGCTAAAATTCTAATGTAGACAAAAATCTGGTTCTAGTATGACAAAATGTAAAAAGTAAAACAGGAAAAAGTGGGCATAAACACTGTTGTAAAGTGCTGTAGATTTGTAACCACTGGCTACACAAAGAAATGTTTGCATTGAGTGTGTCGCGTAAGATTAATATTTCAGTCCCGCAAGTTGAATCAAGGGAGCTGACAAGAGGGGAATGAAGATCTTGACACACCGCTGAGTCCAGATCAAACGACGGAGACCGTATTTCAGATCAATAGCTGAGGTTTCTCAGCTGTTAGTGATGAGTAGGCAACTTGCAAATGGGAGTGAAGTTAATCTATTATTCATCTCCATTTTGCCCACATTTAAGAGGCAGATGAAATAGATCCTGACAGCTCCGTGAGCGAGCTGGGCTCCTCTTCTCTTTGTATACGTCGTCGGTCATGTTCACACAGAAATAATCCAATATTTCACGTGGAAATATTGGGGTTTTTTTCTGCTCACAAAGTTTTTAACAACATGCAATTAGAAAACCGACATCCGTAAGGCACGCTATGCTGTATCATATAGACTAAACCCTAATCCTAACCCGAACCCTAACCCGAATCCTAACCGAGCCTCGATCTCTTCAGGCTAAAATTGCCAGCCTCAAGAGATTAACATTCAGGGCCAAGCCCACGAACTATAGCTGATCTGTAGGAGGATCCGAGGGAATAAATTGTACTTACAACCGTTTCCTCAAAAGAAGACATTCCAGGGTGAAGCCACCATCACAGATCCATCATTCAGCAAACTGTCAGAGGAGGAACTGTAACTTCGCAGGAAAGCCTCTCTTCTTTTTTCCCCTTCCTTTCTCTCTCATCCGTCCGCGTTCTCTTGCTCTCTTAAACACACATACATACACAGTCCGGGCATACACACATTTCTTTAGTAACTCCATGCATTTAAACAAAAAAATTTGTTTTTCTTTTTTTTTTTTTTTTTAATAAATAGGAGATTTTTGCAAGCAAGACGACTACTAAGTAGGCTTTGGAGAAATGATTTCTCTTTAGTTCAAACCCATTGGTTATTATTCTTGTGAAAAACACACTGCCTCCCAAATTCCTTCTGTTTGTGTTTGTCGTTTTTGTCACAGTCACATTTTTCAGATCATCAAATGCATTTCAACACGTCATAGATGGTATGAGTAAAGATCAAATTTAGTTTTCAAATGACAATTTCTCTGATTAAATAAATAAATGTGTGTCTTTTATGTGACTCTGGAGGAAGCTTGGTTCACTCCAAAGTCACCTTAATTAGAAATGACTCCACAAGATCACAAATTTTGATTCTAAAGGGTGTGATGTGTTTGAGATTTTTTAACCTATTTTATGTTGTCAGATGGTGTAAAAGAATATTAGGACTACTGTGGAGAAAAACAAAATATATTTTAGAATTTCATTTAAGAATTCTAAAAAAAGCGTCAGATTTTTTCAGCCTTTTTTCAACAGATGATGACGAAAAGCATCACAGTAATTTTATTTACAAGTTCACTTCCAAGCGAGGCCAGCAGATGGCAGTACTTTAGGACTGGTTGCTCATCAACTCCCATAGGAAAAGAATGTTTTTCCAGTGGTATCAATGTCATCAGCAGTGATGTCATAACTCTATGACACCACAAATGAATCTCTCTCTTGAATGTAGCTCACAGAAAGCGTTTTGTCAGACCTGTTCCACAGTTCTATTGCGGCAGTTCACTCTACAAAGCACGTTCGAAAGTCATTGAAACAAGCGGGATATCTATTCCAGGTATTGCACGCCTTTCATCGACATGAAGCAACAACAGATTGCATGTCAACATGAAGCTTTTCCAGCCAAGCTTTCATGGGTCGACATAATGGACCTCAACGTCCAAGTCGACTACGACGCTGTCGTTTTCCCTTTTGAGGTTGACAGCGACAGCCCCATTGAGCCGGAAGATGTACCATCAGAGATCCAGGGGGAATCAAGTCCTTCCGGCCACTTTGAGAATCCAACATCTTCAGAAGTCCAGCAGGAAACAACTCGGTCTGCTGGCTTCGAGATCACCCCCTCAGTGGAAGTCGTGGACAAGACAAGCCAACACGTCATCGATCTCACAAAGCAGGTTGACGATCTTAAAAAGGAGTTGCAGAGTAAGACCTTTGACCTCCAAGAAGAACGAGACAGGAGGATTGCCTGCCAGGCTGAAGTCAAATCACAGCAGCAGGAGATTCAAAGACTGCAGAGCATGTTAGAAAAAGAACGTCACCAGCAAGTCAAACGAGATCATGACAGAAACGTGCCAGAAACTCCAGGCGGCTCTTCCAAAGTGTCAGCTGACAGGAACCTTCTTCAACAGCTGGATTACTTCAAAAGGGAGGCTGTAAAATACGCCTCCCACAACAAAGGACTGATAGAAGTAATGGTTGAAGAATATAGAGTGAGACTGAACTATGAGGAGCAGCTCAAAAAACACGCTGAGCAAGCTTCCAAATACGTAGAACAAGAGGAAACAGTGAAATCATTGCAGGGTCAGGTTGCAGACCTGAAGCTGAAGTTAAAACTTGCTATGGAAAACATCTGTCCAAGAGTCTCCACCAAACCAGAGGCCCCCATGCAACCAGAAGAGACCAAGGAAAGAGAGACCTTGAATCAACCAGGGGTCTCCATCCATAGCCTGGCTCAGCCTTTGCACCGACCCACACCCAGATTGCAAAGAGAGGAGTCCACGCAAAGCCAGACCTCCACACAAACATGGAGGCCCGAGGAAAAACAGACGTCCATGCAACCAACCTCCACACGTTGCATGGAGGGCCTTCATGGCATTGGCAGGAAGGGTAAGCTATGCCCGGCTCGGCCTTTACGCCGACCCACACCCGGCTGGTCATAACCTCGGTCACTATCCAAACCCAGGTTTTGCTGAAACTCAGCATTAATTAATTGATTAATTGGTCACTCTAAATTGTCCAAAGGTGTGAATGTGTGTGTGCAAGGATAAGTGTGTTAGATGATGGATGGATGAATATTTGTCAAAAGTGTCTGACAGTAGAATATGATCCAGAGAATCTGTGAAAATTTCTCTGGCTCTGCTACTGTCCAGAAACAACCAATCAAAACCAAAAGACAAACTTTTGGTTCTGATTTGTTGAATGTGCTGAGACACATTCAACACATTAGACTACTAGTCTACTGCAGCTATGCAATAGCTGCAGAAATTGCAATATCTGCAGATATAGCAATTTCTGCAGCTATTGAATTGATGATATAACAGTGATCATATCATCACTGTTTATATAGAATGATTTATAGAACAGGTCTGTCAAAACTATTTCGACCATTTTAGAACTTTGAATTGATTTCCCTTCATTTTAGTAGCTTTGATTTTGCCCAACCCACACATTTTCCCTAACCCTAACCAATACTAGTCTATCTCTAACCCTAATATTAACTTAAACTTAATTTGGATCTTACCTCTAAACATTATCCCTGACCCAAATCAATGAGTCCATCATATTAGGACCAGGCTTTGGTCCTAATATGATGGAACTAATGCAGTGTTTCTCAATGCCCGTCCTCAGGCGAATCCCCTGCCCTGCATGTTTTAGGTGATCTCCCTCTACCACACACCTGGATTGAATCTGTGTGTGATTAACAGGCTTCTGCAGTACCTGATGACTGCAGAAGAGGTCATGCAATCATTTGGATCAGCTGTTCTGAAATAGAGACACATCTAAAACATGTAGAGCAGGGGGGGCCTGAGGACTGGGATTGAGAAACACTGACCTAAAGTGACATTGGACATATAAAGGTGCATTCACACCAAATATGTTTCGAGCATCAGGCGCAGCTGGTTTGCATTCAATGTCTATGTGGAGACGCTTTGAGCGTCTAGCGCGGCGCGATTTGAACCGTTTGGAGCGTTTGACACGTCTAACGCATCCAACACTCCACATTGACTTTGAATGTAAACTAGACTTTCCTGATGCTCAAAACATATTTGATGTGAATGAACCACTAGAATGTTCAGTTCCACTGGTGACATGACATCAGCAGCACTCTTTGATGACATCACTCTTTGATACATCAAATGAATCTCTCTCCTCTGTGTAGCCCACAGGCTGTTTTTACAGACCTGTTCCTGTTTCAGACTTTTAAGTTCTAACTTATGAATCTTCTCCAGGAGGATTGTTATAATTATCTGAAGGCAGAATCAGCCCAGTACAGGTTCACATTCTCAGGTGAGAGAGACTCACCTGGTATAAAGTTAATTTCTCACTTCTGTGAGAACCGAGATTAATTCGGTAATTACACCGAATTAATCAAAGCGCGTCATGAATATGTGAGCATGTACTCCATCTTAAGTCCAGAGCATACTAGCTTTTCTCTTGTTGTTGTTGCTTTTTCCACCACTAGATGATCAATATATAGAAAAACTGACTGTCTTCTAATCTTGAAATTATTCATGAAAACAATAACTTATGTTTGTCACAAGACAAAAAAACAACAATAATAATAAAATAATAAAATCCATTTCATATCTGAACCAGATGATCTCACCAGGCTCCACCACTATTGGTGGGAGAAATATGCAGAAAGGAGTTCAGAGAGTGACCCCACCAACTGGGTAAGATGTTAGGACGGCAAAATAGTTGTTTCGTTAGCTTTAAGGCTGAACCACAGTACTATCCTGTCCCAGATGGGAGGATGCATCCAGAGACAAAGAAGTGTTAGAATTCACGTGGACCCTCAAAATCATTTCGAACTGACAGAAAACGCACTTAGAAATTTCAAGGTGGAATTATTGAGAACGGCCAATTGCGTGGTTAAATACTGTTAGAAATACACTCAGTTGGTGGTGAAGAGGTGGCAGAACTCTGAGAAACACTTGTTTTACGCTCTGACATAATTTACAGGCCAAATGTAATAATTAATAATAATTGTAATAATAATTATCATGGGCAAGTTTTCATTCATAAATGTTGTTTTCTTGAATCCAAAACCATCTTTCCTCACCTTTCACAAGGAACTCTGCCACCTCTTCTTATCTCTAAAATTCATGGACAAAGAACAAAATGGAGAGCTTTGTAATATGATCAACAATTTGAAACTGCTGGAAAACCCCTTAAGTTTTTTATGTTGTTGTTGTTGTTTTTGTTTTTTTGTTTTTTTCCATATGTATGGAAGCAGCCCGGATCAACTTCTTCAGGTTTTTCAGATTTGTGTACATCTGATGCAGATACCTTGTTTGTTGTATATGATGGTAATAAAGAAAAAAAAAACAACAACAAGAAAGAAAGAAAGAAAAAAAAAAAACAACCCCAATGCTGCTATTTTTGGAAGGAAAACCCTAATCGTTTCCCATAATCCCAAAAGCCTTCCAGGAATAAGGTGGATACGTTGCTTGCCAACCGCCATAAAAAAGAAGAAGAATATTTAATGGTAGACATTTTGGCTAAAGAAGCAGTTAAGACAGGAGAAATCGAATTTAAAGTTCCACTAAGTAGAGCAGAAATAAAAGTAATTATTAAAGATAAGATAAATAAAACATGGCAGGATAGATGGAATTTAGAGGAAAGAGGATTACCTCATTTACAAAAAGAGGTAATCATGAGAAATGACAGAGGAAATATGGATTAACAGGTTGAGGACTGGGCAGACTGGTTTAAATATTGGTTTAAAAAGAATAGGGAAACACCCATCTGGTTATTGTTCTTATTGCGGGGAAACAGAAGGAGTAGAACATATCTTGATTAATTGTAGAAAATATCTAAGAGGGTAATTCAGGAACTGGATACATTTTTTAGGGAAGCAGCAATCAAATGATGTAATTCAAGCACTTATAAAATATTTAAAAGTTAGAAAAATTAGTTTAGAAGATTTAGTATGGATGTGCGCGTGTGTGAGTGTTCAAGCGTGCATATTATATAGTTATTTTTAAGGTTAGAAGATAATACGTAATAAAATTCATTTCTGGATTACATCTCCGTCCAGTTGATGGCGGTAGCACACTAAGTACGTAAACTGGCAGAAAACGCTATAGAAGAAGAAGAACGTTTTTTTTTTTTTTACGAGAATTAACGAGCGCAGCCGAATTCGTCCGAAGGCACATCCGTGTGTACAGTCAGCTACAATGCTAGCTAAAGAAGCGACGCTCCTTAGTTTCCTGTACCATTAGTTGCTTTGTTGGTTGCTGCTCGGCGAAAGACTGCGTGACCGCACAAAATGGTCAGTATGCGAACGGTAATTCATTTTATGACCGAGCTGGAGGCCGGAACCGGGCAGTTTATCTGGGCCCAGTCGATAACACAGCCGTTTACTCTGCACGGGAGTCTGACAGTGTTATACGCGGAGAAGTAATTGCCTTGCTGTAACCGAGAAATAATAACCAAAAGGGTCATTTTATTTGGAATTCTAACTGTATCACCAAGTTAACAACTTTTAATTGTTTTCTTTTGTTTGTTTTTTTACGAATTTAGCTTGTGCTAACTTTAGCCTGCACAGTGCAGGTGTGTTTGTGTAAACAAAGCGTCTTATTGGGAGGTTTTCCTCTCACACTGAACTCCAGTAAGTTCACAGACTCCTTCTTATTAAGAAACAAAACAACTACGAACAGCGATTAGCATACACCTTAAAATGTCCCGGTTCTGCTGGCTTTTTATGCACATCAACACTTTCAAGAGCTAGAACTTGATTAGAAATAGAAACTCGTTCAAATCTAGGAGTTTACACATCAGAATATAATAATAATAATAAAAAAACCCCGATGTCCTAAGACACCATCATTGCGATTATATAAATCTTTTTAGCATCAAGCCGAATTGGAAAAAGCTGGGTTTTAAGCCATTTTGTTCATACTTGTTCAACTTTTTTCTATTACTGTCAAAACCAGAACTTTGAGTGGAACATGAGGCTCTTGGGTATTTTTAGTTTTTTTTTGTTGTTGTTTTTTTTAAACCACTCCTGAGAAGATTAACATCTTCCTCAAATAGCCACTTGTGAACAAACTTCCTCACTTTTTGAAAATCTCATATTAGTCTCATTATCCGTCACAGATTCCTGTGCAGCATTTGCCACTGCTCTATAGTGATCGCTGGTCACTTTGCCTTCTTGACTCCTTCGTTGCAGGTGCCCTCCAAGCAGCAGGCTGATGTGACAGAACAGTTTCCCCACCGTTCCGCTCTAACCCGGCGTGTCGTTTCGTATTTCAGGACAGCGAACTGTCGGACGTGGACACTGCACCGGGCCCCGAGGGCAGCGGCATGGAGGGGGAGAACGCTCCGCTTTACTGCATTTGTCGAAAGCCAGACATCAACTGCTTCATGATGTAAGCAGCTCCCAATTCAATTCAGTCCAAGTCTATTCAATCAACGACAGCACTGTGAACAACGCTACATGATTTAAAAACAGCTCAAATGTTTAGTTTGTTTGTTTTTGTTTTTTTACGAAGATTTTCCAACCACAGGCTAATTTGCAAACCCAGCCCTGTTTAAAAAAAAAAAGCGCTTGGATGCCGTTGTATTTGGAAACATAGAACTCATGTCGTGGCGTTCTTGTTTGCAGCGGCTGCGACAATTGTAACGAGTGGTTCCACGGGCACTGCATCAATATCACGGAGAAGATGGCCAAGGCCATCCAGGAGTGGTACTGCATGAGCTGCAGAGGTCGGCGCTTTTCATTTTCTGTTGCAGTACTTCCCTCCTGCAAAGACAACCCTGTTTTAAAAACACCATGTTTTTTTATTTTAATTTTTATTTCCTTTTCATTTTGATATTTTCTGGACGAATAAAAAGATGACAACCCGCTGCTGGAAGTCAAATACAGATCCAAGAAAAGCCGAGAGAAGGAGCCGGACTCGGACAGAACCGAGCGACAGTACAGCACGCCGAGCACGCCGGACTACAAAAGCGACAGACGGCGCGGATCTAAAGTAGGTGGCAACCGGTGCGTTCGGAAGCGATAAAACCCCATCCGCTCGCAGGGGCTGAGCCGTGTTTGTTCCTCCCCGGACGTTTCGGTCTCCAGGTGAAACGCTCGGTGCGCATGTGCGGGGAGTGCGAGCCATGCAGGCGGACCGAGGACTGCGCCCAGTGCGACTTCTGCAAGGACATGAAGAAGTTCGGAGGGCCCAACAAAATCCGACAGAAGTGCCGCTTCAGGCAGTGCGAGGTTCGAGCCAGGGTGAGTCTCTGCTTCAAGTCCCGGAAAGTTCTTGAATTTCAATTAATGTTTTTTTTTTTGTTTTGTTTTTGTTTTCAAGGTTTTAAAAGTGCTTCATTTCTGTGTGAAGCTCTTGACAATCAAACCACACACAGTTTTGTAATAAGGCACAATCTAATGTTTGATTTGAAAGCCAAAATTTTTTTTTTAGATTTTTTTTTTTTTTAAAATATTAAAACATAAAAATTTCTTACGTTTTAATTGATCTTGTTCCTACTGTAGATTGTAGAATAGCTTCACAACATTTAGTAAAGAACAGTAATCAATAGGTCTGTCGCAATAAATAAATTACTGGCATAAAGAATTAAAACAAAAATCAATATTGTCCATTTGGATGATTTATCATTTGCTCTATTTCTACCAGACAAAAGGTCTTCAGTCTAGCCATTTTTTTTTTTTTTTTGAAGGATGACTTTGCTTACAGAGACTTTGTAATTCATTTTATTTGTTGTTTTGTTTATTAATGTTGGATATTTCAAATGTCCTCCACTTCCGGTGTAAATGTTTATTAGAATTCAAAGATTATTGATCTCGTTTTCTTGTGTTGCTATCATTATGAAGCCGTTAGCATTCAGCTGCTTGAAAACGCTCTCAACACAACGATATTATCGATTATCGCAAAAAACTTCTGGGACAATTTATTGTCCAGCTAAATTTGTTATTGTGACAGGCCTGCGTAACAAACGACATAAAAACTGTTTTCTTTAGTTCATTTATAATGTTTTTAATCGCTCAAGCGTGCAGGTGCTGGAAAAGTTTTGAAGACTTGCCTTGAAAATGCTTGAATTTGACTGTGGGAAAAAGTCACCCATTGCCGCCTTTTCCCCTCTTCTTTGCCGATCGACAGAAACCGTATCCTAGAAATTGTGTGTCCCCCCCCACAGAAAATGCTGCGTGTGAAGGAGGAGGAGCTCTCCTTGCGCGAGAGGAGGGAGAACTCCCACCACAGAAGAAGACGGTACTCCGAGGACTACGACAGCGAGCTGGAGCTCTACCAGCAGTACAGGGCGGCGGGACTCGGCGGCGACCTGGTGAGTCAGTCTCACTTCAAGCCGCCGTTCGTTCTGGATTCCTGAAACTCACCGGATCCGTCCTCGCAGGCGTGGGGGAGCGACGACGACGACGAGCCGGCCTTCAGCCCTATCTTGCGGAAGAAAGCCATCAAGGTGAAGCATGTCAAGAGGCGGGAAAAGAAGATCGAGAAAAAGGTGAGCCTTCCCTCGCGTGAGACGACGACGTCGAGCCGCGCCGTCTTTGACGCGTCTCCCTCCGACTGTACAGAAAGAGTCGCGGCGCCACAAGCAGAAGCAGAAGCACAGGGACAAAAACCGGCACAGTGAGCGGGGGGATCTGCGGGACAGCGGCGGGATGCGTCAGTGTCTGGGGCCCAACTGTGTGAAAGGAGCCAGGCCCAACTCCAAGTACTGCTCCGAGGACTGCGGCATGAAACTGGCAGCCAAGTAATGCCTCCTCCCCTCCTACACACCGCCATGTTGATTTGGGGCTCGCAAAAGTTTTCACACCCGCCGATTTGTTTTTTGTTTGTTTGTTTATTTGTTTTTATCACATTAGAACAGCAAACTTGTGTATATTGCATTGGGGGTTTTTTTATGTGACCAACACAAAGTAACAGGCACAGTTGAACGGCGAGGGGAACTGATTTCAGAACCGATTACCGATTCTGAAAAAATACAACCCAAAAATCAACCTCAAATGCAGATTCTTATTTATTTATTTCCCTGAAAGGTTGCTGAATATAGCGACAGAGTTGATCAGTTATATAATATATAATTATCGGCTGAACTTCCAAAATGAATGACATTTGTGCTGATTTATTGCTGCACCCTTCATTAAAACCAGAAGTTTAGATCAATAGAATCGGTCCAAAGCCGATTCTATTGCATATGAAGTTGAAGTTGCTAAATAAAGAAACAAAGTCCTTTGCTGCGGTAGATAATGTCGGTTTCGCATTAATCGACCAATTGCCAAAAATTAAGAATATTGGGGCAGATTTATCGTTGCACCCATAGAGGAAATACTGTTTGACTGACTGTATGTGAGTAATATGTCAAAATTGATCTGATCTTTTATTGAATTTCTGAGGACAAGGTCAGAACTGTCAGCTTCTTTCACCATAATTGCTATAATTTAAGCTTCTTCCCCCGACCTGCAGCCGGATCTACGAGATCCTCCCTCAGCGGATCCAGCAGTGGCAACAGAGTCCCTGCATCGCCGAGGAGCACGGCAAGAAGCAGCTGGAGCGCATCCGCCGGGACCAGCAGAACGCCCGGCTCCGCCTCACCGACATGGAGCGGCGCTTCCACGAGCTGGAGGGCATCATCGCCAAGGCCAAGCAGCAGGCGGTTCAGCAGGACGAGGAGGTAATGACCCAATTCTCGCCGGTTTTTATTTTTTCTTTTTCTTCTTTGCTACACATTTGTGAAAAAGCAAAGCGCTAACAGTGGAGCGGCTCTTTTGCAGGTAAACGAAGGTGAAGGCGACGACACGGATCTCCAGATTTTCTGCGTGTCCTGCGGTCATCCCATTAATCCGAAAGTGGCGCTGAGACACATGGAGAGATGCTACGCCAAGGTGATTCTGCCTCCTCACGGCTAGAATGCGCTTCGAGTCGCTCGCAGCCATTTTTACCTCTAAATATCCGTTTCTGAAACGATTCTACTCAACAGTACGAGAGCCAGACGTCCTTTGGTTCCATGTATCCAACAAGAATAGAGGGGTAAGAGTAAAAGGATGCTTCAAAGTTTTAGTGAAGAATTGAGCCCTTTTTGCACCGAGCCGTTTATTTTGATTAAATTCCTCTTCAGTGCCACCAGACTCTTCTGTGACGTGTACAACCCTCAGAGCAAGACCTACTGCAAGAGGCTACAGGTTCTGTGTCCAGAACATTCCAGAGATCCAAAGGTGTGTGAGCCTCGATCGATCGGCTGTGGAAAAGCTTCCACGCATCTCTACTGAACCGTATTCAGTGCTGGACACGCTTCCGCTGCTCCGCGCTAACAGCAGAGCTCATTTTTCTTTTAGCCCTTGTAACGTTCTTTACATCTAGAACAAGATGTAAAGATAAGTTGTAGAATATGTAAATTATGTCAAAATTAAAGTGTAGTCTTTCAAGTGCAGATGTAATTTGAATCAAAGTTAGCACACTCACATTAGCTTATGCTAACATGGTGTAGAACTTCAGCATTAGCATCTGCTAAATATTGTGATGATGTAGCTGTTTAGCATTAGCTTCAACTAAATACTGTAAATGGGTAGCGCTTTAGCATTAGCTTCTGTTAAATACTGTTGAAAATCAGAGGAGTAAATCTACTTATATTTACTTGCTCGTTATTTTCCTCTGATCTTCTGGGTTCCAGGAACTCTGCGTGTACAGTGGAGTTTCAGAGAACAATCATACGACAGCTGACTTCAGATATTTCCAGAGTTTTATCCAAAGAATTCAATGCAATACAGAATGTTACAACAGCATTACACCCGGATTATCAAAAAGTCCAACACATGACAAACATAGAATTACCTGCATGAGTTGAAAGGAAAAGAAAATAAACAAAATGCATTTTGGAAATCTCTCACTCAACACAAAGAGATTCGAACTTCTTCTGTAAAACAAACCATTTTATAAGAATGTGTATTCCCCTCATTTAAATATATGCATTAGAAGGTGCCTTCTCCTTGCAGGGCTGTTCCAATGTTAATTTTATTACCTCCTGCTAAAGAGCCCCACAGGCAGATATATGGATTGTCAAACTGGGTCTTGCCGTACCAGGTGTCTAGACCCTCCCAGACCAGAATTTATGACATCCACCAAGGTCTGTTTTGTCTTCTGCCTCAGTGCTTCAGGCAGATAGTGTTTAGTGTACTGAAACAAAATCTAGTGCTACAAATATTAACTATGCGTTCGGATTTAAAACTGCAAGATTGTCTAATTTGGAAAAGCTCTTTTTGAAAATACCTGAAATAATTTTAAGAGTAAAAATAATGGTTTAATAATCCTATTGTATCTTAGTAATATACTTTGCATGCAAGTAATATGATTTAAAACTAACTAATTCAAAACATGCTGTTTAATGCTTAAGGAAATAGCTTAATATGTTTGATTATACTTTGGAGAAGACTTATATGTTTGATTATACTTTGGAGAAGACTTTTCTTATACCTTTAATGTTTTATCTAAGTTTACCGAGAGTACAAGGCCGCCTCCTCCCTAGCAATGTATGCAAGTTCAGAGAGTCACCAGGTGCCCCAGTTTGGATTTTATCCAAGTTCGCCGAGAGTACAAGGCTACTCCTAAAAATTCATGCTACATCTAATATTACCTGTCTCTATAATTATGCTAACTAAAGTTATATTCTCAATAATACCATGATGGTGTAGCACTTTAGCATTAGCTTCTGCTAAATCCCATGACTACACTTTAGTACTTTGCTAAAGCACTGCAGTGATGTACTGTTTTAGCATGAGCTTCTGCTAAATACCGTGATGGTGGAACTCTTTGACTTTAGTGTAACTGTTTAGTGTTTTAGGGTGTAACTTTTTAGTTAATGATGCCCACAACTCACCACATATAACGTTAATGAGAATATTATGATTGTTTTTCTTGTATGCCTCCAGGTGCCTGTAGACGAGGTGTGCGGTTGCCCTCTGGTGAAGAACGTGTTTGAGCCGACAGGAGACTACTGCAGGGTGTCCAAAAGGAAATGCAACAAACATTACAACTGGGAAAAGCTGAGGAGAGCTGAGGTGGACTTGGAGCGGGTCAGAGTGGTAAGGCGATCTTGAGGCACTCTGTTGCCATGGAAGCCGCATTAGCTAAAGGTCTTAGCAGGTTATAATGACCTCTCCTCTTCTGTCCCCACAGTGGTACAAGCTGGACGAGCTTTTTGAGCAGGAGCGAAACGTCAGGACAGCAATGACCAACAGGGCCGGTCTGCTGGCTCTGATGTTGCACCAGACCATCCAGCACGACCCGCTGACAACTGATCTCCGTAGCAACAAGGATAGGTAGTCAGCCTGAGTTCGTTGCTGGATGCAGATCGCTCTACATAGCAACATGATAATTGTGTGCTGAAGATGTAAACTTCTAGATTAACTACTGCTTTGATGACAGAAGATTTTCTACCATTTCAAAGTGTGTGTATGATAATATATTTTTTCCTAATAGTGGTAGAGGAGCCACGTTTGAGTTTGGAAACTGCTGTTTTTGGTATGAACATTAGAAATAAAGCCTTGAAACAAGCTCTGTGTGTGTGTCAGGACTGCACATACACACATTCATACCTTTACACAGATATCATCACTCTTTTATGAAAAAACATTTTCGTAAATGTTTTCAAATCGGTTTATTTTGGGAGGGTTTTATGGAAAGGACTTGCACATAAGGAAGGAAAGAAACATTTCAAATATTTTATAATGTGCACCTACTTCCATATGCCTGCTGTTTGTGGTTGCATCATGACAAAACGCTGCAGCTTTCAACACACAAAAACTATTATCTTACTTCCCTTCAAAATTTCAGTTTTATTCCCTCCATTTATCTTGCTATAATTGTATTTTGTTTTTATTCATAAAAGTAAATTGTAAAAAATTTTGATAGAATTTTTTTTTTATGTTTTTGAGTGACAAGACAAAGTGGCCCATCTCTAAAAACTTGCTGCTTCTTCATCAAGGAATTGCAGAGAGTCACACTTAGTTTGGACATTTGGACGTCAAATAAATGCAGGAAATTTGCATTAAAACAACCCATGCTTCCTGTTTTGATCGTATATGTCCAGAGAGCACTTTGTTTTATTTTTTGTAATCTGTATAATCCTCACCAAATTTTCCTCGTACCTCGTGTTAAAGCTATTACTCCCGACGTAGTTTTTCCAATACGGCAGAAAAGCTGAAAAACAACACAGACCGTGAACGCAGCAACGACTAGTGTCAAAGAACACGTACCCAGGGCCAGATGACTCACCCCGTCCCGCTTGGGGATCCGTTCACCTGAAAAGAGCTTTGATTTTCTGTAACTCTACTAGCACCTCGACAGAATTGTGAAATTTGACATTTTGCTTCAAAACGTTATGAACTCGAAACTAATAATTAATATTCTGACATACAAACGTTCTTCTTTTATTAAAATGTTATTTCATACCCGCGCACCTGCAGACAGGAGAACGCGGGCTTCGAGGAGGTTATCTCTGTCGTACGTTCGATTTTTGGTCCTCGAGCGCTTCCATTGGCTGTCCTGGATGCATGGTACAGGGCTAATGTAGCCCTGGCTCATAAACTGAAAGGAACCTACTTGTTGTTGTAACAGAGTGGCATAAATTTGGGGAATAATAACCGAGAAGGTGTGTCGTTTTCATCTCTCCACTTCGGCAAAAATCTTTAACAGAGTGACGACAAAAAAAACCCAGCTGATAAACACATCAGTGGTTGATGAATATCAGCACAGCAGAGCACCACCAAACGGTGCTACAGCTAGCTGTGGCTAACGTCATCCCCGCTATCAGCAAATGCTTCTATCCGCCTGGTGCACCAGCAGTTTTGTGTGACTGTTCGCTACATTGCGGGGGTTTTGCCGTAAATGGGCGACTCGGACAGAGTAGCCGGGAGTCGGTGCATTTTGTGCGGAACGGGCGCTCGCTTGTCTGTGCGGCTAACGTTGTGCTCGGCGGCTAACAATAGCCGCAAACCGTTGCAAGCTAATTAACCGTTAACTAAACCTCCTTGTAGCCTTCCGGGGCGAACGGTGTCTCGTCAAAGCACGCGCCGACTTCGCGTTATACTGGAATACGACCTTCTTCGCCCCTATTGAAACCGCCTCCCCCGTTTGTTCTGTCTTTCTTTCTTTATTTATATCTGTTAGCCAGACCCCTTCAGGCTCGGGAGTCAAGCGTCAAAAACAGAGCACTCTGAATGGGATGCCCGCGCAACTGTAGAAGAAATTCTCTGTCTGCGGGAAGACTCGTTGGATTCTCTGTGGCCCTTCCTCGGCGCACAGATGAGTGAAGGAGCAGCAGGAGAGGCGAAGCTCCCTGCCGGTGAGGCAGTGGAGGAGGAGGAGGAGGAGGACCACGGGGAAGACACCGGAGAGAGTCCCGCAACAGACCACCCCTCTGAGGGTCCACCGGCACCCTCAGATGACCCCAGGGAGGCAGCCGAGATAAGCCTGCACCCTGCTGAAATCACCCCAGCAGAGCCCAAAGAGGAGGAGGACGAGGAGGACGAAAAGCCCACCGGAGAGCCTCCAGTGGACTGGTTCGAGCCGCTGGAGGATGATGATGATGATCCAGATGAGGAAAGCCTGGCAGGAGAGACGGAGAGCATTGCAGGCAGCGAGAAAGCCACAAGACATCTCTATCAGTGGGTTCACGTTTCTTTTCTAAATTCCACCAAACATTGACTTGTTTTTGTTTATATGTTTTCATGTGTTTCTTCTTCTTCTTCTTCTTCTTCTTCTTCTTTTAGGATTTACGGGTATCGGCGTAAGCGCGCTCATCCTGAAGAGGGATGGGTCGAGTGGCCGGTGCTCGGACAAGGTTGGAAGCGCAAAGAGGTTGTTCGACGTTCAGGTTCTAGCGTCGGCCAGAAGGATGTTTACTATCTGAGGTACGTATGAGCCAGCAGCTGCTTTTGTTTTAACCGTTTTGTTGTTTTGTTTGTTTGTTTTCTGGACAAGGTGCCCTTTCTCCCACTGGAGCACCTGCTCCCCAAAATGTCTTTGTGTGCCACTGCATGTATCATATATATATACACCCTTTTGGTTTGATTTTTTTTAACAGCAACAGAACCCCCGAATGACACTTCAACCAGATTTCTTTCAGTGGCTTTAATTGTGTTCCTTGTCAGTCCCCGAGGTGATCGAGTGAGGAGCAGAGTAGAACTAGCCACGGTGCTCCAGGGAACCGACTTGACCCAGTTTGAGTACAAGAGCGGCAAGTTCGTGGAAGGGGAAATCCCACCAGTGAGAGGCCGACCCAGAACGAAGGTATTAAAAACTTCTTTATTGATTTTGAACCATTTCGAACGCATCTAAAAAGAGAAAACTGCAACGTCTCGCTGCGCTCCCGTACGTTTCAGAAGCGCTACCGGGACCGGTCCTCCTCCGAGTCCAGCTGGATGGACAGAGGAGACGGGGCAGAGACTCCGGACTCCCACCACCGGCTGACTCCGAACATCACGCCCAGGAACCTCCACAGCAACCAGACGAGCGTCTCGCTGAACAGCTCGACGGGGGAGTCCAAGCAGAGCCCCAACTCCGAGGAAAAGCAGTCGGAGGAAAAAATCCGGCTCCCTTTCCCCTCGTCGTCTCGTCCGCTCTCGTTGCCTTCGATCAAGGGAGAATTCGGATCGGAAGAGAGCACCCTGTAAGTAGGCCTGTCACGATAACAAATTCTCTGCTGGATGATAAATCGTCAACCAGAAGTCACTACGACAAATGATAACATTGTTGTTTTGGGACCATATTTTTCAAGTAGTCTAACGGTGTAATGATGCAAGAAGACGTTTTCAAAGATCGTGAAGCATCTGTAAACAAAATTGTACTTCAAAAAAAAAAAACCTGTCTAGTTGAGACCAAAGCACCAGACTGGAGAAATTATTGAGTTTGTTTTAATTTATCGCGCGGTTGATTCATTCATTGCTTATTGCGACAGGCCTACCTGTAAGTTCGTAGCTAAACACAGCTTACTGTTTTTTTTTGTTTGTTTGTTTTTTTTAAACTGGCTTCGAAATCATATTGAGGACTCATATTTTTTACATATATTTATGAAATTATTTTTCCTGTAAGTGTTTTTTTAGCAATTTTTAGCAAAGACTGCCTGGTGTTCTCACATTCACAAGTCATCCTGTAATATTCAAACATGTTATCATTTTATTACGTTTTGGATAACTCTGGATGTCTTAATTAAACAAAATGAGATAAAGGAGAAAAAAAAAAAAAAAGATTTTGGAAAACAAACTATTGAGTCTGATCTAAGAGAAACTTCCACGCGTGTTATCTGGCGTTCAGACAACGAGCTCGGCCAAAAAGTCAAGGTTGTGTTGCTCCTCTTGTTCTGAGATCCCGGGGCCTCCGCCGGGGGCCACGTGTGCGACTTTTATCTGTCTCGTGTTTTTTGCATGTCACTACAGCGAGTGTGAATTAATGTCGCCCTGTTTCTCCGCAGGATCTGTGCAAAGTGTGGTATTTCGTTTACAGGTACATGGTATGACAAACAAAGAAAGCGGCCTTGCTGTCCGTCCTGCTGGGGTATGTGTCTGTAGGAGTGTGTAACTAGTAATATTTTCAGAAATAAAACACGTCACAAAAGCATTTTCATGCGTTTTTATTTATTTTTTTCAATTTTTCTTTCAATCTCAGCAACATCAAAGTCGATAGAGCACCCGCTGATCCGCTTCAGGAAGGTAGAGTATCGCCAGATGACAAGCTGCAGCTTTATGCTGATGAAGTTCATTCAGTTTGCATAACGTTTTAATGTAGCCCTTTATTAGCTTCTAGATTATTCAAGTGTTTCAGAGATAAAACAAACAAACAAAAAACCCTTTTGTCTGTTTTTTTTTTTGTTGTTTTTTTTTTTGTTTGTTTTTTTTCTTCTTCTTGGCCTGTCAGTGGATTCCTTGTGGACAGTGCGTGGGATGCCACAACGCCATTGACTGCGGTCAGTGTGCAAACTGCAAGCACAGCCTGCAAAGCCCCGAAGCTAGAAAACGCCTGTGTCGAAAACGCAGGTGCATATGTCCAATACGCAAGGTGAGCTGACAGAGGCAAGCAAGCTAAGCTAATCAGAGTTTGTCTCAGCTGAATTTGTTTAAAATTCAATTGATGTAATGTTTTTTTTGTTTTGTTTTTTTGTTTGTTTTTTTACAGCAAAGCCCAGGAAGCATAAATGTAACTTACAAGAGATCTTTTGTTGACCCTGTTGACACGTATGAAGATAGTGTAAGTCTCCAAAGAACAACTCCGAAAAATTTCCCTTGCCAACTGTTTTATTGTAATTGTTGCTGTTTATTTTTTTTTATTTCTCTTGAAAATGTACAGAATGATGTCACAGAGTCACAGGTAACACTTTTGTACTGCAATTTGCTCCTACATTTTTTATTTTTTATTTTTAACTCTGAGGGTGCACCGATTCCCTTAATTTTGCGCGAAATTGTCCGATCCTTGACAAACCAATCTTATCCACCACCGCAAAGGTCTTAAAATCACCGTCTCCTTTCGCTCTGAGGGGAGAGGCGGCTGCCTGAAAAAAATCTGGTCACTTCTGCACATGCTCGCTTAACAATAGTCGATTCAAAATTCAAAAATGTTTTGATGATGACAACTTAGCGACTTTTTCGCTCTGTTTTGCGACTTTTCAGGCAGGGAAAAAAATTTTTTTTAAATAAGGCATCGGTCAAAATCTGAACCGGGTTTTTAAATATCGGTGAGTCGATCACCGATATTTAAAACTGCAATCGGTGCACTCGTGTTTCACACACATTACCTGAATGAAAAACTGCCAGTGAGGAACCCCATCGCATTTTCCTGCACCTAGCATCCAAGTCTCAAAAGCAGCGACACGGAGAACTTCTCGGCGAACGTGGACCTCGACGACGACGACATGTCGACAGACGACGACGATGACGTGAGCACGTTTTGTTTTTGCCTTTTGATGATGCTTGCCAAAGTTTGTCCCGGGTATTTCCCGTTGGTGCTGTGCTGTTTTGTTGCCACCGAGTGCAGGAAGCTTCTCAAACATCTCGGAGGTCATGGTTAGTCAAAAGGGAAATTACTTTTTCACAACCTTTTGTCTCTGACTGATTCAAATCTGCTTTTGAAATCAGATTTGTTATTTTTTTCATTTGCGGGAGAGCAGAAACTCTGAGCAGTCTTCAGTGTTTTCGTTCAGTGAACTCTGGGATTGTTGCTGAAGAGTCGCCGTTTCCACTATTTTCAATATGGCCGATATAAACTGAGCACACAACTCTTGTTTGACCAGACTGCTGACTGTGCTCGAACGCTCTTCCGTCTGTTGCCATTTCAGAAGAAAATATTATTGACCTTTACTCGCAAACAAGAGGCTTTATTTTTTAAAGCTTTTATAAAACGGAATCCCCGCTCCCCCCCCAAAAATGGTAAAATCATGTTTCCAGTTTGCGTTCTTGATTTTTGGATTTCTCTCCTCTCACTTTTGTTTCTAGTGGCATAAAAAGCGGAAGCGACGTGCCTGTGGCGAGTGCAAGGCCTGTCTGTGTAGGAAAGACTGCGGCGTGTGCGATTTCTGCGTAGACAAGCCCAAATTTGGAGGCAGCAACAAGAAAAGGCAGAAGTGTCGTCTACGGCAGTGTCAAAGGCAAGCGATGGTAAGACATTTGTGCAATGAGACGATTTTACATTTCTGTACAGCGTGTCTGCGCGTCCTTAAAAATGCCTTAATACGTCCTAAAATCACATATGTTAGTTTAGTGAAATATACAGCGCACTGAAATTACTAATGAGAAAAGGAAAATATTAAAAACCTATCCTGTAAAGATGAACAAACCTCGTCCTGACTCTCATTTAAGAACTGTGCAAAGAACACAAAACAATACATACTGCTATACAAAACCAGATCAACCAGTATAACTAAAATCCAAGCTGGTCTTAAATATGTTAGTCTTAAATTTTGTTGTGTCAGGATTATTTCATCTGTATACATGTTTTTTTTGGGGGGGTTTGCCTTTTCTGTCAGGCAAATGATTGAGTCACTCATTTGTTTCGTTCTGTGTGACTGGTAACTAGCTGCTGATATACGCCCGCTAGCTAGCGTAAGCGTATCAGCAGCTATGTTATCAGGGTTCATTGGTTCTGTTTCGTGCAGTGGAAACGGGAGGGAGGAGAAAAATTAGCTAGCTATTAAAAAAACAAGCTGGCGTCTATCGTGGTCGAGTTTATTTATATATATATGGCATGTCGGAAAGAGGGCAGTTCAAAGTGCTTTATGTCATAAAACACCACACAGTCACTATTTATGAAACAAGCAATAAACATTGCAATTTGCTTAAGTTCAAATGTATCGTCAGATGGCTGGATGACATTCGTCTTTGCTATTGGCTATTTTCACCCATTCAGTGGGTGAAAACGCTTAGCACGACTGGGGCTTAGGCCAATTTTGACATAATCCAGGCCTTAAAATTTCATTCACAGTAGTCTTTAAATCTGAATTGGTGAAACCTGCCCAAGCCGTGTCATAGTAAAGCAACTGCACATTTATTTCCCAGAGACATTTGCTGCCCTTCCAGATGGCAGGAGCTGAGTTGGGACTAGATGCCCCTTTGATGCCTGGCAGGCCGAGGCCTCACTACACGTACAGCCGCAAGTCCAGCTTAAAGAGAAGCCAAGATCAGCAGGCTGACATGGACTACACCGACGACGATGACGATGACGACGAGGACAGCAATCCTCAACCGGTGAGTTTCGAAGGGCTTTTTAGCCGGAAACACTGTTGCTAATTTCCCAACTGGATCTCGTCAATGTTAGATAAGTTGTGATAAAGCTTAAAATGTTACATTTTCTGATTACTTTTTAGATAATATTTAACATCGTTTTTTTTCATTGAATTGATAAAGTGATACTTATGTGTGCAACTAGTATCTGCATATATGTGGCCCTCTTTAGTCTTTGAGGGCCACATAAATGGCTATAGCGGGCCAGATTTGGCCTTGACTTTGATGCATGGACTCTCAAGCAAACACAACATAAATCCGTTTTGTTTTTCTCCAGCTGAATCATTCAGATTTTGGGGTGCGGAACGGCGTGCCGGATCGATTCCCTCACATCAGCAATCATAACTACTCCCAACCAGTAAGTTTTCATTTTTAAATAATAGCTTGAACTTAGCTGAATAAGCTAAGCTATTGTTTTAGCAACTACAATCAAATTGTGATGTATGTAATTGTCTGTGAGACGTTTCTGTCCAGTTACATAACGTTCTTTTAAAACGATCACGTCGTCACGAAGCTGACATTTTAAGCTGACTTTAGCAGCTTACGTTAGCGGCTAGCATCTTAAAGGTGGGACGGGTCGCATTGCTTAAAAAAACACTCTTTGTGTATGTAACTGTGTAAAAGTAGAGATCCTTAGCATTTGAGATTTCTAGAAAGCTGAGATTTCCAAATGCAGGATGTTTAACAACTGAGTTTAAAAAGCAAACAAAAAAAAAATCTAATGGAAAATGTTTGCTGTACTTAGCAACCTGAATACATCACAGACTCAGTGTTTCTTTTTTAATGAGCTCCTAAGCATCTCACTGACACTGATACTAGTTTTCAGTTTTTGCTTCTGTAACAATGTCCACACCGAAGGGGGTTGTGTTTTTTTGAGTTGCTGGCCAAAGGACAATGAAGCTGGCTACCTGCCAACACCAGTCACAAGCTTATCGTTTGTTAAATCTCCTATTTAGCTCAAACATAAGCTAAATAGGAATGAGAGAACGGTTCATTAGAGCAAACTGGCCGCACGTTTGAACTCTGTTGAAATCAAAGGCTGTTTTGAGCGCGTGGCAGCGAGCCATCCCCCACAAAAAGGTAATCCGATGCTGCTGTCATCCCTCTTTTCTTGGCCGTCCTTCAGTTTTTGTTATTGCGGTAAGATGTTACGAGTCATCTAATCAGATAAAAACATGATGTTACTGTAAACATTCATGACTTTTTAAAGCTGCAGTACCAAGACGGTGCAACGCGCTCAAACAGTGACCGCCTAACAGACACACGTCTCTTGGACACCAAAGCCGATGATGTTGTTGTTGTTGACCTCATAACTAGGGACGGACCAATCAAGAGCGTTGTAGCGTTTCCAGTTAAGCATTAAACTAGTCAGAACTGATTGAGCTGATCACCAATTGATTTATTGGTGCCGGGCCATCTCTGTAAAAACAGAACAAAATAAATGGTTGTGTTTGGCTCAGAATTTGGTCTGCAAGTAAGATCAGCATGGTCTCCTGCTCTCTGATTGGATGTTTTTTTTCCCCCATATATGTCTGTCATAATTAAGAAGCACTGTGTTTACTACTTTAGAGTTGCTTGTCTTGAGCTGGGCAATAAATCAATAATATATCAATAGATAATATGTCTGAGTACGAGTCCCAGAAACGCCCGCTCCTCTGTGACAGTAGTTATAGCGATCTCAAGCTACAACTGTCACTGTAGAACCGAAAAGAAAGGCAGACAACAGGAGCTTTCTGGACAGGTGGGAGACAGAATATCTGTTTACATATGTAAAAGACAGACCTGTTTGTCTTTTACATATGTAAACAGATATTCTGATATTAAAAGATTCATTTGTTCAATGCTGGCCCGTGACTTTGTTCAAGTTTTACATTTTGGCCCACTGTGTATTTGAGTTTGACACCCCTGCTCTAGCCGGTCAGCCTCTCACAACTAGCTAAGAAACGTTGTTGCCATTCTCCGACTCACTCACTCTTTGGTTACCGAGCAATAGCCTGCTGTTGATTAACTTGTGCAGCAGCAGATAAAGCAGGAAAGGCCACAAAACTGATCAACAATTATTTATATAGACTGATGTAAACTCTTATATCGTGATACGTTTTTCAGCTGTATCGTCCGATCCCTAGGATTCACCGATATGAAAATTTGGACCGATATTGGTATCCAATGTTAATATTGCTGTTACAGCCAATAACCGATACTTACCGATACTACATCACTGTGTGAAAATTCCCACAATGTGGGAATATCATTGCCGATATATTGTGCGCCCTACTGTTTTTTTGGATAGACTTTCCTTCATTATACTCAACGGTTTTAACTCATCAGACTGTGTTTATTACTGAAGGACCATCACAGTCAGTGGGATACAGAGAAATCGCACACAGGCAGAAATGCCGCAAAGCACATGGAAGACGACGAGGATGAATTTCCCATGGTGAGAGTCCAGCATGTATTTATTTATTTATTTTTTCCAATGTGTTTACCAAATACTCCCATGGTATTCATTCCTCGGATCATCCACAGATTACACAGATCTTCAGCCTGGCTGAGAATCCGGCGGAGAGCGGCATGGACCTGGAAAACCAGCTGATGAAGCTGCTCCACTCGCTCCGCTCCTCCGTGCTGCCCATCCTCTGGTACGCCATCATGGTGGAGGGCCCGCAGCTGCAGCTCATCCAGTGCTCCAAGCAGTCCAACATGGCCGACACCATGGTGCTGATCGACCCAGGCTTCTGCTACCAGGTCACCGTCCAGAAGCAGCCGCTGCTGCCCATCCACCCGCTCTACGACATCCACCCGTCGCGGCTCGGCACGGCCACCGACGTGGTGAGCCTGCTGCTGTCTCTGGAGCGGTTCGTCGTGTGCCAGGGACTCCCCACGAAGCAGGCGTCGTTCGCCAAAGGGCCGATCGTGCTGGAGCGGGCGGCCACCTGCGACTTCCTGATCAAGAAGAACGAGCGGACCTGCGCGAGCTGCAGAGCACTACAAGAACTTCAAATCCATCACAGAGAGTGAAAAAAACAGTTGGATGGAAGCAGTGACTTCTTTTTTTGTTTTTGATTTTGTGCCATTTTCTTGTTTTTGTTTTGTTTTTCACTATATTGTACAGATGAGACAATTTAACAGACTTACCTCTGGACTGTGATAGTATGTTTTACCTTTTTGAAAATCGCCAAAGGAATTCCAGGAGCTGTATGAGTGTGTGTATATACATATATATCACACTGGTGTTTTCTTTTTTTTCTTTCTTTCTAAACGACTGTCTGTGTGGCTGTGTGTTTTGGCAGTGTGTGGGATTATGTATTTTTATGTCCCATGATGCATTTGTCTCTTACTTGAAAAGAATAGCCCCTCTACTACTATTACTACTACTACATATTTGAATAGTCAGTCAGACAAATTGATACTTTAGGCAGTTTTTCTCGCTGGCAGCTTTGGTCTCCGTGCTTGTTTAAAAATAACGGACTCAACCAGCAGTTGGATTCTGATTGGAAAAAAATTTGATTTGCAAATTGGGCAGAGTTTGAGACTGCAGGTTGCCAGTGTAATATCACGTTATTATCTCGTCCTAATTTCTGTTTCCTCCCCTCTTACTTTACCGATGATTGATTGCATTTTAGGATAGCATCTTATTGTGGAGGCAAGTAAACATGAAATCATATTCGCCTCAATCAGATATTATTTACAGCATTATTATTGTCAATGTGGATCACACAAAATTTACTTTGCATCCTTTGCTGTCACAAAGGATACAAATGGACACATTCTCGGTACGAATCGACCAACACACTTCCTTTGTCATGTAGCAGTTTATTTTGTTTGTTTGTTTGTTTGTTTGTTTGTTTCTTTCCAATCCTTTTATTTTCAAGAAACTGTTTGATTGTCGTCGGGTTTGTCTTTTGAAATGTCTCCAGCACCCTTCCCCTTGACGTATGCAGTGAATCGGAGAAAGCCCGCGCGAGTTCGGCCGTCGGGAGGAAGAAACTTGCAAATTTGTCAAATAAGAATGTGTTTTAAAAAAAACTGGTAGCAGGTTTGGCAGTGAGTGAGTCGCTCCTGAAAAAAACAAAACATTACCTCTCCATTTTATTATCTCGTCCGTTCACTCCCTGACCCAGAAACAGAGAGGGATTTTTTTTTTTATTTTATTTTTTTTAATATATAGATGTTTGCAGTTGTCACATTTAAGCTGAACAATGTGCAGCTTAAATGAAAAAACCCATGAAAGATTCTAATTTGGAGGGGCTCTGCCAGATGTTTTTTGCACAAAGGGTAGCATAACGTCAGAAGTTGAGGACATTTGTATGTAATTGTTCTGAGGGCCTGTTTACTTCCTGTGTGTGTGTGTGTGTGTGTGTGTGTGTGTGTGTGTGTGTGTGTGTGTGTGTGTGTGTGTGTGTGTGTGTGTGTGTGTGTGTGTGTACTCCAGATGCGACTTGAATGAAGGTGCTGATGGAGTGCAGTCATCAGGCAGATGATGCTGTTCAAAAACCTGAAGCTGAGTTTTTTACTCTTTTTTTTTTTTCCCCTCATTTGCAACCATGGCTAATAGAAATATTTAAAATTATTTAATAGAATTTGAAACAATCAGAGCTTTTTTTTTGTTTTGTTTTTCATTTAGTTTTTTTTCCCGTTGCCCCTGCCGTATGCTTTGGGATGCTTGTGGAATAACTCAGTGACTTTTTTGACAATGTGAAACTTTATGCATTTTCAACATATATATGTATTTTGGTTATCATGTTTTCTTCAATTACCTTGTGTATATTTGATGCTTTAAAATTCTATTGTAATTTAGTCATCGGAAGAAATCATATTTGAAGAGTTGGATCAAAGACTTTTTTTAAAAATCCGTACCCAAAATGTAGTTGTTCGTTTTTCTATGGATCATGTATTCTGATCATGAGAGCGAGGAACTTATTGTGCTCAATTTGGATTAATTATTGTACTTGGAGACAGAAAATGTTTATCTGTTATTAATAAAAGGATGAAATTGTGACTTTGCTTGCTGTACAGGTTACCAGAGGTGCCTAAATCTTACTGTCCACCTCTGTCACACACATCCTTCCAGCTCTGTATTTAATATCCCCTCTTTGCCTAAATCATGTGCTGGTTGCTATAGCTACAATTTTCTCCAAACAGTTGAACCTGAGCCGTCTGTCCGATATTATGATTTGGTCTCATTTACGTCTCCAGCTTCACCCCGTTTCTGTTTTTATTTTGCTAATACCACTCCGACTGCAATGTACTTTAATGTCTTTGTGATCAAACTGCTGAATAGTAAAGGGAAAGAAAAATGACATGATTTTAATTTTATTCTTTTTATGTCACATATAGAAACTGAAATGTTCTACTTCGCCTAAAAGATTCAAGCTTAGAGAAATTTAAAGTGCTTAAATATGCGCTCAGTTTTGCTTATGTTTTGCATTATTGACCTGCTGAAAGATGCAACAGATTTTCTTCCAGGATTCCCTTGCATTCTGTGCCATCAGTTAGCTGCTTCTTTTTGGGTTATGTAACTTATTAAAAATCTAGTTTTCTTTCTGGCGTGTTAAAACTATGCAAAGGTATAAGATAAGTCAGAAAATCTGTGAAAGGATAGAGGTCCTGAAGAAACACACAGCTCCCGGTCAAAAACAACCAATCAGAGCCAGGAGGAAGGGCTTAATGCTGTCAATCATCTTGTAAGAAGCAGAGAAACAACTTTCCATTCCAGGAAAACTATTTGTCTGCAGAGGCCATGCTGCCCACCTTATACTGTCTCATGACCAGAGATGTCAGTATTAGGGTTTGTGCTCTTAGTTGCTGAGCAACTTTTTTCAGTACATGAGAGTAAAATCCTATTTATAGTTTTCCAGATAATAGTGGGACACACAAAAACACACACAAATTACTAACTTTTTTTTTTTTGTACTATTGTAACCATTAAATAATCTCCCCTTCAGTTCAAGCATATAAGTGGAAATAAATTGTTGATGTAATCATTATAAAATCACTTGCAATTGAGTTTTGGCAAATAATGTGCACTATCGTTAGCAGCTGCTGAAAGTAACTAAAATAGCTGCTTTTAATGTAACTCAGTTACTTTTTCAAGGAGTGATCAGTAATCTGATTAAAGTTACTTTTTCAAAGTAGCAATGTCATTATTGCTCATGACAAAGCAAGAGCTTAACAAATATGTAATATATATATATATATATATACAATTTTACTTATATATATATATATATATACAATTTTACTTTTAGAATATGTAATAACTATTTCTAGCAACAATGTATTTAAGTTTAATACACGTTTAATGTCACTTGAACTAAGCAGGGAAAGCAGAAAAATCTCTTCAATTCGCTTTTCCTGCGTTCCCGTCTCCACTGGGTGACATTAGTGTCACTGGGATGTAGGGAACATCTGGGAGGGGCCTGCGCGCTGTGACAGCAGCGTCCCAGCTGGCCGCGAGCACCAGCGGCTCCTCCGTACCTCGGTGGAGAAGGGGGCGCTTTCTTCTCGCGGAGAAGAGACGCCGCTCACTGAGATGCGCGCGGCTCCGACGCAGCGGAGGTCGCGAGGCTGCTGGTGAATTACAATTGGCACGAGGAAGCCGCCGTGAACGGAGGGCTTTTTATCTTTAAAACGCGCGCGACGAATTTCCACCCCCTTTTTATTTTGTCTTTTTTTTTTGCTAATTGTATCTTTGCTTTTCTACCGAAGGGGGTTTTATTTGATTTTTTTCTTTTTGTCTTGTGGTCTGCCGCGGGAATGTTTTTGCCCGGCTGGGTTTTTGCTACGGAGAACCACGAAGACCTTCGAAGGCATCGGTCATGCTCTCTGGTAAGCTCCAAGATGTCTCTCTCCTCCCGACTGGGCGGACGAGGGGGTATCTTCGTCAGCACTGCTTTTATGTGTCACATTAACATTTTAAGTCGACGTCAACAGAAGTGTTTATGGGGTTAAATGGAAAAAAAAAAATCCAAATAAATAAATAAGTGGAGCCCCTGTTTTCAGAGCAGCCTAAAGACACACCTGCGAAATGTTATTGCTTGAATGAATTAGTCCTGTGTGGCTCGTTAAGAGCCGGCGCTGCTGTCTCAATGCGGGGAAGCTGCAGCCTGACAAGCCGGGCTTTAACGAGGGGCATGCTGTGTGCTGGGCGACACGTCTGCGCATTAAATGCAAGGACTGCATGGAATAAGGCCAAATATGTTTTTTTTCATCCGGGTGCAAGCGAGCGCTCTGTTTTTTTTTTTTTGTTTTTTTTTTTTTGTGTTTTTGTTTTTCCCGATGGTGGGCGCCAATACATTGAAAATAAGGAAATGCGCGTCCCTGTACATGAATATAATCAGGTGCCACAGGAGGAGTGCAGATCTGTGTCAGGCTTTCTGGGAATACAACTTCCCCCTGTTGCTGCATTCTCGGGCAGGATCCCCGACTCGGCTGTCTCTCACATGTTCCGCCTGCCTGTTCCCATGCAGACTCGTTAAGTCCTGTTATTAACAGATTCCTGAACCTGGAGGCCTGCGGGGATGTGGAAAAGCTGATCCAGGAGAAGTTGTTGGTCAGTCAGTGCCTGCAGGGTCGTCTGCTTACCCCCATGTTTTGTTTTTGCCTTTGCTTTCAGAACTTGAATATGGTTTTATTTTGAGCTGAAGGGGGATTGTTGCCTCTGTTTTCTGGTAAACATAGTGGAATCTTGTCCAGATCCGTCTTTAGTAAATTTCTAATATTAGGTGTGTTGCAGTGGTAGATGGTTGAAACTTATGTCATTTTTAAGTGCTCTGTAAAAAAATGTTTTCAAGAACAAACCAAGTCTGATTATTTGATTCATGGTCAAAAACTTCAGTCTGCAAAATTCAGTGCATGTTATTTTATATGCAATAAGTATCTTGGACACATAAAATGTTTAAGCTGTTTCAAATGAAATAATTTGTCTGGACATGCAGCTCTTGGTTTTTATTTTTCCTTGATCACCTCAAACGTGAAGTCATGCCACTTCCTTTTAGCACTCCCTGCATGTGTTTTTAAATGTAAAATTCAACTGAGAGTGAATTATTAGTCATATCTGTGCTAATCAGAGATTTTGTTCCCTTGATATCAGGTTTTGGCCTGATTCTTATGTATGTCAATCTTGAGAAACTATAACTAATATTTCTGCTTTCTGGATGAATTGAAAATTGTTACGTCACAAGCCAGTTTCACAGAGCCGAAGCTATCAGCGCCACTGTCTGGGACAGATGAGGCTGTTCAAAATAGTAAGTAAAAAAAAAAAAAAAAAAAGCGTCTATTTCACTGTTCATAATGTAGCACCATAGGTAATCAGCTTTATCCCTTCAAAGTAACTTCAAAATAACGATAGTTAGCTTAATATATGAATGTAAAATCCTTATTTAACAGATCATTGAATCATTCATTCAGTTATTGAAAAGCCTAATGACAACACAGGGTTTAATAGTTCAAAGCAAAGATGCGATTTTGTGCATATGACCATTTGGAAAATTGCAGTTTTTTTTTTTGGAGGGGGAAACAACATGGTGCTATTAGCCAAGGGATACATTAAATCTAATCAGCTGGCATCATCAGTTCATAACTGGTTATATATAGGACATATAAATGTACTGCAATTAGTATCATTAGCATTAGCATTAGTGAAATTTAAAGAACAAATGATTTCCAGCCCAGTGCTCCACATCAATGTAAATTCTTGATTCAGCTCTAGTGGCAACACAGAGGGTTTTTTTTTATCCTGTTTGTCATTTTGATCCATTTTTATTTCTGCTCTTCTTATCTTTATAATTTTTTTTCTATAACCATAGCAACTGGTTTAGTAAAAGTCCTCTGCTCTCTCTTGACATGGATCTACTTAAACATCTGCACAGATTTAACATGAAAACACCGTTGGGGAGGAATCAAGTCCCAAACCTTATCAAGTGGTGGTCTTGTTAGCCACAAGATAACCCACTTTATCTTTAAATCGCATAAGCACAAAAAAAAAAAAAAATAAAATAAAAAAAAGAAGTACAAGAGGGGAAAATGAAATCAGATCAGAGAAGCTACTGTATGTGCGTGTAAGTAAAGCCTCTGACTGCAGGGCCGGCCTGCCTTCATAAATCTGACTGAAACAAAAGCGTTGAGCTGCTTCCAAAATCAACAAAGCGGATTACAGAGAGTAGAAACACTCTTTGGAGTACATGCAGGAGTCCCTCCAGGTGTGTAGAGCAGAGGGGGGGAAACGTATGGAAATAATCCCCTTGGACTACAGAAGCACATTCCTTTCTTTATTGCTACTCCCCTTCTACCCCCCCAGCCTATCATAGCAGACTCCAGGTGGATCGCAATCAGCAGGTCTGTGTTTTGCCCATGGTGGGAGCAAAGGTGACTCAAGGCCAGTGAAGGGGGAATAATACACCGACGTGATTGGTCAGTGTGAGCCTTCTTTGTGTTGCTTGGTGCCTTTATGGATCAGTATATAGTGGATACAGATCGCACAGCTGGAGATTGCTTTGTAATCAGGGGTCGGTGGGGGTCACCTGACCTCCCGTAAACTTTTGCACAGTTCCTTTGGTTGGGGTCGCTCAGATGGGGGTAAAACCTCCATACTGTCTGAGCTGACCGCAGTCACACAGACAGAGGCTTGGAGGTCAGACGACACACATGGTGTAAGCTTGTAACAGTGTTTCCATTAATGATAAAATTGTGCAACTTGAAATTATGAAAATGAACTGGCTTAATTGAAATATGACAATAAAAATAAAAAATCACTTTTTCAGATTACGTTTTCGGATGTTACTACTGGTGAAAACGACAAAGAAGAAGACAGGAAATAGTTGGAGGATGATGTTTTTTTGTTGTTGTTTTTTTTTGCACAATGTGCAAAAGTTGTGTGTCACTCATAGGCCTGTCATAATAACAGTTTTGTTGGACGATAAATTGTCCCAGAATTTATTGCGACAAACGATAAATAGCAATATTGTTTTGAGAACATTTTCAAGTAACGTAATAGTAATAATTGCATAAAATTGTAAGAACACATTTTCAAAAATCAATAAACTTTAAATTCTAATGAACATTTAAACACTGAAACTGGAAGATATTTGGAATATCCAAAATAAATGAAAAAAAAAACTAAAGAAACACCAAATGAAATAAATTATGAAGACTCAGGAAATAAAATTATCATTCACAACAAGATTTAGTTGAGACCAAAACATCAGACTGAAGACTTTCATCATAAAGTTTTTGGTAAAATGAGAGAAAAGAGAAACAATAAATCAAGCAAATGAAAATAGTTTCTTTTAATTCATTGTGCGATTAATTGGTTTATTGTTTACTGTGACAGTCACTCACACATGTTGAATCCATCCTGTAAAATTGCCGACCCAACATCCCCAAACCCCAACATTCATAGCTGTTCCCAGGCAGCTTGTCGCTCCAACGCCTGAATAAGACACAGACGATGATGCCAGAGCTGAATTACAATGAAAATGTTTTCATCCGTCCCTGACATGATTTGTAATGACTTATTGTGGGAACTAGCTTATTCACACGTGATTTTACTTTCCTTGGGAATTTTTTATTTTTTCCAACATCAGAGCATGACAATCTTTGTCATGATCATTTTAAAGAGACAGGCTCTATATAAACTCTAAGCTGTGATCCTCGCTCTAATCCAACTGGAGGTTCCGACTTGTAGCCTGGCCCCGAGGTGGGCGGCACGGCGGGGGGCGGGCACCGTGTGTAAATTGACAACAGCAGCAGCAGCTGCGTCAACACCAACAGTCAACATGCGGGTGTCGGCCTCACCTGTCCACGGCGAGCTGGACGAGCGCTTCCAGCTGCTCTTTTATGCGTCAGCTGCTCCGCAACGAGTTACTGTTGTAAAAACACATGTGGATTTCTTGGAGGTCAAACTCTTCAGCAGTGAATTTCTAATGGTGGCTCCACACAACTGGTTATGATCTCAGGAAGGTGAAGAATTTAAAACATACAAGCTGTGAGTGTTTTGATTTCTACAGATTGTAGGACACCTGCTGTAGGAAGGAAAACGGACTTCCTTCAGCATGTAATGTCATTTTCCACCTTTATTAACTTTTTTCTTTCAGATTTGAGACCTCTTGTTTTCTTTTGCATTTTTAATTTGTTTTTAATGTGAATTTTCTGCAACTTCATAACATATGGTATATTCATTTCTATTGTTTCGTAGAGACGATTCAGTTCCCATCTAAATGTTTTTTCCCGGTTCTGAACTGAACTAATGGATCTTTTTGGATGAGAGGAGAAGTCTTTCATAAACAACTTGCATTAGGACTATGATGTAATGACTGAGAATAGACGCTAAACTGCAATTTAAACTATTTTAATGAATGTCATTTTTTTGTTTTTTGTATGCCCTCAGTTAATGACACTTTCTATTCTAGTTGTCTAATAATTTTACTTCCTGGTTGGTATTTTTTGATGTGATCGATTGTAGTCGGGACGCATTTGACCGTATGAAACGTGCTCTATAAATAAAATGTGAGCGAGATGAAAACACAAAAGCAGCGAAACAGAACGATTAGACTCACGCAGGGATAAAAGGCGCGTATAAATCCGTACGAGTTGAAGAGTTAATCTTACTGCGAACGTTATTATCTCTTGTGTAGATGAAGATGAAGACACGACGTTCAGGCCTCTCCAGTGTTGTGACCTGTACCAGAGTAGTTCTCAGCCCATGTTTAGCTAACAAGTCCTCCTGGGTGCCATCTAAAGCTCTACACATGCAAAGTCAACACGCGTTTGATGATCTGATGCTCCGGTCTCTTGTGTCGGTGCCTTAATGTAATCCTTTCTTTGATGCTGCTCTCCGAGTCTTTATCTGATTCTCCACCGTCCCACCAGCATCCCTCTGGAATCTGCTTCCTTTGTACCTGCCCACATCTGCAAGCCAGATGTTTTTGAACACTTAGCAGTCAGGTGCCCTGTACTTTAGACGTCGTAATGATCAAAGGTTTAAACCCGGTCGTCCTCTTTGTTCGGCCTGTTTTTGTGTGCAAACCTCCGCTTCTCCAAAACCTCATAAACGCACAACGCTGAGCTACAACCAGGCTATTATAATTACGCACTGAAGTGCAGCAAACACTGACCGTATTGTTCAAAGCCAACTTATCTCATCTGATACTCGTTACGCACACCAGACCCATGCAGACTCCAGTAATTTAATTAGAGAAAACAGGAGCTGAGTTGGAATAAAAACGCTTGTTTTGCTGAACAGACGACCAGCTTTGAAGATGTTGTCCTCGTGAGACGAATACCACCATGAAAAAGTTCTCAGACCTTTTGAGCTGTTTCACAGTTCAAAGACAAATCATTAGAAACTGAGTTTAGATTATTTAAACATTCACAAATAGGCCGTTCACAATAAGAAATAAAAACCATTTAATCACGTGATTAATTAGATTTTTTTTTCCTCTCTCTTGCTCTCAGTGAAGACGGACACTTTTTGTCCTCTGCTCCCTCCCTCCCTGCCCTGCTTGCTCTGTTTTTTTGTCTTTTTCTTTATTTTTGGAGCCTTTCTTTGCACATCCTCCAAATCTACGAATTATGGATCTGATCAACTGACCTCTCAGTGCAATTGATCAAATTTTCTCCACGAGAAGACTGGGCACAGGAGATCCCTCTTGTCCTGCAGGGACACACCTGGCGGGATTCACCCTGGATTTATTCATGATAACAGGATTTCTGCTGTTTGGAGCTTGCGGACACCTGGCTTATTGACAATTTTGTGATGGACTTGGCCAAAGTAGCAAACACTCAGACCGTTGGTGTGGACAGAGACGCAAGTTGGATGTAAGTCTTGCTGAGACTTGCAGCCCAGCTGAGGACTGAAAAACTCACTAACTGGATGGAATCGATCTTGGAGAAGTTGCTAGTTTTGGCTCAGTGGAAAGGCCAAACTAATTTGGATAATTGGGAACTGAGATGTATCGGAGAGACTTTAGGGAAGATTGAAATTTATTATCTACCCGACCTGAGACATTCTTTGTCTGAACTGTCTTTCGCCGTGTTGCCTTAGAAGGGCTGCAGATTTCCAATCTCCTTGAAGATGTAAACATAACGCTCCTTCCCACCTCCTGTTATCCATGCAGCTGTGGAGCTGAGCGCTCCCAAGGACATTCATTGACAACAACATCTTATCGAACTTCTGCTGGGAGGCTGAGCAACGTGGTTTCATGGCTCTGTGATGTCATCGCCTTCACTCATGTCTTTGTTTTGCCCTTTGTTTTGTCTGAATGTTGCCATCTGCCCTAATATGTCCTTTCCTTTTTTATTTTATTTTGTTAGAAACTGTGGAGTACTCACTTTTAACCCAGAGAAGGAATTATAACAAACTTGGAATCCAGAGACTCTAGTTTATTAGTTTATTAGTCACTCTTTATTATTATATTTTAGAAACATTTGAGTCTTCTCGATTTACACCAATCTTAGATTAATTTTTTGATTATTATGCAGAGAGACTCCTATTATTGCAAACCAGAAAAGGAATTAGAACAAACTTAGAATCCAGAAAAAATTCTTCCAGAAAAGGAACATTTAGTTTTTATCATTACTTAGGAAATTTGGAGTACTAATTGCTTTTACAAATTTAGAGCATACTTAGAAAATCCAGAGAATACTTACACTTATTTAACAACCCAGAATAGGGATTAGAACTGGGAACCCAGGAAAACTACCTTAGCAATGACCTTTAAGACTCCTAAAAGGAATTAGACCAGAGGATACTTACTTATACTTGCATAGCAACCCTAAATATTATCTACTTAATTTACTTTGGAGCAACATTATTAGCTTTTTCTTCTTTTGCTCTTTCCTTTGGTTTGTTTTTTTGTTTGAATTTCCTTTTAAATCCTGTAAAGCATTTTGTATTACCTTGTTGCTGAAAATTTGCTATAAAAATAAAATTTAGAATGAGCTCAATAATTTCCATTTGCATGATTTATTGTTTGTCTACCTAAAACTGGATGATAAGTCTTCAGTCTGGTGCTTTGGTCTCAACTTGCCATTTTTCTGAAGTACAATTTTGTTTACAGACTTTAACAATTCATTTTATTTGTTGTTTTTTATTTATTTGGGATAATAATGTCTTCCAGGCGATAGTATCAAAATAACAGTATTATTGTTTTATCGCAATAACTTCTGGGACAATTTATCATCCAACAAAATGTATCTCCTATTCACAATTCAGATGTCATAATATGTTTTTTGATAGTTCTTTTTTTTAGAAGTATGAACTTATTCAATACTGTCTCCCTTTTATTAGATTTTACTTTTCACACATTATTCTTCATTTAAGATACAAATATTTGCATATATAAAATATAGAACAATAATAAGTAAGAAACCCAGAACAATTTCTCTTACAATAGAGAGCTAACACACCCAGTCCATTTCCAAAACCTTATGAGAACCAAGTCTTTCTCTCACTACTACCAGCTTACATTTAAAATGACTTTTTATGTCATATTTTAATCTGAGTTATGTCTTTATATTGTTTCATCCAACAACCAGTCCATAAATCCAGTCCACAAACACACACTTTGTATTTTTTTTCTTTTGGGATATACTCTATGTTTTATGTCTCCTCTTAATGTATAACCCACCATTCTGTCACAGACCTTATACAATAATTGTGTACTAAAAGGAAAATAATAATATTTTTGTGTTCTTTCATGAAGCAAAGTGTGGCAAATAGTTGTGTTATTTGCTATTTTACTTCCAGATAAAGCATCCACTTGTTTTTACCTAACTGACATCAAAAAGATGTCTTCATAATTTATTTATTTTTTTGCACATAAATTGTTTTCCTTCCACTTCCCAACTAGTTTGTGTTGATCTGTCACATAAAATCCCAACAAAATGGATTTAGTAGGCGTATGTTGCCACAAAGTGGAAAAAGCTGCACAATATTTACTTGTGAAACCTTGTTAAAATCATCCATCGTTATCCAGCAGATCTGGTGAACAGAAACTGTTAAGTTAAAGTGAAAATTGTGCTCCTGGTTCATTTACCGACAGGAACAATGTGGTGTTGTTTTTCTTTTTCGTTGTATGTCAAAGGATTAAATAACACAAGCAGAGCTGCAAGAGTGAAATATTTGTTTTTGGTCAAGATGGTGGGAACATCTTTATTGAGAAAAGGCACCAAATGTCTGAGCAAATGTTTCTGTGGCACAACAGAGCAATTCTTAAGAGGCATGGCAACCTTTTGGCTCCCGTGTTCAGCTGCCTAGATGAATACCAAATGTTTCCCTCTTGTTTTCTCAACCGCTTCTCTCTGTGGTTCTTCCACTCGGCCGCCCATCGGATAACAGTTGTGACAGTGTATTATTTATCTCAGGTAAAGAAAAATCCCCCAAAAACAAAACTTCCTCTCAGTCCATTAGATTAGCAGTGAAAATCCGATCATCATAGACTCCACTTGGTCTAACGGGATTCATGTGATGAGCTTTTGTCCAGGCAGCAGTCGTAAGTCTGCCACATGTTTTTTGTAAAAGGCTCCCACTTGTCTGTCAAAGGGAGGTCAGGCATGCTTTGGTGAACGGGGGCGGAGGCTTTCACACTAGCTGCTGGTTCACTTTCAGGACAGAAGCCAACAGGAACTTTTGAAGCATCTTGTGTCCGTTTTCACAGAAAACGAGGAAGTAGCCGGTTGATTATGAGCAGAACTTCGAAGGCGGCTGCTCCGACTAACTGGTAGATAAATGTTTCTGTTTCAAAGATGCAGCGCCGGCTGAAGCGGCCTCGGCCACGGCAATTGTGCGCCAGGCCTTAAGAGCCCTCCGTGTGGATTTGTGGGCTGCAGGAAGTCGTTTTATGATTTAAGCAACTGGCAAAGAGACAAAAAGGTGATTGTTTATGGCAGCGATCTGAGAGCAGCGATGAGTAAGGGGGTTTTGGCAGAAAACGCTGTCACTATTTTTGGATATCAGGTCTCTGTTGGATATTAGAGATGGAGCTTTGTGCATTTGGCACATAAGCTACATGGAAACAAAGCAATACCTGCCTCAGTTGAGTGATAACAATACTTTTGAAAGGTTTGGGTGTATTTCTTGATTGAAATATTTTCAGAATTATCTGTCTCAGTGGTGAAAATCCTAAATTTAGGAGTTGGAAGTCAAGACAGGAAGAGATAAAATTGATTTCCTACTTTTGTTAGGAAAAGGTTTCAGTCCTTTTGCTTCCGTTCCTCTTGTTCTTCTCCTCACTTTACTTTAATCAAGTCATGGAGAAACTATTAAGAGAATAAATTTCTCCTCCTCTAATTCAGTCCATACATTATTAATGTTACTTATCGTGTCTCATTTCCCATCTTTTTGCAAATTAATTAGTTGCTAATTGTAGTAGAGTGCTAATTTTAGACTCAATCTCTCACACGCATGTTAGAATCACACTCAAAACTGGATTTGAGTTCAGTGTAGAATTGCAGATGTTTCTATTTGGATGCATTTTTTTCAACCCCTTTAATTCAACAATTAAGCCCATTGTAAGTGTAACGAAACAAGCCTAAAGTTGTTGTCTCTGTACTTTAATAAATGTGCAATTTAAATATTCCCATGTTTTATTTTTAAAACCATAAACACCTTGATATTATAACTTTACAATTGTGCCCTACCTTGTGTTTGTCTATTTCATATAAGCCCAATAAAATACTAGAGAGTTTGTGGTTCGAATGTGACAAAGTGTGAAAAATGTTATATCTGCAGGGCATTGCAGTACAATCTAAAGTTAGTGTATCTGTGAATTGTTGCAACTCTAACCATCAGTTTCCTTTATCCTTTTCACTTGCACTGTGTGGTTAGATTCACTTTTAAAATAATATTCTAACATTAATGTGTGTTTCTTCTTTTATCGCTCTCAGAATTTGACTTTATCCATCTGAGCCGAGGCGCTGCGCCTCCCTGTGTGTCTCCCACGATTCGGACCCCGCCCATGTTTTTCTACTGCTAATTTGGTGAAAAAAATGCTGCTACCTCCACACCTCAACACCACAGATGGCTGCAAGGTCAGACAGAAGGAAAGATTGAAACTTGCAAACATTTCTATCCGTGCCTTTCAGATGCAAATTATCTCTAATCCGTCTTCATCCAGGTAAGGGCGTTGCTGGGAGAGTGAGCTGTGACCCCAAAGTTACTTTGCATGGAGGTCAAAGGACATCTGATAACATCCATGGGTTTGGGGACTCCTGGTGAGTAGCAGCGTCGTCTGACTGTGTGAGAAAACAAAGAGGAAAAACAGCCCATCATGTCGGGACAAGCTTGAAATGGCCTGAGAAATTAATTTAGTTGCTTGTTTTTTTTTTTTCTTTCTTCTGATGAGTTTTCTCATGGGACCAGTCAGCTGAAAAAACATCTGCTTGTGTGAACGCCTTTTGTTCACACAGTGTCAGCACAGCTGCAAGATACTTTAATCAGAAAACTAGAAATCTGAGAACAAAACGGTGCAAAAAAAATAAAAATAAAAAGAGACGGTGGGAAAAACACTCGTTGCACCAGGTTCTTTTTTTAGCTGCTGTACGTGTAAACTTGAGTCATTTGCTCTAAATGTGAAGCTGCTGTTGTTTCCTATCTAAAGATGCTTTACCATGCGTTGTGGCCTGCAGATGTTCAAAGCTGCCAGGACAGCAAACTGCAGGCTGAGAGGATTGCAGCTCTGCAGGAGAGAAAGCAGACCCTGGAGGCTCTCCTCAATGCCAGAGTGGGAGAGCTTAAACAAGTGTGTTTGCAGGAAGCGGTGAGTAGCTTTCATTTCAGTTTTCAGACGTACCAAATGAAGATCAGGATAAAAAAAAAAAAAAGTATTGCCTTCCACCATGTGAAAAAATTTGACTTTATCCATGTTTGTATTTGTATTTGAAATGTAATATGTAACAATGTACTTTTTTTTTTTTCCTGTTGTGGGCAACGGGGCCCGACGAATACCCGTGGTTAAACGGACGGCGGAGTCCGGCGGTAACAGGCGCTTAAATTCCGTGACAAAAATTTTATTCTATGTTGCATGACTTTGTATTTTGTGTTTATGATGTAAAGCACCTTGAAATGCCTTGTAGCTGAAATGTGCTATACAAATAAAATTTGATTGATTGATTGATTGATTGTAGCCTGTTTGGATATTACCAGCTTTTCCAAGATGCTGAAAAATAAAACTAATATAACCGAACAATTAAAACTGAAGGCATTTTAACATTTTCTGCAAAATGAATTATAACATCCCCACTTCTACTCCCATTAGTAATGGCTGAAATTAAACATTAGCATGTCAGCTCAGGTGCACAACAAGGAACATTGTCACTGAGCTTTTTCAGGGAGGTTTGTCGTTGTGAGACTTTCAAAGCACTGTGTGGAGGCCATAATGCAAACCAGTCACACCGAGTGACCAGATATGACTGGTTCATTTCACCACAGCAACACTTTATAAGGAACCAACCAAATAGTAGTGCATTACTTCTGACTACAACATATGTATGAGGCCGCTACTTCCGACCACATTCAGAACTGAAGAAGCTTTTTGCAGCTTGTCTCACACACACCGGTCCTGCCAGGTTGGTGCACCAGGTGCATAATCTGAAAGTCCACAACGCCTGTGATCCTTCAGCTCGGTTTGTAGAATGTGAAAGGAATTGATAATTGTGTTCGTTGTAGAGTGATGACTTGAGCGGGATTATGATCAGCTCACCATCCAGAATCCTAGAAACCCATCTCAAAGCTCAAAGTGAGGAGACGTGTCATAAAGTGGTAGATGGCCACACAAGAGGCTGTCACAATAAGTAATAAGTCAATTAATCACATGAGAGATTAAAATGAGCATGATAATATCCATTTGTATGCTTGTTTGTGTAGTTAGAGATGCTGCCCTTTAAATTATTGGAAAGGCAGCATTTTAAAAAATGCTGCAAACATTTGACAATCAGTACAAAGTGGTTAGTTTGCACTTTCTTTTGGCAGTTTTTCCTGTTTTTTCTGTCTGAGCCTAATATATGATCTGATTGGAATTTGTGTTTTGTTGAGACTGCACAAACCACTTTATTTATTGTTCAGGTTGTTTGTTTGTTTATTTTGGACACTTAAAATGCCTGACTTGTGATAATATATCCTAAAATGTCTCCCAGTGTTAAATGGAAATGAAAGTTTATTGATCTTTGAGAAGGGGTTCTTGCATTATTATATTAGCTGAAAATGGTCTCAAAATACCAATATCATCATTTATCGCAATAATTTCTGGGACAATTTAAAACAGCAAGGCTGTCCTAACATTTTTCTCTTTTTTTAAAGTTATTAAATACAATAAAATAACTTTTTCACAGACATGAAAAATTAGATTAACATGTATAAACATTTCTTACTGACAAAGTATTTAACAAAGTGACCTAATTCTTCCAGTTGACTGAGAAGTGGTGTTCTCTTTGACCCGTCCGTTTACCTCCATATTTTCTCCCTCTTTGCTTCACCACCGTTGAGCTCGGACCGATGGAGCAACTTGCCGCACCGTTTCCTCAAATACAAAGGCCTGCAGATGAATTGTGACTGAGAGCCTGTCAGCACATGTTAATAAGGCCACAGCGCCCGCAGCTTTTCTTTGCAGCTGTTTAGCACATCCCTTCATTTTTCAGCTGGATGTGTAGGGAGTCACTCCATCTCACTTCGCCCGTTTTTGGACTCAAACAGCAGGAGAGCAGCTCGTCTCGGATGCTTTGAATGGCTGCTCTTCTGCAGGATTTTATTCCTGACCCAACAGATGGGAGTTTATACACAGTTGTGTCCATTGATTTGTTGCAACATTAGTGCATAATATCATTCAAAGGATTTATGTGCAGTGAACTCCTGTCTGATCTCTCAGACAAGTAAAGAGTCGTTACTAAATGTCCTCTGTAGGAGCTGACCGGGAAGTTGCCGCGTGCTTTCCCTCTGGAGGTCGGGGAGAAACCCCCACTGGTGCAGCGCAGAGCTGGCCTGGCGCCGAGCACCAAGGCAGAGGTGAGCCATCCCCCTGAATATCGATAGCGCTTTACGCATTAGCTGGATCTCTGTTTGTGCTTGTGTCATAATGTGAACGGCTGTTTTCTGGCTTCAGGATGACTCCGGCCAAAGAAAGCAGATGAAGGCGATCTTCACCGGCGCTCTATGCAGACACTCTGAGTCAGACAGAAATGGCCTGAACAGCAAGAGGACGGTCCACAGGGGGTGTCACACAGGTGAAAGACATTGTTTCTTCCAAATGAAAAGAAACCTTAAGTGCCGTGCAAATGTATTTCTAGTCTTTTCACATTCAAACAAACCAAGTTGTTGAATTTTATGTGATAGACCAACACAAAGTAATGTATTGTTGGAAAAGTTACTTTGTATTCAGTTGTGCAAATAAAAATCTGAAAGTGTGACACTTCATTTGCACACGTAGAGACTTGATTTCTTTTTGCTCAAGTTGAGCCGGATTGGAAGGGAAATGTCTGTTAGCATCAATTTTAAAGTCTCAATTGAATTTAGGTGTGGACTTTGACTGAGCCATTGTAGGTCACTAAAACGCTTCATATCTGAACTAAAGCTGCACAATATGTTGAATCATCTCTGCTGTACCACAGTGTGTGTGACATAGCAGTGGAAGCCTGGATGCACTATTTGGAAGGATATATCATCACAAGTCAGGCTTTCACATGCTGTATGTCTACAACATATTTGCCTGCTACTTTATCTGTTATTGATGAGCACTGAGATATTGGTCTTCATAATGCTTTTTTTTCTTTAATTTCTCTAAATATATTACATTAATTAATTTACATTTTTGTTTTTATTATATTTTGCTGTCTTATATTTCTTGCTAATCTGTTTCTTCTGCTGCTGGAAACTGGATTTCCCAGAGGAACCTGAGCGGCTAATAAAGTCTAATCGAAAAACGCCTAAACAGCTGCATTTATACTGATATCGAAATACATATACTGATTTTTATTTAGGTCTATCTGAGTAATGTTTATTCAGAGGACAATTAAGCACTACTTTTTGTTGCTCTGTGACATAAATCCCAATGAAAAACTTGGATTTTTGTGGCTCAACATGAGGAATTTATCTGCAAGCTCTGCAGGAGAAGGAAATAAATACAAACAACAATGTTAATCAATAAACATCACCAAATTAACTAATCAGCCTCTGACCTGGACTCCTCACTGTCTTTTAGAGGACACTGTGATGTCAGAAAGCACCAGCTCCATGTCGGATTCAACATCACATGACAACGGTGAGTTGACTGTACATAATTGTTCTTCTCTGAATATTTTACTCTGCCTAAATACCCCAGGAGTGGTGGGTATTCATTGGTGTATGTTGTAGTTGGTCATCATTTTCCTCCTCATAGACTCTTCACCCAGCGTTGCTGCTGACCAGCGCTCCCTGTCTCAGCCCCGGCTCACCGTGGGAAGCCCCGACCACAGAATCAGCAGGAAACTCTCTCCTGTTGAGATCTACTATGAAATGAGGACACGTCGCAACTCGGTCACAAGCTCTGTGAGGTAATTGTCTGAGGGTTCAGTTGTATTCCTGGTCCCTCTGTCACTTATAGACGTGCAGGATACAATCTCTATTGTGTAAGTCAACACAAGCTTTGTGTTGCCTTTTGCAGCCCAACTCACTCTTTACCCAGAAGTGCTTCTAATGTTGAAGGTAGAAGTGTTCCAGCAACTCCACTGTTGGCCCGAACTGCTCCAATCAGCGTTCACGTCAGGTATCCAGTCATGGCTCTGATGGCTTTTCTCTCACAGCGGTGTCCAAACTTTTTTTCCTGGGGTCAAAACTGACAAATCTAAGCTACTAGTAGGCCTCAAGATTCATTCAATTACAAATGCAAAAATTACTTTATTGTGATTTTTTTATTTTATTTTGCCTGCTCAACAATGAACCAGATTTTTCTTAAATATGTAAATCACAAAACATGAAATAAATGGCTTTGGACTGTTGCCTTATTAAAAGTAAAACAATTTCCACATCTTTCTTGGCCATCGGTTGTTCAGACATGTGATCAGAGACCGAACAAAATTATTTCAAAGGCCACAAATGGCCCCCAGGCCACAATTTGGACAGCCCTAATCTAAGACATTTAATCAGTCGCTCTGTTTGTTGAGGAGCATCTGTTATACAAACGGCAGCTCTTCATATCTTTGATATTTAGATGTTTTTCATTGGTTTGCTGCACTTGTAGTTTTGTACTGATCAAATTTAGCTGCCATGTTATGGCTCACTTAAAAAATACAGAAAATGCCCACTTATCTTTATCTGTAGTTGTTTTTGTTATTGTTTATGTTCTTGTGTTTAATCCCCTTGTAGGTCTGAAGCATCGGGTAGTAATGGGTTGAAGCAGTGGTCTGGCAGCCTGGATGTGCCATACATGATTCCCCTGGCTCAGGAGGGCTCATCTTCTGATCGCAGGAGCTGCCCTTACAGCTCCAGAGCGCGGCGCAGCAACAGCTCTGAGGCCCTCCTGGATCGCTCTAGCCTGCCAGACGAGCCCGGACCCAGAAACGGCATGCCTCAGCGGGGAGGACCGTACAAGAGCTCCGAGACTCTGACCGACGGCAAACTGCGGCAGATTCAGCTCGGCAGCCCAGAGGGCCAAGGCGACGGCTCTGTGGAGCAGAGTAAAATGCGTCTGTCAGTGGGCGGCAGAGGGGCCAGCGGAGGCTACAACGAACTACTGATGGACTACATCTGGGGAAAGCAGCAGAGGATGCAGGTGCAGCACCAGTTGTACCAGTCCACAGGCCGAATTTGGCAAGACATGTCCTCTCCTCGTTCCTCTACTGCTGCAGTGCCTCCACATGCCAATGGTTTCTCCCATTCCCAGGTGAACCTTCCCAGTGCTGCAAGTCCTTACAGCCCCATGGTCCTTAGAGGGTCCCAGGCGGAGCTCCGGAGGGTCAAGGTCACCAGGACCAAATCTTGTGGGCCTTTCATTCCTTTGCAGCAACATTCACAAGACGGCATTTTGCTCTCGGCGTACGAGTCTCCTCTTCCTGTCACTGGCACCACCACATCCTCCATCCCCAACCTACTCCCATATCAGACTGAGCTGACTGGGCCCTCCTTTGGCCGTAGGCCCCCGCAGTTTTCTCTCCCCACTCCAGAAGATTCGACCAGAAGCCTTCATAAAGCTCTCGCCCTGGAGGGACTGAGGGACTGGTACTTGAGGAACGCCTTCGGCTACCCTCCTTCTGCCTCAAAGGGCCATGAAGCAGGCATCTCTCGGCTCTCGCACCCCCATCCTCTGGTGCACCAGGCCCAGTCCCTTCAAGGAGAAACGGCCAACCTCCAAAGGCCTCAAATACCCCAGTCAGCAAGCTTCCATGGTCACCCCCTGCATGGACGGTCAGTACACAAATGTTTCTACATGACTGGAATATTCTTTGTCAAAAGCTAGAATTGATACATATTTATGTAAAATGAATAGATCAAAACAAGCTAAATACTAAACCACAAGCTAAAGTATTTAGCTTGTGGTTTGTAAGGAAAGTCAACACATTGTCTGACTACAATGCACTGCTAAAAGAAGAAGAAGACAAATTAGACAGCAGAAGCATGAAAAGTCTGGATCATGAACAGTCAGGCATGTGAATTTATGTCATGCTGAATAAACAACAAAAGACAATGTATGACTTTTTGTCCTTTTAATCTACAATCGCCGTAATTCTCCACTGTAAAAAATAATGCCAGAGTACATTTACACCAAGAAACATAAAAAAATTTTTTTGGATACGCTGACATTCAAAAGTTGTAAATTTGCAAGAAAAAATTATAAATTTCCTGTGGTTAAAGGTGTGAATTTAGGATTTTTAGACTGGGATATTTTTACATTGTGAAGTCAGAAAAGTGTGCGGGGAAAAAAACAAAACTCTTAACCTTCTCAGATTTTTCCTATAAATCTTCTGTCAGACATTTGTGACATAAAATGCCTGTAGTCCTGTGAGACTGAGGTGGTAAATTAAGGAGGTGCATACTTTTAATTTGTCATGTCATAACATTTCTTATAAAAAAATAAAAACATATACAAACTGTATAATGTTTTTGAATTAAGCATAGCTTTTTACATTAGTGAAGATTTAAATGGCAGAAATGAATGCAGATGCTATATCTAGCTCAATGAAACATTTTTGAACCTTAGAATGCAACAAATCTCCGTGAGTTTTACCAGGGAGCGTTTTGCCGCAAACCTGCAACACATTTGTGAATTTCACTGAGTGATTTATGCTCATCTTCTTTGCTTGTGGAAATATAAACAGACTTCACAAAGTTTACACTTTGTTTAAAGGAGACTGGAGGTTACAACTATCAGAAGACACAAACTGCTGACAAGATCATAATGAGGTGGAGTTGGCAGGTTTTGTTTGTTTGGGAGATGATTACTTAAAAGGAGAATGTTGTGTGTGTATCTTTCTCTTTGACCTTTATGTTTTTATAGATCATATTTGTTTAGCTGCTGTACAGCAGAGGACGGTCATGTCCCTCTATCCTCATCCGCTATGAATGGATCCATCATCCACTTTTACAACTGTGCCCAATTTTATGGGGGCATTTTTGAATAAGCATAAACTTCCCACCTAAAGCCTTATGCTAACATTTAGCCTCTCTGTTTGATTGTATGTTTTTTCAAAAGCAGTACCAATCAGATTTAGCTTCCAGTTTGTGACCTTTAGCTCAAGTAGCTCCGGGTCATGCAACAAGACATCGATCAAAGAGCACATACAAATCTGTCCCTGAATTGTTACCCGAAAAACAAATCATTTTGAAGTGCCCTAGTCAAAGTCTGTACAAAATTTGATAAAGGTGTATGGTTCCAAATGGGTTGTTCATGATCAAAAACACTCAAACGTGGCAACAAAACATCAAAGTACTTTGCATCATAATTGTGAATGCGCAATAAACATTTAATTTTGTCGAATGACATCATCAAAAATATGAAGTAAATGGACATCAAATAATATATGATGATCAATATTCCAGTTATTATGAATCAAAACTAACGCTAAGCAGGTGGATGTGTAGCCTTGATTTAAAAGAAATAAGTGTCTCAGCAGTTTTGCAGTTTTCTGAGTTTGTTCCAGACTAGTGATTGCTACTTCTCCATGCAGCTCCCTAACGACGTGCTATTTTTGAAAAATATTTTTTTAACCGTTAACGCACTGCCTTTATGGACTTCAATTTATTTGTGTGTGTGTGTTTGTGTGTGTGTGTGCGTGTGTGTTTTTCTTCCAGATCAATGGAGTTTTCTCTCTACCAGGAAACTCCGGATCCACAAAAGCAAGAGGCGACCGCAAAAGAGCCGAGTGCGGACCCAGGTACCCTGGTCTGAAAACCACACGATGCAACGTATCAGCAGAAACACCGTAGCCTCACCTAGACTCAATTCAAAGTTACAAGTGGATACAACGTGACCTCAGTAGCAAAGCAAAACATGGCGACCTCAGCAGAATGAGACTGAAGTGTGGCTGTATAGTTAAAAAAGAAGAAGAAGAAAAAAACGCTGAAGAATTTCCTGTGTTCTGTCCGATTCCAACAGTATAAACTTGTAACCCAGTGTTTCTGTATGAATGTGCACTGGTCGAAACATCTTATACCAGTAAACGCCGCGTCTGGATCCTAATAAATCTCCCAAGATATACTTTTTTACAGAATATAGACATCTCTAAATAACTATTTTGTATATTCTGATATGAAAACAGCTATATTACAGAGGGTAATTTATTGCTTCTCAAATATGTGATAAACAATAGTTACGGTGTCATTCCATTTGAACAAAATAGCGACACGATTGCTTTTCTAAACTATATATTCAAAAAAGTGAAAACATGCCTCACAGTTCATCTACCATTCACTCACTAGCATTTCTCTCTCTCTCTTTTTTTTTTAAGAAAAGTATTTTATGAAAACGAACGAGGAGGCAGGAAATGTAGTGATATGACGCTCAGGCGGAAGTGCCAAGATGTTTACAAACACTGCCTCGCTGAAGTATTCGTAGCAGATGAACTTTTCCGCTTCTTGTCGTGTTACAAACCACAAACGTCAGACTGGGCGAAATACGCCGATGCAAAAAGACGAAGGAAAACGAAAAAAACATGCATGGCTTTCAGGGTGGTTTAGAAAAGCGAGGCATACAAAAGCGACTGACTCAAGGGGAGCACCCCTCACTTCCCTGCTTTTTGTCTGTAAAATATAGAAAATCGTGCATCATTTTTCCTACTCGATTTATGCGCTACTCTGTACTGGTCTGTCACGTTCAAATCCCGATAGAAACGTTACGGTGATCAGGCCGGTTCAAATACTTTAGCTGACTTACGTGCTAACAATAATCTGTAAAAAGTTATAACATAATCAAAGTGATGATGTCACTCAATTAGTTAATAGACTGATGTGATTGTCTTTTTTTTTATTTTTTTTATTTTCTAGACTCAGATAAGTGCTGGGTGATAAATGAAGCCTTCTCTGTTAAGACCTCAACAGGCGAGTTAAAACCAGCTGCAGGTAAACGCAGCGCAGCGCTGCACTGAGACCTGCTGTTTGGTTGTAGCACATGACTGTAGGACAACAAATGAAACTACATTCAGCTGGATTTGAGTGTCATACAGAGCACTTTATAAACATCTGAAGCCTTAATTCCCTATTAAGTGGTCGCCAGGAGACAGTGAGGTTTTGCTCTGAGGCAAAGCTAAAGAGGCTTTTCAGCGTCTGCTGTAGGCCCTGGGTGTCGGTGTGTAGATGGAGAGGAGTTTCACACTGGCATTTTGTTCCCAACTAATCTCATTACGGTATAGTATGAAATAACCTCACCCTGCCTTCCACCCCCAAGTGAGCATTATTGGTGGTTTTGTGTGAGCGGAGCTGCTGCAGCATTCGGCGAAGGTGTGAGCAGGTCTCGCACTGTTACACCCTGTAAAATAAAATGAAAACTGGTCTGTATTTGTAGGGACTATAGATTATGTGCTTGGGGTTTTATATATATATTGTTTGTTGTTTAACAGAAGACCTCATTTGACATTTTTATCATGTTGCATCATAATTCATTTTCTAATCAGACTCTGTAGCATTTAGAAAAGCCATGAGGCACAAAAAGCTGAATGCTGTTTGGTGTAGCATAACTTTTCTTTCTTTTTGTTTTTATTCTATTTGTTGTCGGTTTATATACTTGAAGCATTGCCATTGTAGAACTAATTTGAATGTGATTATTTAAGTGTGTGACTCTATATTTTTCCACTGTCGTAAAGTGAAGCACGCCGTGGAGTGCCATGTTTTTCTGATGCGTTTCAGTTTCCAGCTTCACGAATCTCCCTCCCAGCTCATTAAAAACCTGAAATCAAAGACCAAACTGCTGTGCACTGGGGGTCAGAAAGGTATTTTTCATATTATGTACTCTGTAAATACAAAATAAATGCTATGAATTTAGCGCTAAAGCAAAATGTATTCAAACTATATTATATTTATGAACCTGTAACATTTTGTAGCCATCTACTGTAGCTCTTGGTGCAGGAATTGCCAGTGTGTGTTTAAACCATTTTATCTAGCAGTGTGATGCGTTCATATATAATTTGACTTTTTTTTTTCTTCTTTTTTTTTTTCCAAAATATATAAATGCAGCTGTTTTATCTTTCCCTCGTCTCCTTCTAATCAGGCCTATGACATTTGACCTAACAGACCTGCTCTCTGCTGTACGTTTGAGATTTTGCATTTGTTCTACTAAATAAAGTGTCATGTTGAAATTACCTCTTTATTCCTCTGAAGTATTTCCTCTAAGACATTTGGTAGGAGAAGTTCAAATTGATACAGTACAATTATCAAAGATTTTTTTTTTAACATTCTTATAAACTCTTTTGATTTTTCAGAGCAGTGGTTTCATGTGACATCGTTGGTTTACTGTATGTTTGCTTAAAAATAAATATCAGTGGTGATGAGTTGCTAAGCAATGCATGTACATACATCGCTGTGTGAAATATATGACGTTGCAACAATAAGGATTTATTCTTTCACAGATCTTTTGACAACTTCAAAGGTCAATAATTTGGAAACATTAGTGAAAACTAAAGCAGTTTTGAAAACAAAATTCAATTTTGCTGGTCAGTGACAATGACCCGCAGAAGTGGAAAACAAAACACCAGCTTATCCTTGTGAAACACTGCCATCTAGCGGTGGTAGTTCTTCTATTTTGAGAATAATCTAAATCCAGCACCTTGCAAAATGATCCGTACCTCTTTAACCATTTCACAGTTTTCGCTAGTGATGCTCCATCGCGGCTTTTCGTGAGTGAAACGACGCGGTGGAAACACCGGAGCTGCCAGTGAACCGGTGCTCGAGGAGGACACCTAGTGGCCAATGAACTGAAGTGCCACTGAAGCTGACACCAAGTCAGTGAAGTCACTTTATTGCAGGTATTGCAAGGCTTAATAACCACTGCTTTCAAAACATCGATTTACCAACGGGGCAAACACAACTGTCATGTTTTGCCGTAAACCGGCACGGCGTCCCGCAAAACGGCGGCAGCAGTCGTAACAGCTCCTCCAGCGGCCACCGGACCCTCCTCCTGTCAGACGGAGGAGCGGCGAGCAGAGCAGCCCGGGCCTGAGACGCTCCACTCCGCCGCGCTCAGCTCCTGCTGTCGGCCTCGCCTCGCCTCGCCTCTCCTCGCCTCACCGGGATTCATTAACTTTTCACTGGAGAAGCTGCGTCCATAAGAGCCGACAACCACGCAGCACCTCTGTTCCGCTGGGTGACACAAACTTTCATTATCTAGAAAGAACAATAAGTCAGTTTAACAAAGCAACGCAGTTTTACATTAAAGCAATAAATATTGTTTCCCTCTAGAAACTCCCTTTCTTCATTAGCTAACTTTCTAAGAAGTAGCGAGGATGAAAGGCAAATAAAGCTGTTTGCAGTGCTACTCATTTCAACTAATGCATTATTTTTTAACTTATTTTATATATGTCCTCTTCCTCCTTCAGCAGTGGTCCGTACAGTTTGTTTGTTCTGTGAAACAGTAATGCATGAAACCAATAATAGCTTTATATTTATTGAGCATAAAAAAAGATCAATAAATCCAGCAAAATGTTCAAAAGTTATTGAATAGATGTGATTCAACTACAGTGTTGTAGAGAAATTTGTTTTTTTAAGTGACTATTGAGCATTTTTGACTTTTTTTTTTTTTTTTTAAAGTTAAGCTGTCATGAAGAAGCTCACTCTGTTTTATCCAAAAAGTTTGTCAGTTCTGCAACGAAATGCCACATTAAAGTTGTTAATGGTGTTATGACAAGAACAATTAATAATCGGGATGTTTAAACGTCTAAATTCGGCCAGCGTAACTTCCTGTGGACATCATTATCTTTTGACTCTTACAATACTCTTATCAGTGCACACAGAAAAATGGCTCCTTGAGGTTTCAGAGACCATATCAGGAGTTCATGTTCACAACAGAGGCCTCCCTCAGCAGCAGTTATGCAAGCCCAAGTAGAGTCTGGTTGCAGCTGGGCTGGTGTCAGGGGCTATTAACGTTGACATGCCATTCATCCAGCTAAAAATAAAGACACACACTCATTGGCCCTCTTAAAATGTCATTCCGCGCAGCCAGTGGGTGTATGCACCGACCGCCGCAGAAGAGATGCACTTGGAAGTTTGTGAATATCTCAAAACGCCTTCTCGTTTTAGTCACGCCGGCTCCTCTGAAGCTCCACCCAAACTGATCGCGCTCCAGCCAGCATGTCGTCGTCCTACGCGGCGGCCATGTCGGCCCTTCTTACAGCCAACCAACCAAACCATCAGCCTTTCTCGGAAACAAAACACAAGAGTGGCGGCGGAAAGAGTCCCACGCCCAGCAAGACCCCCCACTGCCCTCCATCTTTACAGAACCAAGCCGCCCCGCCGGAGCTTCTGGCATCTTATGAAGAGCAGCAGGAGAATCCCGCAGAATATGGCATTGGTAAGTCAGACCCCAGCAATCAATCCCAGCGTGCCCTGCGACGTCTTCACTTCTGATTTGTGTCACCCGCCTTGCTTCCAGGTGGTTATTACCGGGTAGAGATTGGAGAAATATTTGTTGACCGCTATCAAGTCCTCAAAAAGTTGGGATGGGGTCACTTCTCCACCGTGTGGCTCTGCTGGGACATGGTGTGAGTAAACGCTTGACCTTGTAGCTTTGCATTAAGTATAATGATCTCTATCATTTGAAGTTTCCAACAATGTGTCGCACTGCAGCGACCAACGTAGTCTCGTCTCGCGGCTCTGCAGGAGCCCTTTGCAGCCTCCTGCAGCTCTGGCTACGTTTTCCCCATCACAGCTACCCTGCTGCGATGTTCCCGCTGTAGGAAAACATCTCAGCATGTTCCATTGTGGAGACGGTGGCTTGACGGTCATGTATTTTTATTTTGGTTTCAGGAGGCTGGAGCTCATTTCTGTCACGTTTGCTGAGGCCCCTAATTAGGGACCGGAAGCAATTAACCACCGACAATTATATGCGACTTTGTATTGTCCCAAAGTGGTATGAATAGTTTTGCCAGGAAGTGCAAGGAACCGTGATGGTCACTGTTGTAATCACTTTTTTTTAATTTAATTTATTTTTTCCTGCAGGACGAAGCACTTTGTGGCTCTGAAGGTGGTGAAGAGCGCTGAAATGTTCACAGAGTCGGCACTGGATGAGATCAAACTGCTTAAATGCGTCAGTCTGAGTTTCCGCTCCGATGCGTCTCCATGCTGCCTTTTGTTTTGTTTTTTTGTTTTTTTAAAGCGTTATTTAAAATGTATGGCAAAGCAACATTTTGCAGCAGCTTTTATCTTGTTGCGTCGTCTTCAGCTATGCTGTTTTGGTTTTCTGGTTTTTTGTTGTTGTTGTTATTGTTGTGAAAACCAAAAGTGATTTGATTGAGCAGATCTTGTTTTTCTTTGTGCTCCAAGGTCAGGGACAGTGACCCCAAGGATCCAAAGCGGGAGAAAATTGTGCAGCTCATTGACGACTTTCGGATCTCGGCTCCGACCGGAGAGCGTATCTTTTACAGAACAGAGACGACGCTGCAAGACGCTGTGAGAGACGCTGACATCACTTCTCTGTGAGAAAAAAAAAAAAAAAGTTCCTTAGCCGCACGTCAGACGTGTGCATGGTTCTGGAGGTTCTCGGCCACGAGCTTCTCAAGTGGATCGTCAAGTCCAACTACACGGGCCTCCCTCTGCCTTGTGTTAAAAGCATCCTCAGACAGGTGTCCTGCATTTCATACCCCCCTCCGCCGCCGCGTTTCACTTCTGACTCGGATCGCGTCAATTTGTGAATTTTTTTGTCGCAGGTCTTGCAGGGTTTAGATTACTTGCACACCACATGCAAAGTCATCCACACAGACATCAAGCCGGAAAACATCCTCCTGCGAGTGGACGAGGTTTACCTCAGGAAGCTCGCGGCAAACACCAAGCTGTGGCAGTTGCCCGTTCCTCCTCCTCCCAGCGGCAGCAGCTCAGGTTTGTGCAAATCTTTTGAGTTATTGCTTTGACTAGAAATTTCAAGTATCAAGGTGTTATTTGTTTTTTTTTGGCATAGCGCCTGTAGAGGGTCGTTCATCCGTCTCATATTCATCCTTCTCTCTTTCCGCCAGCGAACAGAGGCTCGAGAGAAAAGCAGGTGTGTGACCTTTAGAACGAACTCTTCTGGAATAATTGTGACCGGATTTACGCCGAACTTTGTCATGACCTTCGTCTTTCCTGCGACTCTTTCCTAAGAGTGTGTTCAACTTGTTTGGGAAGCTGACGGGGGTTCTGCACAGCGTGGGCGAATGGGTAAGCCGACAGACGCCAGGAGCCTCTTGACCTCAACGCTGATGAAGAGCGTTGGAGAAGCATGCGTTATTGTTCGCATGCTTCTCCTTTGCTGTTTGAAGATATATATATATATGTATATATATATATATATATATCCTCCTTCCTCATCACATACTTGCTTCCCCCTGGCTGCATTTCCTGCAAGTTTGGTATCAGTTTTCACTGTTTTGTGGAACCAAATCCCTCTCGACTTGCCGTCCTGCATTTCCACCCGCCTGCGTGAATTAAAAGCTCGATGAATCTCAGACCCAGTTTTCTAAGGGATTGTTCATTCACTATAAATGTAAAACCCACATAAGTCTTTCTTTCCCCCCCCATCTCTAAATAAGTTTGCACGTTTCCTGTTACGTGGCAGATAAGTTTTAGAAATCCTAAAAGAAACCAGATAGTTATTTGAAGTCGATTTCCTTTGTCCAGATTAGGAGAAATGTGGAGAAGGCTCGACGTCTGCTTTATGTCAGAACAGACGAGGAAATGTTTGGAGGTTCCTGCAGCAACTGTTGTTGTGGTTACACTGTGCTTTGCTGTTAGCGACACTCAGCTCAGCAGCTCAGATCCAGCAGGATTTTTTTTTTTTTTAATTCTGAACGTGTTCTTCCTGTCACGGCGTCCCAGTAAAGGAAACACGGAGTCCGTTGAGTTGGGAGCATGTGTGGCGCAGAGTCGACTGAATTCACACACTTTACCAAACTGCTGTTAATCGCACCGTTGACGCTCACGTCTGATTGTTTCTGACCGCGACTGCCGTCCCCAGTCCAGCAAGGTTTCCAGGAGTTCGCTGAAGCAGCTGTCGGCAAAGAACAAGAGCCGTCGGGGACAGAAGAGTCCGTCTGACCCGAAGCCAGACAAGGCTCACGTGACGTTTTCTGAAGCCGCCGCTTCAAACACGCATCTTTTCACGAGCACTTCAAAGCTCAGAGGTCATAACCTCAAGATAAGGAGGCAGACTTTGCTGTTTGAAGATGTTGTGGACGGTGCTCCGCGCAGCCACAGGAACTCCATGGGTTCCTGTCCAAACTTCAGCGTGGACGCTGTGGCCTCCGGCTCCAGATCTGCGCCGTTGCCCCAGACGTCGCACGCCGAGCCCGTCGCTCCTCCGGCTTCCTCAGCTGGAGGTCAGTATCACTGTTTACACTTGTTTTAAAAAAATAAAAATCACTTAAAAGAAGCCTCAGGTTGGTCAATGTATTTTAATGGTCTGCATTCTTATGTCTTTGACCAAGTCATTGAAGTTTCTTTAAATATTTTCACTGCGTTTCAGGAATCGGTGACGCGGATGTTCCTCTGGACGTGCTGAAGCCTCACAACGCCGACAAAATTGCCGTCAAGATTGCAGATCTGGGCAACGCCTGCTGGGTGGTGAGTGATTACTGACCCTGATCCTTCAATCGTGAATGAAGATAGTAAGATGAACCCAGTGAACGTCAGACCATCCATCCATCCATCCATCCATCCATCCATCCATCCATCCATCCATCCATCCATCCATCCATCCATCCATCCATCCATCCATCCATCCATTTTTCTGACCCTTCTCCCTAACGGGGTCGGGAGTTGCTGGTGCCTATCTCCAGCTGCGTTCCGGGCGAGAGGCGGGGTTCACCCTGGACAGGTCGCCAGTCTGTCGCAGGGCAACACAGAGAGACAAACAGGACAAACAACCATACACACACACACACTCACACCTAGGGAGAATTTGGGAAGGCCAATTAACCTGACAGTCATGTTTTTGGACTGTGGGAGGAAGCCGGAGAACCCGGAGAGAACCCACGCATGCACAGGGAGAACATGCAAACTCCGTGCAGAAAGACCCCGGGCCGGGAATCGAACCCAGGACCTTCTTGCTGCAAGGCAACAGCGCTACCCACTGCGCCACTGTGCAGCCCGTACGTCAGACCATAAACTACAAAAAAAAAAAAAGAAAAAAGAGAGAAATGAAAAGGGTTTAAACCTTACAAATGCAGAAAGCCGTCCATTAAAAAACCAGGCAGAAATGAATCAATTTAACAGGAAAACCAACAAACCTTCACGTCCTGGTTCTGAGCTCCGGCCCAGTCAGAAAAGCCCGGCCCGTCACGTTCGCTCAAGCGGACGTCGTGTTTTCACTTCTTCTCTGTTTCCAGCACAAGCACTTCAGCGAAGACATTCAGACGTGCCAGTATCGCTCCATAGAGGTTCTGATCGGCGCGGACTACGACACGCCAGCCGACATCTGGAGCGCCGCCTGCATGGTGAGCGAGACGACGGCAGGAAAAACGATTCCCACCGTCGGAACGATGGTTTTGCTATCGTCTCCTTTGTCCTCCGAAGGCCTTTGAGCTGGCGACGGGGGACTACCTGTTCGACCCCCAGGCAGGAGCCGCCTTCTGCCGGGAGGAAGGTGTGTGTTCAGGCGCTTCGCCGCCGCTGCGTTCGGGATTAAATGCTTACAAATATTAAACAGGATGTTTTCTCGGCCGTAGATCATATCGCCCACATCATCGAGCTGCTCGGACCTCTTCCGGCCCAGTTTGCTCTTTCTGGGAGAAAATCCAAACAGTACTTCAGCAGGAAAGGTAAAGTGTTTAAGAAATAGACATTTCTAAGAAAATGTTGAGGCTTACATGAAGATGATATTAGCATTTACCCTCAATTCTTGAGCAGTTTCTGCTTTTTTATATCTCCTTTCGTCACCCAGTTATTAATCGATTTATTAGTACTAATAGGTTCGTTGTTGATTGTTTTTAGTGACTGAATCTAATCCGATCATTCAGGCTCTACCTGAAAGAAGTGTTAACACTGAGACGTTTGCAAAGCATTCAGAGGCTTTGGGAGATTTGACATAAATCAACATCTTAAGTGAGACATTTTGATGCATTCACATATTTCAGTGGTCAGTTTACTGATGCAGCTTATGATCCAATGTTTCTGCGGCTTATGACTTCGCCGCTGCCCTCTGCTCCGCATGTAAACCTCAGCGAGTCGTCACCCTCCCTCCGATCGCTACACTGTGTCGACGCTAATCTGAACTCTGGGATTTCTGGAAGCTGCCAGCATTTCAGCGTCCAGCAGACTGTGTTTGTTTCAAAGGTCAAGGGGATAAAGCGGCGGCCTCTGCTTCACGCCGGTCAGCCCTTTGCGTTGTCTGCGGGAAAGAATCGCTTGGCCCGAGCCGACCCAGACGTCTCGAGATGGAAAACACGTATTTGTTTAGAGTAGTCTTTGCGTCTCAGCGCTCTGACTTTAGTTTGATGCGCCTCGCTGATACTGCAAAGAACCAAACGGCTCTTTCTTCCCTTATCAACACGACCTGATAAAGCTGGCCTGCTCTCCAACACGACCTTTGAGTTCCCAACTGACCAATTTTAAGCCAGAGCTTAAAATTGACTTATTTCTCCCACCAGCCATTTTTTTTTTTCTATTTTTGTAAGATGCCGCTATTAGAAGCCCGATTCCCACACAGATTTGTAAAATACATGAAATGTATGCGATCTAATTATTCGATACGGTTCCCGCTTCTGAGGTACCGGACCGTGTCAGACGGTTTATGATGTGAACGATTGCAAAGTGGAGCCGGTCTGAGCAGCCAGACGTCCCTCTCCCCCTCTCTGCAGGGCAGCTGCGGCACATCTCCAAACTGAAACCGTGGAGCTTGCTGGAGATCCTGCTGGACAAGTACGAGTGGCCGCGAGAGGAAGCGCTCCAGTTCAGTTCGTTTCTCCTCACCATGTTGGAGCTGCAGCCGCAGAAAAGAGCCACAGCCGCCCAGTGTTTGAAACACCCCTGGGTTTCCTCCTAGAGACGCTCAGCAGCGCCACGGAGCCGGGGGCCGTCGACGTGCAGGAGGAGGAGGGAAAAAAAAAAAAAAAAGAGTCAATTTCTGACAAGAGCTCGGAAGTTTTTAAAATTCATCTCAGAAGATTTTCTAGAAAAAAAACGAGGACATTTCTGAGATAAAGTCCAATGTTTACTGGGACAAAAAGCAAATCAGAAACGTTGAGCTAAATAGTTTATAGAAGGTCTTGCATTTCTGAGTTTCTAAAGTCAAATTTGATCATTTTTTCTTGAAAATTTCTGAGATTATTCTCAAAATTTCTGGCTATTTTTTTTTTTTTTTACATTATTTTAGGTGGAAATGCCATACTGTTTTTTTTTTTTTTTTCTATGCACAACGGCCCGGATGCGCTGGTCAAACACAGGAGACGATGTGGTTTGGTGCTGGCATCAGTAACAGTACGGACACTGACTTCCTTTTCCTCACATTGACCGTTTGCTATTTAACACACTTGATGCCGCAGAGATCAGCGTCTACGGCGCCGCTTCCCATTTTGTGTTTGATTTTCCGTTCTTCTTTGCGTCTCACATTTTAACATGACTATAAAAGACTGAGAATGCTGGGAAGTAGTGTTTATAAAAATCCTAGATTTTTTTTTTTTTTTGCAATAAAAACGTGCAAGAACAACTCTGCTCAGCTTATTGGTGGCATCCTTCAATTCAAGCCAAAAAGCCTAGAAGAGGAAAGCGGTTATGTCCACTCCAAGGACTCCTCACACGGGACTAAAAATAACAAAAGCTGCGACAGACGCTTCTTGTTTTTTGTGCGGCTGCGGAGCGCGGCGGTTTCCAGCAGGCTGCACATTCCTCGCATGAGGGAGGAGGAGGGGGGGGGGCAGGGAGAGCGAGGGAGGAGTCAGCGTCATGTAAACTCAGGCATATGTCCGGCTTTCAAAACACATTTTCTGGGAGCAGCGAGGTCAGACGAGGACAGAGGAACTCCACCTGATCACACGGGGGGAGGATCGTGAGGGAGGCTGGATTCCTGCCTCCTTCACTTAGAAATGTGTTCATTTGTTGCAGATTAACTTCATTTTCAATCTGTTGCAAGTAGGAAATGTGGTCAAACAGGTTTGCTGACTCAATGTGTGTGTTTTTGGGGGTTATTTATTTATTACTGCAGCTATAGTTTAAGCACTGCAACAAGGCTGACTGTCAAAAATTAACGACTAGTTTCCTAGTCACTCCTAGGGATGACTAGGAAAACTGGCACAAAAAGGCATCTGTTTGGTTCGGCATTTTAGTACGTTGAGGAGAAAGCCTGAGCAAAAGGTTAAAGTCAGTTTTGTGCCTTCGCTCTTAACCTCCCAGCCAGTTGCCATGCGACTCAAACTCTAAATCAAAAGGGATTAGCTCAGCCACAACAGAGCTTTCACAGCTGCATTATTACTCCAAGGTAGTCCTTCTCTCTCTCTCTCTCTCTCTCCTCGCTGCTTTTCCAGAGAATGAGTTCTGTTTGAGATTCAAACTGTGCTCTTCTTCTTTTTCTTCTTTTCCCTTCCTGCTTCATCTGCACACAGGCTGTAGATAAACAGCTTCTAAGTGGGAAAGCAGCTGTTTGTTTCAGATTATTGCAGTTTATTTTAGGTGCATTCTTCACAGTGATATATATGTATTTTGTGTGTGTGTGTGTGTGTGTTCCGATTGGATGTGGCGGCAGGAGCAGCTCCTGTATTGCACCCTGCATAGTAAACACCCATCTCATTATCTAAACACAAAGGGACAGGTAGGGCGGCGGAGACACCGGAGTCCCTTGATCTTTCCTCTGGCAGATTTTCCTGCTCTCTCTCTCTCTCTCTCTCCATTCGTCTCCGTCTCTCTCAACATTGCGCCGCCGCGCACAGTAACAGCACAGCTTTCTTTCTCTTTCTTTCCCGGAGGATGTGGCTGACTCTCCTGTACGGCTGCGCCGGCGGGGCCGCTCTGCTCTACGCGCTCTACGCGCTCTACAGATGGGTGATCCCCGCCGTCGTGCAGCACCACGCGGGGCTGGCGCTCTTTTGGCACGACACCGTCGTGGAGGGACTGCTGAACGCGCTGAACCAGACCACGCGTCCTCAGGTGAGCCTTCGCTGAACGCTCGCCTCGGACGCGACCAAACGTGGATGTGGAGATGTGACTTTTATGAGCTTCACATCGCGTTACGATGTCGTTCCCAGGTTAAAAACGTGCCCGGAGTGTTTCTTTCAGTCTTTCCTAGATGACATGATCCGTACCGTTGAGGGTTTTGAGCCGCAGCAGGACAGATGCATGCTGGGACTCCCCTCCTGTCGGCAAAGAAAACAATTCTTGCGCTCAGCACAACTGCGGAGATCTGCCGACCTCAGCGGATTCGTCGTCTGAGCCTTCTTAAGACTCACAACTTGGCATTAACGACGTGAAACCTTACTCCCGACGCAGCGAGCCTCAACAGGCCGGGCTCGGCCGATGTTTTATGAAGTGCTGTGAAGATGAGATGAAACCGTTCCTGCAAGGACAGAGACGCCTTCCGAAAGGTTTCCAGACTTTCCAGAGACTCGGTTCCTCGTTCTCGCTCCCTCCGCGTCTTTACACTGTACATTTTCACGACAGCTGAACAGAGATCCTGAAATCCAGAGCAGCTGAAAGCGATCGCTCCCCGAAGAATTCGAACATGGAAGAAAGTCAACACAGACGCTTTGTGGAACGAAAGATGTAGAGAAACCAGAGCAATTGGTTGTCATGACATCTGTTTCTTCTTCAACATTTATTTAACCAGAAAAAAAAAACAAAAAAACAACAACATGTTGGCATGATTTTACCTTAATTGTAACTGATTATCTTGTAAAAGCTTTTTTAATTTTTGATCTCGATGAGTTTGTTTTTTTTTTGTTTTTTTTTTTCCCCGGCTAAATAAAATTTGAAGACGAAGAAAAATTCAGCGACAAAACAAATGTGCTCTTGTCTTTTAAAAGCTTCCAGTCCTATTTTAATTTCACGCAAACACAAACCGACAACAACAAGATGACTCGTGTCATCTGGAAAAGACACTGAAACAGCTGATTAGTAAAACTCGACCTCCTGCGGAATAGATTGGCAATTATTTTCAATGTAATATCATTTTTTTGTTTGTTTGTTTCTTTTAAGTGTTCATACTTCTTAGAAACCGGTATGGAATAGACTAAGTGATGTGGCAACCAGTTGCTTGACATGTTGCTCACGTTGCTCCTGGGATCAGTTTGTCTTCGGGGGCCAGAAAGAAATTCAAGACATTTGGATCCTGTTAAATCTGCATTTGCAAATAAGAAAAGGTTCATTAAATGTGATGAAAAATGATAAAATAGTTTGTTCTTTACTTTATTGACAGAACTCAAAGTGATCCTGTTTCTTTTCTCCTTTGCTTTTTCTTTGCTCCCTGCAGCGCATGCTGGCTGCAGTGCAGAAGAACGCCACTAGAGGGGACCCTCGCAGCGTGGTGAAGGCCATCGATCAGTTCTGCAGACAGAAGGAGTGGGCCATGAATGTGGGAGATGAGAAAGGTGGCGACTTTTTTTTTTTTTTTTTTCATTTTCTTAAAGTTCATAACTCAGTTCTTTTATATATTTCCCTTCCGAAACGTTTCCATTCGCCCTTCGACCCCCAGGGTGCATCCTGGACTCCGTGGTGACCGAAGTGAACCCGGCGACGGTGCTGGAGCTGGGAACCTACTGCGGCTACTCCACCGTGCGCATCGCCAGCCTGCTGCCGCCTCACGCCAAGCTCATCACCCTGGAATTCAACCCGCACAACGCCGCCGTCGCTCGCCAGGTGATCGCTTGGGCAGGACTGGGAGACAAGGTGAAAACCCCGACGTCTGAAGCGAACTACTAGGGGGGGAAAAATATTCACATCTAGGTGACATAGCTGAGTGTTTTCTTCTCTGTAGATCCAGTTAGTGGAAGGAGCATCTGGTGACTGGATCCCCAGAATGAAGGAGAAGTTTGGGATAGAAACGTTTGACTTGGTTTTCCTGGATCACTGGAAAGATCGCTACCTTCCCGACACCAAGCTGATGGAGGTGCGTTTGTTGTGACACACTCCAGTCCGGATCGAACTCTTCCCTGCTCCTTCTGCCATGACACAGGTTCTGTTTCGAAAACAGGAGTGCGGCCTCCTCAGGAAGGGCAGCGTCCTGTTGGCAGACAACGTCATCTGCCCCGGAACGCCCGACTACCTGGAGTACATCCGCAACAGCCCCCGGTACCGGAGCCAGTACTTCGGATCTCACCTGGAGTACACCAAGGTGGAAGACGGTTTGGAGAAATCCGTTTTCTTGGGGTAGATCTTCAACAGAAGAGCCTCAAACACACATTTCAGAATCATCCAGAGATCAAAGAAATCCCGTCTCTTTTTCTAATGTAATAAAATGTTGATATTGAAAATAAAAGTAACACGAAATACAAACGTGGCTTTGCTTCATTACGCTATTGCTCGAAACGCCTTGACGTTTTCACATCGTGTCGTGTCTTCATTGCAAGTTTGTTGTGATTTTTGTTTAAACGTGACAGAACAATCTTTTTTTTCCACAAGCCATTTGGGAACAAAGAAAGACGTTGCCTTAGAAAATGACAAAATGGAGATATATTTTTTTGTGTCAATATGCAAAATACTTCATTAGCAGAAAACTGATGTTAGTTTTTCACCTGGAGGGGGCAGCATCATGTTGCGCGGCTGGTGGTGGTGGTGGGGCATTTCTTTTTCTCTTTCATCAAATCTGCTTAAAATTAATTCAGAGCAATTTGATGTGAATTCTCTGAATTGTCAAACCTTTCAAAAATGCTGTTTGAAAACAATTTTAAAACGCGTCTATTTATCTTCCTCATTTATCTCACGCTGCGTGGAGCCTGGGCGTCTCCTGGGCCGGTAGGGCAGTCGCCCAGGGCACCAAGTTTGACTTTTCTTTGGGGGCGGAGGGGCTGATTCTGTAATTTTTTTTAAATTTTTTTTAATTGCAAAGGATGTACCTTATATAAAAGAAGTCTTAATATTGTAAAAAAAAATGTTAATCTAGACTCAAATATTCAAAAATTCTGAATATGTTTGTGTAGATGAATATGTTCATATGTTGATCTTCTTTATCAGAAATCTTTCTAGGGGATTTTTTCATCACCTAGTTTAGTTTACTCAAACAATTTTTGTAGACATCTCACACGGGACGAGTGTGTATCGGCCCACTTGTGAATGTACTGCATTTTGGATGAGTAAAATGCTTTTTGTTTGTTTGGGTAGGACACCAAAAATGACTCTCCTCTTGCCAAATCCGGCCCCGTGTCAGTGAAACATGAAGACATTTCTAACTGTAACTTGTCAAAACGTAAAGAAAAGGAAAATCAACTGGGTGTGAATATTTTTGCGAGCCTGAACACTTGATCCTGTAAGTTGTGTGTGTATCTGTCCAGCGCGGCGGCGGCAGCAGCGATCCTTTATCCCAGCTCCTAATTGACAGATGAGCTGCAAACTGATCTGGGAGCTGCTTTTTTTTTTTGTTTTGTTTCCAGAGCATCGACTCAAATCAATCGGAAACCTAATGCAGCTGTGTTCTGTAGCACACAAACCTGTTCTGTGCTCTAATATTCTCTGCCACTGTGTCGGTGTGTGTGTGTGTGTGTGTGTGTGTTTGTGAAAGAGAGGGAGAACGGGAGAGAGAGAGCAAATTGCTGCTCATCTAATCTCTGAAAGTGATGGAGTGGGAGGTTTTTTTTTTTCTTTTCTTTTTTTTGCTGCAGCTGCATGAGAGAGAGAGAGAGAAAAGTGAGCTTGTCCACCTAGTGCTTCCTTCACAGACGGCTGCATGATAATCCCAATCTGAGGCCATTAGTGCTCTGAGAGAAAAAGAGAGAAAGAAAGAAAGAGAGAGAGAGAGAGAGGATTCACCGGAGTGAGGGAGGAGTGACTGCTCTGGGCAGAGACGCTGAAAAAAGGACAGCAGAACGGGAGGAGAGCTTTTAAGGGATTTGGGGAAGATTCTCATGCCGTAACTTTGCTCTTCCCTCTGCTCCTGCAGGGACACGGCGCTCCAAAACCCTCGATGGCCTCTTCTTCATTTAGTCCTTTTTAAAATATGACATCAGTTTTTGTTTTTTTTTTCAAATATCTTCTAACTTGTTTTGTGTTTAGTTTTTTTTTCTTTCTTTTTTTCTTTATTAATGGTGCAGAGCAGGCAGTCTGAGATGACAGAGCCTCGGGTTTGAAGCGCGGTCTGTCGAATCTGGACCGAGGTCAGAGGCCAGCCTGGAGAATCTCCTACGATGGACGGATGGATGAATGAATGAATGAAGAGCGATCCATGAAGAATGGGCAGGCGAGTGACGGCTTTACTTCATGCAGGTTGTGTGTGAGGGGGTAGTTTAAAAAAAAAAAAGAAAAAGTAATTTGTCTTACTTACTCCCTGTATTTTAAATTGATTTCAATCTATTAAATTCAAATGATAAATGTCATCTGTTGGACTCTGAGTGTTAAAAGCAGGATTTAAATATGAAAAAACAATCATGCAAAAATATAAAAAACCCCAATAAAAAACAGTAGCTTTGTTAGAAGTTAAATCTGGACGGATTAAATGACTTCAAATGTCCTTGGAGTGAAAAAGTCCAGGATGTTTTTCTCTCTCTCTCTCTCTTGCTCCTCTCATGCAGTCAATCGACCTGGTTGCTGGTTTGCCCCGTCAGTTTTTTTTTGCGATGTTTTCTGGTTTTGCAAAATTTATAATGTTTTCCATCATCGGCTCCAAGCCCTTCACCGTAAAAGCTTCCAGCGTTCACTCCGTGTCATCCTGCAGGTTGTTTACAAAACTCCTCATCCTCTCCTTTTTGTTTTCTTTTTTCCAACTTTACTTGTTGTGGCCTCCTTTCCGAGTTTTGTTTAAGTTGCGCAGTGAAGCAAAAGCAGAGACAAAAAAAACAAACAAACGCCTGAAACAATACAACCACAGGCAGCTGGATCAGGGGCCTCAAAGTCATTTTTTTGTTGTTGTTGTTGTTTTGGGCCAAATCAATGCTCTTAAAGGGCCGGTTGTGGCAGAACACATTGATGAAACCTGTTGACCAACTGTTAAAATATCAATTCTTGAAATTAAATATAATTGAACATTGATTCAGTTCCTCCAGAATTTTGTGATTATTTTCGTGTTTTTGTGCAATAAAAAAGTGTTTTTTGTACTAATTTGGAAATATTTGCAGATATTGGCTCTTATTGATGATGGTGAGTTTGACTTTTTATTACTGGCTGTATAGAACATGGACTGTGATCTGACATCAATTAAGGCTGAGGCAGCTGTTTAGTGCAAGTGAGAAAATTTTTGAATATCTGCAACAAACTCCCAGATGCACATTAGAAAAAATGTGCTAATCTGTTGATTTCCATGATAATTCCAATAAGCTGAAGGAACTGATTGGTATAATTTGGCAGCAAATACATAAAAACTGCATCGATTTGACTCATAACAGAAAATTTTAGCACACTCAGTGTTTGGTCTGGAATCTAGAGGGCCACTCAAAAAGCTGTGGCGGGCCGGATTTGGCCCGCGGGCCTCGAGTTTGACACGTGACCCAAATTCAGCAGTGACAGCGCTCTGTTTCTGTAACTGAAATATGTCAACACTGATATTTTCAACAATTTTCTCCCCCAAATTGAACGTTTTCTTGCGATTTGTGCAACGACTAAAGCCTGAAATTCTCCTGGCTTTCGCTCGCCTCTGTGTCCATGGCGACCGTCTTTTGACTTCTCTCCTCCTGGCAGCATAAGAGTGAAATGGAGGTGCGATCCAGAACCCTGGATCAGCTTCAGAGGTTCTCAGTTTCTTTACGTCGCCGCCTGCCTGACATGTGGACGTTTGCTCGACTCGCCGTGGGAAGAGCTTTATGAAAGCTGCGCGTTTCTTCCTGCATCCGTCCTTTTGTCTCTCTGTGCTGACTAACTGTTTGAGTCCTGGCTGCACAAAATCAGAGTGACACTTTAGTCACCATCTTGAGGCGGACTGTTTACATCTCTTCTTTGACAAATTGTTCGGCTTACGTTTATTGAAAAAAATAAATAAAATAAAGAAAAAAAAGCCGACTGATTATTAAGGTCACGATCGGATCACATTTCCTGTGAACCTGAACCCTCCGCCCTACGACCCTGAAGATACAGTCGGCACTGCAACGGAACGCTTTAGATTGAAACGCAGTCACGTGTTGGACCGGCCTAGTCAAATTCCAGACTGAGAGTCGGTGGCAAAACCTGACAATCGATGCTCTTCATGCAATCTGACTGAGCCTTTTTATTTTTTTGAGCTGTTGCTGCGCAAAACAAAACAAAGGGCAAAAGGTCAAGTGTCTAATGTGTAACGCCTGCTTCGGTTTTTATTTGCAAAACATCAAATTAATACACCAATCCTGTATTGTGTGTCGTGTAAAACCCATGAAAAGTTGGTCTGAGTGGAAAAACATGTGAAGGAGGATGAGGAGGAGGATGTACAGCAGTGGAAAAAAACGAAGAGACCTCACAAAACCTCCTGCTTATTCCACCAAATGTTGATTTCTGAACTAATTTATTTTTGTCCAGAGCTGTAGATCTGAGATCAAGAAAGAATAATAAAAAAAAAAATTTGAAGCTTTATATAACCAGGTAAGTCGATTGAGAACAAATTCTCACTTTCATGGCCCTGATTGCTCCTGTTTTCTTTCCCCCGGGGCCCCACAGGTAGACGGAGTGGCCCGGTGCTGCCAGTACCTCTGCTGGACATCATCATGACGCCAGAGGCCCGTCCATACCGTCTCCTCTGCCGTTCCGCTTCGCTGTTTGCGTCCCGCCCATGGCTCCGTGCGCTTTGGCTCCTGCTGGCAGGCTTCGGGCCCCTCTCACTGGGCACCCAGCCCCAGTCCAGCCTCAAAATCGAGGGCGACATCACCCTGGGCGGACTCTTCCCGGTGCACTCCCGGGGGCCCGCCGGCGTGCCCTGCGGCGAGATCAAGAGGGAGAAGGGGATCCATCGGCTGGAGGCCATGCTGTACGCCTTGGACCAGATCAACAGCGACCCCGACCTGCTGCCTAACATCACCCTGGGGGCCCGCATCCTCGACACCTGCTCCAGGGACACCTACGCCCTGGAGCAGTCGCTCACCTTCGTCCAGGCCCTCATCCAGAAGGACAACTCGGGGGTCCGCTGCTCCAACGGGGAGCCCCCCATCATCCCCAAACCGGAGAGGGTGGTGGGAGTGATCGGGGCGTCGGGCAGCTCCGTGTCCATCATGGTGGCCAACGTGCTCCGACTGTTTGCGGTGAGGTTTTACTTCCTTTAACGGTCGAGTGGCCTGAGTGTCCTCCTTCTGACCCGCAAAGATGGAGGCGATAAACGCACCGGTCAACAGCTGCAAGAAATGTCAACTGTTTCAGGGTCATTTTGATGAGCTGAATCCAAAAGTCACGCTGGTTTTGCTCAATCAGGTCAACTTCCTGAACTGTGGAGCAACATCAGCACCAAAATGCATGACTTGTTTTCACACATGGATCCTGAGAATCTGGATTGGTGAGTGCAGAGCAGGAGCAGAGACTCCATCAGGACAGAAACGAGACGGAGAATTTCCCACGATGAAGACGAAATGCTCAATTTATGTCATTTCCTTTATTAGTGTTTATTATTCAAGTTACAGAAATCCACCTTCTAAACACTCTGAAGCAGCAATTGTTGAATCGTTTTCCAAGTTTTCAGTTTATCTTCAGATTTAATGGGTTGACTGATAACTTCTCTCAGAAATGATCAGCTCTTTTCCAGCGGTGCTTATTTCCTATCGTCTCCATCTCTTGGTTTTGGTTCAGCTCACCAGTTTAGCACCAGGTTTGTTTTGGTTGTTGTTGTTTTAGTCATTAAACCCAACGTCTGACTGGAAGGTCAAACGGTTTTCGTTTCTCTTCCTCTTCTGATTGTGTTTGCTCAGATCTCATGATTTTCGGTTTATTCCTTTATATCAGTTTATTCATCCTCATCATTTCTGCTTTAATTAGTTTAACATTGAATGTTTGTTTTTTTTTCAGTTTCAGTATTTTTCCCTTTGACTCCCCTCTGCTTTGACTCGCCTCCCCAGCTGTTTCTCATGTCCTCTTGTGTCTCTGCCTGCTCCCTTCCTCAGCTGCGTCCGCTCACCTGTGATTAGCTCTTCTGGCGCCTTTCTCCCTTCGTGTTGATGCTGTCAGGAAGTTGACCTGATGCTGGCAACACATTTTTCTCTCGTTCTCTCGCTCTGGGAAATGTTCAGTTGTCCGACAAGCAAAAAACCAAAAGCAGGTGTTTCGTACGTGTCTGAACGTCATTATTATTATTATTATTATTATTATTATTGTTACTGTTATTGTACATTTTTGTGCAGTGACTGCTTTAAGGCTTCCTGCCTTGACAAATGTCCACTCAACACTAGTTTGTTCCAAACATGTTTTACTATGAAATAGCTGCTAAAGGGAGAAGAAACAGCCAAGAGGCCCAACTGGATCAGCTGCAGATCCAGTTGGGCCGTTGATAGATTTTAGAATCTATGAACGGGACGACCTTCGGCCCCTGCACTCCGCGAACCTGACCTTTTATGGAAGATCGGCAAGAAAAGAAACCTGCTGTTAGGAAAAAATAAATAAAATAAAAGTGGTAGAGGACACGGCCGACATGTGGCAGGAAACGCTCTCGGTGGACGAACACCAAACATTTTCAGAAACCTACAGATCTAGTCAGATCCGGTTCGAGGCGGGCAGTGACCTTGACATGCACCGACTTTGATCAAAACACATTCGTGTGTTAAAATGTGGGCCAGAAAAATATAAAGGCTTCAAAAACAAGGCGAACAGTGAAAGGACGAAAAAGCGATTGCAGTTCAATTTGCAATAATTAACCTGATTCACTGTTTATTTATAGAAGAATCAACGACTCTAATGCATGTTAATTACAAATGCATAATCTGTCATTGTGTGTTTTTGCACCCCCCCCACCCCCCACTCTCCTGACTCATAAATTCGTGCAGCTTCTCACAGCCGCCGCTCTAAATAAAATCGTCTTTTGACGATTTCGCCGAGAGGTTCCCTCGCGGGGGGGGGCGGATCGCCGTGTCACCGATGTGGCTCATCGATTGTAGCACCCGGATTAGAGCGGATGCCTTGGTGGGATTCATTTGCAGGGGATTACGCGTTGTCTCGCTCGTTAGCGATTTGTGTGCAAACATTTGGATCTGCTCTGTGATCGTGGCGCAGACTCTTCAGAAAAGAGGTTTCCGCTTGTTGGGATTGGGAGCTAAAAAAAAAACAAACAAAAAAAAAAACACCCCACCCATAAACAAAACGCCGTTGCTTGAAATGTCAGACAGGAAATTAGGAGTTTGGGAGGGGTTTCGAAACAGCTGCTACACTGAGCTGCATCCAGCAACATTTTATTGTATGGCTTACAGCTGAGAAATGCTAACCTTTTTCTAGTCTCTTGATCGCCGTCTCTCCCTCTGTGCTTAACATAATTTGCTTAAAACCCCTATAATCCTTCCAGATAATCTGTGAAATGGTTCTTGCCCCGCTCTCCTTCTGCCTTCCCCGGCCCCTGTGTCTCCCTCGCCTCGCCGCTAAGCCAATGCTGAAGCCCTGGATGGCATTAGCAGGTTCAGGGTTAAGGCTGCCAACATGCACTGCCGTCATTAAAAGAAGTAGCACACTAGTAAATTAATCTCCATATCCATTTTTTTTTAACGCAGAAACAATGCTTTTAGCTTGTTGCATCTGAATTTCTATGTCAGCCACTAAGAGTTGAATCTAGACCAAATGTTTGTTTTTAATTTTTTTTTATGCTCAACATCCAGACAGGATAAATATAGACAGCCTTCGCTTAGACTTTGTGTTTCTGTGAGTAAGTGGTGCATCATCCTCTGACATGGCTCAGTGCGTCCTCTTGTCATTCCATTTTTTTTACCTTTTTCTTATTAGTATTGTCATCATTATTCACGCATCGGCCTAATAATCAGCGCCCGCCGCTCGCATTTCCCACTCGACCTGACCCCCTCTGCTCACAGATTGACCCCCGGTGTCCCCGTGTGTCCCCTCAGATCCCGCAGATCAGCTACGCCTCCACCGCCCCGGAGCTGAGCGACAACAGCCGCTACGAGTTCTTCTCGCGCGTGGTGCCGCCAGACTCCTACCAGGCCCAGGCCATGCTGGACATCGTCAAGGCCATGGGGTGGAACTACGTCTCCACGCTGGCCTCCGAGGGCAACTACGGGGAGAGCGGCGTGGACGCCTTCATGCAGATATCCAGGGAAGCAGGTCGGGTTCGCCACCCGTGAGCCTGTCAATTTGCTTCTGCAACAACGAGGGGATTACTCACCGAGCTGCGCCGCTCCCGCTTATTAAACCACTGGAATACGAAAGGGCAATCCTTTAATACTCAACGATGAACAATTGCAGCTCGTGGTCATATAGGTCCACCGTTAATGTGTTGATTCAATACCATTAAAAGAGTCATACATCAGTGACCACGGAGGCCACGCTGCCACTTTGACGTTCGTAGCGATTTTGACAAACAAACCGCTGGTAAAGACGTGCAGAAGGGCTCAAAATGAATTCATTTTTTTCTATTGCAGAAATATTATCCTAAAATTTCATAATTTTAATGGTATCCTTTTTGGTTCGGCCTGCGTTCCATGCAGACTCATTATTGGGGCCTTCTCGAAGGGGCTGGAGCGTTTTTCTATGAAGTAATGGCGGTGGGTGTGGGAGCAGAAGGACGCTTAATCAGTTATTGATCATGTAATTTGCACAAGCAACAGCTCTTGCTAGTAAATTCGGGAAAGGCTGATGAGAAATTATTTTTCCGACATTATTCTGGCGCCCGGTCTAAACCCGGCACCCCGCACGTCACGTTAGATAAAATATTAATAATAAAACAAAGCTGGTGGTCGTAAAGCAGGAAACAGATCGGCATTCATAATGATCCAAAACATTTGGCCAAGTCACAGAAACAGCAGCGATTTTGCCGCAGGCGATTTAAATAAAGGCAGTTATTCCTCAAAAGATTTTTTTTTTTCTCGTTGATGGACAACTGAACTGGGATGAAAGATCATTTTTTTCATGACTGCTCACACATCTGCACCAAATGGCTTGCATGGGAATATGTTTTGAACTGTGTGCGGCGCAAACTGAGCAGACGGTCATGATTTCTTGTCGGGGAATCGTAACGAGTCAGACGTTAACGCCAGATCCGGAGCTAACAGCTGTGTTTTTACACCGGAAAGCCAGAAGGAGTCGTGTAAATTCCCTGCCACCACACCTCATGGTACTGAGTGCTGATGCACAAAAAAGCCAGCGTGCCAAATTGGGCTCCTTAACAGTGTACTTGCTAAACAGCAGCGTGCGAGCAGGAGTCTCAGAGCCCCTTGCGTGACCCAACATTCTTGAATCTTTCATGACTTCACTACTAAGAACTTATCATGCCTGACTTTTGAGATAAACCAGGGCAGCAACTAAACCACGAACACCTCCTGTCAATACTTGACAGCATGCATGTAGCCTTGCTGAACTGTTTGTACATATTGACTTTTCTAGACAACTGTTGGTTGTGCATTTCACAGAGTTGGTGTTTCACGGAAGTGTGGCGAGAAGAAAACTTCCTGAAGGCTTCTTCATAGCCGATCTCTTAACGCCTGTGAAACTGTCCTGCTTGCAGTTGGTGGAGGACACAACAAGCATGTGAAACAAGATGCTTTTGATTCATATCTGCTCGAAAACCCAATGAGAATGAAACAAAACGCATTGGTTCTGATAGCTCCCAACCCCCCCAATGAATGAAATCATCATTTAATAGCTGGATTTTGTTTTCACTCGTCATTGACATTAAAAATTAGTTTGATGACCTGAACCATTTAAAGGAGTAGTACTGTGTGAAATCAACTTTTTTGAGTCTTACATGACGTTATGATGATATTCCCTCATTATACCCGGAGAGTTGCCTTGACTCTTTCATGCATGTCTGAGAAATCCTATAATCTCCGACGGCAAAACGCTTGGGTGGACCTAGCTCCGCCCTCAAGACGCAGCTCCTCCTCTGCAGTTTCCAAGCTTCTGAGCGTCGGCCTCACGGAGCAGCCCTCCCCCACTCAGCTCCTTCAGACTAGTCATCAGCAATTAGCTGATGGACCAGCGCATGCTGAAGAGCCACTGGAAAAAAATCATTGTTAAGGGGTAAATAGAGGAGCCATGTTGTGATGACTTCTTTAAGGGCGGAGTTTCAGAAAGAGCTAGCATTTTTTTTTAAAAATAGAGGCCCAATTACAAGACGCTAAATTACGAAGTCATGTCTCTTATAAGTCGCATTTGATACCTGTAGCATTTTTATAACAACTGAAAGTAACACAGTTACTTGATTATGCTACAAAACAGCACTATGTGTCTCAAAAACACAAGAAATTTGTGGGAAGGTGAAATACTTTCCACAGCACATTATTTCATTTCCCTTTGGAATCAATAAAGGATTTCTGAACCGGTCCAGACATTGTCTGTACTGCCTGTTCTGCAGGGGGCCTCTGCATCGCTCAGTCCATAAGGATCCCCAGAGAGCCCAGACAAGGCGAGTTCGACAAAATCATCAAGAGGTTGATGGAGACCTCTAACGCTCGCGGGGTCATCATCTTTGCCAACGAGGACGACATCAAGTGAGTCCAGCTCCTGCCGGCTGCCGCGGCGACGACGCGAGAGATGACCAAATCTGCCGGAAACTCCGTTTATTTTTTTTTTTTTTTTTTTGGTGTGTTTGTTGTGTTTCAGACGGGTGTTGCAGGCCGCGAAAAAGGCCAACCTGACGGGCCACTTCCTGTTTGTCGGGTCAGACAGCTGGGGGGCCAAGAGCTCCCCGATTGAAGATCAGGAAGAGGTGGCAGAGGGAGCGGTCACCATCCTGCCGAAAAGAGCCTCGATTGACGGTATGCGAGGTTTACCCATCTGGGACGGCCGGATACAAAGAGATATTACAGTTTACAGTGATCGATGAGCCAAACTAATAATGCAATAAAATATCTCATGACTGACTGATGAGGTCGATCCAATCTCGTCGTCCTACTTAAATCGAGGAAACCAGAATCACATTCAAACTTGCTCCAATAAAAATGGGATTTTCACTGTAAGCCCTCATGAACTTGACCTCAGTGCCGCGTGCTTCTCGATCCAGGGTTCGACCAGTACTTCACCTCCAGGTCGCTCGAAAACAACAGAAGAAACATCTGGTTTGCCGAGTTCTGGGAGGACGACTTCAAGTGCAAACTGACTCGACCCGGCATCAAATACGACCCCGACAGAAGGAAATGCACAGGTGAGGAGGCCGCGGTTTAGATCCGCGGCGAAGGCGGCAGCCGTACGCGTCTGAAACGTAACCTCGGCTCTCTCTGTGTGTGTGTGTGTGTGTGTGTGTGTGTGTGTGTGTGACGTGTTTCTCACTAGGCGAAGAAAGAATCAGCCGGGACTCTCAGTACGAACAGGAGGGCAAGGTGCAGTTTGTCATCGACGCCGTGTACGCCATGGCCCACGCGCTGCACAGCATGCACATGGACCTCTGTCCCGGCTCCATGGGCGTCTGCGAGAAGATGGACCCCGTGGAGGGCCGGATGCTCCTGCAGTACATTCGCTCTGTCAACTTTAACGGTGAGTCCTCAGCTGCCTGCTCGATTTCTGCACAAAAGAGGACAAACTGGAAGAAAATGAAGATTTAGAGCCGGCAAAAAAAACCAAAACAACTTGATTCAAAGGGGAGAGTGGCAGCAGGGAAGGCCAGATTTAATGGGAAAAGCTTTGAGATGCTTTCTGCTTTCTGCTCCAAACTGCAGAGCACAACACATTGCTCTCAAAGAGCCCCCCCTCCTCTCAGACGGGGGGGGGGGTCTACCTCCTCGGCCTTTTGTGCACCACACTCCCCTCTTTTCATCCCTCCCTCTTCTTTCATAGAAAAGGAGTCACGGTGTGGAAAAATGAAAAAAAAAAAAAAAAACAGAAAATAAAAAAAAAGTGTTCTATGAAAGCATCCTATTTACTGCTTTCCTCCTTCCCGGGCGACCTTGTCTTGTATAGAAGTCTTTTCTGATTCAGAGCGCCTGCAGGGACCCGAGAGGAGCATTCAATCACGTTAGGGCAAGAGAGCAGAGTGCGCTGAAAGACTGTACGCTTGCAGCTACTGAAAAGCGTCCTGCACTTAGCTTTCAAAATGACTCCGCCAGACTAAAATAAGCAATACTGTCTTACTGTCTTCAACAGAGTGTGGGCATTTCCTCTCTCTCTCTCTCTCTGTCTCTCTGTGTTCTCGATGTCTCTGTCACGCGTCTTGTGTGGGTTCAGCTTCTTAAAAAGTGTCCCTCCAAAACAACAGGCAGCGCAGGCACGGCGGTGATGTTCAATGAGAACGGAGACGCTCCCGGTCGCTACGACATCTTCCAGTACCAAATGTCCAATGTCAGCAACCCTGGATACAGGGTCATCGGCCAGTGGACGAACCACCTGCGACTTAACGTAAATATCTGCCCGATTCAGACCTTTTTGTGCCAACTCATGGGAAATTACTAAAAAAAAAAAAAAAAGGATCTGGTTTTGACAAAGAGAATCTGTTGGTAGAGAAGATAAAAAATAATGGTGACAAAAAGAATACTGTTCTGTTTGTGTTTTTTCACAGGTGTTAAAAAAGATGATTGTTGGGTCTCTAAAACCTGCAAATTGCTTCAAAATAGCACCTACTTGCAACATTTATTGTTTTATGGCTAACTTGGCTGATATCCAGGTGGATTTGCCATGTCCCGCCTGTGCTCACAATATGAAGTTTCGAACTTCGCAAGTTGGAGAAACCAATTAGATGTGAGTCTGAGCGAGAGGGACGTCGGTCCACAATGGAAAACGTCATGTAAGATTTGGATTATGCAACTTCAACATTCCCAACATTTTCCAGTGGGAGAAATCAGCTGGCATGACTAAAGTCAGACATCCATCCATCCATTTTCCGTCACCCTTCTCCCTAACGGGGTCGGGAGTTGCTGGTGCCTATCTCCAGCTGCGTTCCGGGCGAGAGGCGGGGTTCACCCTGGACAGGTCGCCAGTCTGTCGCAGGGCAACACAGAGAGACAAACAGGACAAACAACCATACACACACACACACTCACACCTAGGGAGAATTTGGGAAAGCCAATTAACCTGACAGTCATGTTTTTGGACTGTGGGAGGAAGCCGGAGAACCCGGAGAGAACCCACGCATGCACAGGGAGAACATGCAAACTCCGTGCATAAAGACCCCGGGCCGGGAATCGAACCCAGGACCTTCTTGCTGCAAGGCAACAGCGGTACCCACTGCGCCACTGTGCAGCCCTAAAGTCCGACATCCAAGTAGAAAATTCAAACCTGAAGTGCCTGCATAACCGAATCTGACTGGTTGCCTCATAAAACTTGTTGACAGTTGGAGCAATGAGCTGCTTTCATTAGCTTTTAATGAAGTATTAAAAGGAGGTGATGAAAAACAAAATTAGTTATGAAAAACAAAATTATTCAAGACTGGTGACACGAGTGTGTGTTTGAAAATCTGCCGCAGCTCGAGGAGATGCAGTGGTCAGGAGGCGACCGCAAGATCCCGGAGTCCGTGTGCAGTTTCCCCTGTGAGCCCGGTGAGAGGAAGAAGATGGTGAAGGGCGTTCCCTGCTGCTGGCACTGCGAGCTCTGTGACGGCTACCAGTTCCTGCTGGACGAGTTCTCCTGCGACATGTGCCCTTTTGACATGCGGCCCCTGAGGAACCGCACAGGCTGTCGGCCCACGCCCATAATCAAGTTGGAGTGGAGCTCTCCCTGGGCCATCATCCCCGTCTTCCTGGCCATCTTGGGAATCCTGGCCACGACTGGCGTCATCGCCACCTTCGTCCGCTTCAACGACACGCCCATCGTTCGCGCATCCGGCAGAGAGCTGAGCTACGTTTTGCTGACGGGCATCTTCCTCATCTACCTCATCACCTTCTTCATGATTGCGGAGCCCAGTACGGGTGTGTGCACCATACGCAGGCTGCTGCTGGGTATCGGGATGTGCATCAGCTACGCCGCCATGCTCACCAAGACCAATCGGATCTACCGGATCTTTGAACAGGGCAAGAAATCGGTCACGCCTCCCAAGTTCATCAGCCCCACTTCTCAGCTGATCATCACCTTCATCCTCATTTCGGTTCAGGTAAAGCAGTAAATGGTTTTGTCATTGATTCGGTGCCTACAGCCGTCTAATGCTTCTCTCTCTCTCTCTCTGTAGTTACTGGGTGTGTTCATTTGGTTTGGCGTGGTTCCCCCTCACACCACCATTGACTACGACGAGCTAAAAGCCTCCGAATCCGGAGTTTGCGCGTGGGATCCTGAAGTGCGACATGTCCGATCTGTCCCTCATACTCTGCCTGAGCTACAGCATTGTGCTCATGATCACCTGCACGGTGTACGCCATCAAGAGCAGAGGAGTCCCGGAGACCTTCAACGAGGCGAAGCCCATCGGCTTCACCATGTACACCACCTGCATCATCTGGCTGGCCTTCGTTCCCATCTTTTTTGGAACAGCACAGTCTACAGAGAAGGTAGAACGCTGCTTTCTGCTTCCTGACATTTGAGGAAAGCAGGGATTACTTAGCTGGCATATTTTTTTTTCAATGAGGAACATTTTTAATTTTGAAGTTTCTTCGATTTAAAAGTGTCACAGTGTCAATTTTTGCTGTGATTAAAGTGGTAGAAATAAGATATAGAAACAAATGGTGGGTCATTTGAAACCAGGCCAGAACGACTAATAAACATCACCTCTAGTCTTATTGAGGACTTAGAGTTCTTTACACAGTGGAATGTACTTTTACTATCCTGTATTCAGACTTTTCAGACTGTTCCCTCGGCGTATGTTTTTAGCATTCACAAATCTAAGCGTCAATGAACACAGGAGGGTTCAGCTCCTCACATCTTGCCAACAGATACAGTAGGAATGCTCCACTATTGCCTCTTAACTGCAGATATGTCAAAACACGAAAGACCTGGCCTGACTCAGCCTTATGAAGTAGAGCAGTCCCTGAACTTCTGAAGTTTTGCAACTTGTGCGCCACCTGTACCGAACAATTCAGATTGTGCTCCGTCGATGCAGCTGCACCTGCACTGGCATTTCAATGAACCCTGCATGAGGCCCATTTTCAGAGCGCCAACGTACGCACCTAAAACACCAGGCTCACGTGCGCTTAACGCAAACTTTTGAAAGCGCAACTGAGTCAGCCTTAAGAAGATTCTCTGACCAGAGGAGACGCGAACTTAACTTTCTGTGCTACGTCCAAAAGAATATGCGGCGGAAATCTTAACATGTCACACCTTCGTACACCACAGTGAAACACGGTGTCAGAAGCAGCATGCTGTGGGCGTGGGGCAGGGTAGCTGATGTTGAACACAAGATGGATGGAGACTAAGAGTTGTGAACACGTGTGCAAAGCACTGTTGGTCTAAAAAAAAAAAAAAAAAAAGACGACGGATGCTCTGCTGACTCCCTTTTAAGACAACTCTCCCTCCTTTATGAAGGCATTAAATTGGTGCAGTGGCTGAAAATATCGCAACACACAAAGGCGAGCACTCTCACAGTTGGAAAGTGAAAGAAAAGAAACCCTCAAATCCTCAAAGTGAAATGTCGGTTTGCTGCCTGTCAAATCGTATTTGCTTTCCGCTGCCCTCGCTGTACTGAGGGTTTAAATTAGCTTTGGGGTTATTTTCTGCCGCAGCAGAAAATACGAGACCGACGGAGGAATATCGGAGAAAAAAAAAACTACGGATAGGCTTTGACTAATCGAGAGCCGCATTATGACTCAGTCAAGCTGAAACAATTAAAGCCTCTGGGTGCTTTTAAAGTCTTTTCACCTCTTCAAACTGGAAGTGAAGTGAATGGAGACAGGAAGGGAAGACGACAGGAGGACATACGGGCCGACGGGATGATCCGGAGAGCGATGTGACCCTCTCGTTCAATTAATCATCACTTTGGGAAAAGCGACTAAATATAGGCCGCGTCTTCCGTCGGCGTGGCGAAAGTGACATCTGTTATGAAGCCGTCACGTGCGGCGAGGGGCTCCCCCTGCCATGTTTCCTGTTAGCCTGAAACATGGCGGCGGCGGCAAAAGTTATCCGTTTCTGAGCACGTGTCCCTTCCTGACCCGGGGCCAAACACACACACACACACACACCACACACACACACACACACACACACACACACACACACACACACACAACTTCCACTGTATCATAGAATCACTGAAAGCTTCTCCAAGAAAGAAGATTCCGCCGAGAAGAAATAAATAATAATACAAAAACGGGAAACGTGTGAAACACGGCAGAGGACGGCGGAATGATGGCTCGTGACTTATTTATGGCAGACGTATGTCTTATTCATGGCACACACACTTCATGTTTTTTTTGTTTTGTTTTTTTGCCTTGACAGATTTAAATATATATATATATAATTTTACACATTCTTGGTACTTTTTTGCGACGGAGCCACACTGAGAAAATAAAACTAATTAAATGAAATTACGAGAATAAAGCCAACCTTATGAGAACAGTATTACGAAAACAAAGTCGCAATTCTTGAATTATTGACTTTTCTCCTATTGCAACGTTATTCTCACGTTATTTAGACTTTCTTCTCGTTTTATCTTAGTATGGCTGCAGTACTCCGTCGTACATTTTGATTCTTTTTGCCATATGCTTTCTGCAGAAGTAAACGGCGAAGAGGAAATGCCGTGAAAACCCCAGAAACGGGACATCTTCTCCAGACTACATTTACAGACATAAATCATTCATCAGGGAACACTGGCCGCCGTGGCTTAAGATGAAAAATAAATAACCCCTGCTTGTGTTTCTCACCTCCGGCGTGTTTCTCTGTCTCCAGATGTTCATCCAGACCACCACCCTGACCGTCTCCATGAGCCTGAGCGCCACCGTGTCCCTGGGCATGCTCTACATCCCCAAGGTCTACGTCATCATCTTCCACCCGGAGCAGAACGTCCAGAAGAGGAAGCGCAGCTTCAAGGCCGTGGTCCAGGCGGCCACCGTGTCCACGCGCCTGTCCCAGAAGGTCAACGACAAGCAGAACGGAGAGTCCAAGATGGAGCCGGACAGGTCGCAGTGACCCCACGGGGTCGGGAGGGCTGGGGGATCGGCATTCAGAGCCGGAAACATCTGAGCGTCTGTGAAACCAAACGACCAGCAAATGTGGAGGTTTATAAAACTTTATTCAACCCGGAGTGAAGAATGGAAACAAAGGAAAAACTTGACACACCCACACATAGGGACTGTAACAATACTGAGCCATCTTGAATCAAATGGAAAAACAACTGTTTGTTATCCACCTGCAGCTCTAATCTGCTGGTGGATGAAGGGGAGGTGGGATTGATTACATTTCAAAAGTATGAAATTGGTGCACAAGTTTGAATTCACTGTTGATTTTCTAATCCAGAAAGGGACAAAATGAGACGTAGAAGCTCAAATACGTGAGGAAACATCCTTTGACATTTGAATAAATGTCCCTCAGCGCACCACAGAGAAACCGCGCACCTCTGGAGGCGATCAGCACAATCCTGGCGTGATTCTGCGTGGATGTTTCACCATTCTTCTTCTTAGGAATGGCCAGCGCATTTGAATCGCATTCATTCCACAAAGGCCGATGTCGGCCTGCTTCATGCATTCCAAAAAGCTATTTTAATTCATAGCGCACCGATACATTTTGCAGATAGGACGATATTTGCGAGAGAAACCGATCTTATGCATCCCTTTTTCTCTGCTGGTTTAACCGACAGATGTTCTACCAGGTCACATCTGCAGGTCGCTAACGATGCAACTTTGTTGCTTTATTGACCAACTTTTCGGACAAAGAAAAGCCCAAAACAAAACCGGATCGGCCCAAAAATTCACGTCTAATTTGTATTTCAAATCAAAATAAAAAAAAAAGTGCTGTTTGGGTTAAAGAATGGTTCAAATGCGTGTCTGAAAGCCTTTCACGGGTCGATCCATGCCTACTATTGGTGGACATAAACGTCTCAGCAGGACTGTCCTTATACCTCGGCTCGATGGAGGCGCGTCAGGAATTGAAACGCTCCTTCGGAAATGCTGCTTAGGGAAAAGAAAAGCATTTTCCTTTGTCCTACAGGAAGATTTATGTTGTTAGCGGAAGCCGGTCGGGACCGAGCGGCTCCTGAAGCACCGCATGGTTTACGTGTTTCTGAATGTTTCACACGTTGTTCATGAGGGACGAGCGTCTCTTCTCACACTGGAGGGAGGCAGATTTGAAACATATCACTATGTCTGTATCGCTGCTGGTCTCAATAGCCAGTGGCTTATGTCACGCAATATTTCTTTTTAACTAATGTAATGATGAGACAACCTAATTTGTTTTTAGGTGGAAGCTTCATTTAGGGGCACAAACAGGACGTGGGTGATTGTGAGAAGGATGTCTGTTCCCCACCTGGTACTTTCACATCAGCATTAAGGAAAACAATGTTTGGTATTTCCCCATATTGTCTGTGAAAATATGAAGCACTCTGTGAAAAGGTCAGGCTGCGTGGCGGCCGCTCGGCCTTCGTCGCGATGGAGAATACGTGCGAGGAAACGATTAAAATGACACTGAGTCGATACGAGCTCATGTTCGCCGAATAGACCTTTTTTAGTTTCCTTTGTAAACTTCATTCATCTCAGGATTTTCTTTCTTTTTTTTTTTTTTTTTTTTTTACCACAGACGAAGTAACTAGTTAAGGAGCACGACTTGAACTTTTTCTCTTTCTTGTTTCACCGAACTCAAGAAAAGGTTTTTACCCTTTAGTGGTGCTTCTTTGTTTTAGTGAAGTGTTTTTTTTAAAGGAATTACATTTTTTAAGTTTAAGTTGAAAAGGTAAAATTAAATTTTAGATCGGTTTTTTTTTTTTTCCAATTTTTCCTCTAAATTGAAAATCATTGCCTTTCTTTTGATGTTTAGTGCTAGAAATAAAATGGTGTTAGCTTGTGCTGCTAACGGCAGCGCCGGCACATCGGTTGGAAAATCCTGCTGGGTTTTGAACCTTGACCTGAAACATGGCAACTAACTGAATCCTATCAGAGCTGAGCAGATACCTTCACTTAACGCACGTTTATGTCACAAAGAAAATTTGTTTGCAGGTTGTTCTTCGATTAAAAAAGAAATGATTTAATTTGGATTTTGGCCTACAGCTATGAAAATTCTAATTTCAGTTCCTTAAGTAAAAAGGAGCATGTTTATTAGATCAATAGACACATAATGTCAAAAGAATAAATTAAATAGTTTGTGCTGCCCTCTGCTGGAGAGCACCGCTCAGTGCAAATATCAGGGGAACAAAAACAGACCCAAGCCAAAATAATAAAAAGTTTATTTTTGAGCTGGTTGACACTAAGCGAGAGATTTAAAAAACCAAAACATATAATTAACCAAAATGTAAATTTTTATGACAAAAAACTGACAAATCAGCTGAAAACGGGAAAATAAACTCAGACAATGATGCTTCTAATCAGAAGTGCTTCAGGACAGACTGTGTACAACCAAATCATATAAACACACAACAAAAAAAGAGACTATATCTGGCATGTGGATGTTAAAAAAATAAAGGCAGCATTTGTTGTTTTCTGAGGTGCGTTCTCCTGATTTTTTAATAAAGAAGTAATTACAAAGTTCTGCCGCTGTCTTGTCCCGAGCCGTCTCCTGGTCCCCCTGCTGCGGGCCACAGCAGCACCAATGATTCGTTTCACCCCCAAACGTCCCGACTTCATTCCAGGAAGCTGTCCAGAGTCAGACATGTTGGAATCTTAGAGGGAGGCCGAGTCACTTTTTTCCTTTTGGCTTTCAGCAGAGGCCGGATCTCGGATAAAGGAGACTGGATCAAAGAGCTCGGGTCAAGGAACGATGACAACTCGGTAAATTTACTGCAAATACCTTAAGTGCTTTTTAAGAGCTAGAATTCATAACAAATTTTAATTCATTGTGGATTTTCTCATATATACCCACACACAACCAGTAATATTTGGTGAAATGTTCTTCAGCAAGATCCAGAGAAACACTAATATAGGCAACAGCAACTGAAACTTGGTTACAACTAGAAAACAACCCCTAAAGCCGCGAACAAACCAACTACTTTAACTCTGCAGGATGAAATTTTTAAAAAAGAAGATTAAACATTTGTTGAAAATGACATCATGTTGTGACTGAGACAGAACCTTTGGTAAAAGTTTAATTTTGTTACAAAAGATTACCTCCTCTATCAATAAATGATTAAACGGTCAAAGTCTGTAATGTTCATGAAGATCACTTTGAACTTTTCTCTGTCACAGAAGTGAAGACAGAAAAAAGGATACAGGTTGGATAAATTTAGTCCGTCCTCCTAATCCATCATAGCCAGTTTGGACCTTATGAAAAGAAAAAACAAAAACTAAATCAGACAGATGGCACTCGGAGAAGCAGAGATTTCTGCATTGATTATGTTGTACATACGACTCCAGCCTTCTTCTGAGGGTCCAACATGCTTCCGAAAGTCTTCTTTCTGAAGAGGAGGGAGTTCCTCAGAAAAGGATCGAGCATTGAATCTTCATTCTGAGCCAACGGCAGAAAATCATTGCGTTACGCTCAACGGGTGATAGTGCAACATGTCTTGCAGAGAGACTCCTTCGAGCCTTACCTTGCTCAGGTAGGAAAGTTTCTCGCCGTGTTTCGACGAAGACGTTCTAGAAACGAAACAGGATTTTCCATTTGAGCCTTAAATCGACCGATTCGTCATCTGAACCGTCGACTCATAGAGCTTACCCCAGCCGCATCTTCTTCGAGGGAACCTGGGCCGGTCTCTTTGACGTGCCGTCGGGCGTGGCGATGTCATAGGTCATGTTGAGGTCGATGTCGTCTCCGTGCGCGGGCTGGTGGAGGCGGGGGGGCTTCAGTTCTAGAGGCGCCGGGCTGCGGAGAAAAGCCCCAGGTGAATGAGCGACGGAGTTTCCCGGGAAACCGCTTTGACGCTAGAGGACGCTCTGAGGGAACAAACCTTTCGAAGACGAGCCTGCTGAGGGCTTCGTTGGTGCGTGTCGGCGTGCTCAGAGTCTTCTGGAGAAACTCCACTTTCTTCTTGAGACTCTGGAGACAGAACCCGGGCAGAAATTGCCACAAGCCTCTCGGATAGCGCAAGTCTACGTGTTCTGTTGATCTACTCTTACCGAGATCTCCTTGTCGGCGCCGGCCAGGTCTTTCTGCAGAGACTTTAACTCCTCTTTGAGCAGAATCGCCTCCCGGGAAGCCTTCTCCAGCTAAAAACAAAACAACCATAATAATAATTACAAAAAAAAAAAAAAAAAAACAGTTGACAATCAGGAAGTTGTTTTTTGAGACTTTTGACTTAAAGCTCCAGACGTGACGCTACCTTGCTGTTTGAGGAGAGAACTTCTCGCTTCAGCTTCTCACACATGTCGTTTGAAGACTTGAGGCTTCCTTTCAGGTCATCATATTCTCTAAGTGCAAGGAAGTAGATGGAAATATTTTGAGGAAACAGAATTAAGAAAAATGATTCATTCTGATAGGTTTTCCTTCTGTCAAATTAAAACGAACCTGTTGCCCTTCTAGTATTATGTTACAAGTACCGCCGACTACAGTATCTGAACTCAATGGATCAAGAGTCACTGCAAACTCTCCAGACAGCTGAACAATTCTTCAAATCAGCAGGAAAGTGCGTCAGCTTTTACTAATTTCAACTTGCTTTGGATTTAGCTTGCAGCTAATTCTCAATGAAAAACCATTCATTGAGAATCATTCATTAAAGACTGGGGGTAGATCTGGGTGCAGGAGAACTATTTATGAAACCGCGAGCAATAGGGGCGCCAGATCAAAGTTCAAAGTCAACCTTTAGTTATACAGCACATTTACAACAGCCTCAGCTGACCAAAGTGCTTCACAACAAAAACACATCATTACAGGTAGATAAATGATCAAGTAGAAAATAAAATTAGGCTTAGTGAAAATAATAAGACAAATATAAAATTGGCAGATACCAAAAGCTAATAGTGTGAATGAAAACCAAGGTCACATCTACAGTTAGTTCTTAGGGGTCGGCTATGAGGCAGCTAACTGCAGATGTCACTTAGCAGACCTTTAATTTTGGATGATTCTGTGACCAGAAAACCACCCAAAAATGTGCCTGTTTATTGGTGCTAATGACTTTTAAGACAAATAATTAAAAAAAGATAAATAAAATGTAAAAGTCGGTTTTGGACAAAATCAGCAGCCCGGGCTTTTTAAAAATTGGTGATCGGCCAAAAAAAGCTCCAATGGATAGTGTGTACACTGGCCAATATATCTGGATGTTGACGAATCTGCCAGCTAGAAATAATTATTTACTGTTCGTAAGCAGATTTTGTTACGTTAACAAAATGTGTGACATGGATGAAGAGACAGCGACCCCCGCAACAACATCAACAACAACAAAATCCATCAAGCGAAAGAAAAGATCCAGCCTAACCAGCTGGTTCTTACTTCTTCAGAGAGATGCAGTAAATAGAGAGCTGCTCCACTGCTGCCTGGCTCACACCCATATCTGTGATCATGGACTCCACTTCGCCTCGCTGACCCTGCAGCAGCACGTCCAGGCTGAGGAAGACAACAGCTGGTTCATCAGTTCACAAAAAGTCAGTAATTAAAAGTCAAAACGATTTCATCAGAATAAATCCGTTCTGTAAACTTGGCTGAAGTGAACATTTAAATCCCTCATTTTACCCTTCCAAGGTTTTCATTTTGCCCCTCAGTCTGCGGATTTCCTCCTTCGCCGCCTGAATTTCGTTCTGCTGCGTCTCCAAATACACCATCTGCTTCTGTTGACACATCCAAATGTTACCAGGCTGACCAATTTACGGTCTCGCGATGAAGTATTCACGGCGTCGGCCTCGAAACAAAAAGCCGTACTTTGAGAGCGACGCAGACCATCTCCTTTTCCATGACCTCTTTCCGCACGGCATCCAGGTCTCTCCTCTGCTTGTTCACCGTGTCCTTCAAGCCGTCTATCGTCTTCTGTTTCTCCCGCCAGTCTCGATCTGAAAAAGCAAACAAACAAAAACGATTAGATAGTCCATCAGCTGGCCACAGCAACCTTCAAATTAAAGGGGAAATTAAGTGCACGTGTGGAGCACCTTTAGAGCTTAGCAGTGCCTTCATTCGATCAACCTCATTCTGTGAAAAACATGTAGAGAACACGCGTAAGTGAAATGTAAAAACACATGCTAGACAGCAGAATCTGTCAATTTTACCTTGATCTGATGGATTAAATGTATCCAAATATTTACAGTAATTTTTAAAAATCTCTCTTGGACTGTTTGTTTACCTGCAGGCTCTCTGGGTCCGCAGACCCTTCATCCCCCTCTCCTCCAATGTCAAAGAACAGCTTGTTGATGATGTGTCTGGTGCTGACCTACAGAAGAAGAAGGAGGAAAAAAAAGTTATGCATCAATATGCACGAGTACAGATCAGGCTCTGTTTTCTTTGTTATGTTTCGCTGCAGCACCTGTTTCCTGCACTGAGGACAGGTTTTGGTGGGAGCGGTCTGAAACCACTGAAGAAGACTGGAAGAAATGAGGAAAACATACTTTACACACACAAGAAAATGTGCTGACATTTTTGGAAAACACTGACGGATTTGGACAGTTTAAATCGTCTCACCATTCGTAGTGAAAAGTGTGTCCGCAGTGAATGGCAGCCACATCTCTGGCGTGATCAAAGAAGTCGGAGCAGATCGTACAATAGGCTCGAATGGGCATTTTTATTTTAAAAACCGGAAAAGTGGTTATATAATAGAAACAACAAACGGTTCACGTCACGGCTTTACTGTGTTACTGTCTCACCAGCCGTCAGCGTGTTTAACAGGACATGTTTTGAACTGAATGTTGTCTCGCGAGACACGGTGATAGCTACAGCAGCAACGGAGCTAACGCCGACGTTACCGGTGTTCATACTTACTAAATAGAGACGCTAAGTTACAGCACAGTCCTTCGGAACAATCTCAAGCATCCCTAAACATATCCGTAAAGCTTTATTTGAACCTTGCTAGCGCCACATTGTGACTCAAACCACAGCTAGCTAACAGTCGCACAGCATTTCCTCCGTCTGTGCGTTTCCCCGCTAGACGTTCAAACGTTAAGCTCCGCCCCCACATGGTGTGTTCACTGTGCTTTTCGTGCGTCAGTTTTGTCGCAGTCATTTTGTCCAGTGGTAGATTTTGTGGGATATTTTGCGATACTATTATTGTAGCAGACGCTAAAAAAGTAAATAAAAAATACGTTCAAGCTGTATAGAATCATACGAAAAGCCCTCATTAAAAACATAGTATCTAGCTGCAATAAAGTACATTACTCCCAACAAAAAAATTCTCAAAGAAAATAAAATAGCTTCTTGGACTCCGTTGGTTCCTCCACAAACAGCTTCACCTTTGGATGCCCTAAAAGGTCTTCATCCGGTCCACCAGTAATGTGCTGTTCCCCACGAGTGGATGGTTTGCTTCCGCTGTAGCTCCAGATGACCTTCTGGAGGCCGCAGTTTTATTTTCCAGGTCGTCTGGAAGGTTGGGCACAAACGTTCCCAAAGACAGGTTGATGTAACTACGCCGTGCTCTCCAGAACTCTGCACAGACTCCTGCAGATCTGCGCCAGACAGTCTACCAAAAAAATAAAAAAATAACATTTAAATTAATTTGAAAAAAAAAATCACATTTAATTAGATTTTTTAAATTTTAATTTTAAGAATAACCTGGTGAATTTTTTAATATATATTTGTTTAAAGTGTAATTATTTTGTATTTGAAGTATTTTTTTTAACTCTCCAGTCAGTCAATGACTCAATAATTATGTTTTTTTTCTTTACTACTTACTTCGACTCAAAAAACATAAAGTAGCTTAGATAATAAACTAAACGTAAACATATGTGACTTCGTCCTCACAGCTTTCACGTGCCTCTTTTTCAAGACTCGGAACTTCATATCCCACAATTCCCACTTCCGCTAGCTAGCATGTTGGCAGGCAGCAGAAGTCCTTCGGTTTCGTGCAGCTAGTCGCTGCAGCAGTTACACGAGTGGAGGAGACGTGGACTGAAACGCGAAAGCCGTGGAAATGAGAGGTAGAAACTTGACAGCAGTCCGTGTTGTAACGGGAAGTGATCGTGTTGCTGTAGGAACTCGGGATAGACGTCGCGAGCCTCCGGTAGAGCTGACGTCTGTTGGAGTTAGCAGTTAAGAGTAGCCTCTGAAGTTCTCCTTTAGGTAATGCTTCCAGTTAAATAAAGGATGTGAGAGTTTAATCTGAAAAACAATTGTTTTGGTTCCGTAGTTTAGTTTCACTTCATTGTTTTTTACTGCTGGTACTAGTTTGTAGCTTTTAGTCACTGCAGAAGTAAAGCACGGTAGACCCCGGTGCATCTTTAAACGACGCAGTCACGAAGCGGCGAGACCTTTGAACCCAGCTTTCAGCCTGTGTCGGTCCTGCTGTCCAGGTGTGTGTGCCCGCCGGAAGTAGCAGGGATGGACGGAGAAACTGGCAAGGCGACCGTGGGCTGGGAGAACGGTCTGCTGGCTCCTGTGGACCGGCTGCGCTCGGACAGGGCGGACAGCCCCACACCGGGTCTGGTGGAGGGCACGGAACCAGGTGAGCTGAGCTGAGGAAGCGTAAAAAAACAACCTGACACTATTACTGGGGTTATTTAGTTTGTTTTTGTTTCAGGATTCACGTGAAACTGTTATATGTCAAAGTCAACATGTCTGTATTTTCCAGACAGATGTTTTTTTTGCAGTAGGGCTTCAACATCATGTAGACTCCAGTCTTGGGGTAATCTGGATTAGATTATATTAAGTGTCTTTTACTGCTTTTGTAGCAACTTTTCAGAATTTCAGTTTGGTTTGGATTTGTATTTGGTCCCCAACACTTTAGTAGAACCACCGATTGCTACAGGTCTTTCGGGATATGCCACCCCCCCACATTGCCAGTCATTTATCAGGAAGTAATACAGATTTAGGTGCAAAAGTTCCACATCTTATAGATGAATGCACTGACCACTGTCTGCTCAGAGTTGATTTTAAAATCCACAATCTTATTTATTTACGGTTTCAGTGGGATTGTCCACAGAATTTGTGACCTAGAAGAAAGAAAGACAATGAAAGCAAAGACAGAATAAATAAAAACAATTACTGTTGACCTGAAAGACATATATATACTTCAAATTTGAAAAATGCAAAATGTATTTGTAGTTGAACCTAGCGATATTTTTTGATGAGGTCATGCTGAAGGTGGTTTGGGTGTGAAGTGGCATGATTGTGCACATTCTAGGGTTGTGTAAAATAATGCAGAACACTGTGCTTTAGCTCTTCCTCTCATGAAAGCAGTACATGCAGAAATGAGTTGAACTTGGACGTTTATAGCAAGTCATTGTGTTTTCATAAGAGCATACTTGTATTCTGCAAGTGGAGGCAGCACTCAGTGAAGAGCAGCTGCTAATGCTAACGCAGAACAAGCTGTGGCCTTGTCCAGGATTGAGACTTGGAAGCAGGTTGGAGAAATTCTGCAAGCTCACATTAGACATTCTGCAACACAGCCATCAAGGTCCAGTTCTCCAGAGCCAGCGTCCCGCATCCTTTAGATTGGGGCTGAAACGATGAATCTTGATTAATCGATTAATGAAACAATCGTCAACTAATTCAGTAAACGATTAATTGTTATCTGGAGTATAGAGAATCAAAAAAGGGACACTCATTGAAAAAATAACACATTTAGAGCAGTAATTAAGCCAAAAACTGTACAAAAATTGATACATTTCGCATTTAAGATGAACACACCATTGACTGGAAATGTGTTTTAGCCAAATCTCTTCAAATGGAATAGTTTTAGCTTTGCCTTGTTCAGATTCACTAAAGGAATTCAAACTTATCGCATTCCAGGAAATAATTTTTTTTAATTTTTATATTTAAAAAGGAACTGAAGTATTTGTTTTATATTTATATTTTAATGTAATTCTAATACTGTAAAAAAAAAAAAAAAAAAAGGTAACGTGGTTAAATGAAAAATTTGTGGAATGTAAATTTTTCTGTGTCAGATTATTCATCAGAGACATCGATAGAAATTTCTGAAGTTCAAAACATGGAAAATTCTGGAACCTTGGAAATTCCAACATTTTTTTGTTTGTTTTTCCCAAAAATCCCTGAGATAAATCTCAATTTCATGTTTTTTTTTCTAGCAAATTTTGACTTTTAAAACTTTCACTTGTTTTTTTTTGTTTGTTTTTTTTTACCAAAAAATTATTTTGATTATTTTTTTGGGGGTGGAAATGTAATGATTTTTTTTTTCTATTTACAGTGGCCCTAATACTCAGTTGTAAGAAAAAGCTCTTCTATCCCCCAGAACTACAGAACCACTTTTAGTAGTTTTGTGGTTTTGGCGCCCCCACCTGGTCCATATCAGAACTCCTTAATATGTTCATCATCTAATTCAAATGACACATATGGTATAACAAAAAATGCAAGCCTGACATATCATCACTTTGGATGTTTCCACAAGGAAAAATATTAATTGTTTTTCAGATTAAACTCAGTTGTTTCTGTTTCTTTTTTGAGGAACATGAAGACCTATCACAATCTGATCACTAAGAGGATGTTTTGAGAAATGCACCATTGGTTAACCACTTTGATTTCAGGTCTTTTTGTGGTATTTAAGTAGAAATGGCCTCTTAATGCCTTCCATTAACAGCCATTTGTTTTAATAAATTTGTGCCTTTTGTCAATGCAGGCGCTGGTCAGCAGAGTGCTATTTTCTATCACGCACAGTCCTACGAAGACCTGACCGAGGCTGAGGAAGAAGCCCAGAGGGCGCCAGGGTCAGACGGTTCAGTGGAACATGATGAAGAGGAGTTCAATGCCTTGGTTGGGGAGAAAAGCGCCAAGGAGCGTCTCAACAGCGACGATTCGACCGAGAGCAGAACCAAAGAAGAGGACGTGTCCAGCGAGGCGTGGAGGAGCCACAAAAAGCACGTGTTTGTGTTGAGTGAGGCCGGAAAGCCGATCTACACCCGCTACGGCACGGAGGAGGCCCTTTCCAGCACCATGGGGGTGATGATGGCCCTGGTGTCTTTTGTTGAGGCGGAGAAGAACACCATCCGCTCCATCCACGCAGGTCAGAGAACACTTTCGGTTTTGTCCCTGATATGCTGAGTTTGATACTTTAGTAAAGTCAGTAAATGCTCCCTTATCTTAAATTGTGGTAAACAGTTTTGGGAATGATACAGATATTAATATCTCTAAAGTGAGAACTGATCAGTTCAGACGATGATCGCTGACGATGACCGTGATCCTCGTTTTAAAGGATGAAAAACAGTTTTAATGATTGACCAGCAACAGGTAGAAGTCAAGAGGATTTATTTAGCATGTTTAAGCATAAAACATCATATAGTTTTGATACAAGCAATAAACCTGACCTTTAATCAAAAGCCATAACCAAAAATTATTAATACACTTTAAATACGTTGGTCAGTGTTCCATTTACTAGGAATCAAAAGCAGCTCTAAACAGATGGGTTTTTAGCCTTGATTAAAACGAACTTGGTGTTTCGGCAGTTTTGCAGTTTTCTGGAATCTTGTTGTGTCGGATAGAAACTGAGTGTCATCAGGGATGATTGATTGGTGATTGATAACGGGTTCAGCAAAGCAGCCAATCGACCTGACCCTCTGTGTCTCGGCTCCCCAGACGGCTGTAAGGTGGTTTTCCTCACCAAGAGTCCTCTGGTCCTGGTGGGCGTGACCAAGAGCGGTCAGTCAGAGAAGGAGCTGCTCCGGGAGCTTCAGTACATCTACTACCAGATCGTCAGCCTGCTCACCCTGACCCAGCTCAACCACATCTTCCAGCACAAGCAGAACTATGACCTGCGCCGCCTGCTGGCCGGCTCCGAGTACCTCACTGACAATCTGCTGCACCGGCTGGAGCGCGACCCGGGCCTGCTGCTCAGCGCCGTCACCTGCCTGCCCCTGGCTAGCTCCGCCAGGGACGTGGTGTCGTCCAGCCTGCAGGCGGCCAAGGCCAAGAACCTGGTGTTCTCCATCCTGCTGGCCGGCGACCGCCTGGTCACCCTGGTCCGCAAGAAGGACCAGTTCCTGCACCACATAGACTTGCACCTGGTCTTCAACCTCGTCGGCTCGTCTTCGTCGTTCCGGGAGGGCGAGGGCTGGACGCCCATCTGCCTGCCCAAGTTCAACACGGCCGGCTTCTTCCACGCCCACATCTCCTACCTGGAGCCCGGCTCCGAGCTCTGCCTCATCCTGGTCTCCACCGACAGGGAGGACTTCTTCAACATGTCGGACTGCAAGCAGCGCTTCATGGAGAGGCTGAGCAAGCGCAGCGCCTACCAGGCCATGAAGGAGGCGCTCAAGTGCCAAAGCTACTCGGTGGTGCAGGTCGGAATCCCAGAACTGCGGCACTTCCTGTACAAGTCGAAGAGCTCCGGCTTGTACACCAGGTTAGAGGTCAACGTCTGGCAGAAACTAGGGATGCACCGATCAACTTTTTCTTTGTTTTTTGTTTTTTGTTTCTGATACTGATATCTGAGGTTTAGTATCAGCAAACACCAACCTGACAGTGAAGAACTGTCAATGCACCGAGATGAAATTTTGGTTGAATGTTGCTGTTATGGCCGATAACCGATATTTACCAATATTATACATAATTTAGTGGTACTTCAACACCTTTGTTGTATTTAAGATTTGATCGGTGCATCTCTAGTGAAAATGCACATTTTTATCCTCTAACTGAGATGTTGGATGTTTTTTGAGTGCTTTTATGTTTTTGTTTTTTTTTCTGTCCAGTCCAGAGATACCTGAGGTGTACCAGCCTGATGAGGAGCAGGAGAGGCTGATGGGACTCTACCAGGACCTTCACAGCTGTTTGCACCACCCGACCAGACCGCTGCGCTCCTTCTACCGCTGCGGTGAAGCTGAGAACCTGCTGGCCATGGTGGGTAGAAAAATGTCAAAATGTAAAAATAGCACAGCAGAATCTGCATTTTTGCTTTTCTGAAGGAATTCTGCACTGCTTGAAGTGAAGCGCAGATAAGTATTTTTTGGCCTAATGAAGCAGTCGTGATCAACACAGTTTGGCTTTTTTGACAAAAAAAAAAGTACAAAAAACTCTGTTAATGTCAAACTGAAAGCTGATTTCTACAAAAAATATGAATATGTTTAAATAAAATTGTTCTTTTAAGTAAAATAAACAATTGCATAATTATTCACCTCCTTCAAGTCGGGAGTCTGGATGCTTCAGTTGATGCCACTTCATTCACCGTGAGAGTTTCAGCAGTTAAAGCCTTTCCTTTTCCTACATCCCCCAGAATGCTGTGCGGTTCTGGATTGGAGTTCAGTGAATATTCAATATTTAATATTTTTCAGACATTTTTTATTGCTCTCAGTCACATTTCTATCGTGATATATATTGCTATTTATTTACTGTTCAGCCCTACTATAGGCAACCAGAAATGGCTTCCAAGCAATACTTCCCAGCTGCAATATTACAGATATTAGTATGGTGATGACAACTGTGGTGCTGCATATTGTGCAGCGCTGCATACAGTTGTTGCTACTTTACAGGGACAGCATTTAGCTAAAAGCTGCAGATTTTGTTCAAGTTAAATACGAATGTTGCTGTAAAACAATAATAGATGCTTTGTAAAGTACATTTCTGCTTCTTGGAGAAATATAAGTTCAGTTTCATCAGTTCGTAGTTTAATTATTGAAAATGGAAATGACATTTTAGAATGAAACCAACATCAAAAGTATTTCCAAAACTGACAAACAACCTCGTATTAAAAATAAATAAATAGGTAAAATAAAAAATCCAAGTTAAAGGCCAAAGGTCAGAATTTTGCAAAACAAAAAAATCACTTCTTGGATGAAGTATTTTAAACTGTTTCCCGTAACTTTTTATGTGGGAGTGCACTCAGAGTATTCTGTTACTGCCACCTACTGGTGGGATTGTTTACCTTACAGACTTTGTCTCTGGAGTTTGAGGCTTTTGTGTAGTTTTAGTTGGCGTGATGAATCCTGCAGCCTGCAATCCCACAGCAGGAGCATTTATAAAGTATGATATCCTCAGTGTTTTAGTTGTGCAATGAGAACTCGCTGAAACCAGTCCAAGCTGTTTCTGTTATTTCAAATCTGGGAAGATGTCTTGTCATCTAACCATCTCGTTTCCTAAAGAATGCACATTTTTGAAAAAGAAAAAAAAAATCTATAGTAGTGGAGCTTAGTGAATGTTACGTCCTGCTGCTCTTTCATGCCACCCTTCCTGCATTTTTATAGTTTTTTTCTGGCCTGCAGGTGACGAGCGGCTTCGAGCTCTACCTCTGCTTCAGTCCGCTGGCGACTAAGGCCCTGGCGTATTCTGCCGTAAACAAGCTCCTAAAGTGGATCCGGAGGGAGGAGGATCGTCTCTTCATCCTGAGTCCTCTCACATACTGAGCCTTCGCTGCCGAGCCGAGCCAAACCGAACCTCCTGAGATCGTACACATCTCTGTCGCCACCTACTGGCACGGAGCGAGCAGCCTCACGGGACAATAAAACAATAATCATCTCACCGTAGACAAGCTGATTGTCAGAGCTATGCATTTCAAGATTCTGGGACTCCCCCGATTTAATTTCTTTACTTGTTCTTTTACAGGCTTTGCTATAGAAGTTGAATTAAAGCAGCGTTTTACCCGGGGGAGATTTTAAATAGTTTTATTTTGAATGAGAAGAGGCCACTGCAGCTTTTTGCCTCGCTTGAGATAGAAATTATTCGTTGTGAACATTCTTAATAATAAAGACTTATTACACTGTAACAGAGCAGTCATGCTTCTAAAAGCACAACAGCTTTTTAAAAGCTGTAATGTCATTTTCTTAGGAACTAAAAGTAAACAACAAAAACTGGCTTTGCGGATGTGGCGCTGACAATTTGCAGCAGCACCTTTTACTGTCTTTGAAGATCCATTGGCAAAGCCTGTCGGCCACATTCCTGTTGAGCCCCATCGATTCCAGGAAACGCTGCCGTTTTCCCAACTATGCACTCCTGTCTTCTAAAGAAACACTCCATGTGAGAGACTGGAAGCTGTTCACTGTGTTTTCAAGCTCCTCGTTGGTTGTCTCGATGTAAACCGTTCCTGTTCCAGTGTTCAAACGCTAACGTGCCGTTTCATTCCTCTCACCTGAGAATTCACCCTTTAACGTGTGTGCCACACCACGAGTCCTCTTGTGTTTCACTACATCTTGGTTTTTTTTGTTTTTTTTTTGTTGCCACTGAGCATGCCTTAACTAACTAGTTTTGTGCAAGAGCTGATAATTTATCAAGAGCTGATAATTTATTGTTCTCAGAACAATTGTATGTCAATAAATAAGAGACCAATCCAAGCTTTTGTCATCCTTGAATCCAGCCACGATGGAAATGTGTACAAAACACATCGCTATGTTTACTGTTACCTTAAGCGGCAGGTGAACTGTACACACATGAAGCACGATGAAAACAAGAGACCCAGACTCTCCAAAATATGACTTTAGATTGGAGGAGACAGGTTAGTGTAGAGAAAGTGTATTAGTTGTAGTTTTCAGATTGGATTAAAATGGATAAGACAGGACTGGAAGGGAGTGACAAATTCACATTTTGCTAATTTAGACCAACAATTCATATACATCTCAATTAAAATAACACTTATAATGTCTACAATTCAAATTGTGAGGCTTAAATAGGTTGAACAACAGATGCAGTTTGAGTATTTGATATTTTGACTAATACTGTTTGCCACAGATGAAACCCCTAAATTCAGTTTTTGTGGAAAAGTGACTAATTTTTAGACTAGAAGAAAACACTTTTAACACAAATATTACAATCATGGGGAGGACAGCTGAGTCAATGGCATCCAAGCATGTTAGTAGAAAGTTTAGTGGAAGGAAAAATGGTGATTAAGGGGGAAATATATAGCATCCTTAAGTGGATTGGGAAGCAAATCCCATTTAGTGGGGGAACATCAGAGGTTTGGGTTACATTGGGAAAAACCATTCCAAAACCAGAGACAACCTTGGATGCTTTTCACCAGGACTAACAAAGTCCCTTTTCACGTAAAAACATGATCAGCACTTCAATAGGAAAATAAATAATCAAGGGACCAGGAGTGGAGAGTCGAACTTCAATAAATGTTCGTGCACTACATGCTTTTTTTCCTGGTGAGCTTCGTCAAGGATTCTGATTTCATTTTACTGCAGAGCTTGCCATAATGATGTGGGTCTATTAATCCATGCCGTTTCTTTTAAACAGTTTTGTAATTTGCTTTAAACTTGGGTATACTTTGCATTACCAGGTTGTTGCGTGTTGCAGATTTTGTACCCAGGTCCCTCGTGTAAATGATATATGCATATCAATGGGAATTAGATAAAGTAAATAATAATAATAATGATAATAATAATAATAATAATAATAATAATAATAATAATAATAATAATATATATATATATATGCGACAGACTGGCGACCTGTCGAGGGTGAACCCCGCCTCTCGCCCGGAACGCAGCTGGAGATAGGCACCAGCAACTCCCGACCCCGTTAGGGAGAAGGGTCAGAAAGTGGATGGATGGATATATATATATATAAAATACCTGTGTTAAATGCCTTGACGTTTATTTCTGGTCAAACTCGATTAAATAGGAGAGATATTAGGTAACAACAAACTGAAGGTTAGTCTCCCTTACAGTCCTGCTGCATTAATGTCATAATTCATGCAGAAGCAACAAGCAGGTACTGAGTGCATGTTCACGGTACGGTTCATTAACTGAAACATGCCTGCGATATTGTTAACACATTAACAAATACATGTCAATTAACACGGTGGCCCCCTTTCCGGCCCACCCCGTGGCGGCGCCCCTGGATCTCGCGCGCAGACGGGCGGAAGGAGGATAAACCCAGGTTCGGATCCGCGGTCGGTGTCAGTCCGTGGGGACAGAGAGGAGGGGCGGAGTGCGAGCCGAAGAGTTCTGCGTCGACACCGGGAGTTCACACGCGAAGGTTTGCTGGGGTTTAGAAGTTTTCACGCGACAAGCAACAAGCCACGCGCGCGCGGTGATTTTCCTCCCGACCCGATGAGAACCCCCGCGCGCGCTCTCGACCAGGCACGGAGGACACGGACACGGACCAACCCGCGCAGGTACGCTTCCAGCACGAGCTCATACAACAAGATAAAACTACACAAACTAAGCTAGTTCAGAATGTCGTGTTGTACAACAAATTAATAACAAAGTAAGAAATTAAAACTCTTTATTCTGCTGTAATGAAAAGCATTGGTTCGGCTCTGTTTTCTCTGAATCAATTCGATAGCAATTGAGTGGGTTGAGTGGGATTAGCAGCAGCAGCATACCTTACACATCACTGGCTCAATAAATCCCCAGAACAAGGTGTTGCCCTGGTTTAGGATTTCAGGTTGGCTCAGAGGTTTCCATCCTGTCTCTGGCTGCGTTGGCGTGGCTCAAGTGTGTTTAAGGTAGACAGTTGGGTAAAGAATCAGTGGCGACCACGAGAATAAGAAAAATCAGTTTAAAGCCCTGTTTAGTTTGTAGCAGTTTGCAACATGTCACGGTAATCATTGAGGGGGAAACATTAGTGTCTGTCTGGTGTGCAGTTAGAAGTAAAAATAAATAAATAAATAAATACATTTTCATCTAATTGTTCTTTCCTGATAGGTGTATTTGTCTCTCAGGCTGAGCTCAGCAGAAAGTTGGAAAACAGTTTATGAATCATAACTTTCTTACACCTTATTTGTCACAAGAAAACCACATATTGAAGTTCATTCTGTAGAAAAACATTTTTCCTCCTTGAGATCACACTAAACCTTTCCCGTTTTAGATCTTTTAGGATAACCACTCCTTAAGTTGTTTTTTTTCGTTTTATTGCGTTTTTTTTTTTTTTTTTTTCCAACTCAGATGTTTATTTACATTATAGTCATTGTGCCTTCAGGCAATGTTGGAAAGCTCAGATGAGGATGAGTCAGCTTCTCATAGCTTAATTAACAACAATCGAGGAAAACGGAGGACGACCTGCTTCATCATGACAATATAAAGAAGAGAAATATTGATCTAGTTCAAGCTTAGACACAGTTTCCATATGCCTGAATGTTATTCCATTATTCTAATAGCGACAAAGCTATTAGTATAAGAGATTACAGTGAACAACACTGCAGCTGTTTGGCCAACATAATGTCCCATTTGGAGCTGGGATTTACAGAACCGCAAGTGGCCGTTTGGACTTTCCACCGTGGCTCTTAATAACTGTGGTTAATAATGAGAAAGGAACAATTAATGTTTTTTAAGTGTATATCCAATAACAAGTGCAGGTCTTGTTATTGGTTTCTCTGTATTTTAAAGGAACAATTACACTAAATTTCCACCACACAATGGCAATAAAAACACCAGTGATGTTTTTCAAATGTATTTATTCCACATAAATTTCATCAAAGGAGAAATGTATCCTTTTTTTTTCTTTTTTTTTGCCAAACTTCCAACTCTTTCTTTATTTTATAACCTAGAAATAGAAATAAAATGGCTGTTCTTTAAAAAAATGACATCACATTTTCTACAGTAGATACAAAATTATGTTGTCATTTTTCAAAAGGTCATGTAACATTTGTGGCTCTAAACCGGTTTTATCCAGCTTTAGCCAGGGGTAAAAGTGGCGCTTTCTCGAGGTCGTAGACTCCTGATTTGGAGTGGGTAGCTTGCTGTCCTGAGAACACCATCGCTACAGCATGTCACTGGCCTCTTTTGGCTTAAGAGAGATTAGTGCACATCTATATGGAAATGTCGAGGCAACATCTCAAGACATTAATCATGAAGGCAAAGCTTCGGGACAAACGGATCTTCCAAATGGACCATAACCCTCAGAACGCAATCCAGTTCGTTCTGAAGTGGCTTAATGAAGGCAAATCATGATAAACTTTAATTTCAGCGCCAGAGGTGATTTGTGATTTGTTTCCGAAAACAAAACTGTCCTCAGAAAAAGGTCAAGTTGAGACCAAAGCACCAGACTGAAGATTTTTGTCATCTAGTTTTTGGTAGAAAGAGAGAAAAGAAAAAAAACAATAAGTCATGCAAATGGAAATGATTGAGTTTGTTTTTATTCATCACGTGATTAATTGATTTACTGCTTATTGCCACAGTTCTTTTGTAGAACGAATTGAAACGGTGAAAATCGGCAGGCAGGTTCTGTAATAATCAGGAACTTAATTTCTGAATCAGTGAGTCCTCTGCCTTCGGTGTGAATGTGACACGGTTTCAATCACAACTCATCTCTGTTGGAATTCTCTGCTTCGATTCGTGACGGCGTCGTCCTCCCGTTTTGGTTTCCTCGCGCGCCTGAATGCCATTTATCGGGAGAAGCTGCGGAATATCGCGGTGGACGGTTCGTTCTCGATCCACGGGTCACGTCCTTGAGACAGAGTCATTTGAGCGAGGGAATATAAAGGTCTATAAAAAAAAAAAACAGTCTGCGGAGCCTCGCTGTAAATAACACAATGAGCTGAAACCGGTTTGGAACCATTTTCCCCGCTTTATTCACTGTGAGAAAGAAAGAAAGTCAATCAGTGCCATTACTATGTACACCCATGTTCTCACACTTTAACCTCAGGTTCACATGGAGACGAAAACGTTAAAATGTAACACGGCATAAGTGGCATCCTATGAATTATTAATGCACGGCCGTTCTTGTTCTGCAAAATGTTCCGTCCGGCTGCTTAGTGGAGAATGAGCGTTTTTCTCCTTTTTCTGTTCCGAATAAAGTTTGTTTACTTCTGAACAAAACGCTCTGAGCTGATTACCTTCAGTGACACGAGCGGAAAAGTACTTTCTTCACCACCTGGGAGTTTTCAGGAGGTACATTGCGTCTCCCTGTCGTGCGTTCACACACATCTTTCCCCTCCACGAGGCACGTAGAGGTTGTGACAGGAATGTAAACGAGAGAGGCCGGGGTTCTTCAATGCAGCTCTACTGTAATGTGTCCAGTTAATGATCCACGTGAGGATGTCTGAGCAGAATGAAGGGAAGGGTCGTGGTTGGTTGTTGTGCAGAGATGGGTCAGAGAGAGCCAGCGGAAACATTTGGGGAGTCGGCGGATTCGAGTTCAGCAGCGGTGATTAACCTGTTGTCTGCTCTCTTGCATAAAGCGGCTAATTTGGAGAATTTCCATATTTGGACTGACAAAAATAGACACGGGAAAACACAAAGCAGTGCAAAATTACAAAACAAGGACCTGCTGAGTGTGGTCAATATTTTGCAGAGGCATCTGTTACTGCAGTTATAGTTGGATTTATAATTTTTTTTTTTCAGCTGATGTTTTTAGGAGTTTTGCACGTATACAGATTGAAATTCTTCTTTTCAAAACAAGATCAGTCAAACTGAACACACTGCAAAAACACAAAATCTTACCAAGTATTTTTCCTCCCAAGTTTCTAGTGCAAATATAAAATTAAATAAAAAAATAACTTACAAGTTAGGGGAGCTTGCTTTAAGTCAATAATTGCTTTATATTGATTTAAAAAAGCTTCTAGTTCCACTGGAAACTTATTTCACTTATGACAAGACATTTTTCCTGTTATAAGAGAAATAATCTGCTTGAAAAACATGCATAATTTTTCTTCCACTTATCATTTATGCACTCCTTCATGCTGGACTGTCATATTAAATTCCAGGAGCATGCTGTAAAGTTTGTCGTAATCTGCCAACATGTGGAATTTCCTAAGGGGTATGGACACTTTTGCAAAGCACTAATATATTAGTGTTTTCAGGATGTCACAATAGAAACAGATTTAGTCGTGCATGGCGAAGCTCCCTGTTGGATTACGTGCACATTTCTACTAAGTGTTTGAGGTGATTCACAGGAAATTCTTCTCTTTACGACTTACAGATGCTTTTATCATCAGTCTCCACCAGAGTGATGATGCTAATGGCCCCATTTGTAATATGATGAAGAAATGAATATGAATAATATGATCATAAGTTCTAGGACTATAACTTTTATCTTCACAGACTAGAACAGCGATTTAGCTTCTGTGTATCTTGCAGGATGGTCAGCAATGTCAACTGGGAATAAACTGCAGATGAACAGAGGCAAAAAAAACCAATTCTTTCCAAATGCAAAACAAAAAACAACAACATAAAAACCCCAACACAAAACAATTGTTCTTATTCTTGCCAACTCGAGTACAGGCCAGTGCATCATGTGCAATAACAAAGATATTTGATTGTTTACTCGAGGCAGCAAAAACTGGTCAACAACTCCAGGGCTACAGGAACAGAATTATGTCATATGTCCTAAATTAAACTGATGCCTTTAACAATTGATCTACATTTTTTTCCCTCCTTCTCCGTTTTAGGTGTCATTAGCTGGTGCTAAGGATGTTTTTGTTATTTCACCAGGCGTGGAGGTAGTCCTACATCATCTGTGTATTATTCCCCCTCCGAACCTGGGAGTGGCGATGGTCCACTGGACCACAGTGTGGGGGACATGCATCCGGTTCCAGACTCTGCTGGCCTTCGCCTTGGCCCTCTGTCCCTCACAGACCCCCAGCCCGGTCAACTTCTCCGTCGTTTACACCATGCCCTTCTTTCAGGCACAGGGACCCATTCAGAACATCGTGAACAACTCAATTTACCAGGAAGTCTATGTGGCCTCACAGAACGTCATCGAAGCTGTCAACAGGAGTCTGGAAAAGGCCTGGGAGCTCCGCACTGGGCCGGTTGGAAGCCCAGAGTGTCGCATATGCAACTTATGCGATATCGATAAGGATTACAACTTTCTGGAGGACACGGACAATCAAGTGTTGGTGCTGGACACTCCTTTTATGTATTTATATTCCTGTGGAAGCTCTCAGAATGGTGTTTGCTATTTTCACGAGCTGAACTCAAACGGAGAACTACCTTCTCGCTCTAAGTGTTTGTTCAGGAAGAGTGCAAACTCTGCTGCTTATTGTCCAGACTGCGTGGCAAGCCCTCTGGGTACCAAAATGTCTATGGTGGAGGAGGGTCAGGCAGTCTACTTTTTTGTCGCTGCCTCCATCAATGATAGCGTTACCCAACGTTATGGAAGGAAGTCGATATCAGTCCGCAGACCACTGGCCACAGAGGATGGTTTCTATAGTGATGTGCGAGGCCTTACTGTCCTGCCCACCCTCCGAAGGACTTACCACATTGACTATGTCTATAGCTTCTTCACTCAGGAGTTTGTCTACTTCCTCTCAGTCCAAAGAGAGAGCCCAGATCAGGAGTCATCTCCATTTCAGACTCGTCTGGGACGTCTGCCACGGAGCGAGTGGGAGGTGAAGAGGTATCGCGAACTGATCCTGGAGTGTCGCTTTGAGCCTAAGCGCAGGAGGAGGAATGTTCGCGAGCCCTACAAGGAGTCGTGTACAACGTGGTCCAGGCAGCCTACTTCGGCAAGGCTGGCAGGGAGCTGGCGGAGGAACTGGGGGCGGAGGAGGAGGATGACATCCTCTATGGGGTGTTTGCTGTGACTGATGACAATGGGGTCACGGAAAATGACTCGGCTCTGTGCGCCTTTCCTATGGACAGTGTGAACAAGGCGATCGTTGACGGCGTTGATGATTGCTGTCAGTCTGGACCAGAGCAACTCTCCAGAGGGCTTTGCCACTTCCAGCCATGTGAAAGCTGTCCACACGAGGTGAGTCTATCGGTTCACAACAACAACAGAACAAATCCACCTCATTGACGTGATACTTGATGTACTTGATGTCCGTAGTTCTACTTATGGACAGCAGAGATTGTAGTTTTACTTAGACTTAGGGAATTAGGGGAAATTCAACTTTCTCTCTTAATCACTCGTTACATTGTGCCTCTGTCTTTAATTGGTGAAGTCCCTTGGAATATTTGTACTATTTGGACTTGATAAGAAAATATAAAGGCAGATTTAGAACATTTTTTATATAATTTGGCAAATTGGGATATCTAGAAATATTTTTGTTTTGTGCACTTGACAGTGAAGGAGTGGGAAATTTTTTAATTAGGACTAACAGGTGTTCATGAAACTATTTCAAAGATGATTGTGGTTCTTCAAAAAAAAAAGGATTTGCAGTTTGACCGATTTTGAAATTCAGCATTGTTTATATCTTTCATACAATTTTTCTTTTGACATAAAGGCAAAAAATCTGGTCTGGAAGATTCACATATTCATTTTCTATACCTAACTATTCTTGCATAGTTGTGTGCATGTGTGTGTATTTGTGTTTGTGGTCATTGTTCAAGAAGCGGGTCACCCCGTGAGGAGGTCGCCAGTTTTTTCACATGACAAGAAAAACAGGAAATGCACTTGTATGAGTAATTTGGAGCACTTCATGACGGGTTCTGAAAAAGATAACGTTTAAGTGTTATTGCATAAAATTAGGCAGATCTGAACATAATTTGCATTAATAACACTAAATTGCATGAATATATGTGATGCAATGTTTGCTTCATTTATTAGAATTGATTTGGGACTCAGGACTGCTTTATTACGTAAAGACAGAGTCTGGTCAGCAGTGGAGTGTGTGTGTGTGCGTGTGTGTGCGTATGTGTGTGTGTGTGACTAATCTGAATTGTGCTGGAAAGAAAGAACATGATAAGATGAGAATGAGATCATATAATTGATAAGATTATATTTACAGGAATATATCTTTCCTTAATTACTGTTCAGCTACAGTAGCTTGATAAAGAATTATCACCTCATGTGAAATTTTAAAGTATCTTTGGCCTGTTTTAACAGCTTTTGACTGGTTGAAATGAGTGGACCAACAAAAAATTTTGATGTGATTATTTTAGCCAAAAAAGTATTTCTGACTGAAAAAAACTAGCAGAATTAGCTCTTCACTTGTTAAGGTAGGTGCTGCATAGCTGTAGAAAAAACATCTTAATGTGCCTCATGGAAGAAAACAAAGCAAATAAAAACCGTAGCAAATTCCTTTCAAGCACCACGTTTGAGAAAAGTCGATAAAACAAATTGTTTAAGATCAAATCCAGAAACAATTAAGATGGAAAAGTTGGTTATTTTAATCCAGGATGACATAATTTGCATTTGTGAAGAAGTGTAGAAACAACATGAGGCACCATTATGTTACTACAGCAGCCCAAGTGGGACATAGAAACATCATTTCATGATATTTGGTGGTACTTTTACAATAACAATGAAAATGATGAAAAAGTGGGTTACATCATCCATAGAACCACAAACACAAAATATTCCTATAACTGGGTTCCTCGGGATGCCAGTGACATAAAAAAGTGTGATTAGTGTCACTAAACTGCACACAGTAACTGCATTTAATCAAATTGTCTAATTTAATGATACTTATTGATGCTCTTGTGAGACAAATGCCTGAGAAAATAGTAAGAATAACATTTCTGAAAAGGCTGTCAGTTTTTGTTTTATTTTAACATCATTACTTAGACAAAACTTTTTTCATCATAATAAATTTTTCATTACTGAAAAATTTATAGTGAAGTCTGTCTTATCTATTTTATTTATCTCTAGTTTTCTAGAGTGCAGGAGAAGAGGAAATCTGGGCTATAGATTTCTTTTCGGTTAAAGAAAATGTCATGAAAAATTTCTTAGGGAAAAAGTCTCACTGCCTGCACAGTGTTATTATTATTACTTTTGCTTTATGAAACAGTTGAGCGATGTACAGAAAATTGCATATTTTTTTAGGATATTATTTTCTCACAGTATATGATGTGTTAATTCTCCAGGGGAAAGCTTACAAAAAGGCTGCTTATTTCCCCAATTCTCATGCATATTTCCCATAGCATACATGCTTTCTCTGCTTTGGCACCAGTGCTACCAGTCGAGAGGAAGACTGGCAACGTGGGGATTGTGGTGAGACAACCTTTTCCATGAAGTCCCATGTAAACAGTTGCCTTGGAGAATTCATGGGAAATTTTACAGCTGAAATTTACAACTGGACAGGTCCTAGCGAAAGTATTCACGCCCCTTACTTTATTGTCGTCATGTTACAACTGAAGCACATTTTATACTACATATAAAATGGAATTGCGTTTTATTTACATTTCATATGATAAAGCAAAGTAAGATAGTGCATAACTGTGATGTGGGAAAAAATTGATACATGGTGTCAAAACGTTTAAAGGATAACGATCTGAAGATTGTGCGTTGTGCGATCCAGGCTGCATTTGTATTCAGTCTGGATATCGGTTCATTTCAGAGACCACAGTCTAAAATCACTAATAGGAGTTTTTAGAGAGTGTTAGTGTTGTTCATTAAGCTCAGTTAGATTTCAAAGAATCATTTTTAAGTCCTTTTTTTTCTTTGTTACAGATTTTCAGGTGGATTTTGGTCTGGAGTTTTTTTTTTTTTTTAAATCACATTATTTAGTGTTTACTCCCGACCCCATTAGGGAGAAGGGTGACGGAAAATGGATGGATGGATGGATTGATATTTAGTGTTTATTATGATGACAGGAACGCCATCAAAGAACCAGTTCTAACATCAATCCCGCTTTCGCTGTATGAAAAAACAACACCGACAGCAGAATTAAACTAGCATAAACACTAGAAATATAGTCAATGATCATCTGAAGAGCGATGCGTCGTAATTTAATCTGTTGCAGTGTTTCTGACACATGTTGTGACCCACTCTTCCTGATTTTTTAAGCACATGGTTAAAGATACATGTTTATGAGCGATGGCCACAAGGACTGGACAGAAACACAAGATGCTCTCCTGATGTGAGAACATCCATCTATAAAGTCTCTTTATTGTGTTCTTTGCATGCCAGTGTTCCCACAGCAACCAGTGTACGTAGAGGAAACAAACAAACCATTTCCCAAAAGAAACCCACTGATCCCAAATCTCCACTGATCAATCACAATAAGGTACTCAGAATACTGGAATGTAATTCTCCATGGAGATACCTAAAACCAAAGTTCATACCATTTATAATCGTTAACTTTGACCTTCTTTTGTAATAAACAAACACTTGTTCCTTTAATGAGCTGCTTTTAGTCAAGCTTAGATCTAACTGTGCTCTGTTGCTATCTGCAAGGTGATCTCTCTGTCGCCGAAGCATCATCTGATCGTCCATCACGGCTTCTTACTAAATCACATTATCACCTTGTGCATCTGGTGTGCCGGGTCTTTTTCTGCAAGGCGATCTCTCATGGTCGTCGTGGTGACGAGCACACCTGTCAGCTTCTAAAGATCAAATCTTGAAGGTGGACAGTGCATGAGTTTTATGATGCTGGCTTTAAACTGACATACCCTGACGTCCATCCATCCATCCATTTTCCGTCACCCTTCTCCCTAACGTGGTCGGGAGTTGCTGGTGCCTATCTCCAGCTGCGTTCCGGGCGAGAGGCGGGGTACACCCTGGACAGGTCGCCAGTCTGTCGCAGGGCAACACAGAGAGACAAACAGGACAAACAACCATGCACACACACACTCACACCTAGGGAGAATTCGGGAAAGCCAATTAACCTGACAGTCATGTTTTTGGACTGTGGGAGGAAGCCGGAGAACCCCGGGCCGGGATTCGAACCCAGGACCTTCTTGCTGCAAGGCAACAGCGCTACCCACTGCGCCACTGTGCAGCCCATGCCCTGACGTCAGGCTTGTATTGTTTTTGTCAAACTGACATAAAAATTATTGCTGATTTGTTGTTAAATTGCCTATAAACAGTTGCCTGCAACTATTACCAGGCGGTCTTTAGGAGCAGATGGGTTTGTTTGCCAAGCTGTTAAATGATGTTCGGTAATATCTGACCCTGAAAGCAGCAACTCCGGTAAAAACAGGCTTGTTCTTTCAGTAGCGGGGTTGACAGTAGAACTTCAAAACACTTCAACAGTTTTTGAAGTTTGTCAGCATTTCAATGTTAGAACTCAAAGACGGCTTCCTCTCTACTTCTGGTCACTGTTTCCTCTCTGTTTGCGCCCCCTGGTGGTGGCGTCAGAGCATGGAGAACAACGCCACATGCAACGACCATCCCACCATGGTGTCAAAGCCGTACTACAGAGTGGACCTCTTCAACAGGAAGATGACCAACGTCCTGCTCACCTCTCTCCTGGTGACGACCATAGAGAACAAAACCGTCGCTCACATTGGCACCTCAACTGGACGTCTGCTTCAGGTATGTCGCATTGTTGCAAAAAAAATAAAACCCAACTAACTAACGATGCTTTGCAAATTGCAAGGGGGTGTTACAGTATATTCACCTCATGAGATGGTGCAATGCATTATGAATTCATAAGAGATGAGATTTTAGCACCAGGAAAACCAAGCTAGGACTTTTTCCACAAATAGAGTAAGGGCTTCACAAACTGTCTTTAAAAGTGTCTGTAATCATTTGTTTAGAATAATCCAGTCCACAGTTCACTAGAGATGCACCGATTTGATATTAATATCGCTATCAGTCCAGATATTGAATACAATTCTTGATTGGGTTTCAGTGACAATATGTCTGATTAATAAGGGCAGATCTATTCAGTCTAGTTCTATGAGTGATGTCATTTCACATTCTGAATCATTTGTTTGGTTTGTAGCAGTTAATTTTTTTTTATTTTTTATGTTTGGCCAAGAGAGTCAACCTATTATTTTTGTCAGTTTCTTTGTTATTTTCTTACTAATTGCACTGAGTGAACAAATTAATGTTATGTTGTGTTTACATTTTTTCCCAAGCTTGTGAAGCTATCAGTTTATTAAAGTATGCTTTACTGGTGCAGCGTTATCAAGTAAATGTGTAATTCAGTACATTTCTGTTTTTGTTTAAAGAAAATGAAACATCTTAAGTCAATTCGGGGCCATTATTTTGTATTGGATCGTATCGATACAACATGATGTATCGGCCAATCCAATCCGATACAAAACCTCAGATATCAGCATCGGTATCGAAAGTGGAAAAAAAGTGGATTGGTGCATCCCCATGATTAATTATACTTTATGTTGTGCTTTTTATTTTTACTTAATGTGAAAAAAAAAACATTTAAAATACTTGGTTCTTGTGTTTTCACAAGTAGAATAAAATTCCATACATCTTAAACAGTGTTTAAAACAAGTTTAGTGCAGCATCAGAAGTAGAGATTATATATATATATATAATCTCTGTTCCCTGTTGTCCCTCAGACAACAGGGAACAGAGGTTGAGGTGCCAGAGATACCATCATGGGAGGACAAGCCCCTACATGGGATGTACCACCAGCAAATAACCGAAGTGGCTGATATCAGTAAATCCTACCAATGGCTGGAAAAAGCTGGGCTCAAGGACAGCACAGAGGCCCTCATCATGGCCGCCCAGGAACAGGCCCTAAACACCAGAGCAATAGAGGCCCAGATCTACCACACCAGACAAGACCCAAGGTGTAGGTTGTGTAAGGAGGCCCCTGAGACAGTCCAGCACATAACAGCAGGGTGCAAGATACTGGCAGGGAAAGCATACATGGAACGACATAACCAAGTGGCAGGCATAGTGTACAGAAACATCTGTGCAGAATATGGACTGGAAACCCCGAGATCAGTGGGAAACACCCCCAAAGGTGGTGGAGAATGCCAGAGCTAAGATCCTGTGGGACTTCCAGATCCAGACAGACAGAATGGTAATGGCGAACCAACCAGACATTGTCATAGTGGATAAACAACACAGGAAAGCCGTTGTGGTAGATGTAGCAATACCAAGCGATTGCAACATCAGGAAAAAGGAGCACGAGAAACTGGAGAAATACCAGGGCCTCAGGGAGGAACTGGAGAGGGCCTGGAAGGTGAAGACCACAGTGGTGCCTGTGGTCATCGGGGCCCTCGGGGCAGTCACCCCCAAACTGGATCAATGGATACAACAGATCCCAGGAACAACATCAGACATCTCAGTCCAGAAATGTGCAGTCCTTGGCACAGCCAAGATACTGCGCAGGACCCTCAAGCTCCCAGGCCTCTGGTAGAGGACCCGAGCTCAGAGGATAAGAACCACCCGCGGTGGGTGGGAAGGGAATTTTTTTTTTTTTTATATATATATATATGTAATTTTTTTATTTCTTAGCACATGCTATGCTATGTCTGTGTTTGCAGCTTGTGTTGACAAGATCCAGCCCTGACATCTTTGCCAACTACTCCTTGGTCGAGAATCAGAGGGTGTCTTCTATTGCTGCTGTTTACTCCTCGGAGTATCTGCTATTTGTAGTTGGAGACAAGGTGTGGTAAAACGTTAATTCGTTTATATTACTGTCCCTTTTTTAGTTGAGCTCTTTTTTTTAAACCAAAATTAGGCAAGGAGCACCGGTTATCAACATTGAACAGCTTCCTGTTAGAAAACTATTTTGTTGACATTTCATTTTTTTCCTTCCTCTTCTTGTCTATGACTAAGTAATGCATTTGAATTTAATCAAGTAGTTAAACATTTACATTGAATGAGTTTAGTTAAATTCAAATGTTGTGTTCAAAACAGAATGTTTCACACATGTAGTAATCAGAACGTCAGTTCTTGGGGATCATGGTTGCAAAATTATTTCAATCTTTGGAAGTTAACAAAAACATGCAACTGTGTTCTTACTCTCTTTATTATAAGTTGCAGTAGTGTTTTTTTATAATTACATGACTTTTGAAATGTTTCCCTTCTTGTACAGTATTTTTGCTCTTCATTCAGCTTTTTGTATTTACTTCTGTCTCTATTTGCTGTGTATCGATTCTATTATTTTTAGACAAGCTAAAATAGAAAAGCTGTGTTTGGAATGAACTGCTGCAGAATGAAGAGGTCTTTCAATGAGTTGACTGATTTCACTGTTCAGATGATTCAGGTGCCCCAGAGGGGGCCCGGCTGCCAGCACTTCATGACCTGCGTCACGTGCCTGACGGCCCCAAAGTTCATGGGCTGTGGTTGGTGCTCTGGCGTGTGCTCGTGGAAGAGCGAGTGCCACAGCCGCTGGAGGAACGAATCCTGTCCGCCCGGGATCAGCGGGGTGAGGCTTGCAATGTGATCCAAGATGCAGATGTCTCTTTTTAACGACGTCAGGTGTCGTTAATTTCTCCGTCTACTTATGCAGTTTTTTCCAAGGACCGCTCCCCCTGATGGACAGACAGAGCTGACGGTGTGCGGATGGGAGTTTCAGTCGCCGCTTCGACCTGCTATCACCTCCAAGACCCACCAGGTCCGACTGGGACAGACTGCCTGCACCGTGATTCCTCTCAAAAGCAACAGCACGCAGTGAGTGAGCCTGGAGGCCTACCTGTTGTCGTTCTTTAACAATTGATGCGCTCTAGAAGAATACAAAACGTGAAACTAAAATTTTCTCTAGACAGAAAAAAAGAAACCTTTGTAGGTTCTCGTAGGGTTGCCAGCTCTCATGTCTCCTCTCACTTTTCCTCTTACTCAGACAAATCTCATTTCTTCATTCCCTATTAATGTTAATGTTAATGTCATACTTGAAATGTCATACTTGAAAAGAAACTTGGCAGATTGTGAGGAAATGGAGCAATTGTGCCAACCACCACTGTGGAAGGACGGCCATTAAAGAGACAGGGGAAAAATATCTGCTGAGTGTGAAGAGCTCTGAAGCAGCAACATAAAAAGTAAAACTAATGAGTGAATATGACAAAAAGAAGTGATGGGAAGCTGTTGAAGAATTACAGTTTATGAACTACAAAGGTTTTCAGAGGATGTTTGAATTGAGTAGGTACACACTGAAGTATGATTGTACTGCTGGGAAACTTTATATCCATCCATCCATTTTCCGTCACCCTTCTCCCTAACGGGGTCGGGAGGTGCCGGTGCCTATCTCCAGCTGCGTTCCGGGCGAGAGGCGGGGTTCACCCTGGACAGGTCGCCAGTCTGTCACAGGGCAACACAGAGACAAACAGGACAAACAACCACGCACACACACACACACACACTCACACCTAGGGAGAATTTGGGAAGGCCAATTAACCTGACAGTCATGTTTTTGGACTGTGGGAGGAAGCCGGAGAACCCGGAGAGAACCCACGCATGCACAGGGAGAACATGCAAACTCCGTGCAGAAAGACCCCGGGCCGGGAACCGAACCCAGGACCTTCTTGCTGCAAGGCAACAGCGCTACCCACTGCGCCACTGTGCAGCCCTGGAAACTTTATAACTTCACACAAAACCTGTCCTTCATTCCAGAGCTATATTCCCAACATGTCAGCCCCTTCTTCCTAAAAGTTGCACCTGAAATCCGATTCCCACTCCACTTGTTATTGTAGAAACAAAACAGTTTTGTGTTTTCCTGTTCAAAACAAGTACAAAAGACTGATACTACAAGGACACTGTACACTACTTTCGACGTGTTACTGCCCTTCATCATGCTCATAGGGTTACCTAAAAAAATCAACATGGCAGCTTACAATTACATTTTTTTATCTTAACCATTATCATTGTTTCTTTTGCTAATTTGTATTGCACTCACAGAAAATTTTGTGTTTCTATGGAAAGAGAAACTTTACCCATTTTCTTTTTAAAACAGGAAATTGTTGCTAAATTGCAAGTTGTTTGCTGATGACTTGCTGATGCTTGTCTGTTGTTTGCTTCTGTCAGTTTAGTATGTAAGATTCGCTCTGGGACCTCTGAGCTGTTCAAGCCGGTCAAGATTACAGTGGACGTGCATGAGGGCAGGGTGGAGGGCCGCTACTCTATTGATGGCAGGGCCCAAGTACCGGGGTTCACATTTGTGGTAACTACATTCATCCTTCGGAAAATTACATGTTCACAGTGACAAAAATGTAAATGAAATTGCTTTAAGTAACTTTTTAACCAAAACAGAGAATCGCTTTCCCTGTAGGTTCCAAACATCACAGAAATCCAGCCCAACTACGGACCGCGTGTCGGAGGAACACTCATCACGATCACCGGATTCCACTTAGATGCTGGAAAAAACAGAAGAGTCACTCTGAATGAAGTACCCTGCCATATGAGAAGGTGAACAATGGATTTTGATAAGTGTCAAAAAACATTGAGATAAGTTTGTTCCAGAGGCTTAAAGTTATGTCTGTCCCTACCGGGTCCGAAACCAAACAGGCCTCTACCGTCTTATAGCAACTCCAGTGACAAGAACCGCACACTGCTTTTTTAATGACCTTCAAACCATTTTCACGTGAACAAGTCACTGGAAATTTCAACAACTCTTTTTATGGCTTCACTTGCTATTCATCCCAGAGGCTAAAGCTAACAGCTCATCTAAGAAGGCTGATCTTAAAACAACTCCAGTGTCAAAAGCTGCACCCTGATTTGTTGAAATGCTGTTTTAATTACTTTCAAACCATTTCCATGTTTGCATTTCCACTTTTGCATTAGCGCTTCTTATTCCCACAGAAAATCCAGAGTCAGAGCGGAACCCGTGGGAAGTGCACCATCAGTGACCTTCCAGTGTGAAAAGCGTACCGAGAACAGAATATGTATTTGGATAGTTCCTCTGACTGGAGATGCTTTACATGTTTCCTTCTCAGTGTATATGTCACTCAGGAAGATCATTGGTGGCGCACAGCCTCCCACGTCCATTTTCTCAGTAAATAATCATTAATGTCTATGTACATACCCACCCACTGCAAACGTGACAGCCGTTTGCAGGTATTTTCCATAAATGCCCTTTGAATTTTTGAAGTTGCGAGTTGTTTAAAGACTATAAAAATCATGTTTTGGCTCATATAACCAGCCTCAGCCTGGATTTATACTAAGACCCCAAAAGTTATCTACTGCTGAAAAGATATTAGCTGCTTATAACCTTCAGACAGAGGCTTATTTAAGAATTTATGAATCATCCTTTTAAGACCTTGAATTGTTGGATGACCTAACAGTCAAACTTGTTCAAACATGCTTTCATTACCAGTTAGGAATCTGCTGACTGAGGCAGAGGAATCATTCAACTCATTGTACTGCAACCTTCACCTACTGGGAAAACTGGGTTTAAATGTGGAGAACGTTTCAGTTTAATTCACATTCTTGTTTCTTCAGGTCCAAATCAGTAGCCAATGTTTCGTCCATCATCTGCTTGTCCCAGGCCATCTCGGAGGCGAGGGATGTCCCGCTGAGCGTTTTCATCGACAAATCTCCGGTCCACACCACAAAGGTGTTTTACTACAAGGAAACTCCAAAGATCACGGCCGTGCTGCCCGACTGCAGCTTTCACAGGTTGGCCACACAGAGACCTCAGCCCAAGCCGCCGCCGCTTGTATCTAATTTTATCTGGAATGCAAAAGGATGTCAAATCGTGGAAGATGTTGAATTTAACAGGACTTGACAATCGAGGAATGAAAACGCAAACGTCTTTGTTCTTCTCTCTGAACGTAGAGGTTCAAAGATTGTGATCGAAGGGGAGAACCTCGACTCGGTTTACCGCACCGTAATCCGCTTTAAGCCCAACGAGAGCCACCTCAGAGCAGTAACAACGGTACATTTTGACCGTGTTTGTTTTAAAAAAAGTCCTTTTGGGTTATTCATTTTTACCATGTACTGAGAGCTACAGTAACGCCACGGTGTTTTGCTCTAGGAGTGCACTGGGAAGTCCCTGCCCACTCGGATGGAGTGCGTCACGCCAGCGTTCCAGAGGGATGAGAGCGAGGAGGGCCTGCTGTCGTTTGACATGGACGGAGCCCTGGGCCTTTGGAACAAAGAGTTCTCCTATCACCCCTACGGAGAACCCATTCCTTTTGAAACAGAGGGACATGTGCTCAGTTTGTATCCTGGGTTTGACGAAGTGTCCCTTCATGTAAGTGATTAGCTTATTTAGAGTTACTCTGGAAATATTCTATTGGAGTTAATTGCTTAGCGGCCGCTTGATTAGGTACACCTCACTAGGACTTGGTTTTGAATGTTTGTCCGCTGGAGGTGTCCATCAGAACACGGGTACATTGTCGTCACAAAGCGATGAAAATCATCAGCAAATGTTCTTCATTGGACTTGTTTCGGTTCCAGCATAAGAAACTGAACTTGGTGAGCTCCTGCATGACCATCGTCATGACGGTGGCCGATGTCGACTGTGATGCCAAAGTCCTGGATAATGAGATAACCTGCAGGATCCCTAAAAACATCACCATTCCCAGCGAGGGACTTCCAGTGAAGGTTGGTCAGGCTGTGTTTTTATGGAAAAGTTGCCCTCCAGGATCATGTTGTGAAGGCAATCTTTTCAGGCACTTATTGAACACTCTGCTAGTTGACCTTTGACTCAGATTTAAGCGCGACAGAGGGAACTGGAGAACAGTGGCTGATGAAATATTTAGCTGGATTTTTTAGTCATACAATAGATTTTGTTGAAGTTCAGAGCTACTCAGACTGTAGCCAAAAGGTTCCAGCTGGAATTCGCATGTTTCTGGTACGCCCGTAAATCTATCGCACGTCTGCAAGCAACAGCTGTATGTGATGAAGCTGCTCCTCCGGGCCCATTGGGGTTTAATTTATGCTTCAAAAAACTATGTGCTTGCAATTAGTGCAAAAAGGACCTGACCTACCAGAAAACATATTCAACCCTAAAATAGCATCTCAGTGCTGAACATGTTGCAGCAGCACAAACGTCCCCAACGCTAACGTCAGCATCATCCATAGTCCACATTTCTAAAGAAGTTCCATGAATAGATGAATTGGTTTCATACCTCGTTGCACCAATATGATGGTTGAATAATCTAAATAACATATAAAAACAATGAATATCTTTGTTATGAAGCTCACATCTCTGTTTATTCAATAATGCAGCAGCAAAAGGGAGTTTTAGAACTGAAAATGTTGCTCATTTTGTAGTTTTTGATTAAGTGCAATTAATTAATTATAGACCCTGCAATCAACTCAATAAAAAATGTTAATCAAGTCCCGCCAGAGTTTTATTGATTTAGGTGTACATTAAATCTCAGTAGGAAATTTACCCAAGTGTTTTACACTTAGGCTTTTGATCTTTAATTTTTTTGTTTTTTGTTAAGCCCCAGAGCGTACTTTAACCATGACTGATATTGAGTCCCCTCTAAATGTAAAAACCAAATTACCTCAAACTTGCAATGTGTGTGTGTGTGTGTGTGTGTGTGTGTGTGTGTGTGTGTGTGTGTGTGTGTGTGTGTGTTGTCTCTGCTCTCCAGATCTCCATCAACGGCCAGGTTCATAATGTTGGCACGGTGGTGAGGGTGAACAATCACTACATGGTGGGAGTCGTTCTGGGAATCCTGGCGGCTCTGGTGGCCGGGGCCGTGCTGGCCTTCGTTGTGATGAAACATTTGAGAAAGAAAAAGAAAGGTAGGTCCGTCTCTCTTTCTCTCTCTTTCTCCCTCTCTGTCTCTCTTTCTTGTGTGGACCTTGATCAGAGTCGTTTATAAAACTGTTGCTAGGTTTGGTCTTGAATGGGTAACAAAAGTCTTTCAACTAGAACAACGCAAGTTTTGGACCGGATATCCATGTGCTTTACTCTTTTTTTGAGAGGGCGGTTGATGATTAAAAACAAAACAACAACAAAAGCTTTGTGACATGTCTCTCAGTCTCAATGATAGAAGCCCGTTTGTCCCACTCTGCCACTCGCTCCGTGACCAACACTGTGGAACTGTCTCCCACGGGAGACTACAGGAGAGGTAATCCTAGAAAACATATTCACACCCCTCAGACCTTTGCACATTTTTTAATGTTGCTAACAAACTTTACTGTGCGATGGAGCACTACAGCCACAACAAGAGAATACAAAATAAAATAAAATAACCAAAAACAACCAAAAATTGTCATTTTGAAGTGAAAGCTCTCCAGAGTCTGGAGGGCCACATAAAAAGCGATTTGGCCCCCACACCTTCAGCTTGACACATGTTGTTGTGCATCGACACATCATTCCCACATTAAAGTTTGTGGTTGCCAACGTGAAAAAAAAAAAAGTGCAAAAGTTGAAGGGGTTTTAATAATTTTAGTAATAATCAGTAATAATCCACACATCAAAACCGCAGCGACGCAGCATTAACAGTCCTACGCATCTGTGCTTCCACCAGTCGTTTCCCTGAGCCCCCCCACCCCTCTGATGGGGCCGGTGGTGTTTCGGGGCCTGGCCTACTCCGCCTGCAACAGAGATCCGACCCTCACCCCTCTCATGCAGACGGAGAAGATCTCCATCTCCAGCTTCAGACCGGAGCTGCTGGAGGAGGTGAAGGATGTTCTCATTCCTGCTGAGATGCTGATAGTGCAGCACCACCGCATCATCGGGAAGGGTGAGAGGAACCGCATCAAAGTGAACGTCAGAGCGGTGCAAAAACATTTCTCATTCTGTTTGTGGTTTTCCCCGCAGGCCATTTTGGAACTGTCTACCATGGCTACTTATCAGACTCCAACAACAGAGAAACTCACTGCGCAGTCAAGTCTTTGAATAGTAAAGTCTGCTGTCGATTTAACAAGAGAACTAGAAAGTCAATCCAGTGGAACAAATTGTCTAAGCATCTATAATGTCTTTTTTTTTTTTTTTTTTTTTTTTAAAAATCTATCCACTTTCCAGGAATAACGGATGTGGAAGAGGTGGAGCAGTTTCTGAAAGAGGGCATCATAATGAAGGGTTTCCACCACACCAACGTCCTGTCTCTGCTGGGCATCTTCCTGCCGCAGAAAGGGCTCCCTCTGGTGGTGCTTCCGTATATGAAACACGGAGACCTGCGGCACTTCATTCGCTGCGAGAAGAGGGTGTGATGTACTGCTACTACTTTAATTATAAAGCATAAAAAAACAACAACAGCAACTGCTGTGGCAAAGAGCAGTACAGATAAAATTGATAAACATTCAAAATATGGGAAAGCAAAAAAACAAAAAGATCAATAAAGATGCTGAAACAGAAGTGAGAGAAAATAGTCTTAGTGTGTCAAAGGTTGGAAAAAAAAAATCAAATATCAAGTAAAGAACAATAATTTTTTATTTATTGTGCTTTAGACTTTTAAAAGCAACTAAAATGAATCTTAAAAACAACTCAAGCAACCATCAGTCTGTTTTCATACAGCTATCTGCCAACTACCTAACGAGTAACAAATTCATTTTGTTAAATTTTTATTTTTTTCTTAGAACCCAACCGTAAAGGATCTCATCGGATTCGGGCTGCAGGTCGCCAAGGGGATGGAGTATTTGGCAACCAAGAAGTTTGTCCACAGAGATCTCGCTGCGCGCAACTGCATGTAAGAAACGGACATCGGTCGGCGCTTTTAGATTTTGACCTCTTACTAAAATCAGTGAATCAAGAGACGATAAGCTCTCTGCTCCGCCTGCAGGTTGGATGAGTCGTACACGGTGAAGGTGGCGGACTTTGGCATGGCCAGAGACGTTTTTGATAAGGAGTACTACAGCGTGCAGGACCACAGGAAGGCGAAGCTGCCCGTCAAATGGATGGCCATCGAGAGTTTGCAGACGCAGAAGTTCACCACCAAGTCAGATGTGGTACGTGGGATTAAAGAGGACGATACGGACGCTGGCAGGAGAGTTTAATGTGCTTGTTTGTTGATGTCTTTTCTAGATCTGACATAAAAGTATTCATAGCCAGTTAACATTTTTTCATGCCTTGTTTTGCTATGATTAGAAATGCACCGAAATGAAAATTTGGCCTGATTTCAATATCCCATATTATCCCATAATCCCATATCATTGTTATCAACCAATACTTACCGATAATATACATATTTCACCATCATTTTGACATCTTGGTAAAAAAAATACCCACACCACTGACAATGTTTTTGTGCTTCAGTTAAACGTCCCACAATCCTTTGCTGCATCATTATCAGCGTCACATGACCAAAGAAAAGACCACATGACAAGACAATCTCCAGAAACAAAGGATAACAAGATGGAGATAAATATTGGTTGTTAATATCTGTCCTTTTTTTTTTTTTTTTATAAAAAAAAAAAATCACACACTGCAGTGTTTATTTTTGGGATAACAACATGTGATAAATCACCAGTTATCCATGTTTGTGAAGTGGAACAAAAAATAAAAATGTCTGTCTTTTCCCATTATTTCTCATTCAAAACCGTGGATATTGTTTTCTGATCTAACCTTGTTGCCTGAAAGTTTCTCCAGAACTTTGATCACTGAGGTTCTGAAGTCAGTTCAATCTTGAGAAGATGCAATTATGGGTTCTTGGAATAAAAGAGTCTAAATGCTTAAACAAACTTAATTTTTCCTATTTTAATTTCTAAAAAGAAAAAAAAAAAAGAAGAAGAAAGAAAACCACGTGCCCTTTCACTTGCATCTTAAATCTATGTGGTATTTTGTCACATTAGGTCGCAATGATTTCCACTGGAGACGTTTGATGAACTGTGTGTGGATACTTTTGCAAGGACCTCTATGTGGAACTCTGCGTGTGTCTTAGTGTTTGTGTTCCCCATGTTCTGTCCTGCAGTGGTCCTTTGGTGTTCTGATGTGGGAGATGCTGACCAGAGGAGTGAGCCCCTACCCAGAGGTGGACCCTTATGACATAACGCATTACTTACTGAAAGGCAGGAGGCTTCCCCAGCCACAGTTCTGCCCCGACCCACTGTGAGTAACACGGATGATAGCAATTAGCCGCTAGCACTGCGGATTCCCAGCAGGAAATAAAGTAGCCCACATACAAGTGGGAGATCTGGACACAAAGTCCAACCAGCGGAAACAAGTTGTTGAAATGGTAACCCAGTAGAGGTAAATTGTCCACTACTCCTGTTCTGACATGGTTATCAAATGTTGTCGGGGAGTTAATGTGTACGAAGCACTTTGAAAACAAACTCAGTGACACGCTTCTTTGTTTTAGCAATAATGATGCATTATGTTGTTTTTTTTTTGCACTACACGCTGTTAACACGCCTTCATGATCAGTAGAGAGGTAACGCAAACCAGCCAATCGGTTCGCCTGTATTTTCCACCGAGGTTTTGTCACACACTCCGTCAAAAAGCATCCTCACAAAATTACACAAGTCCCTTAATGAATTCATGACTAATGAGTCGCAGGTACAAACCCTCTGTTGGAGCGCTAGCATTTCCATGAAGTCCAACCGGGCCAGAATTCACTTCATTAAACCTGGAGCTAAATTCTTAGAACTCAAACTTAGAACAATTCAATTGTGCATTCACAGATCGCCAAACAAAACGGACTTTCTAGACCAGGGTTGTCAAACTCATCTTTCGTTTTGGGCCAAATCAAGACAGTGGAGGCTCTTAAAGGGCCGGTTTGTGCCAAAACCTGTTCAGAAGCTGTCAAAATATCAATGATTTCTTCAAATTAAATGGTTTATTCTAGATTTTAGTCTAGAATCTAGAGGGCCTCACAAAAACCCTTCCCCTGGCTGCTAATCGCTCCCGGGACACAGGCTTGGACACCCCTGACCTACACTCTGTCCTCGCTTTTTCCCCCCCCCCCCAGATATCGCATCATGCTCCAGTGCTGGGATCCAGATCCGGAGCGCAGGCCAAGCTTTGCCACTCTGGTTTTGGCCGTCTCCACCATCCTGTCAAGCCTGGAGGGAGAGCATTACATCAGCCTGAACATAACCTACGTCAACCTGGACCAGCCGCGGCCGTACCCCGCTCTCACAGACTCCCCCGACGAGTACGACTCCACGGACGTCGAAGGCTCCGGCTCAGACTCGGACTCTTCCTGATGCAGAAAAAAAACAAACAAACAACCCCCCCCCCCCACTCTCCTCTGGCACATTTGTGTGTTTTATGTCAAAGCGGGAAAAACAAAGTACCTTCTTACTGTCTGAGGACATGAATGTGACAATAAGACACTGCTGGTTACCTGAACAAAACCAAATGCTGTTAGTTTTTCTATCTGAAAACGTAGGAACATTAGTCACGTCTGTAAACTGCCTCTGTGGGTCAAAGTATCATCCTTTGTGTGTTTTTCACACAGCAACACTTCCATAAGTCAGAATAGCATAAAAATATACACGTATATATTTCTAACAAAGAAATGGCGGCAAGCTAAAAAGTATTTGTGCGTCCTTTCAAACTGATTTGTTTTGCGTTGAGGAACCCAAACTGTTTTAATCATGGCCTTCAGTGGGAGTGGCTTTTACCACACATTTTTCTTCCACTAAATTTTCCATGAATCTGCTTTACCGCAGCTCTGTGCTGAACTTCTATTGCTTCCTCTGCCTGTGGAGTGTGTCACTGACTGTCAGCTAGAGAAATATTAAGTCAGCACTTCACCTTGATGTTTTTTTAGGGCCACAATATTTCCATATAAAAAAAACTCTCTTTGTTTTTTTTGGGTCTTTTGTAAAATTGTAATTTTCCAGTAAGCTCAATTAGTTATTTTTTTAGATAGTTGTGAGCAGTAATTATCAAAAGAATATAACGGGGTATGCCCAGAGAAATTAGCCGGTTGGTAAATCCTGCCAATTTTTTTTTAAAATTATGGAGATCAGCAGATACTTACATGTGGAACAGATCATATCTAAAATCAGCTGCTGTCCAATTTGGCCTCTGCCAGCATATTTTCAGGAAAAAAACAAAATAAAAAAACAAATCAGTTTTGGCCAAAATCAGGCCAGGCTTTCTAAAGATTGGTGATCGATCAAAAAACTGCAATTGGTGCGGTGAAACCAATCACTCTGTACGTAAGGACATCTGAGTTTCCTGTTTAAATTTAAATTATAAAGCATAAAAAAATGTTGGTGATTTTATAATTTATTGAGTTGGACCTGTTAAGCATTTATAACTTAACGATGTTTAATGCAGTGGCACTGGAGAAATTAGAACATGAATTCAGGGAAATGCTTTCTTTTGTCTTAACTCCAAAACGTATAAAGAAGTTTTGAAGGCCTCAATTGAATGATTTCATGCTATTTTTTACCTTTTTTATTTTATTCTGGAAATCAAAACTTTAAAAAAAAAACGAAAAAAATTCACAAGATTTTTCCATCAAATCTTGTGAATTTTTACCCATCAGTTGTTTCTCCGAAACATCATTTCAGTCACATTCTCTTAAGAAGATGATAATTCAACAAATCTTTTACCGCCATATGGATTCCACTCCATCCTCTCCTGATCCCAATTCTGGAAATAGTTTCTGATAAGAACCTACCTGTTCTGACATACTGCAGGCCAGGAATCAGCCTCTAATGATGGAAATGCGTGACGTCCACTGGATGCAGAATCACATATTTTGGTATCTGTCAGAACTGAGTTTTCCTCCCATAATGCATTTCAGCGAGGGGGAAGCTGACCCACACCATCACAAATACAACCTCGGCCAAAAACTGAAGTATTGGCATAGAGGCTTTCCAATGATATAGAATTGATTACTAATAATTAACCAAACACAAATGTTCTAGCGCTCACCCGTTGTTTTAATATTGCTAAATAACACTATGGTGTAATTGTACAGTACAAGTTTAACACATTACAGTATGTAGAGCCAACACACCAACAAAGGAAAAATATGCCAGTTTGCCGACATTTTTTTTTCAGCACAGCTTGTAACACTGGCCTTTAAAATCAGACTAGCTAATGGTTAGCTTGACGGCTTCATTTAAAGGTAAGCCGCTCTTAGCCATGTTTTTTATTGTTTTTTTCATTTTATAACAAAAACTGGTTACTGCTAAGCAAATAGTATGGCGATATTTTTAACTTTGCTGTTTTCCTGTTTGTGTAAGTACGACCACTGTGATGTCAGTTATTCCACACAACAGAGTGAAATATTATCCAACACTATGCAGTTCACTTTAAATGCTTTCTTACATTTTCTGTGTAAATAAAAGATGAGCAAGTTAGACTGTTGATATTCCTGTCCTTGAAATAGTGTAATAAAATATTTATTTGTTTATAGGTTGGCTGTCGTCTTCTTCGCCTCTTGAATTTCTTCTTCTGTGTCCGTGCGCCCGGTGTCGCCCTGCAGCAGGGAGCGCGTTTCCCCGCTTCTCCACTAGAGGGCACTGATGTATCAATAAGGTCTTACTGGCGCCGACTCGCTGCTTCCCAGCTGCACAGCTCAGGCTGCTGATCGTTTTCACAGCAGTGCTGCAACATGACCGAATCAGCCCCTTCTCTTGGAGGCAAACTGTAAGCCCCCGTCCAACCTCCCCGCCCCGTGTGTGGTACTAAAACAGATGAGAGCACTTTCAGCCACTCGGTTTCTTCCTCTCTTCACACTGTCAGGACAGAATGATTTTAGTTTCAAATTGATAACAAGATGTCAGGTTGACCAGCCTGCAGAAAATCTCATCAATGTGGGAAACGCCTCGTCAACATGCAGCGGCGACTCCCTGCAATGTAAAGAGACATCATCGCCTTCTGTAGAATCCAATCCTCACTCTGGACAAAACCAGTGGAGAGGAAATAAAAAAAAATAATAATAATTGTACATCCTGCTGCCGAAAAGAGAAGCAAACTCCAAGATACCTGATTTAGACAGAGTGAGTCAATCCTAACCAATCAAAGCCGTGTTTATATGTGAGGCCACAACCTGGACACCGATGTCTCTCTGATTTCCTCTTCTGTTATTGCAGAAGTTTGTTGGTGTTGGTTAGCGTCAGACATTGAGTGAGGCCCGGTATTTCTCGTAAATAAATATGGGCCATTTTGAAACCTGAGCTGGACAAACCAACCCATGCTCACTATTGCGTTGCATCACACTTTGCGGCCGCACTCTGAGGAACCAAGGCAAGCTTTAACCGTGCAAAATGAAATGTTTCCCCCCAAACGCCTTGCTTAGCGTTAGGATTTTATTTCAGCGTAAATTTAGTGTTTCGTGTCTGGACCACAAAGAAGCGATTAAGCTAAGAGTTGTAACAAGCTACGCATCGCCTCAGGATCAGTCAGACGGGTTCGAAGAGCTCTTGTGAAGAATACGTCTTACATACTCTTAATTCAGTGTTTGGGACTTTGACTAGGCCATTTTAACACATGAGTGTGATTCCACAGCAAGCTCCGTCAGATTGGTCTCTTGCCAGAGCAGCATCTGGTCGTTTCCAAAATCAAACGGGTTTGCCTCGACGCTGCCACGTTCACGTTCTGCCGATGTTTTTCAACAGACTTCTGAAACGTTTGCGGATACTTTATGTTGACATCTGTATACACTCAGTCGTTTAATTTTTCTTGGTTGGTTATTATTTTTCAATTGGTTGCACAACAAGGAATCAGGGAAAAAAAAAAAAATCATCTTTTTGTGTTTCCCAATGCATCACAATTCTGCACTACTTTGTGTCATTTCATTCCAGAACGTCTCTGTGAAATACACTGTGGGCCTGCAGTGAGATAAGAGAGAAGAAGTGATTTTCCATATCCTCTCCTTTTGCCGCTGGACTCTTTCTTTCCTGTGTGCATGTCCCACAAAATGCAGGTTATTATTCATACTACTAATAATAACATGCATCTTCTACGTCCGAATGTTTTCTCTTTCTTTTCTCTCCTCTTGGCGGTTTATGAGCTGTTGAGTTTGACGACAGCCAGATTTGAGAAAACATAAATAACTGGTGCTGGACTCCTGTGCCAGATCTTCAGAGCAAAACAGAGGAGGAGAAAGAGAGAGAGAGAGGAAACAGCAATTTGTGAGATTGGCCGTGTGAGTAAGACTTTCAGGAATTGATACGCTAATTATTTCCGTCAGAATGCCGCGCCGGTGGCAGATTTGCAAATAAATGCCAAAGTAAGAGTTTGTGGGACTCTGTTGATTCTGCTCTGGCCCTGTTGTCACAACAGCAACACAAAAAACTTTGTGATAAAATAATATCCTTAAAAGAAGAAAAAAAAAACTTGTGAAAAGAGAAAGGGGATTTGTTCCCCGCTGTGTTAAAGTTTCCTGGTTTCTCTCCATTTTCTGCTCGATATTTACAGTTTAACTGGGTGACTGTTTAGCTTTGGAATCAAAACATGCTGTGCGTAGCTTCTCTGTCCCGCTGTAAACGTTGTCTGAGCTTCCTGGTTCATTAGTGAAACATAATCCACTAAGTCCAGGCTCGTGCCAGGCAACGAATCCGTTGCCTTCCGAAGATGTTGCTGCAACGAGGCGTTGCCGGGGTCTGTGGCGCGACTCGAGAAGGAAATGGTTGACAAAATAAAGCAAAGAGAAATTTAGAAAAATCTAAAACAGCAAGTTAAGTACGAAGCTGTCTTTTGTGGAACTGCTTGGCTTTGACCTGACATATTTAAATAAGACAAAAAAAAAACCAAAAACGGACGGCTGTAAAGGGGGTAAACACTTTTTCACAGCACTGCACATTTACCGTCCAACCCTGTTTGAAACGCCGAGGCAAGGAGTTGCGTTCAACCCACGTATTTACACCGTTTCCAACAATTTGCTTTTCCACCTTTGACCTCTGTCGACCAACACTGGTGAGTCGAGTTCGGAGAAAATCCTCTCAGCAGTGGTATTTACGCCTGCTCTTGATGCGAGGAAGAGGCAAACCGTGGAGGTTTACTACCTGCAGGCGCTGCATCGCCTCGCTTTCTCTCACAAGCGACTACCAGCCTGCGAGTCGGTGGATCGCTCTCGTCCCAGTCGAACGCAATCATTTAAAACCGAAATAAATATAAGGAACGGCGCTGTCCGTGCAGAAAGCCGGCAACGTGCCGCGGGGACTTTTAAGTTATCTCCATATATTAGTCGGTGGTTTGGATTGACGATTTCCTGCCGCCGTTAATCTTTATCGCGCTGCAGCAGGCGCCTTGCCCGTCCCTCAGTTGGCAGTAAATTGCGAACAAGGAAGTAAAAACGGGAGAGTTCATTTATGCCTCCCCTGCTGGGGCGAAGAGCGAATTAAACTCCATAAACCTAAACAAAGGAAAAGGAAAATGCTGACCAAAACGGAAAAATGAGAAACGATTTAAAAAAGAAAAAGAGAAAGATTTAAAAAAGAAAAAAGGGGAGCAGACACAAAGAAGAGGGAAAAATAAAATCTTCTCAAAATTGCTGAAATTGTGGAAATGGCGTGAGCTCTCCCTTCATCAGGTCTGTGTCCTGCTTTGAAACTGGTTTCAGTGACTGGGACTCTGCCACAGGAGAGCCCAGAAATAGTACAAATCCTAAAATAAAAACAGAAGGAAGAACGTACAGAACAGGATGAGTCAGAGAGCTTTGACTGGACTGGACTGGGTTTGGTTCTGTGAGGAGTTCTGACTGTTGCAAGTGTTTGGCTTGTCAACAAGCCATTTTTTATTTTTATTTTTATTTTTTTAAAACCAGTTGGCGCCAACATTCAGACTACAAACCCACTACAAAGTACTTTAATCTCCTGCTCTCTTCCTGTGAATCGAGCTCCAAGTCTTTAAGCTCATACAGTAAAACGTTATCAATGGAATATATATATATATATATATTTTTAGATTTGAGCATATCATGTAAAAATAAACACAGTGGAGTCGCAGCTTGCTTTCCGTTTTGTGCGGCGCTGGTTGTAGAATCTTTAGTCTCTGGTTTTGTTGTGGAGATTAATTAATTAAAAGCATAAAGATTATATTAAGTTCCCAACATGCTGGATTGAGTTAATCATCACCTTTCTGAGGAGATGCTTGAAAATAGGTGGAAGTTTCATGCATGTAGCATTGTGTCATTTTTAGCCCCCCCCCCCAAAAAAAAAGAAAGAAAGAGAGCACACGGTGAGAGAAAACATAGATGAGTGAAATGAAATGTATAGATATCTTAAGTGTGACTAGAAGCTCAGCCGTCCGTCAAAGAAGATAAATTCCCAGGAGGAACGATGAAAAGGTCTTCAGCCTGGTCCAGTACAGATGGAGGAACTCGTCGTCCCCAGATGCTGGAGCCTTTTGGCAGGAAGCAAAGCTGAAGGTTTGCACCAATCAATACTCCCATCAAAGACTCTCCGTGTGCAGAAGCTCTTGCCTGAGCAGAGTGAACGTCCCTTCGGTAGCTTATCTCCACCTCTCTGAACTCAACCCTTCAATTATTAATCGTCTTCTGAAGGCCGGACAAGCTTTGGAGTGAGATGACTGTTGCTGAGTTAAAACGCACTTGCTACATGAGTCCATGAACAGGATCTACAACCTTTCTGGAAAGTCCACATGAAGTGCCTTGCTGTTGACGTGTCAACAGGTCGACTAAACTGCTGGAGGCCACCTGTGTGTCATTTAAACCCGGCTGCTCTCTGAAGGCCTCTGAAGTCCGTGAGAGAACATTGGAGAACAAACAGCATCAAGGAACATAGTCGACACATCGAGGACGAAGCTATGGAGAGCAAAGTTTGGTTATGTACCGAATGCCATCATACATGCATGACAAAATGACGGTGTGACTGCAGCACAGCAAGAAATCTGCGGTGTGAGGGAGCAATCCAGTTTGCCTCAACTTCCCCAGAAAAGAAGAGCAGTTGGAGACCGAAGGTGTTGATGGTCCATGTCGAGTCCTTGGAAATCTAGACTTCAAGGTACTTGCTTTGAACCATTTCCATTAGAGTCATATTAATGAATATTGGAACAAGGGTGGGTTCCAAAGGTCCAAAGGTCAATGATGAGATCCTTGGTTCTCCTTGCACTGAAGCAGAGATCGTTCTATAGGCACCAACCCACCACCCTGTTGACCACCTGCCAATATGCCGAGTCATTTTCGTGGTGTTTCAGGATCAGTAGGCTTATTGCTGTGTTGTCTTCAGCAGTCAGGTGTGATCAATGAGCCCTGAGGTGCACCAACGTTCAGATGGATTTATGTGGATTCTGACAGTCAGTAGTTTGTCTTGAAAGTCAGGATGTAGCTCCAGAGACGGTGTTATACCAAGCATTAGGAGTCTGTCTCATAGTGTCTGCAGTACTATCATAGTAAATACAGAGCTAAAGAGTAGCAGTCCCAACTTTCTGTGGTTGGGATGGTAACTATTGACACTACGTCTGATAAAGTGTGGTTCGTCCTGAAGGCAAACCGATCTAGATCCACCTTTCTGTGGCTGGTGTTCTTTATCTGTGCTATGACCAGAGACCAGAAACCACTGGTCATTAGAGTAATTAGGGACAGTCGACTGTTGGAAAGACCAGTCTGCATCTCAGTGAGTCATTGATGTTTGGGTCTATTGCTTTAGTGTCCTGCACATTCACCCTTGGCTTCCTCTGCAGCCTGAGACGTGGATTAACTAGGATCAAAACGTATTCGTGTGTTAGTGCCAGCACACAGTGGACCCGCTTTGGCATCCAACCCAACAGAAAGTTGCGTTGAATGATATACACAGTGATTCGAAGAGTAATTAGCGTTAATGGGGCCTTGCAGACCACAATCAACCAAAGTGAAACGCTTCCGCTCTGGGATGAAATACAAACTTAAATATTTTACGCACAAAAAAGACAGTGAGTCGGAGCTCAGAAGTATAACAAAAAGTAAGAACGAGATAGTAATCTTGTCTGAGCAGCTCTGAGTTCCCTGATGGAGCAGTGTTTGCGTGTGCTGGCTGGAGGGATTTCTGATATGTACTCTCAAGTGAATGCTCTCTCTGTCTGTCGATGAACCGTTGAGTCAGAACCTGTATGTCAGGTAAAAAGCAGAACGTAAAAAGCTGAACATAAGCAGTGACACTTGGCCTTGATGATCCCTTCATATCCAGACTTCAATCCCGTGAGAATCAGTAGCAAAACTTTATGTCTTTGGTCAACGTATGTTTTGACAAATCCTGCTAGATTTGAGCTTTTGTTGCCATTCAGAACAAGTTCAGTCTCTGGATGTGCAAACTTGGCAGAGACATACCCTAAAAGACCTAGCAAACCGGAAACCCAACGAAACACACTTTTGCAAACACACACTTCTTTATGGAACGTCGGGACAGAAAATTCCTGATAAAATCAATGAAAGTTTTCAGTTGTAATGTGACAAAAACGTCAAGGAGCGCGAAGCCTGTTGGGAAGGCGCTGCTAGCCAATATCTTGCCAAATAAAACGCGGCTAAATCTCCGACTGCTCTTTGTTACCAACTGAATAAATTAAATGCAACTTGTGCCCCTCTGGAAACAAGCTGCCATCGACGTTCCTCTCATTACATCTCTGCCTTTTCTAAAGACTCCCAGCTGCGCGCCATCCTGCAGAAACATCCGGAAAACATTCCTCGCACCGTAAATGCTCCCATTCAACCCCCTCATTCCTCCCCCCCACCTCTTTTCACCACTATTTTTACCGACTTACTAACCGAGGACGGGGCTTTGTTTGGCTCGTAGCATAAGGACGGCTGACCGAAAATAGCCTCCGGTGGGACAATAGTCTGGTACGAGCGGCAGGAGGCAGAGCTCAATTATAGCCAGATTTTTTTTGTCAATCCTCGATTCAAGCATTGTAATGAAAAGCAGGCCTTTGCTGGACATCTGCTGCTCTAATTTGGGCTCAAGGGTGTGCAGGGTGATAACACCGGGCACAATAGTGAGCAGGAAGGCGCACATTTGGCTTATCTGTGCAGCTGTCCAACTTGATAACGGAACTTCTCCATTATACGTCGTTACTATCTTTTCAGTTCGCATCCTTTAGTTTATAGGAAACTAATGAGGTGACAGAGTAGGTAATTTTCCTCTAAATCTTTACAGCGGTTAATCAGCGACAACAGTGTGTGTGTGTTATTTTACGCACAAAATAACAGTGTGTGTGTGTGTGTGTTTAAGCTTTTAGTCCAGTTAGAGTTAAACGGTTTGGATTCTGCTGCTTTTTTGTCAGAAAGTGACAAATAAACTCGTCTTTAGACGGACAGGACCGGAAGGATGATCTGTATCTTCTTCTGTGATTGTGCGGCTGAGCTGATATTTTAGTTTACACAGCAATGAATAAAGCTTTTGTTTGACAACTTCATTAAAAAGAAAGAAAGAAAAGCTTCATATTTTGAGCTAAGTTTGAGACAATAAACAAAATAAGAGCTGGAATATGAGGAATAAGAGCGCTGATTGGTTCATAACCATTAAAACAAACTGGGTGAAAATTTGAACATTCCCTAAGATTTGACGCTCTCTGTCAATAAGTGCTGTCAGTATCAATCTGATTGATATTATTGATTGATTTTTACATTTAAAAAAAAAAACTCGGCGTTGGCCCATCGCTTCAGATCCCAGAGGATGTACATGAAAGCTTTTGTCAATAAAAAAAAAAAAAAAAAACGTAAAGGGTATTGTAAAAAAAATATTTCTATCAGGGATCCGTGCCGTAAATAACAAACATATTAGACCTCACGCTTCTCCAGAAGCTGGACGCATCTGTTTAAATCAGCTCATCCAAACACGTATTTATCGCTCAGCCCTCTGCACAAACCGCCTGCTTTTCAGGCCTTCAACAATAACAAAAACGTTTGCAATTCATGCCGCCCTCGGCTGCATATAGATTCATCCCCATCCCAACAAGTTGCCATTCATCATCAGGTACAGCGTGCCTCTTCCCCGTCGAGCTGACACGTTGACGCTCAGGATGGGACGGCCTCGTAAAGAATGCATAACCCTCCAGCCGCAGCAGTCTTATCTCCGTTAATCAATAACTGCTGCGAAAGCCGCCACGTCCAGAGACGAGCGGGGCTGACTGGGCTTATTTATTTTTTTTGTATTTTTTATATGGCAGCATCATGCTGACTCTCTCTCTCGCTCTCTTTCGGACATCAGCATCCATTTTTAATGGCGGTATCGGGCCTCGTCGAGAGCCTGGCGGTCCTGTCAGAGTGTGGGCTTGCAGAGAGGGGATAAGAGCTCTCACTGCTGCGCTGTGGGAATAGATGAGCTGGTGAAGCGGCGGCCCACCTCTCCCTGCGGCATCCATGGAAGTGGCAGAGCGCCGGGGTGACTATTACATAAGGTGTTCGCCAACAAGTTCTTTGTATAATTCGAGCTCTCTTGTTCTCTCCCGAATCTCCACAGCCGCTCCCAACTCTTCCATCTGCAACTGTTTGTGTTGTCAGCTTGACTGACGCTTTGACTCTGCCCCTCCCCCCACCTCCACACACACACACACACACACACACACACACACACACACACACACACACACATTTTAAAAGTTTCACTTCAAAATTCCCTTTTCTCATTCGGAGTACACGTTCAAGGGCAGCTTTGCGTTGCTCAGTCTGTGTCTAAGTGTGGTTTGAAATGAACGATGATGATGATGATAATTTTCCAGTTTTAAAATTCCCCGACTCAGATTTTCTGAAGAGAGGCTAAATGAGGAGATCACCTGCGGAAGATTTAATCTGTGACGAAGCAACTGGCAAGAATTTCTGTCAATTGAACACGAGACGTTGCAACTGATCACAAATTAATAATAGAGCATTTTAAAAAGCTTACTGAATGAGGTCCTTTGACTCCAAAGAGCATTTTGTCTTCAGATAAAGTTAACATTCGGACATGCTTTAAAGGGGCAGTTATAATAACTTTTTTTATTTTATTTATTTTACATATATTTTAATGTTCCACCATCAAAAACATACTTGCAGTGTTGCCTTGATTCTTTCACGCATGTTTGAGAAATCCTTTTATCTCCCATGGCAACCATTCAACTGTGCAAAACGCCCAAGGTTGACCTAGCTCCGCCTTCGAGGCGCATCTCCTCCCCAGAGCTGCATTTTCCAGGCTGTTGAGCTGCCGCGTAACAGAACTGCCCTCCTCCACGTCTAGCCCATTCAGCTCCTTCAGACTAGCCAGCAGCAATTAGCAAACACCCGGCGAACCGTCTGCTGCACTCATACAGGAGCTAATTCTCAGTGCAACTCTGGTAAAGACGTTGTTAAAGGGTTAATAGAGGAATGGCATTGTGATGACTTCCTGACGCCACCGTTTCAGAAACAGCAGGAGGTTTTAAAGAAAGAGAGGCCAAATCTCATGGTGTTAAATTTCTTTAAAGTCACTTTTGATATATTTAGCATTTTTGTAACAACTGGAGTAAAAATAGTTGCTTAATTATGTTGTAAAAGTGCATTATGTGCCTGGAAAACACATAATATTTCCCCTTCAAAAATCTAAAGACCCAACACATGCAGGATTAAAGATCTTTCCGCTTAATCTACCTACGTGATTTAGCTTTTCTTAACCGCACTGAAGAAAATCTCATCATTTTTCAGGCGTTTTCAGAAGCAGAGAGATATTGAGACGCACCGGGACCATGGGTAATATCAGTGAAGGTACCTGCAAACTCAACAAGAAACCTCATTTTTGATAGTTTCAGCCCCACAATGTACTCTGCAAAATTTATAAGGCCAGAGAGCCTCTCTCTGAGTGGAATGCTGCAGTACTTACAGAAAGAACTTGGAAAAGTCTGGAGCCTCGCTATCGAGACCTGATATATTTGATAGCTGAGCAGAAACAGTACCAACCTCCATGTCTATAAATTATAAATTTTAGTATACAGATTTGGACACCATCTTAATTTTTCCATTACCAGGAAAACACATCTGATGAAATAATGTTAATGTAACACAATTTTTGGCCACTTTCATACGTTGCTCCATTTTTCAGAGAGGATCCCAATTGCTGGTTTCTATGCAGATGACATCCTACTGATCCAGGACTTAGTTTTAGCAGATGTCTACATATTGTCTCCCTAAATGCGCCAAGCCCAAGTCCGGCTCTCGAGAGACATCACCCTTCAGCTTTTACATCCAACACCCTTGAATCAAATGCCTTACCTTATGAACGTATCAGACCTCTGCAGACGTACTGATGGGGAAGTTCAGCCGTCAAGAGTCCGGTTTTTTTGAAGCAGGGATCCTCATGCCATGTCTACAACTGTTACTGTGCTGTTGTTACGAGAGACTCCCAGAAACTAATGAGGCTTTGCTATTAAAGGCGAAGAGAAATCGGCACAGGTCTTGCGGGGGACTTTGCTTAACTCTTCGGCGGTTCAATCATCAGAGCTGAAAGAATTCAACTTGTGACCTCGGCTCCTACCTCAGGTCTTCAAGAAAAATATAAGCCTGTCACTTTACTCAAAGAAACTGTCACATCTCCAGCTAGCGGTTGCCATTATAAATATAACCTCCCAGACACACATTGCTCTCTACAGTTTAAGAACTATGTCTCTTCAATAGAAGCAGGGGGAACTGAAGACTAAAATGTTTTAAAAACTGAAACCTACTATCACAAATTGTACAGCAGAAGCAAAATCCAAACAAAAGAGCCATGAGAAATATTGTGGCAACAGCCAGATTACGAATGAACACGCCGTTGAAGATGTGCAAGGGACAGTGATTACTGGGACTGGAACAGATGAGAGTGGAAAACAGTCATCTTAGTCAAAATATAAAGAGAAAAGATGAAATGTGAAATCGGAAGCAAATTTTAACTTAATGTACGAAGGAGGCAGGTTGCACTCGGTTGCATCAGGTGGTTCGGATCCATCCCTGTGTTTTTAGGTATGCAGTACATTCCAACAGAGTGACGGCATCAAAGCATGTTTTAAAGTGCTCTTCTCACATTTAAAACGTTTTTGCAATTACTGTGAGGTGGAAGGAACATGACAAAGGTTTTCAACATCTACCTACCTTTCGAATTGTTATGGGTGTGATTCTGGAAGGTGTGCAAGGTTACTGACTCAAATTTTTGCCCATTCTGCTTCCTTCGTCCAAAATCGCTCACATTCATCAGTTTTTGAACGCATTACAAAGCACACACTGGATTTAGGTTAAACTTTGACAAGGCCACTCCAACACATAGATATACTTTGACCTAGATTTTGTAATTGTACCTCAGGACTGTATATTTATGGTAATTGTCCAGTTTAAAGGTGAATTTCTACACCAGTCATCCATCCATCCATCCATCCATCCATCCATCCATCCATCCATCCATCCATCCATCCATCCATCCATCCATCTATCCATCCATCCATCCATCCATCCATCCATCCATCCATCGTCTTCCGCTTATCCAGGGTCGGGCGTTCCCAGGCCATCTGCTTCATCCATTTTTTCCAATAACTCTTACGAGGCTCCATGTCACAATTGAAGAACAGTCTACCACCATCACCCCATTTCCCAATTTGCTGATTTCATGGTGCGTTCATGGTGTTGTACAACGTTAAGTTTCTATCATTCAGCTGTAGCAAAGCTTATCGGGGCTTTCTTTCGGCGACAACTACCTTTGTGTCACTCTTCAGCAAAGATTTGGAAAGAGCATAACTAATAGTAGTCCTTTTTTGTTCCTCTGCCTAAACTTCACAACTTTCTCCCTGACCTGACTGCTGCGTTCCTCGGTCTTCATGGTGCAGGACGTTCACTGATATTCTGTAGCCAACATTTGAGTTGAGTTTCATTTTCGTCAGTGTCGAGCGTCACACACCTTGAAAAAACTTGTCCTTTCAAGACGTGTCTTCAGCACATTCTAGCTACTATTGCTGTTGATTCAGATTGATTTGAGTGAGCAGGTGGTGTGTTAATAGAACATAATGTGGTAATCCAGGGCTATTTTCAGGCTACCCACATGGTTATCATCAGGCGTACCATTTGTAATCATTTAGCCCCGCTAGGCTAGGGCAGGCATTAATCTGTCTCTCTCTGTGTGTTTGCGTGAAGGTTTCTACCTTTGGAACAACCGTGTTTCCGTTTCAAATGTGCACAAACATTTGTCTATATTCTGCTAAATTAAATAAGAAATTAACTCATTATCATTACACAACAATAAAACCATTAAAAGTCATAGAAGGGATGGATATTCACACATACATTAAATATATTCATAATTCAGTCGTGGTGCATCTTGCATCTACCAGCCATCAGAGGAGACATTAGCGTCTTCTTAAAGTGTTGGAGTGACAAGCCCTCCATATTTGGGAGCGGCTCCGTATTCGGCCATTTTTACGGAAGACCTACGGATTCAACGCGTTTTGAGTGTCGCGTGACTTTTTGTGAACTGTGCTGTGCAGCGAGAGCGCCTGGTGGAGTCAGCTGCACGTCGTCCAAAATCAATCCATCATCCTCCAACTACTTCCTGTGCATCTTTTTCAGTGTTTCCGCTGAAAGCTGTTGATCACATCGCCCTTTGTGACAGATGTATTGCGAAATACATCTATTTTGATACGGCTGACAAACCACCTCATCCTTCTGCAAAAAACTTTTTAGCGAAAAATGTGACTTTTTTTTTTTTCCAAATTGCCGTTCTCCCATTGAGCCAATTTATTTTTTATAATTTCAATTTGCGCAAATCTGCGGTTAAAGGAAACGTAACTGTCGCTTCCGTTTGTTTGGAATGGGGCATCGTGTTAGTTATTCTAACTCTGAAGCACAGGGATGTGTGGCCATTCTTCGCAACAGTAACCCCATATGGTGCAAACATTGCTCCCACATGACGGTCCAATCTTTCCAGACTCTGTGCCCAGATAAACCTGTGTTTTGACAGCAGTGCCAGGCAAACTGTACCAGCTCTGACAGCAATTTGTGGCCCTTGTTTGTCATGGTATAAAGTTGTTTTCCATTCAGAAGAAAACAGCAAACATTGCGAAGGAAAAGAAAAAAAAAGTTTAAATAATTGTTCTCAACTGAGAAGTTGACTTCAATTAGCCATTTACACGCGATAAAAGACTTGTTGAACCGTGTCGCCATAATGTAAACAACCCAACGTGATGGAAACATGTGACATCTTAAAAGTTGTAATGGTGATACAGCTCTCCATTAAGACTGTAAGGCAAGAGTTATTTTATTAATACGAATAAAAACGCATGACTGTTCAGAATAGAGCTGAGTGAATGAAATACGCCTGTAATAAAGAGGAACTTATAAATCAGCAGAAACTTTGATCCATTACCGTCGCTATAAAGGCCTCAATCTGAAGCTGGCTCCCGCTGACGGTTTACTTACCGAGTCCTCAGGGAGATAAAACGGTCGTCACAAAACGGGGCGCAATTAAAAAGAGTGTCTTTCAAGTCCAGGCGCCAGTTCGGGCGGTGGGCTGCAGAGATGACAGCGGGAGTCATGGAAACAGCAGATGGATGGAGTCAGGACAGCTTCTTCAGGCAGATAAAGATGACAACCTGTCAAAGGACCCCGTGTGTTTGTTCTCCTCACACCCCTCGAGAGGGACAGAGAATTACACCAAACAAGCAGCTGAATCTCGAAAGGACATTATTGAAATGAATTATTCCCTTTTACTCAATGCTGCTTTGCCCGTTGGCCTAAATACAATCACTGGGATGATCCGGATGGAAAAACAAATGCATATAAACTGTCGCCATGACCCACATGGTTTTAAATAGCGGGGCAGAAGTTGGATAGTTTTAACTAAATATTGTTTAAAACAACTGTGACCCAGTTTGTTGGGTAAAGAAAAGATTTTTTCAAATTTTTAAGTCCATTTTGAACCATACAACAACCTGCGTCTTCCAGAGAATATAAAAAGAAAGGTTAAGATAATCAGAAACCATTTTCTACTAATGTTAATAATTAATGTTAACTCAATAACAGTTAATGTTAACATTATAATGTTAATGACTTTAGTTAACACTGAAGAACTCTGAAGAACCAGTAGAAGCAACAAGCAACAGTACAGCATTATTATAAATAAAAATATTTATTTGACCCAAATGTTCTTTTTTTTTTTTTTAGCAATCCTTAGTAATAAAGGTTAATAGTTATTCTTTTCGTACCACTATTTGGTAACCTTAACAGACAGTAGTAACTTTTAACACATTTTTGGGTTTAAATCCAAATTTATTGTAATGGGTCAAACTTATTGTCCGTGTGTAAACATGGAGCGCTAAAGTAGTAAAACACTCACGTTGTCGCGTTCTCAAGCTGTTTGTGGTGTGTGCAGATGTTTAATCACCGAGACATTTCCGGCCCACGTCTGGCTTATAAAAAGGCCTTTCGGGTCTTGTGTACAATGGGTTAGTTATGCAAGACCTTTTCCCCCCCTTAAAATTAGCACTCATCTCAGAAGCCAGTGAAAAGCCAGTGCTTTTCACGCTCTACCACGGCAATTTGTAAAATAATTATAACTTGCTGGGGACGAAGGGGGAGGACAGCAAAACAAGCCCCTGCCAGCTCACAAGGCACGAAAATAAATAAATAAAAAAAAAAAAAGCTGTGATTTCCTCGAAAAGTCAGGCCTCCATTTTGTTTTTGTTTTTTTTATCCAGACACTTGATTACTGATGCCACTCAGATATGTCTGGAGAGGCGGGAATTTGAGTTTTCCACTTAAATGTTTGTCAACAGTCCAGTTGAGGCTTTGAAAAATGAATAAATCCTCTCATTTTTGAAATGCACCTTTTATATACATATATATAAAGTCAATAATATTTCATTTACACATTTCTTATGTCCTGACAGTATGAGACAGATAAAATGTGGAAAAAAGGTTAGGATTGAGCTCCTCTGCCTTCTTCCATTGCTTCCAGTACACCCAGTAAACCACTCAGTCAGAAACAACCAACCAGAGCCAGGAGGAGGAGCTTAGCGTTGCCAATCACTCTCGTGTTCATAGCCTGCCAAAAAAAAAACAAAACAAAAAAAAACAGTCCAGTTAGCATAGCCACCCATGACACCGGATAAGCGGATTTCCTGTAAAGGCAAGTTACTTCTCCTCAACTAGTACGTTGAGCAGCATACAGGAGGATGATTGACAGTGCTAAGACCCTCCCCCTGGCTCTGATGGGGGAGCAGTGCATTTTTGCAGACCTCACAGCAGAAGGTGAAGGAGCTTAATGTTTTTCACAGATTATCTGTCTCATACTTCTCTCATGACATGATGACAGTTTTAATAAATAGAAAAAAAAAAGTTTGTAAAAGTTACATGCTGCAGCTTTAATGTTTAACTACCATAAGTACTAGTGAATCACCTTCCTTTACAAATGTACAATTTTGACTCTAATCTTATATGTCAGTCTTATTTGAACTGTGTTGACGTTTTTGTAAAGGAATTCCTATAAACTCCTAGTGTTTCAATCAATCAAAATGGACTCCACAAAGATGATCAAATTTAAAGGATACAGTTCAATATGAGCAGTGTCAGACTGAGTGATACATTTTTTTTTTTTGACTCACTCCAGTAATCGGGTTAGCTGCTTCGTGTGACATTTTCACTGTCACACAGAGAATTCAACTTGCAAAATGTAGATGACATTGTGTCAGGCCCACAGAACTTGCCAAGGGCACAATGAGACCTGACACCAGTGGCGGCTAAAAAAAAAAAAAAAAAAAGATCTTCCTTGAACATCAACTGTGAATGTCAGACGGTGTCAGGCTGAGTTCCACCAGCGCGGCCAGAACCAATTTCTGAGAGGCAGAAACTGAATACAGTAGATGCATTTGAACCAAGGTCAGCTAAAATGTTGGAAATTCTCCTCTCAATATGGTAAAAAAAACAAAAAAAAAACCAAAACAAAACAACATTTAAGAGGACCAGACAAAAGGCAATCCCTCAAATGTGGACTTCTTAAATGTAATAATAACCGTTATGATGAGCAGTCTGAGTCACCAGGTGTTGGCTCCGATCTACAGGTGACACCAGATAGTTTCACGGCAAGCGGTGATGAACGTCGCCCTGTTAGCTGCACAGCAGGACAGGAGCGACGCGCCAGCTGCGTCTCCCTCAGGTTGCGATGCTGTTCGTGACGCCGTTGTTCTTTTGGTCGGAGCGAATGTTCCAGCTCCTCTGGCGCTTTAATTCACACATTCTCACCTCTCGCCTCCCACTTAAAAGATTCCTGTCAGTCATCAGCTGTCCTTGATGATGAACAATTGCTGCTGACTAAAACCCCTCCTGGTCTGTGTCTTCCAAATTAGAAACACCAGTGGCAAGACACACACATATATATATATATATATATATATGTATATATATATATATATTATATATATATATATATATATATATATACATATATATACCTCGCACAGTAACGGCACAGTAACGCCGGTAAATGCTAAACGCTTGGATGTGGAAATGATGAAACAGCGGTGCGCTCGGCCGGTTTCTTGCTAACGTAGTTACACTTTCATCATCTATGCATTACTGTCACTTGCGCAACGTCACACTTATTACAAGGAAAAATGGACACTCTCCCTCAAGTTTATTTGCCGCACCTACACACAATCAATGCCGTCTAAAACAATAAAGCCGCAATAACTCCCTGCTAACCGCGCTTACGTTTAGCCTTTCACCAACAACGTTCTGCCGTCGCATCCAGGTCGACGCTGCGACCGGCTCGTCTTACTAGACCTGTGAGAGTTTATCTTTATTTTGAAAAATAAATCATATACAGGAACAATAACAGTTAAAAAATAACCAAAAACACTGCAGAAATATTATGACACTTCTATACTTCAAAAGGCTTCCACCACCACCTCCTTGAATCATTTTTCTTCAAGCAGTCACAAAAGTGCCTCAGTCTCTCAACTTGTGCTTTCTGGGAAGGGGAGCCATGTGATATACAGAAGCTTATCAGCAGCGGAGTGCAGCAGCAGAAGTGCATGACGACTCTGCCTCAACACAGACAACTCACGAGGCAATATTCTTGCCAAGGAGATGCCGAAGCAGAGAAAAAGCGACTGTGCGTTTAGTTTGTGAGCTTTTCAAAAGCTCAAGGTTTGGAAATGTGTGTCCGTAAGCTACGAGTTAAGAGTTCAGTTTGTCACTCCTTATCCGCGTTGTGCCGTCCAGCAGTTTTGCCTTCTGGTTTTCTAACGGAAGATATGTTACATTTCACAGTGGATGCAGATTTCAGCCCAGTTCTACATCGTGCTGTGTTGTTCTGAAGCAAGACGTGGTGTTGCTGTTTTTCCAATTATGAAATGAAGCCTTTTCTTCCTCCCTCTTTTTACAATTTTTCAACACAGACACACAGCTCATGTCTCACTAGAAGACCAAAAGGCAATTTTGTCTTTTCATATGATGTTGAAATTCAAAATGCTGATAAATTTAAGATGGGAAACATTAACAGCTGTTGATTTAATCACAAGTGGATGAGAGCACGGTCGGGCCCAGAGAGAATAATTAGTCCACAAAAGCCTGTGCAGGTTTTCCAATGGAGACCCTAACTGCAAGAAATATGTTGTCTTGACACAAGATTTCAATTAAATTTGAAAATGTAGCGTGTGCATGTTTAGCTACGACAATCAGATGCATTCTGTCAGTTTTTTTTGCTCTGTGTCAGAGCAAAATGAAGGAGTGCTTGACTATAGCTTCAGTCTGATTGAGTTTTAGTATTTAAAATTCTTAATTACATGTGTGGCATCGCTTGTAAGTGACTTTTTAGGGCCTCTACAATGGTGTTTTGACAGCTGGATTACTATTGTGTAAGTAACACCTCACAGTGAGGCACAGCCTTTTGTGGAGAAAAGTGAGACCATCTTACTGATGAAGTAGGTTATTCTGGTTACACAGTTGCTGGTTTGTTTGTTTTTTTCACCAAAAACCCCCCAGACTTGTTAAAAGTCACAATAATCATTACGATTTGCTCGCACATCCTTCAAATTCCTTCCCTCACCCTCTCCTTTCACCCTTTTCTCCTACTTGTTGTGGTTTACTGTGCTGAGATAGCGCTGACAAAAGAAAAAGTTGTTTTTATTTATGTTGCACTTTTCAGCAACAAGGCAGTTCAAGATGCTTTACGGAGGGAAGCAAGATGTATAACAAATTATTTTACTGTTGTAGACAGAAACAATTGTAATTGTAACCTGCTGATTAAAGAGCACAAACCATCTATTGGCTTCATTATTGGTCATCTGGGCATCTAATCGATGAACATTGATCACCATTTTCATTCCAAACCCCAGACGTGTGAACAGCATCATAACACTCCCCATTGTTCCATTGACTTCATTGTGTTTATGTTGTCACCCAACTTGAAATCTGTTGTCTTCATGAACCTTACCTTTCCATAAGGTAATATTAGTTGTTTAAGTTTGATCTAATAATGCTATGTCTTTTGTGACTTTTGGCGGCATCCGGTCTTGGGTTTATGTTTTTTCATGGCACTTGGTCATGAAAGTCACTATGAAAACCAACCTTCTAAAATGATGAAAGTTTCTGAAGAGTTTGGGGCAATTGCATAAAACAAAAAAAAAAAAGAAGGGAAGAAAATAAAAAAGAAGCAAATGCCGATAGTAACCTACTGAAATTGGGGAAAGCTTGGGAACAACCAAAAGCCGAGTGGAGCACGCGTCAGACTGCTCCGCGTCTAAACAGCAAAGCTGTGTAAATGAACACGTTTCACCTTGAACACATGCTGCCTGTCTCTCAGGGACTCCAAGGGGGAAAAAAACTCAGCTCGACTTGCATAATTAGAGATACGTGAATAAATCAGACTCCGGAACAGAAAAAGATAAACTTGTTCTGCCATATGTTACTGCTTTTCTCTTTATCCATAAACAAACTGTGTTTGCAACGTGAGGCTTGTTGCTTTCTTGGCACCGTTTCAAATGATGCTAGAATATTTTCAGTCATCGTGACCACCGTGATCCATATTTTAAATATGTCATTTAACCTTTGTGTTTGCAGTTGCTGCCTGACACCATTATGAATCACTGCATATGTCTGTATGAATATATTTCCTCAGTTAAGAGCACGTCCTACATGTCGGAGTAATTACTGCAAATGTAGTTTCTGCTATACTTGAACCAAATGTAAAAGTAAGACTAATACGTTTCCCCAACGCAGCACAACAAAAGCCCTCCGCTCTACAAACAGGGACGTCATCAATGTTGGAGATATGAGCTGACATGGGAATCTTTCTCATCTCAAACGTCCAGCTTGGAGTCATGGATCAGATTGTGAGAGCGGACAAGACGCCTGTCTCCTGTCAGGCTATCTCTGAGATGCAACGTGAAATTTGTTTGCGCTTCCACATGTAATGCGCCAACGTGCCGCCATATTTGTGCACACGGCAGTGTGCCGGAGTAATTTCAGCCGCTCAGGTTGACCGCTTTGTCTTGATTGGGATCTCGGCGTTGCTGGATCACCCTCAGCAAGAGAGAAATTAGAGCGTCTTTGGACAAACATTCTGTAGAGGGACTTAATGAATGAAAACCCCAGAATGAGTAGCTGGCAGCATCGCTAACGGAAAATACAGAACAATTATCTAGCAGAACGAGCACGCGCAGCATTAAAATTCATGAAATGCATGCTGTTGGTAAGAAAAATAATTTCTCTTCCATCAGAAGTTTTTTGTTTTTGTCCACATCGGAGAAAAACAGCTTAATGCCACCGACAAAGATCGCGTTTTAAACGCGGCCGCCGTACGCTCGGCAGATCCTTTCTGAAACGTCTCCCGTCTGCACAGCCAAACAAACGTCTGCTGTGTTGTTGTTTTCAAACGGAGCCAATTAAAACAGGCCCTCTTTCTGCAAAGTCGACCCTCCGCCCGGCTTTCACGTTTAATCTCTCCCAAATGGCGCACGGCTTTCTGCATGTTTGGAGAAGATATTTATATCTCGACAAAAAAGGAGGCCTAGAGGTGTTTGAGAAAAGGAACAAACGTGACCAATTCTAGCTCATAATAATAATAATGAGAAAAAAGAAAACTAAATTCAGGACGACGATGCTGGAAAGATGCATTGCAAATAAAGTGATGTGAAACTAAATATCTTTCTGCATTAATTGGAAAATTTAAATTATTACGACGAAGCAATATGGCACTGAATAAGCTGAATTGAATCGCTTTCTTTTTAGATAAATATTACAAATTTACACATTTTCAGTCATGATTTTTGTTAGTGGTTACATGAACTATTCCAATTAATTATTGAGCGAATGAGATTTAAAAACAAAAAACAAAACAAGCAAATTGAAAAATAAATGAAAACATCTTTAGTAATTTGATTTATTATCTGTGACTCACTATGATCCAGAATTACACTTCCTTCTAATATCTTTAGTGAATGAAGTAAGAATGACACAAGAAAAATCTAAAAGTTTAATTTTTTTGTCTTTTCTATTTTTATTTTTCAAAATAAAACATCTGATCCCACTTACCAAATGCCATATGTGAAAAAGTTATTCCTTCTGGAAGCTACAGGACAGTATGTAAAATCTAATTTTATTGGTAAGACAAAAATAGACTCAACAGCTTCGTAATTCGATACCATTATGGACCAAACATGTTCGGTACCATCGCACTTGAGGGGAGAAGGAACCGAAGAGGCTCTGCAGCGACACTAAAACTCCCTCAGACTCAAAGCGTCTCATTAGTGAGACACGGCGTCGCACTGAGAAATGAATTCGAGGGTGACGCCAAATGAGGACCACCATTTCTAAACGTGTAAATAATTAGCTGATTCTGAAAGCCTTAAAACTGTTGGCTGAGTCAACAAGGGCAGCGAGAAGTGTGAAATTTTATAATGGTCTCTGGAGGAGGTGTTGCGTTAAATCCTCTTAAACGGAGCCACACTAACAATGTTTAGTCATTAATTCCACAAGAAATATTGCAAATATTTCCTCGTGAAAACTGTTTACTCGGAACCTAGAAATGTTCTCCGTAGTACGGCGTACGTTTTAGGACATCTGAGCAACGGGGCTCAGATGTCAAACTGTAGACAAAAAGACCTTTGACTAAACGGCGGCAGAGTAAAATTTCAGCAATAAAACGAACAAACCAGAAACTGTTCCAGACTAAAATGTCTGAGAGAGAGAGAAGCCTCCTGCAGGGGGCGCCATTGTCAGATGGGCGCCTCATAAATGGCGTCTCATTGAGCTTCGTCGACGTCGCCGCCATGTTGGATGCAGAGTGAACGTTTGTCCCTAATTCAGCCCGAATTGTTCCAGGGTTTTCTCTAATTTGAATCTGTTCAGTGTACGTACGAGAGAGCAGCCCAGACCACCTAAACCGAGACCAAGACCAGAATGTATCAAGACCAAGACCGGTCTGGAGTACTACAACACCGGCAGCCACGATGGTTTCGTTTAGAGCAGCTCTGCGTCGGTCAGTAATTCTTCGCAGGATATATTTCTATTTTAGGATAACTGTAAAGCTGAATAATAAATGCCGCAGCATCAAAGCTTCCTGTGGTTAAAAAAAGGAAAAAAAAGACGAAGAAGAAAAAGACAATGACCTAACGTTGAACTTTTGAAGCGATGGACTATCCACAATCTAAACTCAGTTCACCGCACAGAGGGAAATGGGGTTTTATTAGATTGTTGGACCGGCGCTGCTGACGCAGGCGAACAGTGCAGGCCTCCCTGTCAACACATGCAGGGCTTCTTCTGCAGAGCTGCAACTGTGACCTTCCAAGAATTGTAGTGAATGATCATTTTTCATTATTTTAGAGGTGTTTTGGCTCATTCCTTCTGAAAGAACTGTTATAATTTAAACACGTTGCAGAGTTTTCAATCACAATCGACCACTTTAAGGAAAAGCCGCAGCTTCTCAGTCTGATTTAATTACAGATTTGGACCACAGAACTCAAAAGCCATCGATATTATTAGTTTTGCCATTCGTAGTGCATGTCCTGTCTGGATTGTGAGTTTCGGGCTCCAAACTGACTCGGCTTCAAAGTTCTGGTAAGTGGTTTGACCCCAGGCTCTGGCTCAGGGGTCTGCAAACGACACACACTAAAAAAAAAATTTTTTTACTTCCAGGCGAGCCAAACAAAACTTGTTTAGAGCTGCAAAGGTCACACAATGATTTAAAAAAAAAAAAAGGACAACGTATAACTTTAAATAAATATATGCTACAGGGAAATTCTTGTGATTTTTAAAGGATTACCAGTTTGTTTACAATTTTTAGGATTTAAAAAAATAAATGTAAAATTTTGAAAAAAAGAAGATGGATCTTTCTTTTTGTGTGTGGGATGGAAAATTAAAAAAAAAATAAATAAATAAATGAAAAAGCCACATAGATTCCAACCTAATGACCAGAAAAACAGATAGGAGAGAACATCACTAGTACTTTTATCATCATTCTTCATGGAAATTCAATGAACATATTGCAGGAATTAACTGAAAAGCTGCTAAAAACCTGTGTTTGCCATATTTAAATTGAGGAACAATAGCTAGGCATCTTTACATCAGACTTCAGTCCTGCTCACTCTGAAGATTTCAGCCACAAATATCAAAACTGTAAGTCAGGTGTTCTGTTTTTCTTTTATCAGGAAGAATTTAAGGTCATATGGAGAGTTTGTGATTCTGTTTTCACAAGTTGTAGCTAAGCTGTACTTTTAAAGCGGTACTATTATGTAAAATCGACTTTTTACAGCTTCACGTCATGTTATTGTAGAGTGAGACATACCTAGAGTGTTTCCTTGATTCTTTCATGCATCTCCCGTGGCAACCATACTGGATTGTAAAACGCCTGGGGCAACGCCGTTGAGACAAAGCTCCTCCTCAGCGCTGTAGTTTCCGAGCTCCCTCATTACAGAACAGCTCTCCCCCACTCAGCTCCTTCAGACTAGCCAACAGCAATTAGCAAACATCTGATGTGCATCTGCGGAGCTCGTTATACGAGCTACTTCTCAGTCCACTACGCCGACGAATGTTTGTAAACGCTTAATAGAGGAATGATGACATGCTGAAGGTGGAGTTTCAGAAAGATGGGGTGCTTCTTAAAGAGACAGGCCTGATTTCAAGGCGATAAATTCCAAAGCCAAATAACATTTTTATAACACTTGATGGTGACAGAATGTCTTGTGCTATAAAATGATACTGTACGGCTGGAAAACATATAACGCTGCCTCTTTAATAGGCAGCATCACTTGAAATCTGCGTGATTTTTAAAAAATCTCCACACTGTAGAGGTGCATCTGTCACCTTAATTGTACAAATTCATCCAATTACTCCGGGAAAAGTGCCAGTGGCATCCATGTGAATGAGCAGAACACAAATCCATGGCACTGCTGAGGAAATTCACCGTGTTGATGTCAGAGCTCTCTATCTGTTCTCCTACCTGCTTCCACCCTGGAGCATTTGCAAAAAAAATAATAATAATAATAAAATAGGGAGAGCTGACCTGGTCAGTTATGAGCTCGGTGGTAAAAGAAAGCATGGATGAGTCCTAATAACAGATTGACCAAATGTGTTGCCATGGTGATGCTCTAGATGACAGGGGGGAAAAAAAAGTGGCTGTACAGTAGCTGTCCTTGATTACATAATCGTATCATTCGGCCCCAGCCTCCACGGCGCAGCACGGTTTGTTTGTCTTCTAACATGCCCTTATTGTGGTGCCTCTTGTTACCACGGCAACCAGTGTTTTCACAATGAAAGCGTGTAGGATGCCAGAAGCGTTGCCAGAATCCGGTTCAATAAATGGGTCTTCGCAGAGCTGTTAAAATAGGCTACTACGAACGGCTCCGGTTAGAGCTGGAACGTGCGCTCGGAGTCAGCCAGATTTGGCGTTCGTGGGAAAGACAACAAAACAAGACAAAACAAAAAAAAATCCACAGATTAAAATGGGCCTCTGTGGTCGATTCGGCTAGAGAAATGGATGTTGTGAATAATGGATTAGGATCAGTGTGAGATATGTCATACATTGCGTGTGCACGGCCCGGGCGATCCGAACCGGAGGCAACGTTGCGTCTCTGCCGGAGTCTTACATAAGCTTCACTGGCTCATCATGAAATGCGTTTAGAGCAACACGTTTAGAGTGAACTGGAAGAAGACAGACGAAACTGAATATTTCAATGAAACAAACGTCTCTAGAGTTGTCTCCTGGTCTCCTGCTCTGAATTCATGCATTATGAAGACGAAGCACTTTGCATGTTTATGTCAGTTGGTTCTTTCACACGCTGCTGTGGAAACGTGTGTTTACCACACATGCTGTGCATGAGGAGACCGAGATGTTTTGGAGGGCAACTGTGGTGTCAGCCATTTTCTATGGCATAGTCTGCTGGAGCAGCATGCCACTTCACCATCTGTTCCGGAAGCATGATCCGTACCTTTGTGTTTAGGAAAAACTGAATTAAGCCAATAGGGAGAAATATATGAACACAATTGATCCGAGTGTGCATGTTGTGAACTTCTGGATCTCGGAAAACCTTTAGTTTTTTTGGGGCGGGGTTATTGATTGTGAGAAATGTTGATAGCATAAATAAGACCAGGAGCCATTGTGACGATGAGTTTTTCTGAATGCCAGCACTGGTTATTAGCATCCACAGGGAAAGGACAGTGACATTTAGAATCAGTTTATGCATCCATGCCTCCACTATTATTTTATCCACCCTGCATTTTCTCTCTTGACATTGCTCTACATTACCGAGTGGTGACCACAGACAGACTGGGTTAAGCTAAACTAGATCTAATCAACATTATTGTTCACTAATGAGCATTCTATGTACAAAAATATAAGCTGCCATGATTGTCTTCATGAAAATATGCATGTTTGAGTTTGTACTCGATGGGTCTGAAACGACAGTTTTCTGTAAGATTATTTTGACTATGGTGTTTGGCCTGCATTAAAAAAAAAAAACTAAGATGTACCACTTGATGTAAGACCAGCTGTAGAACAAAATGTTTTATTTTATTTTATAGAAAATTTATGAAATTATTCTTGAAATTTCTTAAGTGTTTGGTGGAAATTCACTCCTTTTTTTATTCACAATTGGCCTAAAACACCTTTGCATACAAGACCCTATCTTAATGCAGTGATTACTACTTGAGTAAATAACCATAGAGTTCAATGACTATTATAGTTCACTAAGTTTAGTAGTCCTGAACCTGCCTAGCCGTGCTATGCTAGCTTTATGCTAACTCCAGTGAGTTTATGTTGTCAGCTAAATCAATCGACTCACTGCATTTCTGACATTGACGTTTTAGCTTGAAAGCTTCAAACCTGTAGATATTACACACTTTTTTGTTTGAACAAATTTGCTTTTTATTACTAAAGTTGTTTTCTGCATTGGCTGCCTCCACTGTCTCCGCATGATGTGTTTGTTTGCAGGTTATGTTTCCCTGGCCTGTTTGTCATCACTCACCTGCAGTCATGCTGCAGTCAAACAGCTTCAGATGTGAGAACTTCAAACTAGTAACAATACTTACTCATCTGTTTGATTTTGAGGAAATCTGACATGGCTGATATTCTAAGCCGCACCTGATTTTCCAAGTCAGATGTTTCAGACTCAAAACGAAGAAAAAAAAACCCCCACCCCCACAAAAGTCTAATTTCGAAGTTAAACTTCTTGGATTTCTCACTTTTTAATGTTGTCTACAGACTTTCCTCATGTTTCCTGTAGCTTGAGACATGTGCAGTCTCTGGTGTCCAGTCCTAATGGGAAGCAGCAGTTTTGCTTCCCATTAGGACTGTAGACCAAAGGCAACAAGTCGCAAGTTAGTTCCAGAGGACACGCGACTCACTGAATAATTCAGCGCAATAAAGGCGGTTTAAAGATTAATGGGTTGAGCGGGAGTTCCTCCTGGCACCTCTCTCGGGACATACAGTGGTTCAGGAGACACTTTAATTGCCAACTCTTGTCCAGCAGAAGTCTTTAATTAACGGGTGTGGAAAGCCTCGCCACTTCCTTGAAGCTCCGCTTGTCGACCTTTGGAAAAGTGGCAGGAGTTGATAAGCAAAAGTGTTCCCACTGTGGCCTCATCTTAAATCACTAGAGACTAAAAATCACACGAAATGAACTCAACTTGTTGAAAAATGTGCACACGAGGTTCAATAGGTGGCATGAGCTCAAATGACTGAAAAACAAACTCTTCTGTTAGGTGACCTTATTGTTTTTTATAGACAACACTGAGCTAATGCAAAATAATATGCACAACTGCAACATAGTTTGTTTCAAAGTGAAATAAACTATGTTTCATTTTCCCTGTTTTTTTTACTCTGAGTGAAAAACAGGCGACCGCTCAGGCTTCGCAGGACCAAATTAGATTTATTAACAACCAGTTAACACCGCCTAAAAAAAAAACCCCTCATGATTTAATCACGCCTGATAAACTAAATGGCTTTTTTCTTCTGTGCTAAAACGAAATATCATTGGTGAACTGTGAAATAATATCAGTGGTTGACAACCCAAACTAAATAAGGAAGAGAGAGAGAGGAGCAGAGCTGAACAGGAAGTACAACGATGTGCCACGTTCCTGGAGCTAACGGCCGCGACATGAAGCCGTCGAAAGACGGACAGGATGTTCATCAAGAGGGAAAAACGGCGAGAGTGATTGGAACACTCACCGCTTTGTCTGTGTCGTATCACTGTGACAAATTCTTTCAGGTGATCAGCCTAGTGCAGGTACTATTAACCCAGCCTCAGACATTTTTTAAATAAAACTCCACGTTCCCGCTGAGGGAACGTGGAGTTTTAATTACATTCATATACCATTTATATACCACTGCAAAACAAATAATGGTAATGTCATATTTGTCAAAGATCAATTAAGGAATTGTCCTGTTTAAATTAAATCCATTACTTTAGTACCTATTAACAATTCCCCCCCAAAATCCCTAAAGTAATTAAAACATGTAAAATGCTGGAGAAAGCAGACCTTCCATTGAAATCTAGCCAATTCTCCCTTTTTCCCTATTACCCAAGAAGTAAACCAAAGAAGATATCTATATATATATATATATATCTATATATATAGATATACATATATATCTATCTATATATATATAGATAGATAGATATATATATATATCTATTATATATAGATAGATATATACTTGTGGAACTAAAAGTTTGGCTTCTCTTGACACTCATGACCACCGTCTGTATGGGACACATTAGAAAATAAATAAAAGAATAAATCTTTAACGTCTAGAGCAATTTGTACGTTGAAATTTAGGGTGTAGGTATTTTTCTACAATGTTACCCATTTTGGTTTTATAGTCGTTCTCAAAACAACAGCAGATTTTTGTTTTGAAAACTTGGGAGTCTTGCGTGGCTGAACAAACCCGGAAAGGTTATTATCATTTCTTTCTGTTTTAAATGCTGTGATTAAAACCTCCTCCTTCTTTCTACAGAGATGGTAAATTCAATGAAACGACTTAAAACAGAAAACATGGCAGTCATTGCTGAATGAAAGGGACAACAGATCAGGAAATCATATCACCATCATCTGAGTCAGAGTAAAACAAAAAAACAATCAAGAGCAAAGGAACATCTCTGCAGAGATGCAGTTATTACAGCAACAGGTAATATTCACAAAGCTCAAAAATATGCTTGAATAACAATAATAATAATAATAATAATGTCATTAAGGCAGCATCCAGCAAAATCAATGCCAAGATTCAGCTTCCAGTTTGTTTATCATCCACATATCAGCACCTTCTGTCCTGTGTGGAGGCTAAAGAAGATACTCGTGTCCTGTCGCTGTCGAGTGGCCACTTTGTTACATGGGCTGATCTGAGAGCCTCTTGTTGAATGGAGGAAACCATCAGAGAAAAGTGAGGCTCAGGAGACGCTGTAGAGCCCTTGATTCTGGGTTCAGCAGAGGCTGCAGAGAAGAGTCCCAAACTCTTTTCGTTTTTTTTTTCTGGTTTCCAGTGCAGGCTGACCGTTTGGTAACTGGAAACCTGTGCTTCCATTTACCATGAAATTGCACAAATTGAAATCACAAAAATATATTTTCTAAATGGAATTTTGGTTTTTGATGAAAGGTTTTTGCGTTATGTGAGGTGGTTTTTTTTCCAGCCGTATCAAAATAGATGTTTCACATCACTGCAATTTGCACGACTCACATGATCAACAGACAGACGTTAGTACCGGTGAAAATCATGAAAAAGACGACAGAAAGTAGTAATAAGATGTTATTGTTATTTGTCAGACAGCATCTGGCTCCAGCAGAGCTCTCACGGCGACGCAAAAGCCCATAAAAAGCTGCATGACGCTCGACAGCGTGACGACTGAAAAGTGTGGCTTTTCAGTCTGGACCAACCTTGAAGGATCTTCCACTTTCAGGATGAGAAAAACAAATAAGACAGGAAGGGAGAATTGCTAGGGAAACTGACATACGCTGTCGGCATGCGGTTGTGGACCGATTGAGATTTTCAACCCTAAATAAACAACAAAACAAAATGGTTGATGGTTTTGAAACTCTTACTTTTTAAAAATGATGCAATGAGACCGATTATAGACATCAAAGCATCTAATGCATGTCGCTTACAGGTATTGTATGCCAAGCATTTTTTCTTGATAAGGTTATCTTTTAGAGAAAAAAGTATGAGTTCCAGGTGATCAATCCAGGCATTGCTAGTTGTTAGAGAAGCGAAGGGTAACATTACCTTATTTGTGCTAAAGGCTAAAGGCTTTAGCACAACAAACAGTAGGTCCAATTCACACAGTACCAGGAAAACGTAAACGTAACCTTTGAATCTTCCCTGTTTTGTCGTGTCATAACCACAAACATTTTTTAAAATTATTTGTTGGGATTTTATGTCGTATACCAGCCCAATTTAATGCATCGTTACGCAGAAGTAAATCGGACGCGTTTGAATAAAATATGATATTCTAAAGCAATTCATCTAATGACCCATAAATGCAGCCATTCTGTGGAAACCTCAAAGGTTTTGCTACTCAAATTCATTTTTACCTTCTGTTTTTTACGGTGGCCCTGAGGTGCAAAACACTACAACATTAACGAAAACACTACAACATTAACAAAAACACTACAACATTAACGAAAACACTACAACATTAACGAAAACACTACAACATTAACAAAAACACTACAACATTAACGAAAACACTACAACATTAACAAAAACACTACAACATTAAGCAAAACACTATAACATTAACAAAAACACTACAACATTAAGCTGCAAGGAAAACGGAAGAGGTATGTCCCAGTGGAAGACCTGATTGGACGACAGGTCGTTTCACTTTTGAACCGGAAGTTATTCTGGCTTTAACTTGATCGTTAAAAACATGAACATTCTCAGTGATCCAAACCTCAGTACAGCTATTCGGGAATATTTTGAGTCAGGACATACATACGAGGTGATACTGGACATACATACGAGGTGATGCTAACCACGAAGTGTCGGTTAGCATGCGTTCACTAAAGACGCATTCCAGAATAACTTCCGGTTCAAAAGTGAAACGACCTGTCGTCCAATCAGCGACTTCTTAGGTCTCCCACTGGGACATACCTCTTCCGTTTTCCTTGCAGCTTAATGTTGTAGTGTTTTCGTTAATGTTGTAGTGTTTTCCTTAATGTTGTAGTGTTTTTGTTAATGTTGTAGTGTTTTTGTTAATGTTGTAGTGTTTTCCTTAATGTTGTAGTGTTTTTGTTAATGTTGTAGTGTTTTTGTTAATGTTGTAGTGTTTTCGTTAATGTTGTAGTGTTTTCGTTAATGTTGTAGTGTTTTGCACCTCAGGGCCACCGTAGTTTTTCTGCGCATCATTTTGCTGAAAGTCGGCATGAAATTTTAATGAATCCACAGGTCCAACATTTCTCCTCTGTTTTATTTCTTCAGGAAGAGATGTTATACACATCCTGTAATGTGTGCGTACTCAGGCGTTGTGCTGCCTTGGTTTTATTGTGTGCTCATTTATTAATAATTTCATTATTCAGCCGTGTTGGTCCCCCAGCCTCACATAACTATGGCAACGGACCGATCAGAGCGCTGTAATATAGGGAAGGAGGGGAGGGAGAAAAAAAAATATTTTTCACTATTTTCTCACAGCAGATGCTCTCATGTGACTTTTGGCTCTGGGAAGGCAGTCCATCTTCCGAGTCAATGAAGAAGCTCTCGTCTCCTTGGAAAAGAGAAACTTGCAGACTATCTGCCCACAAGCAGACGTCAACTGCATCTCACCACCTACCAGCTGATTGTAGTGCAGACACTGTGTGGGGTGCAGCGAGCAGAGTTGTAAATCAGTAGGCTTAATTCACATTTCCTCGTCCGCACACTGATACAATACATGCAATCTCCCAACAGAGAGGATCGTTTTAGCTTCTCTGTTCCAACAACTCCCACTGTTGTTGTGGAGCTTAATTTGTGGTTTTCAGTGATGGTAGGTATGCTTCACTGCCCTGTGAGTTCCCTCAGCCGGCCCGGCTTAGTTTTCCTGCATCTCTTTAGTCGAGCACTTGCTTGATGCACCATGTGGACTTGAGGTTTAGATACAAAGGCAGACAAGAGAAACACAAAACGCCGTACAAGTAAAGAAGGACACAGAAACAGATTTATATTTATAAAAATCTATCTAATCTTCAAGAGACACCATATGATGCACTGATAAATGTCTATTCAGAGTAATCCTTTTCGGACTATAAGCCACTACTTTTTTGTTTGCATTTTGCAAAGAAGAAAGTTGTGCTCAGTGTCTTCTTCAGAGGTTTTCATGTTATTTCCTTCGGTGGTTCTTGGCGTAGCGCCATCCTCAGTCGTTATCGTGTTATTTCAAAAGGTTTGGATCGTTTGACAGTCGCAGTGTGAAAGCGAACCGCACCTGCTGAAAATGTAACGTAGTCTGCCAGACTACCGGATGTGAAAATAGCCTAAAATACTATCAGAAGAAGCAAAATAGTTGTAAGAAGTTCTTTAAAAGAAAAAAAAAAAAAAGCTACGTTCGATGTAAAAGCTCAAGAAAAATCTCAGTACAAATTAAAAGTGTGTAGGAACATTTGGCTTATGACGTACATCTGAGCACGCTCGGGTAGCAGGGGTCCACTTGAATCTAAAATAGCAACGCCCCCCTTCGTGGAATCTGCCCCTTGGTGCCATCCGTCCCCACAACAACGAAACGACGCCACCTCTTTGTTTTTGCTGGATATGCCTTTAAATTTTGGCTGGAGGTATTTTTAGGTCTTTTTGTGGGTTTGTAGTGATTGTGTGCATCACTTCTTTGCTCTGTTTGGATACCAACAGGACTAGTGGCAGAAAAACATGGAAACAAGTGGACTTAACTATCCAGAGGGCAGAGCAGAGTGGGAGGCTCAGGCAGTGATGTTATTGCAAAAAATAAAATAAAAAATTGTATGACTCAGATCTAATCTGCTGCTGTTCTAACCAGGTTTAATGCTCCCTCCATCTGCCTCGCTAATATTCATTTTAATTGAAACGCTTTACATTCTCTCACCTGTTTTGATGTGCAAAGTTTTTTGCGGGAAGGGGAACAAATGCTCAAATCCCGATTATCTACCTACGAGTCTGGCACTGCCTGGTGGAAAGCATTTACCTTTCACTTTTATGTAGTCGGAATGCAGCGAGCGTGGATTTACAATTTAAATCCAGAGCCACTTGTGTTTACCTCATTATAAACGGCCGGGGCTTTTACGTTTTAACAACTTTAAGCTTATTATTTCTGAGAGCTGTATGGAGAACATAATTGGCTCAGTTAAGGTTTGGTGCACTGCACAGGGTTTCTGAGCAGCCTGAAAAGGTACAGGACTTCATTTGACCGTTTTTCCAACTTTGTACAAGTTTTTGAATTAGAATGTTTTTTAGTTAAACTAATCATTTTATCTTTGAGTCACCAAACAAAACGCTGACTTTTTATTTTTTCCGCTACTATTGGATTTTTGAATATAAAGCTCAAACTCACGAAGCCATTTTACTGGTTTTGTTTAGTTTTTTGCTCGGGGTTTAATATGTAGTAAGCATCTCGTCAGGTAGTGCTGTACTGTTTTTGTTAAGTGCTGCGTTTGAGTTGCTACCTTGTGTTTTGCATAAACATGAACAAACGTGATGAAAATTGTGAAACACAATAAATTTAAAAAGCTTGGACTTTTGAGGTGGAATCGTTTTTAGGGATCTTGTCTATTTTCCAGTTTACGCTTCAGATGAATAATGGTCAATGAGAAATTATTGAAAATGCAAATAACAAACATTGTTTAGCGATCATCATCTCTTATGTTTTTATCACTATTTTTACTCATAGTGTAAATTAGAGGCATTACGCGATAAAGTGCAGTTTTCATGTTCAGGTTTTACTCTCAGCTGCTGCAACAGATTCGTGGTCATTCGGCCTGCTGCCAGGGAAGTGATGAGTCAACAAAACAGAAAGTCTTTTGAGGGAGAGAACGACTGCTGCTTGTGACCACAGGGCACGAAGGAAAACAAAGGTGCTACAAGTCAGCTGGGTCACACATCTGCAAAACTCCGGTGGATCTTCTGCATGCCGTGTACTTCATGCTGCTTTATATAGATTCCATCAGAGTCAGGAAGCCAAGAGGAGAGTGTGTGATGCAGGTGCGTGTGAGGATTGTAGCAGAACACCAGGAAAAAGAGACTATATTTATTTTGATGCTTGTATACATGTGGCCTGAAAGGAGCTGAATTATAAATGGAGTTGTCAGGAAAGAAGGTTCAATTCACTGCTTCTCTTCAGGATCAGGAAGGTTGAGGATCTCTACTGGATTTGGAAATAAGGTCAGGAGTGGCTGTAAGTGAAGAGCGCCGTCTCCCTGCAGGTCTCTGCAGGAAGTCCCTGATTGACATCACGCGTCCCAGTCGCACCGCTTCCTGCTGTTGACGGTTTAGGGGTGTTTTTTTTTTTTTACAGATAGGAGATGATTAAGTATAATACAAAATAAAATGTCAGTTTATAGTTCAATTTAGTTTAGATGACTTTCAATAACGAATCAAAATTCGCTGATTGAAATTATACTGACTACCACCGATCAGCGTCTCCTGCACTCCGGAGACCAGCGAACCTGTTTTGTCACTCTGGATTCCCCTCATTGTTAATAAAAAGTTCTGCATACATACAAATTAATGGATTGACTTGAGTTTCTGTCATGAGTTATGGCATATATCTTAGACTTAAAGCTGCATGGACGTTGCACCTCTGTTATCTCCAGAAAGCAATTTGAGAGCCGATTGGATACACAATTTTCTAATTCCGGAGTCATAAACCGAATGCCACACTAAATATGCCTGAAATTTCTCTTGCTGCAGAGCTGCAACACACTGGTGAAAAACACATCATCCACCTGTCTGTGCAGGTTCCCACTTCTCTGGCAGATTCTGCCCTAAAGGCTTCCAATAGCCAAGAGAAATGAAGAACCCGAGCATCTCACTGAGACCTCTGGCTGGAAGGAGTTTGGAGTTTTATTTCACAGCTCGCTGACAGGTAAACACACGTCTGACTCCTGCAGGACGGAAGAAACGTAATCTAAATGTACGAGGGCTGCTTAACGAACATTTGAGGCGGAAACATTTTCGACCAGGAATTTTAAATAACCGAGGTCTTCAAATCACTCAAGGAGTTGTTTCGGCTCTGAAACCTACGCCAACAGTTCACGATGAGTTTCAGTGAAGTCCTGGAGACTTTACAATCAGATTTACTGCGAAAACCAGCTTCATCTGCTCACAGTGCGCAACACGCGTCTCCCTGCAGCGTGAGCTTCATTCACAATTTCCCACCAGATACTAAATTAACTATGCCAAAAAAGCACAGAGTCAACACAGCAAGTAATCCCGCTTCCAAGACCGCCGTGCTTTGGGATTAACGCGCTAATACTGGCATATTGACGGCATAGCAGTGCCTCACCTCAGCACGGCTGCTTTTCTGTGGGAAGACAAAAAAAAAAAAGAGACTTTAAAGATGGAAAAATCTATTGTGAGCCTGCATTGTAAGACAGATCCAGGCTAACCAAAAAAAGATGCTGGCAGCCTTAAGAATTCAATTTTTCTTCTCTCAGCAGGAACACAATAAACGATTGTTGTTGCTTTCCTCCTCACCCGCTTGGTGTGGGTTCACGTCGAGGATTAGCAGGCAACTTCTCCAAATCCATCTCCAGGGTGCGATTGTGTGAGCGTGTGTAAGAAATTGAATCCGTCCCGTTATTTGATGAATTATTTGTAGCGCAATTTGTTTGAGCATTCATCCCACTTGGGGCCATATTGAATTTGCCTACGTATGACGCGTCGCGCGGCGAGGTCAACGCTTCCCCCTTAACATCGAGTGCGGGGATCAAGTCCAGCTCCATCTGCGCTTCCTAATGAGACTCGTCGAAGACAAGCAGCAGTGGCAACGCGCACGCAGCTCGTCCTTCTCCTCATGTGGGAATCACTTTTGGACCGTGAATGAGAATCTCCACTTAGGCTCTGCAAAAACATATCTAATGTTCTCCCGTTTACTGCAGTGTTTTGACAGGCCAGAGCCCCACCGCGCCGCACAAGCTCCGGCGTCATTGGAAAACGGTCGGGATAAAGTGCTGATCCAGTCCGTTTCCTTCGCTTACATACGGATCAGAATGCATACTTTACACACAGCTGAAATATTAATAACTATAGTGCAGTTGGTCCTCAGGAGCATTGTTAAAAAAAAAAAGGAAGTGGCACAAGGGGGCTGAAGTTGCGTTTTGTCAATGGAGCTGAGTGTTGGAGCAGAAGGAGGATTGTGGGTGTTAAGCAGACAGTCTTTGAGCGCACGTGGAAATCTTTCATTTTCTCACAGGAACTAGTCATTTAGGTGCAGGGAAAAAAAAAATTCTGTCTTAACCTCAAGTAACCTTCTCTGCAGCTATTTCCTTCTTACTCATGAGACTATGAAACGCATTCCCTCTTCCTTTCACATCGTGCCAAATAACAGCTAAAACTCCCTGTATTTAATTGGGATCTTTCTATGACAACGCATTTCAATAGATACATCTTCATTACAAGAGTGCGCAGAACGTGGTCAATATAACGCCGATTTAAAAACATGATTCACAATTGCTGCGTTTTCATGACATAAATACAATTAAGATCACGTGAATAAGTGACAGGGCTGCACAGTGGCGCAGTGGGTAGCGCTGTTGCCTTGCAGCAAGAAGGTCCTGGGTTCGATTCCCGGCCCGGGGTCTTTCTGCACGGAGTTTGCATGTTCTCCCTGTGCATGCATGGGTTCTCTCCGGGTTCTCCGGCTTCCTCCCACAGTCCAAAAACATGACTGTCAGGTTAATTGGCCTTCCCAAATTCTCCCTAGGTGTGAGTGTGTGTGTGCATGGTTGTTTGTCCTGTTTGTCTTTGTGTTGCCCTGCAACAGACTGGCGACCTGTCCAGGGTGACCCCGCCTCTCGCCCGGAACGCAGCTGGAGATAGGCACCAGCAACTCCTGACCCCGTTAGGGAGAAGGGTGATGGAAAATGGATGGATGGATGAATAAGTGACAACTCACCATTGAAAAACATGCAGACAATGTGTCTTAGCTGTCGCTTCCTCTGCAGGGTGCTCAGGCTAAACGATTCCCCCGGGGGGCACTGAGCACCTTTTAAAGGTTCCGGGAGAGACCGATGCAGATGGGTCCGGGGTGATCTTTTGGACAAGTCGACGGCTGTGAAAATCTCTGCTGATTCTCTGATAAGTTTCCCGTTTGGGTAACTTCGTAATTCAAACACACTGGTGTATGTGCCTTTTAATGGAGACTTCTCTTGCAAGACAGATGAAATGATGAAGTCAAAACTTTAGGCTTTTGCTGTGAGGTCAGCCGCAGATAAATCTTCCCCAGCTGGGTCCGTTTTTTCTTTGGACACTGTCCTCTCTAATGCCGTCTGGTGTTGTGTTGACTGTCAGCTGTCTGACTTTCAGAACAAACTTCCCCAGAACTTCAAACCAAACTGGGTTAGCTTGTTCAAAGACAGTACAATTGTCCTCAGTACTGTCTTGTAAAGTCTTAGTCAAGTCAAAGTCTGTGGTTCCTCAGACATCTGTCGCTTGTTTGAGACAAACCTCCCCAGCTGGGTCAGTTTTCTCTTTGGGAACGGATGAAAACTTGTTCCAAAAGAAATTGCTCTCATCCCAAGAGTTACTTAAAACCTTCCAGGAAAGAAATGGTCACACACTTCCTTCTTTCCTGTGGTAGTAGACATCCAAGTCCAAAACCGAGCGGGAAAGCCAAAGGGACTAGAGCCTTCGAAATACAAAACATCCTCACGAGACACAAAGCCGAATCTCAGAAAACCGTTTGGATCCTAACTGATGTGTTGAGATTCAAGCATTCAAAGCCTCACAACTTCTTTGATCTGTTGTGATGTACACGATGTACGTGAGTTTGTTGCATTTGTGTTTTTCCGTACCTGCTGCGGTCTTTAAACATAATCCTTTGGTAAGCTAACTGTTGCTAACTGTTGCACTTTGAGCTCATGTCACGTTTTCTATATTTACATATAAAATATTGTAGGTATAGAGTACATATGTGACTATATTACAAGCAATGTTATAACATTTTAATTACTCGTCTGATCTTAGTTTGACACAGTGCAGTGTGACGGTGAACCGCACCGCTGAGAATTTAACAAATGTTGCAGTTTTGGTCCCAATCGAACCGAGCAACAACTCTCATAGTTAACAGAAATTAAGACTTTCTGTGTGGAATTGCACCAGGTTTTTATTATAACAATGTCATAGATGCAGAGTTTGTCCAAAATTGTTTATTCAGTCATTGAAATTCAGTTTGTTGTTTCTCCAAACAACTCCGGCGATTGCCTCAGCACCGCGTGCGCTTAAGCGACAGAGAGTAAAAAGGTACTCATGGTTTTGAGTCGATCACCTGTTTGGGTTTCGTTTACCTTTGCTGCAGACGCTGTGATTTCTAGATGTTCAGTAAAGGTCAAAATTGGACTAATAACCTCGTTCATTTGCTAGTGTGCGCCATTCACAACAAACATTACAAATATATTGCAACAATTGGCTCCTACCGCAATAATTATGTGAAAGTACATTAATTGGAGTCACTGCATTAGGTTTTTTATCACTTGAACATGTCTGCTATAGCTGATGTATATTCACAGACGAAAGTTTCATTTACAGTTTTTATATCTTCGTGTCATGCGGTAGACCTCAGCCACCCGGCGACAGAAAAAGTGAATGTTGGTCTCAAAAACTTTGGGCACCTCTGCGGTAAACTCTTTGAGCGCATTTCCAAATATGTTAGAGACAAGCGAAGGGCTGCCTAAACAAGGGACAAAACGCCGCTCGCGTTTTAATTCGCTGTAATGCCGGTCATTAGCAGGAACACGCTGCATTTTAAAGTGACATTTAGTCTTTCTTTCACTGCTCGCACCCCTATCTTCCTCCCACCTACCCACCCACCTGCTGCCGGCAGCTCTTTCTCACACAAACACACACACACGTTACATTTTCGCATCCTTTTTCCCACCCATGCCGCCGTTCTCTGTCATCTCTCGCCGCTGAGACTGCGGCAGTAAACGGTGAGGCCGGGCGAACGAATGTGACACGGTTCAAACGCGTTTGATTAAAGGGGCCAGCAGATGGCTTTGACAGGAATCTAAACTTGCTGTGCCTGCTGGGCCACCGTCCATCCAAACAGGAGGAACTTTGCCGTTTCTCTTCATAATTGCTTTCTTGGAGTTTGGTGTGGTGTGGTTTGCAGGGGAACGTTGGATTTTGGGAGAAAAAAGAAAAAAGAAAAAAACACCCTAAAATCCAGCCTCACCTCCAACATCTCTTTAACACTCTTGCTCTGTAATGCAGCTGTTCCCGTCCTATCCTCTCTCTGTTCGTTACATAAATATTCAGCGTAGGTACAAAGGCACAAAGAGGAGCCCAGAAAAATCAAGGTTGAGAACATTATGCAACTGAGCCACCTAGCCGCAGAGACGACAGCCTATCAAGATGCCAGAGCCGCCTCTTCAGGTTGCCATGACTGCGTCGGTCAAATTATGTCATCCAATCTGTGATCGCTGCATTTATTTGCTGATGGTGACAAATCATGCCTCACACTTGGAGTGATTGGAGTTATTTTCGGGGTGTAAAACGGGACACGGTGGCACATCTTTGAAATATTAGTCTTGTTTTTTTTCTTATAGAATATTCTGAATCGAACAAGAATAGTGCATGAAAGAACTTAGTTCTTGAAAAATGTACTAAGATTATGTTCACAGAGCAGGTTTTAATGCTGAAGTCAGATTTTCGTGTGTGTGTGTGTGTGTGTGTGTGTGAGGCCGTTCATGTAACTAAGTAAACCCATCCTCAATGAGATTTCTGTGTGAACAGTTTACCTCCCCAAAGCAAACTGCTTTTGCATAAGACGCCGCATGGAAGCGCATGTTTTGCAGGAGTAATAAAGGATAGAGTCGTTTATGGATCAGTTTTAAAGTTCATGCAGCGATGGGAGCCGACAGCTCACAACGCAACGAAGGAAGCTAACAAAAAGAAAACGCAGCTAATAGCGATTGCCTTCCATGCAGCATTGAAGACAATTTCTGTGGAGAAGTGTGTTTGGATGTGTAGTCGGAGCCAGGAGTTGTGGGATTATACAGTCATGTGCTTCAGTGACACAGATGTCCTTCATAAGTTTGTGATTATTCAGCTTTATAATTCTCTGGCCTTTTCTGGTGCAGGATCATGACGTCTCACGTCGGTGAGGTAAAAGCCGGATAAGACGCGACATGACCATTCAGACCGGAAGCACTTTGAAAACACAGCAGCTTCTTTGCTTAATGCTCTCCCTGTCCATCCGGTCAGTTTAGGTAGTCAGCCACGTCTCGGTAAATCTGGAAGTGTCCAAATGCTCAGGATGTTGATTGAAAAGCTAAACCGGCTTTGATCTTTCTCCCTGACTTGTCTGCTTTGGCTCTTGCTCATCATCAAAGTCCTGTCCTCTCTACATTTCTAGCATCTGTCAACATGATTCTCTGTAGTTTCACCTGCAGGGGAACAGAACAGGGCTAACTAATAAATAACATTCATATTTTTAGTACGTCCTGAACTTATCTGCAGATTTATGACCTGACGAGACCTAAACTCAGCACTCCTCACTCTGGCGGTGTTAAAAGAAAATCAATTGGCCAGGAACCAGCTGCAAACTTAAGAACACTTTTTTTTTTGTAGGACAAAGGTTGGCAACTTCAAGCGGGAAGAAAAGGCATTGATATTTCACCTTCAGGGCAGGATATGAGGTTAAACTCTTCCCCACACTGGTACAACTATCCTGCTTTGCAGGGACCTGTTTGTCATCCGGTGAAAATCCTCACTTCAGCTCATCAGTATGAAAAGGCTCACATGAATTTACCCAAAGGAACCGAAAGCTTACGATGAGTTTAGTCTCCGTTCTGGGTTTGTGAACGAAAGAGAAGCAAACAGATGTAAAACTGCTGGCAGGGCGGCATTGGCTCAGTGTAGCAGAGCATTACGAGAACAAAGAGCGGCTCTCAGTGAGGATCCAGTAAAGAGACGTTCACTAGACTCGGATCGTCCATCACTGTATTGCAGACTAGTCAACACCTCAGCACAATAATTCAGCGCAGGGAGCAACTTTTTTTTTTCCATCACAAATGCTTATGTGTCTCTTGTACAGCTAGCTTTGCTAACGTCACGTCAACGGAGCAGCTTACCTTTCTCTGAGCTTCCGTTCCGGGTGACAGAAACAGTTAGTCGTAGTCTGTGAAGGCAAAGCGCTGCTGAATCAGCTGTCGCCATCGGATTTTTTATGATTTAAGCAGCGCAGTTCTATCACTGACGATTAGACAGTCATCAAGCAGGTGGGGAGCAACAGAAACACGTTATAGCTTGGATTTTAATCGGGCCGTTTTACATCCAGTGAAAACAAACATGTTAACAAATGAGCTGGACAGCATGCTGTGAGTTAGGTGATATTTCCACAGTTGCAGTCTTGACTGGTGTTGAAATAAAATCCCGAGTCCTCAGCGCCCGACACCATCATAAAATGGTCTCGAGACCAAGACCGGACTCGAGTACTACAACAGTCATAGAGTGGCTCTCGCCAGTCTAAAACTTAATAAAAAGGTGGCTCTTTATTCCCCCTTTTGATCGCTATGAGGGCGCTTGTCAAATAAGGTCGCCATGGAAATGATGTTTGCATGTGTTTTGTGTGAACCCCTGGCGCTGGTAAGGCAGCTGTGATTCAGAGCTAAGTTTGCAACAGGCCAGTTCAGCTCATCTAACTGTAAATCCTCTCATGAAGTGAAAGTGTGATCCAGCCTGCCACGCCGTGCAGCTTTCCAAAACGCAACCGGCGGCTTCAAAAGAAACGTCTCCATAAAATGAAAGCTGGCGGCCCGCCAGGCGGTTTCCAGGCAGACAGCAATAAACCGCATCTGCCTTCCACTTCTGATTAAAATCTGAAAGTCTTTCTTTTTAAATAAGACTTTGACAAGTGCCGACAGAGCGACCGGCGAGAGTCTTCCTCTGCAACAGCTGCGGACGAGCAGCACTTTACACCGAGACCCAGTCACCGGATCAATAAACACATCGCAAGCCGTGCCAGTCAAATTTATGAGCTTTCGATGCCAACGCTGAGACCGGCTTTAATTTCTCTAAAGAATCTGCTTATTATTTCCAATGAACTTCATTGACATGTTAAAGCAGGAAGTGCACAGTGTTGTTGTTTCTCATCGGTGGCTGAAACATAAACTCTGTTTGTTAGAAACTGTTTCAATGTGTTTCTGAGTCATTTAAAATTACAAAGCACGAGGAGAAGCTACTGCATATTTGGGCCTTTGGAAGCCGTTACAAGCTGATTTCTGGAGTGGAACTGACAAGAAAGGTTTAGTACTTTACTGCACCCATTCATTCATTTATTCAAAGGAGCAGTACTATGTGTTTTCTAATCACGCAGAATCATTTTACAGCACACTCAAGTAACTACGTCCCCTCCAGTTGGGATAAAAATGCTGTCTATCTCAAATATGACTTAAAAAAATGTGACCTTGAAGTTGGGCTTCTGTCTTTTTTCAAACTCCACCTTCAGGAAGTCGTCACAACACGGCTCCTCTATTAACCCTTTAACGTTTTTACCAGCGTTGCACTGAGGCGCCGCTCATATAATAAACTCAGCAGACGCACAGTTCCACCAGATTGCTAATTGCTGCTGGCTAGTCTGAAGGAGCTGAGTGGGGGAGTCGATAGGGAGGGGCTGCTCTGTTATGCAGGATGTTTGTAAACTTGCCTTGAAGGCGGTGCTAGGACCAAGCAGGTGCTTTGCGTTAATAAATGGTTGCCACGGGAGATTAAAAGGATTTCTCAAACATGAGAGAACTTCAGGTATGTTTTTGATGCAGGAATAACATTATAACATAATTTAAAGCTCAGAACTACGCAATGCCGCCCCTTTAAATTAAATTGTAATAATTATTTTTCTGTCATTTCAGTGTGATGTACTCATGATGTATGTTTCACTACACTGGAGCTTCAACCAACTGGAGCAGTTTGGTTGAAGGGTGTTAAAGCCACATACCATGGCGTCTTCAATATATTGAAGCTAAAAAGACAGAGCTTCATCAAAGTTACCTGTTGTGAATGATATAATGGAGAGAGTCAGCATAACTTGTCCCGTGAAAAGTGGCTCTGTGCTATTGACGTTGCTCGCATTGATTTGTCATTTGAGGCGCCTTCAAACTCAATGATCCGTCACTCAGAGCGGACCTAATGGATTTCATTTCATTTCATCCATTGACACATCCCCTCTGCTGAGCCACCAGCGTCGCTTGAACTCGGATTTTGCCACATTACTGCTGACGTGGCGAAAAGTCATCAAACTCCCCCGTTCCCTCAATAGATCCCATTACGAGGGGGTTTTAGCCCACACACCCTGCTCATCGTACGATGGAGCGAAACACCGCCCCTCGTCGGATGAAACGGCGCCGTTTGGTAGCTGACACACACAAGCACTGTTGCTTTTGAGTCGTGCTTCAGCGGGAACCACAAGCAGAAACCGCATTTACCACATGGTCGACCCGTTCCTCCCTGGGGCCGTTGCAGATGGCCGCCACCCAGCAGCGAGCGCCATGTCTTCTCCACGAACAGGCCCTTCCCACATGCACCTCCAGAATAAACACAACACACATCTATCTTTGAGGGGGGAAGCTCAATTCCTCCTAATTTATTTTTATTTTTAAAAAATATGTGACTTCAAAATCTATAACTTCAAATCTGTAGTTGGAGAGCAACCAGTTACATTTACTTGAGTAACGTTTTGGGGGGAAGGGACGTATTTTTAGGAGCATTTTTCACTAATTTGTTCTTTACAATTTCATTATGAAGTATTGCTACTCTTGACTAAAGTTTCTGGATTCTCTATTCATTGTGAGTCACTTCACTGAATGAAGGACAAACATGTTTTAATCAAAAAAATTCACCACACACAGAGACACACCTGCAGTTTTTCCTCAAAATTTCATCGTTCTTGTGTTGAAAGAAATTAATTTGGAAATGTTTGTTTTTGCCTGATTTTGGTATTTTGTAATTACTCATTTATTTATTTATTTAGAGCCAACTGCTTGTTGTGACGTTTAGTGACTGGAGCTAAAATGAATTATTCTTGACTCAGATGACGGTCGATTAACTCGCACGCCTGACTGCAGAAGCTAAATGATGAAGATTATAACTCAGGTTTTCAGATGCTGTGGATGTTGCAGTCGGTCGATGAACGTTTTTTCCATCCTGTGCTTTGCACAAAAGAGGACTGAAACCAAATGCTGGCATTTTGTCTGATATTCTGGTATGATCTCAGTGTGACAGATGGATCTCCGGCACAGCAGGTGGCTTTTCCACAATGTTGCATAAATGGCTGAATATTTTTCAAAAGCAACCCGTTTCCATCAGAACAACAGTGGACGTCGCCACCGCGTGCAGCGTGTTCTTCAGGTGTCTCGCTTTTTACGCCTGTAAAATAAGCGTTAAAAGTGAGGCGGGTGGATTCCGACGGGGAACATAAGCAATTTCTACTGAATAGAAATCAAAGCTTTGTGATGCTTATTCTAAAAATGAGTTGTTGTTTTTTTTGTGTGTGTATTTACCACTTTGTAGCTAATTTTGCAACATATTTAGAGCCATAACTTATTTGAATAAAATCTTTGCCTGGCTTGTAGAAGTGGTGGATTTGCTGTGAATCCTACATCCTGATGCTATGATGCATTTCATAACAAAACCGAATTGCTATGGAAACTGAATCTGGGCTGGAGAAGTGACATTGCTGATTAAAAAGGTCACATCACTACAAATGTGCACATAAAACGTTGCCGGTCTTCTGCTAATGTCCAAAAAAAACCAACATTTTTCAAATGAGGGGTTTCCATTAAATAAGATACTAAAATCGCGCGTCAATAAGCTTGTTCATCAGGTAAGACTTAAAAAAACATAACCCAACTACTTCCTGTCTTCTTCTTCACGCCACCGGCAACGTTCGGTTGTTGGTCATGTGACTCATGTGACGCCAACAAAACGTTTTCCGTTGCGGTTTTGTGAAATAAATACACCAATTTCTTCACAGGCAAAAAATAAAACAAAAACGCCCCATCCTGGCCATAAACACTTTTTGGTTGACATTTTATTGAAAAGTTTTGTTTTTTTTCAAATTTTCCGTGTTTCCGTTCATGAAATGTCTTTTCAAAAAGTGACATTGCGTAATTATTTGGTCAGTGGAGTCGCGTGTCTGAAGAAAGACGCCACTTCATATCTGCTCCCTGGATAAGCTTTGACGTCAACAACAAATTGCTCTTGACTTTTTCTTGCTTGTTTTATTGCGTTCAATAACCGGGACGTTTGTCGCTTCTTCAGGCAGACACATGAAATGAAATATGTACCTTTATGTAGCAAAAATCGTTTCAATACGATCATGACTTAATAATTTCTTTAAAAAAAAAACAAAAAAACATTTTTTCACAGCTTTCACAGAGTTGTGTCTGTGTTTCGTTTCTGACACAAATCTATAAGTCTTCAGTCTGCCTGGCCGTGATTAATCATTCATTTCATCTTTCGTAAATCCTCCAAGCCTTTCACAGGAATTAGCTCTCTGTGTTATTTTGGGGCCGTCTGTCTGAAATAGCAGAAATCCTTGGCGAGCATTCGCATCCACTACCTGGCATGAAGGAAAAAGAAGAAAAAAAAAACAAGACATGAAGATATTTGAATGTTGGCTCTGTTCCCGCACTTAAAACGCTGCAAACGCTGCAGAGCATGTCGGCCGCAGGAAAGGCAGACCGGCCGGTAAACACTCGCTGCGGTCAGCGAGTGTTTACTTTCGGAACGAGAGAACTCCATCTGTGGTTTGCAATCGTTTATTATTGAATCTCGGCGCCATTGTGCAGCGGGGAGTGAGAGAGTCTTTGTTGCTCAGACGACATTAAATATGCTGACGCGCTGGGATTTGTAAAGCATTCACTGCCACTTAAAGAGATGGCATGTCTAATTCCTTTGAAGGATTAAAGACGCAACGCACATTATCACATTTTCTATTTTTATGACTTTTTTGGGTTTTTTTTTTTTTTTCCACATTTTGTCAACAACGGGCCCACGACGGGCTTAAAACGCATCGCGGGTGAATAAAGTCTATATGCGGTCTGCCATTGTTCCTCTGCGGCTCCAATTGTTTGCCACCAAAATTGTTCAAAAGCGTCCATTATGTAACACGAGCAGATCTTCACTCTGCAGCCTCTCCATTGTTCTAATTTTATTTTCGATTTCACCGTTCGCTCTTATTCAGGAAACAAAAAAAATAAATAAATAAATAAATAAAAAAAGGCGGCCATGAGAGAAGTGGATCAATCTACGTGCTGAGAAGAGGCCTTTTAGTGCCGTAATGGGCTCTGATGTGGGAACGTTTATCCTTCTCTTCTTCGACCAGACTCTGCATGAAATACACTTTCGCCTTATTTTATACACCGCACACATTTTGCCCTACATGTAATAGTTCATTTTAAACCTTCTGTATTCTTTATGATAATGTTGTGAAGTCCAAAAGCTACCAGACCCATTTAATAAAGTGGAATGCTGTCGAAAAGTTAAGAAACTTTAAGCACATTATATAGACGGTCGTCTGAAAGCCTTTCTTTATTATGATCTCACGCTTCAACATTGATGAAAACAGGACGTTTAAAATGAGAATATTACATCAGACCAATACATATGTATGAAAAGTATGTTTAATAGGCGCTTTAGGGTTATTCTCAACTTTTAATCTGAAAAACGAAGCAGAAAGGCTACAAATGATTAAGTGTTCACTAAAGGAATGCTATGATTGTGCAATTCAGGCACTAAAATGCCTTTTCTTATGTAAAAAAAAAAAAAAAAAAGGAATTGAATTGAATTTTTTCAATACTTTAATATTTTCCAATATAGTAAAATAAAAAAATCTGCAGCCGCATCTTCGTCATTCGTCACACTCTTCTTTTGGAGTCTGGCGTTGGGTTGGAACCCCACTGGAGCGCTGAGCTAAGCGAAGACAAATACATTTATGTATTGTGAAATAATGCACGCATCACGAGGGAAGCAATTTTGAGGGAAGGAGGAACGATCCCAGACGACGTTACTGTTATGAGCTGCCGCGGTGCCGGCCGGACGAGCCTGAAAATCTAAAATCTAATGTTTGTCTTGCACTTATTGCGAACAGAGCAGCGAAGCAGGGAACATGAAGAAAAATCCCTGCGGTTTCAGCGACATCTTATCATGTTTCACGTAGTTTGGGTGTCAAATATGGTCTGTGATTTATGGCTTTTACCAGCGGGCTGATGTCTGGTGTGCAGCTTTTTCATCTAATTCTTCTTCTTCTTCTTCTTCTTATTATTATTATTATTTTTTTATATATATTTTTTTTTAACCAAATCTCAGTTTTTACACCAGAACGTCCCTTTACAAGCCAACAATGATAGAAATGTTTCGGCTTTGAATCGTGTCAATGATTTGTTGTCCTCTAAGTGGATATTTGAACAAAACTCGCTCATCTGCGTCTCAGCAGAGAGAGTGAAACCAACCCCACAGACTGATACAGAAGTAGGCCTATTCGAACTGACCGAACCTTTTTCCATTACAGCTTGTAAGCAGAGATGCACCGATCCGATACTAACATCCGTATCGGCCCCGACATTGGAAAAAAGATCCTAGATCAGATATCAACGACGATGCTCCACAGTTCTTACGGACAGATCTGTTTAGTCAAATTCTATACTTTGTGCTGTGAGCGACGTTGTGCTTTATTATTATTTTCAGTTACATGGAAAATTTCTAATCACACTGTCTGAACCGTTGGAAAGATGGTTCGTCGCATTTAATTTCACATGTTTCACCAATGCAGTCAACCTGTTGTTTTTGTCAGTTTCATTATGATTTATTGGACATCGCCTGTTTTACTCTTAATTACACTGACTCAGCAAATTAACCTTTGGGGATCCTTTGAATCGATTCACTTTGCACCTTGGTGTCCCAAAATGGTGCCCTTTATTAAACTGTCACAAAAATTCAATTGTCTTTCACTTTCACAGCATTAAAGTTGTTGTTCTTATGTTTGACCAAGCTTGTGAAGACATTGGTGTATTAAAATGTGCTGTAGTGGTGCACAGTTATCAATTAAATTTGTAACTCAGGGAGTTTAAAAAAAATAAGGAAGAAATGTTTTAAGTCAATCCAGCTTTATTCTTTTGTATCGGATCGGGATCAGCCGATTCCAAACCTCTGAATCAGAAATGGAAACAGTGGATCGGTGCGTCCCCTGAATGAACTTCATCAAGACTGTGGCTGCAATGGAGCAAAATGTGAAAAAAAGCTAAAAGGGGCATAAATACTTTCAGAAGGTGTGTTGTGATTTTAAACTTCTCCACGAAGCCGCGTCTCCCTCTTTTAAAGTCCTGGTTTTGCGGAATCTGCACAGCTGGAAGCCGCTGCCAAAAGAGCCATTCATTCATGGATGGCTACCAAAAACATCCCCTCGTCTTGATTGCATCAGTGTCCTGACGTGATTCACTGTTGAACAAACAAAAAGCACCGCTTTTTACTCCACAGGCTTAAAAAACAAAAACAAAAACAAAAAAACAACTGGTGTGGTGGGATTGCATCTGTCTGATTATGAAAAATCATCCTCTCCCCATCATATCCTCAATATGTTCACAAACGCCCGGCCCCAAAAAATAAATAAATAAATAAAATAACCCCTCCAACCGCCCGTTGCCATGGCAACTCCAGATCGCGCGCTGCGATGCTACAAGGCCACGCATGACGTTGTGACGCGTCTGAAGAGAAACGCCGCGACAAAAAGACGCTTCGGGGAGGAAGACGGAGACGATGCTGGGATAACTTTTCAGACTGGAACCAGAGCAGCAGAATGTGGAAGCCATGCTGCATCAAGAGAGAAGACAGAATAGAGTTCCTCCAAAAAGGATCAAATAAAAAAAAATACACACGCTTTCTTGCTCCTAATGTGCCCCCCCGTCTCTCTCTCTCTCTCTCTCTCTCTCACACCTGCAGGTTACAAGCACCGCGATTTAAAAATAAGTGATAAGTGAATCTCTGCATCATCTCTGCTGCTGCTGCGGCACAAACCACTTAAACTCCACAGCAACAGGGAAAAGGAGACGCAGTTCAAAGACGCGCGCGGGCTGAAATGATTTGTTTACATCTGGGGACTCAAAATTCATTTCACTCGCAAAGTGCACTTCCGCTGACTTCGCGGCCAAGAACGCGCGAGACACGACTCGCGCTCTTTTGTTTTTTCGCAGGCTCTCGCGCGACACTTCACCTCCATTAATCGTCACGGTTCCGAAAAAAAAAAAAAAAACAAAAAACGCCCGAGGCATTAAAAAGTGGAGAGAGACCCGCGACACAAGAGGCGGGTCGGGGCGTCTTTGGTTTTCTCACGTCACTCCATGTGACTCTGCCGCACACCCCCAGCAGGTGCCGAGCTGCTGGTGTTAAAACTGGACTGTTTGGACCTTTGATTTATTAAATGTGAAACTATAAGGGCCTCGTTCAAGGAGCTATCACGGTTGGAAGGAACCGTCTGCTCACTGCCGTCCAATAACGCGTTTCTTACATAAACCACTGAAGGTCAAATCAAATATTTTCCCGTTTTTTTCAATTTATAGAAATCTCTCCTTAAACTGGGATTAGCATCAGCCCACAATCAACAATCGGGCTGCAAATACTGAAAACCTATTTGTAGTAGGCTATAAGTGCAATCCTGGATCTATTGCTCACTTATCTTGTTTCTTGCGCTTTTTTTTTTTTTGTACTTTGTTGTTCTTTTGCAATCTGTTGAATTGACCTATGATTATAGAAAGTTTCCGCGCCTCCACCATCTGTTTCAGGTCTGTGGTACCAGACACCAGGGAGGTGCTCCATGGGGTGTGCTGTCGCTAGAACATGTTTTCACAGCATGTTATGCTGTACACTATTGATATTACAATATTCATATTATGAACCTCTTAAGTTTTTTCAGAAGTGAAAGTGAACGTTGTAATGTGGATAAAAGACCTGTCAAAGATCTTCAGGAAAAAGTTTGTTTCAGCTTATTAAAGGGGAAGTATTATGCTGTTTTTGTTTATTATGGACCATATTTGTCTCTGAATAAATAGGACCGATTAAACTTTTTTGAGCCATTTATATATCAAAATCCTACCTGGAATGTTCCTTTTATTCTTTCATGCATGTTTGAGAATTCCTTTCATCTCCCATGGCAACCATTCAGCTGAACAAAACGCCTGGGTGGACATAGTCCCGCCTTCGAGGATAAAGCCCATCCTCTTAGCTGCAGTTTCAAAGCCTCTGACCTTCCACACGACATAGCATGCCTCCCCAATCAGCTCCTTCAGACTAGCCAGCAGGAATTAGCAAACAGTGGGGGGAACTGCTGAGCTGATTTTACGCACAAGTTCACCCTGAGAGCAGAGGGCAAGATGCTAAAAGGAGTCTCCGGAAACCCCAAATTGTCATCAGAGGACCTTCAGCAGGATTTCGCCGCTGTTGAGAGAAAAAGGCCCATCTGCACGGCCGGAAAGAGACGGCACGAGTTTCAACTTTGGTGGAGAGTGTTCAAGCCTTTACTCTGAAAGTAAAACACGAAGACTTAGCCAAATAATACGCTGACAAAAACCAATATTTATGTATTTTGTTTGAGTTGGCCAAAGTTAATTGTTGGCATATATCTGTAAAGCTAGTCTTCCTGAAATCATAACCTATTTAAAATACCTTAAACCTCGGACCCACTTGGAGTGATTGGCACTAAAACGTCCAGGTTGTGATGCATCCTGCGGGGCTCGATGGCAGGTAAAAGGCTTTTTGACTTGTTTGTTTTTGACCAACTCGCCTCATCAGAGCACATGAATCCACAGGCAAAGTCCCTGCAGAGTTTTGACAACAACGATACACACAACACATTACTCCAACGAGGCATGTAGAGACTGTTTAAGGATTTAAGAACTGAAGAGACAAGATCCATGCAGGACCTTATGACGTCTCATCTATTTCCCAGGGCGTCTGTCAGTAGCAGTACCTAAATTACAAATGATGTCTTTTTCTTTTAGAGTTGCATAAATAAAACGAAGCCTGCAAACATTCGCCGAATAAAAGTTGTTTGAAGTCACGGACTCCGTGGTCGCGCTGCTAGCTAATTATCAGCCACGCAGCTATTATTGATTTCCCTGCGCGCGCGGGCTCGCACTCACATCCTCCGGTGTCCGCTCGCGCGCGCTCCGGACCCAGCAGCTCCTCTCCTCCTCCTCCTCCTCCTCCTCTCCTCCTCCTCCTCCTCCTCCTCCTTCCTCCTCCTCTTCCTCCTCCTCCTCCTCCTCCTCCTCCTCCTCCTCCCTCTGCCCTCGCTCGCGCAGAGCTCGACGCGCACAGGCACAACAGATGGTCCAGGACCACGGGCTGCAGGAGCGCAAGAAATTGGCTCGCAAGTACTTTTATACCTCCGAACTTCGGCGGAACGTCCAGTCTCAGCGGAAGTGGCGCGGGAATTCTCCGTTGACACAAAAGAAAAAGAAAAAAACAAACAAACAAACAAACAAAAAAGTCGACTTTCCGACAGTCGCCGGAGCCCCGCATTTAGAGGCGCAGTTTGCTGCCGAGGTAAGTTGGGATTTTTCTTTAAAAAAAAAAAATGTTGCGGAGGAAGCGACGAGTCGCGTCTGTGTCGTTCAGCACTTTCTGTCGTCCTCAATCGATGTTCGAGTGAGAAACAAGTCGACTGCAGCAGCGACTGTTGGAAACGTTTGTTTAACGTGAAACCGATGGACAACGCACGTGCTTTGACTGTGTCCGCTTCCAAACCGGTTCACTGAAGTGAACGAGTAGAGGTCCAAATGAACTTCACTTGGCCACACAAATTAATAGGTCAATCATCAAGCACATAATGAGGGATTTGTTTAATTAAGACAATTGCATAAAAAAAAACCTGCATATTTCTCCATGTTGTGGCTGTATGCTGTCATACTTGATTAAATTAATTCAAGGAATTCATTTTCATCTTTAAGTCTTAACCATCGGAGTTAATGGGCGTGTCTTATAAAATTGATCGGATTAGATTAGCCAATCACTTGTTAGAATGCGTTTGCATAGTGACAGCGTTAATTATGTCATAGTAAAGCACAGGATTTCTGAACGCCAAAGGTGATTAAGCAGAAGAGTTATTTCCTCTGTCTTACAATTTATGCTTCCCTGGAAATAAATGCAGTCAGAAGTAAAATTGTAATTGTTTTAATGTCTACATTTATTTACTGCATGATTAAGTAATAACATGTAAAACCTGGAGGTGTTTCCATGTTGAAATCATGCATGATTATATTTATTTCATGAGTTACATCCATTCATCTGTGTTAAATGTGGCAGAATTACTTCAAATGTGAAACACAGATGTCACGTATTTATAACTTACACATATAATTAGTCGAAATTGTATTCTGCTTTATTCATTGCTGCTTCAAAGATATTTTTGTAGCTGCTTTAGGGTCAGGAGCTGTCAGTCTGCCAGTCCTAGCTAAGGTTTTTATTATCAGTAAATAATCAGTTCATGGTTTTCTTATTTAGCACATCTAAGGGACAAAGAAAGTCAACAGTTTTCTGAGAAAAACGAAATCGGAAAAGAAAACCAACAGGTGAAAGAACAGAAAAAGCTGCAGTCCAGAGTCGGCCTGAGGTATAAGCGAACTCTGAATTCCTTCTGCTTGACCGGGTGCCTAAAGAGTGCTTGAATTTACTGGTTTAGAGACGCACCAGTTCTACACAAAACAGACGAGTGATGAGATTTAGTGGCCTATATTTATATATTTATGATATATCAGCCAAGTGAAATCTGTCTCGTAAACTGCCACCCTGTTCCTCTGTGTGGCGCTGAACAGTGAAGTAAACTATTATGAACCCTGGATATAAAAATGCGTTTAGTCTGAAACTGTTTGGTATGCGTTTGAGACTCTTATTTTGAAGTAATTCAGGAAGTAGTTTGAGACGCTGTGCTCTAATTAGCAGAGCTAGCTAATAAAGATAGCTAGCCAGACTGTTGTATAAAGAAACTCCTACTAGTTTTATACTGTTTGCTTGGCAGAATGCAGAAAAAATGGTGAAGTGATGAGATGCAACGAATTTTTAAGCAAAGAATCCCACAGCTGGCTCATAAGTAGCCACTAAAGTTAGCATGTAGCTTAGTGCTTGGCTTGCTACAACATAGCTGTTGAGCTGGGGTTGGGAGGTTTTGTACAGAAACTTGTGTTTGTGAAGGAGAGCATTTTCACAGTTTTATTTTTTTTCTTTTTAAACATTAAGGCCACCTCAGCACCGGACAAATTTACCAACAAATTATGGAGTGGTCAGACTTGGAGAAAGATAGAATCCACACTGATAATGGATTCATTGTGAAACGTTTTACCCGAGACATAAAAAAAATATATTTCTGCATCTCCTCCCAAATTATTCTAAGAATTTTTCTTGTCTAGTTTAAGATTTTCTGCTGCTTTTCTTCAGCTGTTTTCTTCAGCTGCGGTGACATTTCCTAGACTGAGTTGCTCATGAGCAAAACATTACATTACTCCAATGTGCATGTTAATTGCAATCAGCTAATCAATTTGTGGATCCTCCAATTAAATTACAGTAGGGGTGTCAAACTCATTTTCATTTTGGGTCATGTCGAAAATCTGAGAGCTCTTAAAGGACCAGTTGTGCCAGAAAAAATTGAGAAAACCAATTAAATTGTTAAAATATCAATAAGTAGTTGTTTCTCCAGGATTTTGATTGTTTTAGTGTAATCAAAAGGAAATGCTTGCAAGGAATTTTAACTACAATTGTGCTGGTGTATGATGTGAAATATGTGACTTTATTACTCACCGTATCAATTACAGACCAGAACTTGAGTTCAGTGGTCACTTGAACTCAATGTTTCTGACCAATTTTGGGAAAATCTGTGGTAAAGTCAGGAAAGAAATGGGGAGATTTGTAGATTTTGTGTGAATTTGACCGATTTGTGAAAAACTGGCAGAACATATTGGTGTAATTTGGAGTCTGGAGGGCCGCATAAAAAGCTATGGCGTGCCAGATTTGGCCCCCAGGCCTTGAGTTTGACACACAGGCATTCCAGTTGGTTAGCGCCTCATGCTGCTTTCCGTCAGTTCTGCTATAATATGTTAGAGAACGGCTCCGTCTAAGGCGTACGTCTCATTTGTTCTGCTTGTGAGGTTTATCATTAACTGTATGTTTGCCAGCGAAGCCGCATGCTTTGAGTCCCACAGGAAAAAGAAATCCCCCGCAGGAGCATCACCATTATAGATTATATTGGCATTCCTCCTTATGACGTGCCCTCAACGAGCCTAGCATAATGACTTTTTTCTTTCAAGCCCAGAAGACCTCCTTTGGCCTCCCAGGTGTCCCTCAAGGCGCCAGCCGCTTACAGGAAATGGCAGCGGACCACCGCTGCCTCCCAGTTTGTACACAATTAGCTCTCCGGGGAAAACGACTCCAACTTTCCCTCGTCATCCGCTCTTAATTCTCTGTGAGCTGCTGGCAATATGGAGAAGGAAACACTTTTGAGGAGTGTTTTGCAAATGCGACTGTCAGGGTACAAATTTGCAATAGCTGCTGATTTATTGAGGGCAATGGAGACGTTTTCAAATGAACAAGAGAACAGGAGGAGAGGGACACTGATTCCTCTTCACTGCACAGATAGATGGCATTGGGATCCATTTGCTTTACAAAAGCATAAATGTGCTTCTACAAAATACATTTTTTTATTCAGATTACATGTAACAAACCAAAAGACAATAACATATAACTTTGAATTGTAAAGAGTCATTTTGGATGTCAGTTTTATCAGGTGTGTGTTTCCCTCACCTGATAGACTCGGTTGCAACATTTGTTACATTTTCAAGAGGTGCGATTTACTGTCACACGAACCAAACGCTTTGAGAAATCTTCCCCCCACCTCACCTGAGGTGGCGTTCCAGCAAGAACCACTGAAGGAAACAGCACAAAAAAACTGAGGAAGACCTTGAACGCAACTTCCTCCTTTACAAAATGTAACCAGAAACAGAGCAGCGTCAGATTTTAGCAGTTGTTGTTGTTAAAAGATCACGAGCCATTTCTCCCTCTAGACTCGTGCGTTTGTTTTGGTTGTATTTACCCAGAATTATCTGCGCTACAGTCCACTTCCTGCTTTAGAAGCGGTCTCTGGTCCGCTTGCATCCACGTAGACATTCAAACCGCGCCAGAGTTCACGTCAACCAAACCGAGACATAGGTTTTTAGGTGGGCCACAGTTAATTTTTTTAGTGATTTATGCATTCCCTAACCCTAACTCTCCCCAAATGAACTGGACTTTCGAGGAAAAATGGACTGGAGTTCAATTAAAGGAGACTAAACACGGCTTGTGTGAATGTTTTCTTCATGAGCTGATGAATGCTCTTCTTGCCCAGACTCTAGTCTGAGGTGGACGGCCGTGTCTTGGTAATTACTTTCTAACCTAATTCTACTTTAAACTTCTTATCCTCAACCCTGACCTGTCTCTCATGTTCCTTGGTCTTTATGACACTGTTTGTTTTACTCTCAAACAAACCCCTGAGTACTTCATACAACAGCCAGTTTGTTAGTCTTGATCTTATTTGGCTGCATCAGAGTAAAAGGGGTCTGGTTACAAATATACGCAACACTCTTAAAAAAGAGTTGAGAAAATTTTCTCTACTGGACTAAGATGCTTTTAAATGTATATTCGTGACATGTTAAAGTTAAGGCTTCAACTTGCGATTATTTTAGAAATCAAGTATCCTATTGCTTAACCTGACGATTAATTGCTTAATCAGATTAAAAATTTGGCACACTATACTGATTTATTGTTTAACTTGCATCTTCTATTCCTTTTTTAAATAAGAAAATAGACATTATAGTGCTTGAATTCAATAACGTAGCATTCCTTTAGTGAAATTGAACTGGGCGAAGCCATTTGAGAAGTATTTAGTAAAACGTACTGACAAAGATGTTCTTAACACAGTTTTGGCTTAATTACTGCTCTGGGTATGTGTATGAGTCTGTACTCTCCCGTTAATGATTAATCGATTACTGCCTTACTTCTTTCAATAATCGATTCATCGCGATTGATGCGATGAATTGTTTCTGCCGTTTATAAAGTGGGAAGTGTGTTCATATGGCTGTGTTGTTTTTTATGTTTACGTTTTCCCGTCCATCTGTGCGAAAGGCTGGCCGTTTCACCGTCTGGAGGATGAACTCGATAGTTCAATACCAAAAGCAGAGGAACTGTCGCCCATTAGGTCCACTGCTGCTGACAGACTCTCACCCCAGGCAGTGTTTTATTAGACTTTTTGACACTTGAAACGATGAGACCGTAACCATAGAGGGCCTTTGGAAGTAACTGAGAGGATTTCTGCGTGATGGAGGAGAGAGAAGCCTAATGAAATCAAGCAGAGACAACATCCACCAGATTGTGGAAAAGTTAGATCCGCAGTAATAAGATAGGACCCGGCTCCTTCCAATGTGGACTCTGAGTGCAGTCTCTTGCTTTGAAGAGTGAAATCAAAAAGCTCAGCCGCTGCAGAGGCCGACTCATTTTGACTTTACGTAACCTTCATGTGAGGTTCGTCTCACAAACACAAAGTCTGCCTCCTTCATTTTACATGAGTCAGTAAAATAAAGGGAGTTCCATAATTAAACATTTGCTCATTAGACGTCATTTTCAAACAGCTTGGGGAGGCATTCTGTTTCAGAGAATGTGACGGCGTGGAAATGCGACGTGACGCTCCCAGACATCTCGGGCAAAACGCTTCGTGTAAACCATTGGGGGCAATCAAGTCAACTCTCGCTTCCACGTATTGATTCGTTTGGCGTGACTTAAGCAGCCGGACGCTGTTCGATTGAGTTCTGAAATGTTGTTGCTGCCGTTTGCTGTTGCTCCATGAAACAAAAGCAAAGCTGTCCTCACATGACCGAAGCCGTCGCCACAGAAACGAGAGAACATCCCAGATGGGATGTATCCTGCAGATGGGCGTACAGTATAGAGCGATCTGCTTTTTAGTGGGTCGATACCATGCTGTGAGAAGTGAGAGATTAAAAGGGAGGTAGGTGAGTAGAAAAAAACCCCAAACACAATCTGTAGTTTTTAAATGGCTGTTTGAAATCTGCCTGTGAGCTTCTAATCTCATCATGAAAGGATGGATGCTCACATAATGAAAGATGACAGATGAATCTAAAAAGGATAAATTATGCTACATCGGCATTCAAGCCCTAAACCAGCAGATCATCAGAATACTTATGAGATTCTTGCCTTATGCTCTCTGTATGCACGACCAGATGAGGCTGCAAACACCAGCCTGTGGAGTTGAAGCTGAGACATTTAAGAGTCTACGGGAATATGCAGAAAGAACAAACGGCATTGGCGAGCCATGTCTGTTTCCATAAGAAACAGCTGGTGTCTGTTTTGAAAGTTTCAGACCTCATCTTTATTTCTTTACTTCGCCAAGAGATGTTTCTCCTTTACTGACCATCCTGGTCGTGATGAGATAATTATAGACCATCGTCCAGCCGAGAGACCAGCGTCTGATAGAATTGGGTCTTGGTGTCATATTTTTACCGCAATGACACAAATTAGTTTCCTGATTATTAGTAATTACTATTAATGGCAACTTCTTAGGAAGCTAAAAAACAAAAACAATCTTTATTTACATTTTTTAAAGAGATTCCAGCAATTGTACTTGTGTTGACTTTGTTAAAACATTCTCAATAACTTTTTTTTTTTTTTGTCAACTGAAAAAAGAAAGAAATATTCACTTTCAGGACTGCCAATAAATTTGTTCAGTAGTTGAACTTGACAAGAGGAATTGGAAGTGATATGGAAAAATAAAATATGCTCTGTGATGATATCTAGGTTATATCACCAAATATTCTTTGTGTTTTGTTTTTTTATGGTTTTGTGGAGCTGGCTGATCAGGAATGTTAGCTAGAGCAGAGGAGGATTTGCAGAAAATGCCCCAGAGCCGGGTTAGAATCCCAGGGCGGTTGCTTCAAGGACCGTAGCCTCAGCATATGGTGCGCTCGCGCCACTACGAGCTCTTAAGTTTGTTGAATCAACAGAAACCAGGAAGAAAGATGTGATCACAGCTATAACATTTAACCTCCTCCTGTTTTTACGTGTTGAAATGTTTTGTGTCGTGTCGGTGAGCGATGCAGCGTCTGCCTCTCACCTTTTACCGCCTTCTGCCCGCTTGACTCTCGCCTTTTTCGCTCTGACGAACAAGTTGCTGACTCAGTCTGACTTTGTTGTCATTAACGAGCTTCTATCAGAGAAGGCCTGAGTGGTAATTATTCTTTAATGACACGCAGCAGTATCAGTTCAGTTTCTAAGGTGGAAACAGAGTGCATTAAAGCAGGGGTGTAGCCTGGGGTGCTAAATTAAACCCCAGGAGACACAGCAGATACAAGACAGAAGGTGTCTTTATTGTGGTCTCTCGTTGTTAGAGGAAGGGCTGCTCTAGCGTGCAGCATCAAAGAGCCATCCTGCCCAACATCCACAAATAGAAAAATTGAAGGGGCATTTCAAATGGAAACGGATTAATATTTCACCTCTGCATCGATTTGTGTTGCTGCTCTGGGCATTTTCCTTGGTGAGCTGTTCACGTATGGAGAAGCAAGTGGTGTCGTTGTGGACTCATCCTATACCTCTGTGCATTATAATGGAGGACTAATGTCATCAATTTGTCAACCTGCCTCCGTTTAGTCACAGGGAACAGGGGTTGATTGGTTAATGGCTACTCTGGCAGGTTCTGGCGCCACCTGGAGAAACTGATGACGTTTAAAGATAAGTTTGGTTTATTCTTGTTTGAAAGTGGAACTGCAAAACAGCTAAACCAAAACACCAAAAGGAAGAATGCCAGGAAATGTCTTTTCATTCAACTTGTGTTAATCCAAAGCTTTAAAGCTCTGGATAAACACAATCATAACTCCATCATAACATGATGTTATGATGGAGTTTCTTAAAGAGACAGAGACCCAATTTCAATGTGTTAAATTACAAAGTCAAATTTCATTGAAGTAATATTTGATATAGAACACTTTTATATCAACTGATGGTGACATAGTTAATGTGCTATAAAATGTGTGGCTGGAAAACACATAAAGCTTCCCCTTTAATTGGAAAAATAAGTGCCAGTACTCACCTTGGTGTCATACCAATATAGCTGTACTTTTTTTCTGTTGTACAGAAAATACAAAGAACATAAAAACAGAGCCAATTCTAAATTAAATCCTCATGAGCCAAATTTAAAATGTCATGGAGCCACCTTGATTTACTTCCTCGTGGCATTAAAGTAGAGATACTGAAAAAAATAAATTAATAAATAAACTGAAGCTCATTAAAAACAAAGTAGTGATGAGTGCCTTTTAGATTTAAAATTTCAGTAAGCTTCCTACTGTTCCTTTTTCCTTCCCTACTATATTTATTATTTATTATTTATTTACTTATTTCTCAGTGTTAAGCCTGCTCTCAACAAACCCGTGGCCGTTTAGCAGTATTATCCAACGTTTTATCATATGACTGAACACGACCTCAGGACAGTGGTGGGAGGACAGTGGGTTTACTTCACCAGAGCAGGACGTTTTAGCTTTCATGGCCGCCGTAGTCCTCTGGTGTTTGAGCGCAGCGCGGCAGTTACGGGCCGGGAGCGAGCCGCCTGGGCGGTGCGGAGAGCCCAGTGGGCGGCGCTGCAGGGGGAACGCTGCCATGCTGACAGAGAAGCGAAGACACCGGTGAAAGTCTCAGAACACTGAGGGGCAAAATTTAAAAGCGGTTGTACTGCGTACCGGCCAACTTAAAGCACTGCAGGTAACAAGGTCTTATTGCAAAAATATCCAACAAGGCAAAATCCCACAGTATTTACCAGTTCAGAAAGAGCTGCTAGCGCCAGCCACCAACCAGATGCTGCTGGTGTGGGTTGTGGGATCATACGTGATGTGTGCAACGCCGCCTGTGTGCATTGACCTTTGGACAATTAAGGAAAATGGCTGAGTAACGCTGTAAAAGACTCATTGAGCAGCCCACTGATATAATCTCTAAACTGATGATTCATTGATTTCATGTGACAGTTCATCTTTCAGCGTTCCCCACATTTTACAGGGGGTATTATTGCAGTCACACGATATTCTACTGTTTGCATAAAGTGTGATGGAGAAAGATGGGAGACAATGAGGAGAGAGTTGAAGGAAAAAGCACCAGTCTTAGCATAAATGTCAGCATCTAATAAAACACAGCAGATGCAGATGCTCTGAAAATAGAATTAGCACAGGCAGCATTTTCAGTGGACATGATCAGTCCTCACTATTAGAGCAACAACCTTTTTTTGCAGCGTCCTGAACGAACATCTTGATCTCCTTACAGTTCACAATGATTAGGACGCAAACAGCAAAGTCATCAGCTTCAGTATTAATATCAGATTTTGCTACTTTAAAGTTGTACGAATAGGACGAGCCAAGTCAAAAACATGTAGTGGAACATAAAATTGCCCCCAAGTCATAAAAATGGGTAACATGCCTTGAGATGTTGTGAAATGGCAACATATAACCTGGATTGAAAATAACTCATTTAAACGCTGCCGACACATTCTCGTAAAGAAGTCGTGTCCAGCTCCAGAATATCTACCAGGAGCTCGTTTACCTTCAGATTGATTTGGTCTTAAAGAAGCACTTTCAAAAGAAAACAGACAAAATGTTTTGAGTCATCTAAAGGACGAGCATGCAGTTCCACCGAGGCGTGAAAAACTCTTGGACTCTCTCATGGGATGGGCAGAAAAGCCTTCACCAGATATCCTGACAATTCACTTCAGGACAGAGGTATTTACGATCAAGCAGCCTGCTGGCTATTTATGGATTGAACATGTCCTGAAAAGAGTCACATAAATAATTAAAGACTAAATTGACTGTAGAGGCCGAGCGTGTGTGTGGCCGTGTGCAGTTCTGATGGAGGGAACAGAAAGCTCACGTGTTCAGGTGGATGTAAGTTGTGAACCTGAAAGACAGAAAGAGGCTGGTGGAGTCAGGCCCAAAATTATTCATACCCCTGGCAGGTTTAGGGGTATGAAATTCAACAATGTTTCTTCTTAATGTAAGTTGGATTAACATTTTGCTGTGATCCTGCCGTTTTGCTGGATCTAACAGAGAATCAGTGGAAAGAGCAAAAGAATAGGGTGATAGAAAAGAGGACATATATAATATATTGTATATATCTTAGTCAAATGTCTTAAAAGAAATTTGACTTTCCTATTTGATGTCTTGAAATTGGGCCTCTGTCTCTTTAAGAAATTGCTAATCTTTCCAACACGTTCAGGATGTTCTCACACTAATGCTCCATCATTAAGCCTCTATCAACGTTCTTTGGAGCGTTGCACAGAGAAGTAGTTCGTATGATGAGCTCAGCAGATGCGCACTTCTACCAGGTGGTTGGTAATTGCTGCTGCCGCTAGTCTGGAGGAGCTGAGTGAGTAGTGCTGCTCTGTGAGGTGGAAGCTCAGCTGGAGACTGCCATGGCAACCCCAGAACGGTTGCCATGGGAGATTATACGATTTCTCAAACATGCAAGAGAGAATCAAAGCAACCCTCCAGGTCTGTTTTTGATGAGGGCAAAATGAATTTGGAATGTCTTTGATCAAATCTAAAACAATCCAGTAATAATTTTACAATAAATGTACAAGACAGATTTTAAGTTTTATGTAGTTCTACTTTTGCCTTTAAATTCCCTTTCTGTCAGGCACCTGTCATGTAGTAACATAGAGAAGAATTTATTTACACCAAGAAGAAAAAACCAGATTGCAGCTTTTTGCTGCGTTTAAATGCTGCTTTAATAATTAGTCGCTCACGTCTCAACCTGACAGAAATCCACGTTGCTCAACTCTCTGACAGCAGATTAAGGAAGAGTAAGACGACGCTGGGAGAGCAGGTGGTAGTCATGAATGAGCAGCTTTAATGAAAATCATTCAGAACAACAGTTCCAGCTCAGCCTGCATGAAAGAGACGGCAGCAAAACTCCCATTCATATGATAATTTACCTCCTCAGCGACAAACAACTTGAACGGAAACTGAAATCGAATCTTCTCAATTTAGCAGTCTGATGAAATCGCAGACAATCCTCCAAAGTGACGATTCGCGCTCCTCTGCGCCGAGCACTGCGGCTTTGTAACCAAGGCAACCTACTACAGGTATGGTAATTGGTCAGATTAGCCGGTGAATGTGGAGCGCTTTCACGGTGAAAGGCACATTACCAGCTGGATGCGTTGTCTCCTTTTTGAGGTCGTTTGTGCGTCTCCTCGAGGTTTCATCCTCGACGGTCAGATCAACGCTTTCTGCAGAACGCCACAGAGCTGTGAGGCTGAAGGCCCGGTTCTGGCTGGAGAGGAGCGCTCCACAGACCTCAGTGGAGGCGGATGCCTCCATTAGTGGAGAGGATTCGCACCCCAGTCATTCGTCTCACTTCCTCCCACCGTAGTGACCTCCTGTCACATGCCGCTCTCCACCGCTCCGTGTTGGGACTCTCTCGTTGGACGGCGAGAGTCAATTAGCCTAGACAAAGTAAGGGAAGGATTGAAGTATACTTAGGTTCAGACTGCTACTATTGATCAGAGGAAGCCATTCGGAGTCAGGGCCGCTTTTGTTTTTCACTCGCGTGGGAGGAAAAGAAGCACCAGTCCGACTTTAGTGGTGGAGAGGAAGCTCTTGGAAAGCAGTGGAGCTGCTTTCTGGTTGTGTTAGCGTGCACAAGACACGCTGCGCTTTCATCACAGAGCCAAACATTACAGGGTTTTACTGCTGTTTAAGACTAACATAGCACCTCAGTGCTAAACATGTAGCAGCAGCACAGATGGCCCCAACGCTAATGTCAGCGTCCACTTTTCTAATCAAGTTCCATGAATGGAATAATAGTACGTTTGATATCATTTATCTAGTTTTTTTTATTCTTATTTTGTATTTTTTCTTTTGTGATGTACTTGCTACTGCAAAGTGCCTTGGTCATCCATGTTGTATGTTGTTTTAAGTGCTGCATAAACCAATCAATCAATCAATCAATCAATCAATCAATCAATCAATCAATCAATCAATCAATCAATCACTGATGCCTAAATAATCTAAATTCCAGATCAAAACCAATAAATATTGTTGTGCTGTTCATATATCTATTCACTCAATAATTTAGGAGCAGAAATGGTTTTTTGATGCTTAATGTGGTGCTGTCAATCATGCTCATGTGTGCACAGCTTTCCCCTCCTCCCCTAGTTTACTTAGCCACTGATGAGCAGAGGCACAAGTACATATTTTCTGAGGTCTATGTGAACGTGTCATTTAATATGACACTTTCAGGTTTAATATGTCCATACAGCTCTTCCTTATTCATGTAGTTAAAAAATACAGTAATTACATTAAAACCATCACGGCATTTAGGTTTTTGTTGCCTCCCTAATGTTATTATTCCTTCCTGATGTGTGAATAAATTCCAGCCTAGGAAGCAATTAAAAAAGAATGAAACAAAAAATAAGCCAATATTTTATCATTTAATGTATATGTGAGCCAAAGAGCCGATAGGCTGCAGATCTGAGGCATTTTGTCAGCATGTTTTCCTTAATTTTGTAGTTTGATAGGAAGCTGTGTCCAAACCCACATTAATAAAATGATAGCAAAATAACATTAACCACAAAATACTGTGTTTATAAAAGATATCAATATTTTTTCCTACATAGAAAGCCCTAACAAACTAATGTAGAAAAACAAACAGTTTCTCCTCACAATATTTATATATTTACCAATAATCTATTAGTTTGATTTGTTCTTTAGATTGCCATTTATATTGTTGGGTCTCAGGAGATGATTGATGGATGAAGAGACTGATGTTTGGTTCTTTAGGTTCTGACGGGTCTGCAGTGGTTCCCAAAGATTTTCTGGGCCCCTCTATGGATCACAAAACTTTGGGAACCACTGTGATACAGACAGAACGGGTCTGTCGGTGTGTCAGCGTCACTGAATATCGCTGACACGTTTTCTTTTTAAATCTCCCCTATTTAACTTCACTGAAATTGTTGAGCCTGGAATGTGTGTCTTCCCACTCACTTCTGTATGTTTGCCAGAGGTTTTGCTTCTAAGGATGGTGGAGAATCTGTGGACATTTTGAAAAGACGCGGGTCGACAGCGTCCTGGGGTCCTGTTTAGCGCCCACCACGACAATCTTCTGTTTTCTGTTTTACCCTAATCAGTGCCGTTCCTCTATTACTGATCATTTCATGCATGCTCAAACAGTTGTAGAGTACAGAAAAGGCCGACTAGAAAAGATTTCGTTTCTGGGCCTCTTTATTCCAGCGCTCCTATGCGTTGCATACCGTGCAGACCCACTTTTTGCACCCCTGCTGATAGGGGTGTGGAGCGGTGCATTTCTTCAGATTGCAGTAGTAGCAGCAGTAGGAGGTGCAAGAGCTTGGTCTTTTCACAGATATCTGTCTCGTTTTATACCGTCGTGACATGGTGACAGCTTTAAGAAATGTGCAAAACACATGTTTAAAAAAAAAAGTTATATTCTGCAGCTTTAACTCGATTAATTGAATTCTACTTCTAATGAATCTATATTTTTGTTGCTCCTGAGACAGGCAGGCTCAAAAATGCCAACAGCGGTGTTTGGTTTTGCCAATATTATAGTGTTTCCTCTTTTCTTAGAAATCCAGACGGAAGCGTTTGTGTGTGATTTACACTTCCTTCCGAAACTTTGCTGAGTGGATACAAAGCATTTCGCGAGACAAATGTGTTTTTATTGCTGCCAGTTTTTCTCTGCTGCTCGTTTCTACTTTCAGAGTTATGAGGTGGAAAGGCGTACAAAAAAAAAAAAAAAAAAACGGGGAAAGTTTAGAAAACTTCATTGCAGAGATGCGTTAGATAACACCCTCTTTGCCACACGCTGAATGAAACAGCGAGCTGAACTGGAGTGCTGTACCGGACCTATAAGAGCTGGAGCCTTCTACCTATGTGAAGGACGAAAGCGATCACACTGCGGCTGGGAAACATGCATGCCAACGTTTACAGCAGGCCGGAAATCTGCTGCAGAGTCATTCTGTTTTCAACCTTATGTAAGGTCTACTAACCTGGTAAGTCACTTGCGACCAGGGAATCAGTGACTATGAATCTTTATGATCAATTAGCCTATCAGAAGAAACTAGGTTCATCTCAGGAGGAACAAGTGAAAGGAAGGGTTGAACAAAACACATTTATTACACATTTTGACCATAACACAAACAGAACAAAATAGTCAATGTTTTCCTCTAGGAGTCCTAAGTCAAGTCCGTCAAGTTCAAGAGTTTCTTTTCCTTTGATTTGTTTCCAGTTCAGTTCAGTTTTCAGATCTGAATGTTATGTTGTAGCTACCCGGGTAGTGTGAATATGTGCAATCCCACCGATCTAGTGGAACAGAAGAAGGTTCTTCTTTGGCATCAAAGTGGACACAATGTGAATCCGATCTTCTGGATCCTGATCTTTATCAATAAAGTGACCACAAACGTTTTTTGTTTCGTCTTCTGGTTAACTCTCGCTCATATTCTGTAGCCTATCACTGTAGCTTTAGACTACTTTGAAGCCATTTACTGCCACCTATTGGCAATATGGTGTACTACAGGCGATAAATCGTGGGTTACAGTTAGAAATGCATACAAAACCTTGTCCACGTTCTGCTAATGTCACCAAAAAAAACCCCCAAAAAACAGTTGTGGTGTTTTCATTAAATAAGAATCGCGATTAGAACCACACGTGAATCACGTAATGAGTCATTAGAAGACTTCTTCTCCTGCTTCCACCGGCGGCAACATCTGCTTGTTGATCACGTGATTCGTGTGATGCAAAAAAAGTCTTTCCATTGCAGGTTTGCGAAATACACAAATTTTGATACGGCTGGAAAAATACCGTCATCCTAGTCCAGAAATGTCTTAGTGAAAAAAATGAGTTTTTGGGACTTTTTTTTTTTTATTGTTATTTGCGTTTCTATTAAACAAATTCATTTTCATAAATCCAATTTGTGCAAGTTTAAGATTAATGGAAACGCATCTGTTGAGGCAGATTTGTTTTTAGGAGGATGTTCATCTGTGTACACAATTAAAATCAGCATTTTTTTCCTCAACAAATCCTTGGGTCATGATTTTTTATTTATTTATTTTTTTATTAAATGGTTTGAATCCTATTTGTGCCCTACTTATGAAACTACGTCTGTTTGATTTTCTCCCAGATCAGCTTTATCTTTTAAAATGAGTGAATAATATGTTTGAACAGGAGAGTTTAAAGAACCTCTTTCGGAGTGACGCATAAAAAAATTGGCATTTCAAAAAAAGCAGGTGTGTTTAGGTGGTTTTAATATGTCTTTGGTTCTGTCTCAGTAAACAACTTCATTCCCCCTGATTCTTCACATTACAAACTGCCATGTATATTGCATGAAATTGTACTCAGTGCACCAGATATTTGTGACGTGAATGCACAATTGTATGCGCTTTTCAAAAACGTGGAGTCAGTATTTTGCAGAATCACATTTTGCGGTAAATCTCCATCAGCTTTGTGTCTTAAAATATGAAGAAAATGAAAAGGTATAGATCGTTTTGCAACGCTTAAGTTTTAGCACATTGGTGATGTATTTTTTATCTTTAAATTCAGAACATCTGTTCACAAACCACAGGCTTCATACTTTCCCATCTCGCTGCTTTATTTTGTTGCGGTTCATTACACTTATCGCATTTCAAACAGCACTAACTACTATTTAGTTTTTTTTTTATGTAATTACTGTTCAGCTCAGCAGTTTATATTCTTCCTTCACACATTATTTTCACAGTTTGCCAGTTTCCAGTGTTTGGGATAAATTAGATGTTCTCATCAGAGCCATTTCTTTGAGCTATAATCAAAAAAAAAAAAAAGAAAGAAAGAAAGAAAGAAAGAAAGAAAGAAAGAAAGAAAGAAAGAAAGAAAGAAAGAAAACAAAACAACAACAACAACAAAAAAAACTAGTTTCAGTGATTTTGGTTAGACTGTAAAATATTGTTATGAAATATTCTGCCTCGCTGTGCAAACGGTTGTCACCGATGGTGCAGGAAATCTTTAAAGCATGATTAATTATTCACCCAAAGCCAGGAAGAATTTCTCAAATCCGAATGCAAATCAACGACATTTGCCTGAAGAGTCAACGGTGGAGAAATGTTGAGTGTTCATTATGGTGTTCAGTACGTAGAGGGAAAAAGTGGGGGACGGTGGTTTAGCGTTTCAAACACCAACTCAGAGCAGCTTCACTTCGTAATTATGGGGTGAGCATTCAGGAACGTACGCTCAAATCCAAAGTGATAGACAGCTGCATTCAGCTGAATTTGGTCGTAATTTGCATCGTCTGTCTTCATAATCCAGACGTTTATGTTTTTTGATGCAAATCAGTTTTTGCCTCCTTCGTGTTTGGAAGAATGGATGATGAGCATTAGCGAGAGACGTAACTGGATCATCGTTATTAACTACGATGAATCAGAGTAGTGACTACAAACACAAGGAGTGTGATGGAGTTGATGTATTTGTCAGAACTGTGTCAGGATGTTGGAGGATCCCACAAGAGAAAATGTACAGGTGTTCATTACTTCCTCTTGCTGCCATTAAAGGGGCAGTGTAATCCCTTTGCATACGGTGGGTTTTTTGGACAGCAAAACAATTAAACAAGACAGTGAACAGTAAGAAAAGTAATGTCACCTGGTCTGATGAGGCTGAACACTGTGAATCCACGGCACTGATCCCAGTGCACATGCACTATTTAGCATAACAGCACATCAAAAGAAGTACATGTCTTTCAAAGACATGAAAGCCAGGACTTGATTTTCCACAAAATACAGTTTTTGTTCTCACAATTAGCCAACAATTTACCAATGAAACGTGTTTCTCAAAATCCCATCAGTGTTAGACAAATCATCATATTCTATATTATGCTACATATTGTTCATGACGTATTTTGAAACATTTTTCAAAGAAAGTGGGTTTTGAGAAGCTCTGCCTCAAACTCCAACAGCTGCTGGGTGTATCAGCCTCTGCATTAGCTCCTCTCTCTCTCTCTCTCTCTCTCTCTCTCTCTCTCTCTAGAGCCCCTTTTCAAGCTGTGAACTTCCTATTTTCAGTTCAGTGAAACGATGATATAAGGCAGGAATAAAAGGCGCATCCTCTGCCAGATGGAGAATAGAGCTGTTCAAACTGAATGAGAGCAGCAAGTGGAAGACGGAGCCAACGCGCTCTGCTACGCCGAGACGGAGTAGAAGCTAATGAGAGCAAACTTTCACTGGAGACGGGGAAACGCGTAACTCGGTGCGACAAAGTAAAAGAGACGGGGCAGAAAAATACCTTGTTTTTGTCTTAAAGTTAAAGAAAAAAACTTTAAAAAACTTTAAAGTTTTTCCTTGCTACATTTTAAAATCACTTTGTATGGATTATTTTATTGTTTCTTGTATCAGTGACATTAACTGATTAGCAAAGCTACATCTGCGTTTTCCACCAATGAGCTTAGGACTCATCTTTGGTTGTTGCTCCTTCCTATTTGGACCTAGTTCTTCCATAAAGACATGATCTTATCTCACAACAGTTTAGATTTATAGCCAAAATTGGGACAAATTGGGCCTAAATACATACAGCAGAGAATCAAACCAAATGAGATCTGCTCATTATAATGCAAAGAGGAGCAGGCAGCTTTCCCTGTGGAGGAAAGGCAGAAAGGTGCAGGCTTTTGATTGCAGCACACGGCGCAATAAATGCACACGTAGCTCCACCATGCTCCGCTCCGAAATGGTTAGTACTTGACTCAGCCTACGGTTACAGCAAGCGACAAAATGGAGCAGGAAGATGCTAAACGAAAGCTAAGAACAGGAAAATTTATCCTGCTTACTCAACTTTCAGTCTAAAAACGGAAGCAGTAATAGCTTGATTAAAATTGGGCTCGGCTTACTTCTGGCTCAGGCCAAGTAGAGGGTTTGGTTCGGGCGTGAGCCGGATTGGATCTTGGTCTCATCTGTTTTGAGAGGCCATTTTGTCCAACAATCGTGTCTGACCTTATATATGCTCTTCAAGAGGAATGTCAACGGTTGCCATTGGAAACATAAGAACTGATGACTGAAAGGCTGCGCCATCAGCGTCATATAATTGCGCAATTTGACATTTTGAAAATACATTTGCTTAGTGGAAACGCGGCACTTTCAAACAAGATAAAACATGTTGACACTGGGATGAGGTGGTTTTTGTGGCTGATTTGGTTTATTTTTGCAAAACTGAAATGGAAACACATGATCAACAACCAGATGTTGCTACTGGCACAAACCACAAAGAAGAAGATCACAGGAAGTAGTTGTAGGATTGTGGTGCAGCATTTTTTTTCTTTTTGACTTATCATGTGACCAAGCTTCCTTTGTGTGTCATTTTAATTGCGTTTCTTATTTAATGGAAACAGCAACTGTCAGAATATTCATTTGCCAGTTGATGTTTTCTTTTCCAGTCCGCTCTCTTCCTTCATCTTCACGATGTTGTTGGCTTACAGTCGTTCTGCAGCAAGCCTCAGACGCTTTCACAGACCTGACTGAAAACAAACAAACAAACCTCTTGATGTTTGGGGTTGTAATGTGACCAAAGGTAAAGAAAGTTTAAAAATTTTTGCAAAGCTGTGTAGCAAAGCTTTAAAAGTCAATAAGTATAATATTTTAGACGTGCTTGAAGCCAAACATAATGCTGCTTTCTGTCTTATCTCTCAAACAAGGTTATGAAGTTAATCAAAAATCATTTCCATTTTGCGGGGCAGCAAAAGATGAAGGGGTGATAAAGTCGTGTTTTTGTTTGGAGTTTTGTTTTTGTGAATTTAAATGCTTCACTTTATCATGCAGGGTGCAAAAGTTTACGAACAAAGTTTTACTTAGTGGTTTAATGAAAAACATTTTCTGCAAGTCGAGTTTAGTAAGTAATCCTATATGAAATAAACCAATCTGATCAGATCAGAATATGTTATTAATCAATTAGGTTTAATTTCACTAGACAAACCCAGGCCTGATGTCAGAGCATCAAAACTGAGAAAGCTGTAAGGTCTCAAAAAGCAACAAATCTTGTTCAATCTTAAGAAATTCAAAAACAAAGAAACAAAAAGTCACTGAAACCTGTCGAGCTTTAGATTTAGAAAAAAAAAAATCTGAAGCATTTGGGCTCCAGAGAGGGAAAAATGGCCTCCGGGACAGAGTTGGTAACCTGAAGGGACAATGCCCATCATTTTGATGATGCTCCAAAACATTCTGTGGACTAATGAGACCAAACGGGACAGTTTAGGACGAGTGTGTCTTTACATCTGAAGCCAGTGTTGCCATGTGTACAATACTCAATCAATAATCCCAGAAAAAGGCCACATATACAATAATTTGGCCGTTCTGTAAATATATGGTTGTAATCGTTTGTAATCAGCCTTTCTCTACTGTCTGTCAGAGTTTTTTTTTTTGTTGTTGTTGTGTTTTTTTTGTGCAAACCTTGAAGGCATCTGTTTTCATAAAAGAAATGAAGAACACATTAGCCTTAAGCGACTGTGGGGCTGCTGATGAATCCTTTGCACACTGACGCCACAAAACTGCCTGTTACACGCTATTCAGCACCAGACTGACTGCAGCGCTTGTTGTTTGGTCATGACGTTTGTGCAACAATTTCCCCATTTTGTACTGTGAAGTGAAACTAACAGGTAAAGCACAGATGAACGCTGTCAGTTTGTTGGTGGAACGGACGGTCAGACATAACTGATAGCAGAGAACATGACTAAAAAGTGATTTTACTCTCATTTCTCACTGTGCTGAGTTTCATTCAGAGATAATGGGATGCAGTATAACGCCTGACGTGAGGCAGAACCGTCCTAAAAGTGGGCCGGTAGACTGTCGCCTTCTGCTGCAGCCCGTCTCCTAACACTCACACAGCTCCGCATCGCCGCTGGGAATCAGCTCTTCCCAAACCAAAACCCTCACTTCAAACACAAATCCACTTAAAGTCTGCTCTTGTTATTTTCATAGATAGCATGTCTCGAGTTCACTGCCCATAATTTGTTTCTCCTTTGCTCTATCAATTCCACCGTCAGCAGTCCGGAGGGACTTTCAATTAGCGCCGGTCCGACATTAAAGCGGCGCCCGTTTTATTTATCCCCGCCTTTGGATGATCATTTTTCATGTAATGTCGATTTTATGCGCGGCAATTAAAATTTCTGTCCACTGAAGCAGCGTACAGGAACAGGGAGCTAATGAGATTGGCTCCTGCTCTGCAGACGAGCGCTAGCTTCTTCATGCGCAAGTCATTTCCCGAGAAAATAACAATGAAAAAAAAAAAAAATAAGAAAGAAAGAAAAGTGAAGAAAATGTTGATTAAAGCAAAATGGGATGATTTGCAGCTTGAGTCAAGATCTCATTAACTAAGAAACGCCGATCCCAATATGCTTGGAAATGGAACAGAGATCACATTAAATTTTATTTACTCCAAAGAGTAAATAATGATCTGAGAAGCCACTACGCTCAGACTGCAGGGTGCTGCTTGAAACATAAAACTTCAAAATGTTCATTTCCATCAAAATGAACCGCATGTAAGATAAACGTGACAAAACACAAACCCATTCGAAAAAATGTGAATGTTATTGAAAAGTTAATTTACTTCAACCATTTTACCAAGTCAGTTCAGCGAGAAGAAACTTCAAGGTTCTTCATGTCGTAAAAACACCAATTGACGACCAATTATGAACGTCGTCACGTCAACCAAATTGTCAAAAAAAATATATATATATACATCAAATGTTCCAGTTCTAACAACTGGATAAGTCTCTCCGGTTTTCCACAAATCTGCCAAATTCACACTAAATTCCCAATAAATCAGCTGATTCCCACATTGTTTCTGACTTTATTGACATTTTTTTTCTCAGAACTGGTCAAAAACATTGGGTTTTACTGACCGCTGCCTCAAGTTGTAATCCGTGATCGATGCAGTGAGGAATGAAGAGTCACGCTTAACATCGCACATTAGCGCAAATATTGTAAAAGTTCCTTACAAGTATTTCTAAATTAGCGCCACCAGATCTGTGAATTTGATTACAAGAAAGCCCCCGAAAAAAAACCCCCGTAAAATCCTGGAGGCACAATTATTTATTAATATTTTAACTGGGCTTTATCAATATATTCTGGCAAAATGAAGCAGAGTTTGACACGCCTGCATCAGAGCCTCCGTCAATAACTAACATGCAACTAACAGCCTGCGTCTTATTACCGCGATGCGTTCAGGGAACAAATCACTCAGGTTGACCTTTTTGTTTAATGCAAAAGCCTGTTTTCGGCACTCCGTTTATTATCCGTAACATTTGTATAATCCGAGGAACATGGAGGAATCCTTCTCCCTGTGAGTGGATCAGTGAGTCGCTCAGTCGCTCAATCTGAAGTTGCTCTAAGTTTCTTGCGTCCGCCGTCTCTCTTGCTCCGATCTGACCTCCGCCACACATTCAGACCACGCTGTCGTCATCCGGTGATTTATTTGTTTTATTTGCTGCTGTTTTTTTTTTTATGTCTTCGCTCGCAGTGCTTTCTTTTCTTGCATCACACCGTAACGGCATAAAGGTACACTGCTTCTGACAGCAGAGACGTTCCTCGGGCTAAAATTAGAAACAGTGGGCGCATTGTTTGCAAATAGAAGAGGACAGAAAACGCTTCGACTACAGCAGATTCAGTAGGGAGTAAATAAAAGGGGGCTCATATTTACACAGCTACCACAACCGTTCAGCCTGGGGATGAATTGTCAGCAGAAGTTTTATTAAAAAAAAAATAAATAAAAATCAGACAGCGGCTGCTGGACGCTGATGTGTGTGTTGAGTGTGAACAGAAGGACCCTCTGCTGGTCTCTGCTGGAGGTGAACAGTGGTCATCCAGTCGTAGATGGACGGCACATCAGTGATCATCAATAATCGCCGGATGTTTTCGCCGCTGACTAACGTTGTTAGCTGACATGGAGATGAGTCGGTTTGATTATTTTTGAGTTATTTTCGAGGCACCGGTGGCGTTTGCTGGAATATTAGAGATCAGCATGTGACTTAAATACATTAAATACATTAAAAAAAAATCTCAGATTCACTTTAAATTTAATTTGAATTTAATTCTTGAGGCTGTTTAGAAATCACTTAATTATGCAACTGCATTCCAGTGAAGAAACAAAAAGGTAAACAATGAAACTAAACACTTACCGAAGGAGAAAGTATCAAAAGTACGAGGTTTAAAGTTTATCGTTCTGCAAGTGTCTTTCTCTGACATTTGAATAAAGTTCATTTTGATTATTTTTTCCCAGACATTGCCTGATGGAACATGAACTTGCACATGAGAGCCACTTTTGGTTCGCCAGCGTACGGAAGAAGATTAGTGCCGCTGAAAAAAACAAAAAAAAAAAACATTGTGTTTTCTCACAATGCTGAGATCAAAAGAGCACTTTATCCCCGGGTTCCTCCACACAGCTCCTCAAAACTAGTGGCAGCAACAGTTAGCAAATCCTGGTGAAGCTGCCAGTCTGCTGAGCTTATCATACAAACTACAACACTACTACGAACAGTTCTTTTTTTTTATTAAAGGTTTTATTGGCTCTAATGGCCTTTATTTGAAAGTAGTTTGACAGGAAAGACAGTAATGAGGGAGGGGGAAGCACAGTATTAAGCAAAGTCAAATTTCTTCAAGTTATTTTTATATGTACAGCATTTTTATAAGAGCTGAAGGTAGCATATATACTTGACTGTGGTCCAAGTTGGCTAAATATGCCTGTAAAACACATAACAGTGCCCTTTTAAACTAGTGGACCAGAGTTGTTTTTAGACTCCAGTCGGGTTCTCTGCGCTTCTGTGACTCTAAACTCTAAAGCAACAACAAGATGGGTCACAGATGTCCCCTAAAGTGATGGACATTACAAAAAAAAAAATCTGTTAATCACGGCGCAGTAAACCGAGTGGAGGTTCTGTCCTCGGATGGCGATCTTTGACCCTGTGCGTTCAGAGAGAAGCACAGAGACGTTTACAGCAGCGGCTCCTAAAGCGGAGCAGAAAGTACTTCAGATTGAGATTAAGCCACGTCTGATGCATCCCGGTTGCATAATGGTGTTATGTGTGAGAGGACGTGCTGTGAGCAGCATGCCGCTCCTACTCCACTGATTTCACAGCAGTGGCTTGGTTGAGCATTGTGCATTTGTTTCTTTTCCAGCAGGAATATTAAGAGCTGAGGTTTGATTTTACTGTGACAAAAAAAAAAAAAAAAAAAATACTACAGATGTCAGATGCTTTGAGGTTTTTATTCAAACCTATATTTGATTTTCCTTCCACTTGGTATTGATTAATCACTTGAAATCCTGACAAGACATTTTTGATTTGTGGTTGGTTATTGGTTTCTGTGGCTTTTAATAACAACTGACTAGGTGAGCTCATCACAAGAAAGGACAACAATAGGATCCAGCAGTAGAAATAAGAAAAAATTGAGTTAAATGTCTGCTTGAGAGAAAAAAATCACTTAAAAGGCAGTATAATGAAAAGCTTACATTTTTGAGCTTTACGTCATGTGTTAGTGTTATTCCCTCATCAAAAAAAGAAAAATACCTGGAGTTGATTCTTTCGTGTGTTTTTGAGAAATCTTTCCATCTCCGTGGCAACCAGTCAGCCGTGCAAAACACCTGGGTGGAGCTAGCTCTGCCTTTCTTCTCTAATAATCAATCAGCACCAGCACTGGAGCTGATCAGCAATATGACTAAAGAAAATTATTTTTTTAATTATTTCTTCTTTTTTTTTTTTACTTTCTGGAAACTGATACACTACATTAAATAAAAATATCCACACAGAAGACCCACGATGCCCTCCGGCAATGCAAGCACAGCTTACTGTACTATTACTATTCAAGCGGTTGTGGCAGAGTCAGCTTATCTGCTGGTTCGAGTCGCTTTAATAATTGATGTGACCCGACCGCATATTCACCGTATCTGCATGACTTGCAGGCTTTGCATGCAAAACGCAGCACTTTCTTTAGGTAAGGGTTGAACTGGGAGGGTGTTTGTCACAAAACTATTTTTCAAACCATCCACGATAACACCGGGTTACAAAAAAATTCTTTGGAAGTTGTTTTGTGTCTTTTCAACTGAGTTAGGACTATTTTGCACCGCTGAATCCTGAAGTGACGTCCATTTTTCTCAATCAGGCTCAGAAGGTTTTCTGGGGGAAACGTTGCATTTTGATGCTCGTGTTGCTCCATAGTTCAGAAAGTCGACCTGATTGAACAAATGCAGTGGGATTTTTTGATCCAACGCGTCAAAATGACCCTAAGAAAGTCGAAAAACCCCAGATACATTTTTTGGACGCGTAATCGAGATGATGGTTGTAGAACTTTGACCAAACAGGTTTGGTAGAGTCGCCTCTTGCTGCAAGAAACTGATCTGAAATCTGCACTGAATCAGGAGCCACTGCAGTATTTTCTAATAAGAATAATGCTGCAATGCAAGTCAGACGGAGAGCAGCGCTCGGAATGAGCAATGACACAAACGGCACGATTGTTCCTTAAAGGTGCCTTAATGGTTTAATGTCCCTGGCTCAGAACAGAACCCCCATTCTTCAGCGCCGTCTGACAAAACCAGGGATGTATTACACGTCCTTTGGAGATTTGTGTTTTCTGTGGGGCCCCGCGCTGACACCGACAGGCGGGACGGTTCACTGAACTGGGATTAGGCGAGGGCTGAGGAGAGGAGGCTGGTAATTATTAGCGCTCTGCCAAAGCCGGAACGCTTCGGCTCCGAGCGCGCCGCTAAGCAGGCGCCGCGGGACTCAGCGGTTTCTTCGACACAAGAAAGACATGAATCACCAGCCCAGCGAGACAAGCAAGAGGAAAGAGAGACCGCCAGACATGAATAATTAACTCCTCGACTTGCTCGCCCACTTTCTGAAAATCTTTGCCACCGTCTTCATTCCGACCCAACGTTGAAGGCGGCTCTCTGTGTCTTGTGCTGGTTTCGACTCGCCGCTCAGGTCCGCGTTCCTCCGCTGATCCTCCAAAAGCTGAAACGGCAAAAAAAAATATGAAAATCTGATGTGCTGCATTCAAACTTCAATCAGAGCTATGAAGAACCCTAGAGACTGGGAATGCAAACTTTTATGTAAGTTCTCCCGTGAAGCTGTTTCTCCTTGAAGTCAGAAGTAAAAAGAAATATAAATTCACATGAGGTGTTATAATGATGCAGAAGGATGAAGTCGCTGACTGAAGGGTTTTTTTTGTGTGTAAGGGCACTGAAATAATGTAGCTTGGACCTCATCATGTAAAATATCTAAAGGTGTTACTTTGTCTCTGCCTCTGGTGCCCCACTTTGTTTTTACAGTTCGTGAATAAACACAGCTTTCTGTCAAATCAAAGGAACTTATTCTCTTCATCTGAGCTGAAATGTAATGCGAAAGTATTCATGAACTTTTCCACATTTTATCTGGTTACAACGGCAAGAAACCATTGAAATAGGCAGCATGAAGCAGGCTACAAAAAGTCTCAAACAGGAATCATGCCGTGCCATGAGCTACAGTAAACAAATATAATATATGTTGCGGATGGGCATCATAAAAACGCCCCTAAAACGTTCAGAACCTAAAGGAACGCCAGACAAATACCAAACCATCCACCCCTGGACCTTGCCACCAACAATCAGAACCGTTACTCACAAAAGAAGCCGATCCAAATTACTCCAGCGGCCCATCAACGACTCATCCAGGCGGTCACAAAGAACCCAGAAACGCACCTAACGCACCGGAGTTCAGTTCAAGGCTTTAACTTGCCTCAGTCAAAGGACAATGTTCAAAGAAGTGATCCAAAGGAGAGTTCAACGGCAAAAACAACCAGGAAGAACAGGAACAACAGCAGCTCGTCTTCCAAACATCCCGATGATCCCATGACTCATTATACTGTATTGTGATGAGACAAAGTCTCTTTCAAAATGTCCCGCCCGTTAACTCTGGGGTAAATCGACGCAGAAATGAAGGGGTTGGTGGAGGGGAGATTAGGAAAAACTATGATACCAAACCCCAGAAATGCTGCCGTGGTAGATTGATGGTCTGGGGATGTTTTACAGCTTTACTGCTTCAGGACCTGGTTGACATGCCATAATTGATAGAATCATAAATTCTGCTCTGCTGTATTAAATCCTGAAAGCATCAATTTATGACCAGAAGCTGAGGAACTCTGGGGTTTTGCACCAGATCAGGGTCTTGTAGTACACCAGCAGGTCCACCTCTGACAGACACACACACACACACACGCACACACACGCGCACACGCGCGCGCACACGCACACACACACACACACACACACACACACACACACACACACACACACACACAGGAAGAAGCAAAGTTCAGCCTTTGGAGTTTCCTGGTAAAGTCTTCAATTGGAAAAGAAAGATTCTGCCATCCGCTGCGGAGATTTACGCGACTGTTGCCACGCTCGTGTGTGCCGACCTTATTTTCTTTTCAGCCGACAGCGAAAGCGCCATCATGGCTCTCGTGGGAAATAATCAGGAAATCAGAGGATATTAAAGCAAAATGAATGTCAAAGACATTTTTTCCGAATAGCTGCAGAGGTTCTCCGAGTGGAGCTGAGGTCACATCAAATCTCAGGATGGCAGGATGATAAGTAGAGGGGCCGATGTGACGCTCTTGAAGGCCACCGTGAGGTCAGTGTAAAAGAGTAATTAGCTTACTCGTACAAACACTCATTTAGGATTGAAACAATGAAGTTTTAGAGATGAATTCTAATACTGCAAGGGTCAAACTATCATATGTTTTCTCACCAGTTTCAACCTCCAGGAAAAGGAGGCAGAATTTGGCGCAACATCAATGATCTTCCTGAGTGAAACGCGTACTCGGAAATGTTTCAGATTTTCAGAATGACCGTCTCATCGGGAAAGTTATATTAGAATGGTTTACGTGAACAACATTTAGCTGATTCTCAGGTAGCTAATCGCACCTGTGGCCTACTTTGTGTGTCTGTGTTTCTCGCAGGAAGTGAACGTTTGCTTCCCACCGCCATTTTCTCCTTTAGCAATCGCTGGAATTTGTGTAAAAAAAAACAAAAAAACCCCCAAAAACTAAAAGAACTATCCAATGCAAACATGACTGCAACAAAAGTTCATACAATAGCATTAGCTATTTTAACTTGGTGCAGGTTTATTTGAATGTTGGACCTGCTGAAACTCGCCTTCATTTACTATGTACAAAGAGTCAACATGAAGTATTTTTATGGCACTATAAACAGAAAAAAACCTCTATGGATTTCAGTCTGTATTGTAGAAGTTTTTCTCTTTTTAAGTGCTCTGCATTCCCAGAAAAGACGGTGTTTCAGCTTAAAGCTCTTCGGGGGGAAAGAGCAATCAATTCTCTGAGGTCATTTAGTTGAGTTTCTCTCCTTTAAACACACTGATCTAGTTGACAGAGGAAAGGAATCTCGCAGCAATAATAAAGTAAAAGCTAAAACAAAACACCAACAGGAAAGACATAAAACATGCCGTTAATATAACGTTGCTGACAGCCAGACTGACAAATATGTAGATATGAAAGGTTCATTTTGACTCCAGCAGCTTGCAGGCTCGCCATGACAACAGCTGTAAACTTTAATGAAATGTTTATCAGGTGGTAAAGACCTTGACAGGCTCTGTGAATGTAACTGCACAGAAGCTCTGATACTTTCACACTCAGGCTGATGTTAGTGCGTTTGTTCCTGTCTTCATTTGGCACAATCTCTTCAGATGCTACTTTGAAATGATTTTACTACAGGATTTATACTCTTGTAGTTTATTGTCCAGCATCATAGCAGGACATCTTTAGTGATCAATTACTTGCATTGACAAGGACATTTAAGATGCCTTTTAGTTGGAAAGCCGTACTGTTAATTACGTCTGATTATTCAAATTAGAAATAATGCAAATGTTATGAGAACATCCCAAAAATGAGCCAAATCAAGCTAAGATGAGATCATTTTATTTGTCTCTCATAGGAGAAATTTATCTTTGCAGCAGGAGCAAAACTGCAATACAAAATAAAAGCCCATTCAAAAGGACAGTCACCATGAATAAATACATAAAAACAAAAATAAAAGCACAAATGTCAGATCAGCACAACATCCTCATGACCATTCTCATTCACATACAACACATCCTCTACATGCTGCTCTTGGTCATCATCTGGACCTCCTATCCAGGCCCTGCTAGTCTGCCATTTATCAGGCTAATGGAGAGAAGAACAAATGAATGTTTCAGACGGTTCTATTTGCTCAGGGGAACCTGAACCTTCTCCCAGAGTTCATAGGAACATATTCTGATCATGTGACCCATCAGACAAGACGCTCTGAGCTCGCCTGACGGTCGCCTGCACAGACGGGTGATGTGGACAAGATGGAGCCAGAGTGTTGATGATCTTACTTGCCATCTTCACCAGACTTTGAATTTGAGTTTTTAATTTATCAGTGAGATTTCCGAACCATCCAGTAAAGCCATATCTCAGACAGACCCGACGGTTCCCCTGCAGAAGATCAACATCTTCGAAATGCCACACAATCGAAGCCGTCTAAGAAAATGGAGACGCTGGTGAACCTTTGCACATGCATGTGTCACATGTGAGCGCCAGCTCAGATCGCCGTCTATGTACAAACCTAAATATTTCAAGCCTGTTTGATGCAGCAGCCATGCATGACTATAGGACTCCAGTAACTGATTGATTTAGGATCCAGAAATAACAGACGTGGAGGTGTTCAGCTTATGAGAGTCACACCTTAAAACAAACTCATCTACAGCAGCTTTATGACTGTCGGGATGAAAATTTAATTATGTACTGATTGGGTTGAGAACTAACACATTCATTTGTGTACAAAATAAAAAGGTGAGGCGAACTGACGCAACCTTGGGGAGCCACTGTGCTACTTAACTTAGAATCAGAGAAAACTGAATTGTATTTTACTTGCTGAGATCTTTTTAATAAAAAAAAGAATAATACCACTTAGGATGATTAAATCAGGTTTAATGTGCTGCACAGCAGAGTTATGAACGCTGTCCTGGAGTACCACAGCTTGAGAACCGTGGAAGTGGTGAATCCTGTGCAAGCAGAACCCGCCTCTGAAAAACACCTCCACCTGTCCTGGAGGATCTTATTTCATCGGCTTAATGCAGCGGCTTGCTTCGTTGCACAGAGGCTTACCACCCAGAACAACTTATTCATTTCCGTATCATACCACGACTGCAGGTAGACTAATCCCCCTCAGCGCTGCTTGAAAAGAAAACCTTGACAGTGCATATTCTGGACTGCATTCACCCTAATCCTAAACATTGCTAAGCGATTCAAGAGCTTCCAACCCCATGTCAGAAAAGAGGGAGGAGGCCCAGACATTTCCCCACCATCGTTTTCTGAGCCCTGGGGCCTCACCGTTCCCGTGGAGACAAGATGGGGGACCGACTCAGCCCCGCGGGTTGACCGGGTCAACGCTCTGTGCCGCAACGCATTACGAGTCATTGACTGGCGCCCCCCAGGGGGGCAGAACTTAGTGCTCTAACGTTGCTGATGGTGGTCGCTTTAAATGGAGCCATTATCCTGCCTCCATCACATCACACGGCTGAACCCCGCGACGGGAAAGTGTCCAGTTATTGCACAGCTTCCAACGAGCTCCGTGTTTTAAACAGATAAAATCAAATAAGAGCGGCTTTGAACGTCTGATTGAACATGAGAACGTTTGTCTTTAACTTTACGCTATTAACCTCTAAAGGAAGTTCAGAGAAGCAGAAAGCAGATTTCCAAAAGGACAAAGGCTCTAGAAATAACTACGCAAATGAACTGGACTTGATTCAACCTCATGTCTGTTTTTGCTTTTCTGCAAACCAGCAGCTTTTATTTTTTAGCTCTGTATGCTGTGGTTGGCACCAGACGTTCACATCACTGCAGAACCTTTTTGAAATGAAACAGCATCGATCAAATAGCATAAAAACTTTTTTAAAACCTGTTAGGTTGGCATACAGTTCATTAATATTAGCAGAATTGCCATTAAGACACATTTAATTTACTCCAAGCAATGGCTCCCTTCATCCACCCCGTCTTTGTTTTATTTCGCTTTAAGGAATGACAAAGCTGGATGTGAATTTCTGAATTTGAAGAAAAATATTAATAAAACAGTTGTTTCCCAGGGACTCGGTTATTTTCAGGGGTTCGGGGCAGCAGATTATTTTTTAATTTTATTTTTTCATGAAATTGAGTTTTGCAAACATTGTACTTTCCACACAGCTCTGGAAAGTAATGAAGAAACCACTTAAATTATCAGTTTATCTGGTTTTACTTTTTCTAGCTATTTGTTTGAGTAAAATGAACATTCTTGTGTAAATTACAACATTCTGTGAATATTAAAGCAAAACATGTAGTATTGATTTCCAGAAAATTAGAAAGTTGCAGCGATTTCAGACCTCAAATAATGCAAAGAAAACAAGTTCATGTTCATTTAGAAACAACAACACGAATGTTTGAACTCAGGACGAGTTCAGAAAGAAATATTTGGTGGAAAAACCAGGAGGTTTTCTGTGCTTTATGGTTTCTACAGCTGACAAATCGCCTCAGATTCCCCTCCATTTATCCCTCAGCCTGAACTGATGTGCAACTGAACCAAAGAGGCAGCAAAGGGTCAGCCTCTCGCTCTGTGCCTGCACAGCACAGTCAGGCCTCATCCGAGAGAGAGAGGCGGTAAACAGAGCGAGCGGTCGCCTCGCTCCGGCCCGAGCGGTTTCCTTCGCCGAGCCTCGTTCATCCAGATTGGATTAGGATGTGGTTCTGCGGAGCCGCCGTGAACAGATTGCCACGCTTGCACACGATGCTCCACATCTCATGCTGGCTGTGCTTATTTACATTTAAGCATCCATCACCCAGAGTGTCAGTGCAGATGGTTGTGGAAAAGGAAAAGGCTGAAAAATGAATAGACCCCCCCACACACACACACACACACACACATATATAACCCCATATATACAAACACCTTCAGCAATCCGATGCTTATCAGTGAAGTGCTTTTCAGCTTTTGAGAGATATTCGTATTATTTATTTATTTATTTATTTATTTGGTCTTATTCCAGGACAAATCACTGCTACTTGGTGTTAATGTTGTTAATAATTGTAAGAATGATTAAAACATTCTTTTGGAAGACGTAGTAAAAGCAAACCTCGCCGTGCGTGAAGGACTGTGGGGGAGAAGTGGAATAAAGGATGCGAATAATAAAGACTGAAATATGTTAATATTTAATTGACATCAAATGTGTTTGTACCAGAAATATCCCCATGTTGGAGCTATGCATTATGGTGCAGTTCGTACATGATATGATGAAGCAACATGATGGTGATGTGGAAGTAAAATAAAGAATAAAACTGAAAAGTGCAGGATGGATTTGAGATTGTTTTCTGCAAGCACTTCATCAACTCAGCCGGATTGGACAGAGAGTTTCTCTGAGTTTCAGTCTTCATACGGACTCTCAGATTTTCTTTTGAACTTTGACTATTTTACATTTTTGTATTTGTCAAAAATATAATATAACAGATATATTATATCTGTTATACTAGATAACAGATATAAGAAATCAAACAGAACATTAGGCTCACGGGAGATGAGAATTGAGTGGAACTGCATAGAAAGAGAATTTGCCCGGCTAGTCGGAGAGTAACCACCGTCTGGCTTCAGACCTCAGTTTGCAAGTTAGATGTTCAAAGATGGGTCAGTTAAGAGATTTGATGTGATTTGGATCATCAACTCCTCTGGATGCTAAAGTTTCCAAGAGTCAACTCCAGGAAGCTTTGTGAAAACCGGGTCACAAGCAGAACAAAAATCACAAGCAGAGCAACAGAATGGCCGACAAAGACAAGATTAGGATGAAGGTATGAATCAGTAAAACGACATGCAGCGAAACGCCTGAGTTCCTTCAGGAGAGCAGCTCAGAGTCTGGGAAGAAATTTTTAGCAACTGCAGCAGTGGTTCACTGATTTCTGCCTGATGAACATCTCTTTATCTTTCCCCGTGCTGGTATTGTTCTCTGTTGTTTAGAAATGCAGTAATAGAAACACTAGGACGCTTTGTTGCGGCTCCCGCTCCCCGACTTTCCTCACTGTCTGCCCGCAGAGAGAAATTTGTCAGGCTATCGCTTTGAGGAAAAGATGACGGCGCAGAGCCGAGCCGCTGACACCGATATCTTCTTGAGTTTTCTGTTCCCCCCTCTTTCTTTTTTAACATTACAGGATTATGGAAAGCTTGGCTACAGAAAGTTAAATGCGACAAAATGCTGCATTAAAACCGCCTCTGGTGGCCTGCGTCGTATGATCGCGTTCTCAGCATAAAAGCAGAGAAAAAAAATCTGTTTTTTTTTTCTGTTTTTGCAAAGTCATCATCTAAAGTATCACAATGCAGCTGGAGGCTCTGAGGGTTTTCCCGTCTTCTGTCTCCCTCCCTGCCGTCCCCAGGTCGGGCGTGGCCATGCCATTTGGCTGTTTAACGGTTGGGGAAAAGAAGGAATACCACAATCCTTCGGACGTGACGGATAAATATGACCTGGGTCAGATTGTCAAGTCGTGAGTATCTTTTAAGTCAGCCTGATTGTGGTGTGGAGACCTGAACGGTGCTTTTTTTTTTTTTTTTACCACCAAACTCTTCTTTTCAGGGAGGAGTTCTGTGAGATCTTCAGGGCCAAGGACAAAGCCACCATGAAAATGTACACGTGTAAGAAATTCCTGAAGAAAGACGGGAGGAAAGTCCGGAAGGCGGCCAAAAATGAGATCCTCATTTGAAGATGTGGTTTTTTTTTTTGGGGGGTTGGGGGAGGGGGGAAGGGAGACAGTGTTCAGCTTTGTCAAATTGTTTTTTGTTTTTTTTTTCTTTTTAAACAGCGTTTTTCAGCAAATTAATAAAAAGTGAATAGAAAACGTAGCTCAAACTGAAAAAGTCAACATCTAAACTTTTTTTTTAAAATCTAAATCGGTTTTAGTCTACCTTACTGGCTTCCAGTAAATCCTGCTTTAGCATAATCTTATTGAACTATTTGCTGCTGACAAAAGATAAGTGTGTTATTTTCTCTGTCTGAAGACTTTGGGAACACACGGCCACATTCCTATGGCCCACAATTGTTGATTTTGCAGCACCATTGAAAGTCTTTTATTTTGAAACAAAAAGTAGTTCTTAATAATCAGGGGAAAAAAAATTAAGTGAAGCAAAACGAATCACCAAGGGAAAAAAAAGAACACATTCATCACAAAGCAGACAATCAATTGTTCCAACATTTTGAAAAGCTAGAAGTATCTAACATTGTTGTCAGAGCTCTTACTTTGAAGTTGTTTGATAAAATCTAAGCGGTGCATAAATTTATACCTGTGAGAAATGAAAAAGTTGCAATTTTTTAAAATGTCTTTATTTTTTGATTAAAGAAGTTATGAATCAGTGAACCAATCAGGGGCTGACGCGCAGCATACATGTTCCAACTCCTCTGGGTTCATTCAGGACTCAGCCGCCGCGCGTCTAAATCTCCTTCTGCGCTCATGAAGGAAACCGCTTCTCACCTCCGGAGAGGCGGCAGAGACAAACACGACTTTTTATTCCGTCTGCTCTCGGTAGCGCAGGCGAGGCGGAGCCGCTTCGTGCCGGGGAGATCAGCAAAAACATCACTGCTGAATAATAAATCTTGTAAATTATATTCATGAACTGCGGTTTCCTCGCCTTGCTGCTCTGGCTCGTCGAATGACATCGGTCTCTCCCTGCCTTCTGCCTTCCTCAGGGTGAAGCATCCCAACATCCTCCAGCTGATTGACGTCTTCGAGACCAAAAAGGAGTACTTCCTCTTCCTGGAGCTGTGAGTTTAGACGTCTGATGTGGGGAATGAAAGGCTTCCAGCTCGTCTCTCACCCCCACCGAGCCGCTTCTGCAGATGGAGCGCTCCCGGGGGAACGGGCCGGTGCTGCTCGGGGCCCGAGCGGACTCTGAGAGCGCCACTCGGCTCCACGTCATTTGGTATTCAGATGCGATCGTTCTCCTCTCCCACCCCCGGTTTTGGGAATTGGGCGCATTTCTGTGGAAATTCTAAATGTGGAAACGAATGTTTCCCACTGAGAAGACCAGAGGGATTTTTGGCTATGCTGGAAAATTCAGCAAACAAGAGTCATCCATGGGGAAGTGATAATTATCACTCACCCCGTGGACGATCCCCCGTTCTTGGAAAGACAGAAATACCTTCTCGTAGCTGAAGTCAGTTTTTCCGAGTTCTCTGAATTACGAGGAGCTTCTCTCACATTTATCGGTCTGATTTTCTTTGACTTTGCTGCTTTTGTTTTTGAGCAGCAAATGAACTGAAGAAGAGAGGGAAAAAAACAAACAAACATGTGAAGCAAAATGCAGCTAGCTTGCAGAAATGAGCAAAACTTTTATTATTTTTCTTTCTGCCCGCCTCTCCGCAGCGCGACAGGAAGAGAGGTGTTCGACTGGATCCTGGACCAGGGCTACTACTCGGAGCGGGACACCAGCAACGTGGTGCGGCAGGTCCTGGAGGCCGTGGCCTACCTGCACTCCCTGCACATCGTGCACAGAAACCTGAAGGTACCAGCTCGACACTGAAGACACTAAACCTTACCGAGTTTTTTTTTTTTTTTTTTGACAGAATTAACACCACTCTTCAAGCACAGTCTGAAAATGAGTTCATAGTCTGAAAGGATTGTGAGCAAAGCCGTGAATGTTGTGCAGATCTGACTGATTCTGAGTGTTTCTTGCTGTGGCTGTACATATTGAAACACGAAAAGGTTTTGTGTCAAAGTTGAATTATAATGAAGTGCAAATTAAAACAGATTTCTTTTTTTTCTGTCATTGGCTCACTCGGATTCTCCACAAAAAATACACATTTTACTCGTTACACATAGTGAGCGCGTGACTTTTTGTGATTTGTTCTTCACCCACAGTTGGAGAACTTGGTGTACTACAACCGTCTAAAACACTCCAAAATCGTCATCAGCGACTTCCACCTGGCCAAGCTGGAGAACGGGCTGATCAAAGACCCCTGCGGGACGCCAGAGTACCTGGGTGAGATCATGAAATGTGGTGAATCAGATATGGGTTTATTTTTTTTCATTTCCTGTATTTAACCAGGTAAACCTCTTTGAGATCCAGATCTCATTTTCAAGAGTTTTAATGCGGCTCGAGGTTCTGGGTCATTGATGATGTTTATGTTTTTTCCTGTTCAGCCCCTGAAGTGGTTGGCAGGCAGCGGTACGGCAGGCCTGTGGACTGCTGGGCCATCGGTGTCATCATGTACATACTGTAAGATCTAGTATTTTCTTGTGCCTTTTACTTAATAAAATGTAAACAAGATTTTTTTTTTCTTCCTTGATTTTATTTTTATTTTTATTTTTTACAAAAAACAAACTGCTGTGTTGACTAAAAATCATTTTAGACCTAAATCTAACAGGCCTGATTATATAAGCCCTCATTCACACAAAGCTGAGTATTTATGAAAAATAAATTTAGGTCTAATGTTGGACCTTAGATTTGATGCATAAATGGAAAAAGTCTGTATTTGTATTTAAAACTATCACCTCTGTCAAACAACCTGCTCTATGATTTTTCTATTTTTTTTATGTTCTTGGAATAAAATGTTTGTTTGTTTTTTTACATCAGAATTACTAGAGCAGGCATAAAAAAAAAGAAAAAAAAAAGAAATGCTTTCATTTTACTTACTTGGAACATGATAAAAATATAAAATCACACACATGAACTAATAAATAGGAACATCAGTACTGGCCTGATCGGTGCGTCTCTACATTGACGTTCTCAAATGTGGTCGGTATATCTCACAAAGATTTCATGACTGTTTTTAATTTTAATAAAAATTTTTTTACCACAGTCTGTCAGGCAACCCTCCGTTCTACGATGAAAGCGACGACGACGATTACGAAAACCACGACAAGAACCTGTTCCGAAAGATCCTGGCTGGCGACTACGAGTTCGACTCTCCGTACTGGGATGAAATCTCCGACTCAGGTTCTCTCAGCGGCAGCTTCCTACACACACACACTTCACACACTCCTGCCTTCCTTCCTGTTGACTTTTCAAAGCGTTGTCATGCCGTCAGGAAGTAAAACCCTTTTTCTCGTTGCGTTTCCTTCCTCGTCACTTCCCTCTGACAGCTAAGAACCTGGTTGCTCGTTTGATGGAGGTGGATCAAGACCAGAGGCTGACGGCCCAGGAGGCCATAAACCATGAATGGTAGGCCGAGGACGTTTTGATATATCGTGCAGACTGAATCAGAGTGCCGGGAACTGAGCGTGCTAAACATGATTAAAAAAACCTCTCAGGAGGTTTTAAACAAAAAAAAATAAAAATAAAAATGAAGATAAATTTTCCCGAACAGTTCGGACACATTGTCCCTGGGTCTGCTTAGTTGTACTGGAGAGGCATTTCCAGCAACCCTTTAGTGATATTACAACCTCCCAGGACTGCACCGAAAGAAAATCACTGAAATGTCCCATGTTTATGGAAGAGTCTTAGCAATCTGCAACTTGTGTTTGGTGTGAGTGGTGTGAGTTTTCTATCCTCCTTCCTCTGCAGGATCTCCGGCGGCGCAGCTTCAGATAAGAACATCAAGGAAAACGTGTGTGCGCAGATAGAGAAGAACTTTGCCAGAGCTAAATGGAAGGTGAGCCCTTTTGTTCTCTTCCTCCACAAGCTGAAGGCGTTTCAAGTTTCACGTCTGGTCGCTGCGAATTTAAAAAGAACGACTAAAAAGTTTCCGCATGTTGCAGTGATACTGGAGCTTTATTTGAGTTTTATTTTCTTTTCTCTCTTCCTGCAGGTTTGGAGTCTCTGCGCTTCTTTCTCTCCTCTATGCACGTCTCCTCATGTCCCTTAAACTCTTTCCTGGCATTTCTCTCTTTCTTTTCCATCTCTGTGTGTTTTACACTTGACATAAACTCAAAGCAATTTCTACCAAAGTTGTATACATGCATATTAAGTGGAGTGTCATGGCAAAAAGCCGTAATGCTTATGAAAGTAAATGTGTTTGACACTCGGACAACCGTTCTGAGTGCCACAATGCCGGACAGGACACGCTCAAGGACAAAAAAAAAAAAAGTATATGTGCATTTTCTTGTGAATGTGTGTAAAAAAATTCCCCTTCTTCCTCTTACAGAAAGCTGTGCGAGTCACCACCATCATGAAGAGACTGAGAGCGCCTGAGCAGAGCGAGTCGAAGCCCGCCGTCCCCGCAGCAGCTGCTGACCCCGCGGCCTCCGCCGACCCCTCGGCGCCTTCGTCTGCGGCCGGGCCCGACGGCGCTCCTGCTGCCGCCGGAGAGGAGAGGAGCCAACAGGCGCCGGCCCTGGCCGGGGAGCCGCAGCCGCGGGCGGCCGAGCCCACGTCACGCTGCAACGGCGAAGCGTCCGCTGCGCTTCACACGGCGGCCGAGGCGATGGATGAGCAGGGTTAAAGCCCCGCCCACACACCCCCAACACACACACACACGGTACCGGCCCGGTGCGAACTCTCCTCCTGCACACTGTACATTAGCTGCTAGCATGGTGACACTGACTCTGCTTCTTCCTCACTTGCAGCATTAGCATCATCTCATGAAGGTTGTGTGCTACCTTCCCTGACCGCTGCCTTTCTGTTTTTTCTAACCTGCAAAGCGCTTTCTTGTTAAATAATCAAATGTGTCTCAAACTTGAGCTTTAGAGTTCGACTGTCAAGCCGTTGGCTCACACCTAAAGCCTGCCAACACAAATCGCAGTGAGAGTGTAAATAAATGAGTAACGTTGTACTAAAACGGATTTCGATTAGCGCTTAATATGCCGACAAGGGAGAAATTGCAGAAATGGTTCCCTGTAGGCCACCGTACTAACCAACAAAACACACGGAGGAAGGTACTGCGCCTGGAAAAACATTCATACCCTCGAACCGTTCCAGATCCTCATCATCACAAACTGCAGTGGATTTTATTTGATAAATCAGAATGAATTGATCAATTCCTAATACGACAGGAAGTGATTATGGCTTTCAAAATATCTACGTTGAAAATCTGCAAAAGCTCAGTCAGGCTGACCAGTGAGCATCTGTTAACATTATTGGATTCAGGTTTGTACTTTGACTAGACCATTCAAACACGCTCTGTTCTATCTCATAGCTCTGACTTTGTTGAGGGTCATTTTTCTGCTCAAAGTTAAATTAAGTCTTGTGTAGTCTCGTAATCGTAAAATCCCAAACAAAATCCCAACTGAATGAGTTTGTGTTTGTATGGAGCTAAATTGTGGCCATAAAGTAGCTTTGAAAAAAAAATAATAATAATTGAAATTGCTAGATAAAAATATTTCATTGCAAATGTCGTTTTGAACGTTTTGACCAGTTTCAAAATGATTTTCCAGCTTCAAAATGATTTCGCGAGTTTCCAATTCTTGAATCTTGAAAGCCGTTTTGAAGACTTTTCAATTTCAAAACTATCAGTTTAAAAAAATATTTTTTTTCATGTTCAAAACTTTTTCAGCTTTCAAATCATTTTTTTTTTTCAAGTTGGCGGGGGGAAAAAAAACAACAAATCAAGCAAACTTAATGGTCCCAATTTAGCTCCGTATGTTTCCAATCGGAGAAAATGATCAAAGGGTGTGAATATTTCTTCATGGCATAACGTGTGTTTTCTTTCCACGTGGGGAATACTTGTACCTGTCCACTCCTTCAGCATCTCGACTTCCTGTTACCGTCCACCGGGAGTTCTTGACTTACGCCCGGTTCCGCACCTTTGAACGAGGCAGCTTCACACTTAAGCACACAGACGCCATGTTTGCTCTGGAACAGAATCTCCTGGCTGTGAACTGTAAAGAGCCTGTACATAGAGACCTTTGTAGAAGTAGCTAAAAACAGCATGCGTCGTTCCCCACTTCGTAGAGAGAGCTACGTCGTCCGTAGAGCGCGCCCGTGTGGTCACAGCAGGACCAGCACGGTTCTGAATGCATTACGGTTCTGAATGCATTACGGTTCTGAATGCATTGCGGTTCTGAATGCATTGCGGTTCTGAATGCATCGAAATGATCGGTAGCTGTTTGTTTGTTTTCCTCGACGCGCCACATCCCGACGCCTTCAACCAGCCGATGTCAGCCGTCTCTTCTCCGCTTGCCTCGTTGCTTTTACTTGATCCTGACATTTGTGCTCTGATGCTGTATCGAAGAAAAAAAAAAAAAAAAGCCGCACATGTCTTAATATTTGGCTGAAACAATAATTTACAATAATTTCTAAAAAATGAAAAAAGGAAAAAAAGCATTAACCGGGCGAATGTGAGGGGAAGGGTTTTTTTTTTTCATCCAGGTTTTTCTTTTTGTTACTCGTTTCGCTTCGTTGTTATTTTGGTTTTATTGACAGTCCTGGGGAAAGATGTGCAAAAAGCCTTAAATAAAGATACATAATTAGCGTTGTCGCAGCGTCTCGCAGGCTTCCTGCAGCTCCAACCCGATGGTGCGGAGCGTCTTTTCACATTCAAAGCTCGGCACAGAGAGAGAGATCTTCCTTCAGCACGAGCTCTATTTTTCACCCGACAGCCGTGTGGGGCGAGCTGTGAAGACTTTATGTGTGTCAAAACCACTTCTGGGTTTACCGGGCCACATTTGAACACTTTGTCCTGCTAACATAATCCACCTATAGGCATTTAGTGGAAGCCATTGGATTCATATTTAACATTTTTGCTGATAGAAATGCCTCTCTGATTCTCGAACAGGGATCCTGGGATGTTTTTTTTCCACCTCTTTAACCACCAATGAGTGAGACGCCTGTGATTTTGTTAAAAAAACATTGTGTATTTAAAGAAGTAAATAAATACACACACTTTTTATTTCTCTCTCTGTTTTCTTTTTGTTTTTTTCAATTTTATTTACTCGTTAACTACATTGTTTGTCTTCCATTTCTTTCTTTGTTTTAATAAGAAAGAAGTTCAATAATTGTAGATTTATTTATTTATTTTCTATTTTTTTCTTTCAATTTATTTAATTAATTTGTTTTCTAATGTTTTTTCACCTTTTTATGTTAATGTTGTTTATATGATTTTATTCCCCTAATTTTATTTATTTCCCAATTGGTTTTTTTTTAGATTCATTTTAGTAACATTTGTTTTTCTATAGTTTTTGTTTTTTGTTGTTTAGATGTACTTATTTATTTTCTGACATTTTTCTTTTTCATTTTATTTTTTTTTTCTTCAAATATTTTTTATCATTCATTTATTTTCTAATGTGTTTAATTTTTTTTCCTATAAATTTGCCCATGTGATGTTTCATCTTTACAACAGGCACCTATTAACTTGCGAGGGACACTGTGTTCCAATAAGAACCATGTTTTCTGGTCCAGTCAAGCATTAATAATACCGAGCAACATGTCCAGATCTCTGTGAACACAAAGGGAAAAAAAAAAGGAGCAATATCTGACTGGCTGCACAAACTGTGATTCTTTGTGTCCTTTTCGATCCACGTGACCTTTAGCAGGAGTCTGTGGTCCTCCCCGACCGTCGGCGGCGTCACCGACACACACAGCCTCCGGCATAAGGTTGATGTCAGATAAATGTGCGTCCGTGTGTGTGTGTGTGTGCGTGTGTGTGTGTGTGTGTAGGTGGCTGTGTGGGTGGCCTGTTCTGACACACACTGAAAATGTTTTCCCCCCCGTCAGCCACAGAAAGAGAGCAGCCTGTCAGTACAATGATCAGATTCCTTCATTTATATCCAATAGGTGATGACACAAAACACACACACACACAAACACACACACACACACACGCACACACACACAAACACACACACACACACACACACGCACACACACACGCACGCACGAAGTCACTTTGATTGTTAAAAGTGTACATACATCTGAATGTTGATGAAAATGTACATTTTGAATTAAACAGGCTACTGTTCTTATTCGCTTTATATAATAAATTCTCAAGTTACAGTTTATTTAACATCTTTAACATTTAACACATTTTTATTTTATCGAATCTGATTGGTCATTATGTTGCCGCGTGTTTCGTCATGCTAACACTTCCTTGCAAACATATTCAAACCCTGTGAACTTTTTCACTTTTTCTCACATTAAACCGGAATCTTTATTGTGCTTTTAGACATTAAGATAATTGTTTTGTTTGGGGGTTTTTTTGTTGTTTTTTTTTGTGGTTTGCTGTCCTCCAAGTCCCGAAGCTTCACTCAAACCCGATGGATTTTCTAAGAACTCCAACTGCAGTACGTAAATGTCGCAAAAAATATGCCACGACGTTATTGTACGTTATGAGGCAGTCGGTGTTTGAAAAATAAAAAAAACGAAGCTCCTCCCCAGACAGAAACATTCAGCCAGAGCCCGGAAGAATGATTGAGCGCTGTCAATCATTCTTGTGTACGTGCTAACGCAGGAAAACTCTTAACCGTCCTCAGAGACCAGACACATCCCTCCATGTTTGCTGCGACCTCCATGCAGCTTTTGATGAAGGTGAACAAATCTCCCCGAGAGGCGTTTGAAGTTGTTTACAGATTCACAAAGTGTGGAGTCGATGCTTTCCCATAACGTTCCTGTCAAATGTTCATCTTATTGGCTGAAATCAAAAACAAAAGCGTGTGAATAGCCAATTATGCCCGGGTGTTAATCTTACTGTATAACAGCTCAGATTTACTCTGAGTAAAACACAGATTTGATCATCTTAATTTCTCTGTAGCAGCTTTTTAAAGCAGATGATGGGTTATTGATGATTTAGCAATAAAACAAAAATCACTGTATTCAGAGAAATTCAAGTATTTTTCCGCTGTTTCTTTCTGCTTGTTATCTGGTGACTCGTTCCTGGTTTTGCTCTGGGGCGTCACAGATTTCAAACGGGATGATTTGCCTCTTTCTTCTTTCCACACTCGGTGTAACTTAAAGTCTTCTCAACCTTCCCACCTGAGCTGTGGACCCGTGCAGCTCCTCCAAAGTCACTATCGGCGGCTTCTCTGGTTTCAACCCCGGGAGGCCCGGGCGTAGAAAAACCTTGAAAATGGTTCTGCAGGAGAACTCTGGAGACGACAATGTGTTTCCTGGAGGTTTTCTGCTTTTGTGAGGTTTTGTGACGCGTCGCAGGATTCAATCTCTGGGTTCAGGAGGACAAAACTGGAGAGAAATAAACATTTGTGCTTCTTTGTTTTTTGTTAAAATGTGTAGCTACAGTAGTGTCACAACAGTGGACCTTGCCGGGTGAAACGTCTCCATGGTTTTCTCTCAGAGGAGTTCAAAGAACGTTTCAGTGCAACTTCACAACTTTATGTCGCTCTGACTCTTAAAAACCCAACAATCTGAAATGTGAGAAAATCTGAATAAGTTCCCAGGATGGAGGCAGAGAATATGTTTGCCAGGTAAATGATCCCTTAGAGCCTGAATCAGAAACTGTCAGAGAAATATTTCGGAGGGCGTTGGTTGACGGTGGAGCGTGTTTGATGTTGAATGAACACCGTTACACTCTGAAGCACTTGCTTTCCCCTCTCCAACACGTTTCTCCCCGTGTCTGTGTTCACGCTCCGACAGATGTTACTGTTCACGTGGTGTTTCTGCCAGGAACCGGCGCTCGACCCCGCCCCTCCCATCCCTGCATATTTATTTCTTCTTTTTTTTTTTTTTTTTTTTTTTTTGTAAAGCTCTGTAATGTACTCCTTGACTGACTTGATGACTTTAACAGTAATAAAAATCGTCTCTTCGTTTGGCTCCTGTCGTTCCTCCGCTTCGTGCAGCGCCTGCTTCCGAACCAATCGAGATGGTTTCTGGAGGAAAGCGGGGAACTGCTTCCTCCCTCCAGCCGGGAGGGGAGCATCTGCGTCGCGCTCGCTCAATTAGCGCAGACTCAGCAGCCGTGATTGCGGGGCGCCAAGTCCCAGCAGGGCCATTCGGTGACACTTTTCCAGGATGTTTGTATCGGAATAAGAGCCTGAAAGCTCTGGGGTTGAATTAGGACGCCTCTGTTTCCTGGCCATTGTGCAAAAGCTCTGCAGCCCGAACTGTTAGCGCAGCTTCAGGGCAGCTGAACTGTCTGTGTGTCATGATGGCTTCATGAAGAGTTCAGCTTCTTCTGCCACCAGAAATGAAAGTAAAATGTCGCATTAAGGGCAAGAGAGACTATGGGAGTACATTTCTGCCAAAACAACTCAGACATTTTCTTCTTTTCTTTTTTTTTTTTTTTTTTTTTTAGATTAATCAGGTTAGTTTGGTTTTTTAAACAAGCAAAAAAAATATATGTGTGTGTGACGTAATGAGTCACACACACATATATATTAACTTTTTTTTTTTTTATACCACCCATTTTTTTTTACTTGTGCAGGAAATTTGAATTTTCTCCAATTCTTTTAACCCAAGACAAAAAAGAAAAGGCTTTATGCTGAGAGTGAAAATGAGCAAAAGGAACATAACTGAGACATTTCTGGTCATTTTCAATGCGGTGCACTCAGTGCACTCATATGTGTTGAAAATGAGCAACAACAAAAAAATAACAGCACGGTGTTAAAAATGACCCAGTAGCACAACGATGACACTGAGTGATTATGATGTAAAGATGATTATGGAAATGACGGGATTTATTTTGGCTCATATCTTTCGCCAGACTATACAATGACGACATAATATCTGCAGCAAAAAAAAAAAAAAAAAAAAAAAACACAAGCAGAGACCCTGGATGCATATTTACAGTAGAAGTCAGTCGTACCCACAGAGAGAGGAGTGATGCTGCCCTCTGGCGGACAGCAGTGGCACCTGCAACGTGTTCGCTGAATCTCTGCGCCAAAGACACAGAGAGCAAATACTGAAGGTTCACTGCTGCAGAAACACTCTGACTTTTAGTCTTAGTGTTTCTTTACTTCCTCTTTCTCGGCCAGATGGTCTTTTCCAAATGACTGACAAGCTGATAAAAAAAAAATCACGAAAACCAAAACATAAATTTAGGAAACATCCTCGATTAAATCGGTTGTCGGGCCGATTCCGCCACTGACTGCTGAGTCAAGCATCCTCTGGGTGTGAAGTTGGCACCGCCTGCTGTTTACGTCCATGAATGACGTCAGACACGGTTCATCACTTATTCACTTTAGTAAAAATATTATGAAACTTCTATATTAGACTCAGATGTATTGTTATTTCTATCCACCTCTTAATGTTTTAGACTCTAGCTAGAGATAAGTGACCACTTCATGCACGTGACGTCATGAATAAAAACAGAAAAGTGTGAGCATGAATTTGTATTTAGCACTTCAAAGTGTTGGCCTTTCAGGAAAGAGCTCAGTCGCATCAACATCTGGAAACATCTGGTCTCACGTTGTGGTTCAGGTTTTTCATTAGATTTTGGTTTTTGGACTTTGACCAACACATGGTCTAAACCTACGGTAGCTGTGGCCTGTTATGGAACATTATTGACATGTTCGAATGACAATCGGTGCAAAGTGCTGCTTCTCTTCATGAATGCTAACGCTAGTTAGCATGGCCACCGACGACGGCAGATTAAACAGCTTTCCTGTAACTGCAAGCTGCTTCTACGCCGTCAGCACATACTGTCAATCAGCACGAGGTTGATTGACAGCGCTAAGACCCGCCCCCTGGCTCTGATCGGTTGTTTTTGGTCGGAGTACAGCGGGACCAGAGACGGGAGTTTTTCACGCATGATTTGTGTCGTGTTGCACCGTCACAACATGGAGACGGTTTTATTGTGCAGACAGCATATATTTCATAAATGTCCCAAACTGCAGCTTTATGGTACGATGAGAAAATAACTGGATTTGCACTGAGATCAGGTTCCACCCTGGGCGTCTAGACGATCTCTGAACCCACTGGATTTCATTTTGAGATTAATATGGTTGTGTGTGTCGGTAGGGGTGGGCGTACAAATGCAACGCACACCTTTTCAGATCTTTATTTGCAAGAGACTTTTCGAATCTCGTCCCTCTGCTTCACAGTCACTCGGCCTTGGCAAGTCGCAGTGAAATACATGCGATAAGTTTGTGGTGACAAAATGTGGACAAATTCAAAGGGGGTTTGAATTATTTTGCACTCCATGCTAAATCTGAATGAATCTGAATTGATTTATTTATTTTTCTCATGACAGCACTGGATGCCGAAACACAAACAGTGACAAAGTTTCTGAATCTTTTAAGCCTGTTAGTCTCTCATCCGACCTGCTGGTCGGGTCGAACATGTCAGGCGGGTTACAGGGTGGAGAAATGACGAGGATTTGGTCGAGCGTCTTGCCGTGTCATTTATTGGACGTTTTTCCCGCCGCTTTCGATGAGCTCCTGTTCTGAACGCCGCACGAAAGGTCAAGAGTTCATCGTGACTGCTTTGATGCAAATGTGTCCAAACAAAAAAAAAAGAAAAAACTTTTTGTCCAGTGGCTTTATGTGTAAAGTCGTCGTCACAGTTTAGATTTATTTCAGATTTTACGATGAGGAGACGTGACGGAGGAATTTGCTTCAACTGTTTAAACAAAACCAAATTGGGTCTATTATTGTGTGACTGGACCAAAAACACACAAACAGACATTTCTTCCAGAGATGTCTGGAAGAAAAAGAGCACAACTTTACAATAAATAAATGCTACATAAAACTTTTAAAAACTCTTATTATTGCATTAGCTATTTATTTCCTGAATATGGGGCCATTGTTGAGTGTAAACATGTTTCACACTCATATTTCTGCCCTTTCTTATAATTTCAACAACATGGCGTTTTTCATAATGCGCTTGTTTCCTTTGGAGAGGGGCGACGGGGGCAGATCTGATGAAATGTAAAAATACACGATGTCGAATATTAAACAGGCCACTTCAAGGTTTTGAATGTTGGATGCTTGTCAAGTATTTCTGAGAAGTTCATAAAAAACACAGAGAGAAGATCTGAAGAGTCTCGGCTCAAAGTAATAATCAAACAGCAATAATTGGAAAAACGTCTTTTTTTTTTTTTTCAAAAATCTCCTTGGAAAAGAGAACAACCTCTGAGTTCTTCCTCCCGCTCGGCCGCTCGTCGCGGCGCGGGGCTAACATCCATGGTCTTTCTCCTCCATGCTGGAGCTGGAGCTGTGGCGGCTGCTGACGGGGTTGGAAACGTCGGGGGAGATGGAGGACAGCAGCGGGTCGCTGGGGGAAACCGGGCCCAGACTGTTGTCCCTGACCAGCTCCTTCATTTTACACGTCCTGGAGTTCCCGTAGTGGGCCGAGTCGCCGGCGTCGGCGGGCATGTGGTCGAAGGTGATGGTGCCGTTGTTGAGGTCCAGCGTGGTCGGAGGGGACATGTCCGGCGTGCAGCTGTGCTGGTAGAGCTCCGACGGACAGTCCCCCAGGACGGGCTCCTGCTTGATGGCCCGCGCCATCAGCTCGGACGTGCAGAGCGACGGGGACGACACAACGGTCAGACCGTGAGCCCGAGCCTGGATCTCCAGCTCCTGGACCGACAAGAAGCAGAGAATTAATGGCCTGCATCAACAAACACCACAACACGTCCGTCCGTCCGTCTGTCCGTCCATCCAGCCATACATCCATGATCTATAACCAGGGCCGGCCCAACCCTTTTTGGGGCCCTAAGCAGTTTTCATTTTGGGCCCTCTCCCACTACCAACATGTCAACACCAGGGTGTTTCAAACTGTGGGCCTCAGAAAATTGGAGGGAAGATGAGCAAAAAAAAAAAAAAAAAGAAGATTTTCTTCTTGTCCTTTAAAAAATATTTAATTAGCATACTGCTAAAAAAATGGATTTTGAACTGCAGAGTGGTATTTAAGTGTATACACTAATGCATTAATAAACATTAAATTTACAGGAACAAGTTTACATATATTTTTATAGGTACATGTTTGAGTGAAATGAATCACTGACATCATGGCTACAAAATTCCAAGCAACACAATTTTGTACATTTTAGCTTAGAAAATGAGAAACGGTCAAAATAACCCAGGAAAAGCGGTGCCTCGAATAATGCAAAGAAAACAACAAAACTGATGTTTTAACTCAGGCAGAGTTCAGAAATCAGTATTTGGTGGAACAACCAGGAGGTTTTCAGTGGGCTCTTCGGTGGGATCGTGACCTTTCATGCACAAAATTATTTATTTATATTTCGTCCTTTTTCCGCCCTCGATTACAAATCGAGCGTAAAGTCGCTTGTTGCGGCTCCGGCCCACCTGTATGCGCAGCATCAGGTGGCGGTTGGCGTGCTCCAGCTTCCTCTGCCTGCAGTCCAGCTCCTTGGTTCTCTCCTGCTCCCGCTGCAGCTTCCTGATGTAATCCACGGAGGCCTTCAGAATGGTGCCCTTATTCCAGCGCATGTCTCTGGGGGAAACACAGGAGACAAACAGGAGACGGCTGACCAGCCGACCAGAACAAGGATTCTTCACGGACCATCAGGGTCAATAAGTCATGCGCTTTTAAGAGAAAGCAGGGAGCAAAGCGGCCAGACGGGCAGATGGATAAATGTCAAGGCACGTGTGTTCAGAAGTAATTTTTCTGCAAGAGGCATGTCAAAAAAATATGTTTTCATTCTCAGAAAGAAACAACCTTAAAAAAAAAATAATTCAACCACTTAATAATCTGTAAACATGAGAAATAAATCATTCACTCCTGACAAAAAAAAGTTCTCCGTAAAATGTGTTTTTAAAATGTAATCTCGGTAATTTGTAATAAATAATAATCATTTGTCCAGTGTCTCACCAAGCGACTCGTAATTACTTAACTTTTTCTTTTAGGGTTTTTTGTATTTTCCTGTCCAGAAACAAATTTGAACCATTTTACAAGCAGAACCCGACACAAAACAGCAGCAGGGAAAATAATGTAAAATAAAATAAAATAAATAAATAAATGTTGATCTAAAATGTGTGGCTTGCATGTACATAAAAAAAACTAAATAAATAATTTATTACATACAAAAAAACTAAATAAATAATTTATTACATACAAAAATATTTGTATGTAATAAACATATTGGCTGCTTCTGTGAAAACAAGCAGGTGATAGTCGCCTTTTTGACCAAACTCTTGGTCTTTTTTCTTCTTGTCGTTTTAAACTTTCTTTTCTCGTTGACAAGCGATGATGTCATTCCCCCTGGAGCCAGTCGCAATGGATTTTATTTGAGGGCGCCAGAGGGAAAGCGCGCGCCACGCTTCTCAGGTTTGGATTGATTAAAAGCTTGTTGTTGTTGTTGTTGTTGTTTGTGATTTTTGAAAAATGTGGTCCATCACATAAAATCAGCAGTTCAACAAAAGTGGAACAAAACGAAATGCGTCACTTACGGGTCGTTGGACTTGGGGATCAAGGTTCCCAGCTCTTTGATGCGATCGTTGATGTTGAACCTCCGTCTTCGCTCGACTAGAAATCAACCGAACGGAGGAGCAGAAAGAGGAATCAGTGTTTTCATTCCCGTTCTGTTCAGCACCAGTTAAAAAATCTCATTGTCGCTTGGCTACGGCCGACTCACTCAGGTTGTGATTGTCCTTCTTCTGTCTCTCTTTGGCCAGAGCGCGAACCTCAGCCTCTGTGGAGCGGCGGGGGGAGAACAGACGGTCTGAACAAACCGGGTTCGTTTCAAACACTCGTAAAGGTCGGAGCAATTCGGCTTCAAGTTTACCTGCGTTTTTTTTTGTTTGTTTGCTTTTTCTTTTTGTAAATGCAAGGGATTTTTGTTTTTGTTTTGTTTTTTTAAATTTAGTCGAACACAAAACAAATCGTCCGACGACGGAACGTTTCGTTCTTCGTTCTTACCTACTGGGAAGCCGTCCGGCCTCTGGTAACTCTCAAACTGGCCGCAGGATCCCGACTTGTCCAGGACTTGCTTCATGCCGGGAGCTGCAGCGATGAAAGCATCGACTTTAATGGCATCTTGTGCACACAACACTCACACGAGCCAGAAACCACTTCCTGTTGTGTTTTCTAACGCGGCTCGTCTCCAGCTGTTCTTCCCACGGTGAGAGAAAACAATCAGGAGTATTTGCAGTAGCCTTTTTTTTTTTTCTTTCTTTCCCCTCCCCCCCAAAGTCTGTGTTTAAAGCGCAGCATGAACACCATCTGTGTCTGGATCTTCATTTATTTACCTGTGAATTCCCTTTTGATGTTGGGCGCACACGCGTTGCCGAGGGCGATGCCCGGCAGAGGAAGCCCCGGGTTGTTATACACGTCCAGTAAACCACCGGACAATGGCAGCTGGAGGGGAAACAGGAGACAGGGTTTTGTTCAGGGAAGAAATAATAATAATAACAATAATAATAATAAAAATAAAAAAAATAAAAAAATAAAATAAATAATAATAATAATAATAATAATAAACTAAGGATTTGTTTCAGAGGCATTGGAGAGAGAAAAACTCAAAAAAAAAAAATGTTGAGTTCCAAAAGTGGAAGATTTTAGACTGCTATGCATTTGAAAAGTGGAAAATGAATTAATCCATCCCAAATTTCAGATTTTTTCACAAATTTTTTTTAATTTAAAATTGAAAATTTGGAAAGTGTGAAAAAAAAAACCTAGAAAAACTTCTAAAATTTCTGAATTTCAAAAGGAAAAAATGTCTTGGATTTTACACACAAGAAAAGAAACTTTGTGACTTTTCAAAATCAGAAACTTCCAAGTTTTTTCTGAAACACTGTCCGAGTGATTTGGCAGAAATGTATTCCATCCAATGTATTCCATCCATTAATTGGATTAATATGCCGTCATAAAAAACAAAAAACAACAAAAAACCTCCCACTTGAGGTTTCATAACCTCAAGTGGGAAAGGAGCAAAAACATCACAAAAAACAACAAAAAACAAAACCACGAAAATAACCAACACGGCAAAATAAGACAACCTGGTTGTTGATTTGAAGAGCCGGGTCCATCAGCCCCAGGACGTCTTCGTTGTAACTCGACTCCAGGCTGATGATGTCGTCGATGACATCATCCATCTGCGTGAGAGAGAGAACAGCTCGGTGAAAACCTCCATCGCTGCGTCGGGGCGTCTGCCGTGAACAAACGCTCCTACTTCTTTTTCGCAGTTGGTACCCAGGGTGAGCAGGGCCATGGGACTGTTGGGAGCGCTGGCGGCGGCCCCGGGCGGCATGCTGTGCTCGGGCGGCTGGCTGCCGGCTTTCCCGCCCAGACTGGAGGTCAGGTACTGCCTCACCTGCTGCCTCTGAGCCGGCTGGATGTGGTACTTGTTGGGACTTTCCAGGTGGGACTGCACCTGTCAGACGACAACAACAAAAAAAACCTTGACGTTTCTTTTCTCACTGCTGTGGCTTTTGTTCAGATTAAGACAGTTTATTGATCAAATCTTCTGAATGTGAATGGATTTATAGAGGGTTCAACAGAGGCTTCCAGCTTTAAAATTCCCAATCATTCCAGTTTCAGTTTTTAGATCCATTTAAAGGAAACTCCTGATGGCAAATGTCATAAAAAATTAAAAATAATTTCATTTTCATAACCTCAAGTGGGAAAGGAGCAAAAACATCACAGCTGAGCCTTTAGGTGACATCACATGACCACGAAAACGCTTCCCCATTCTGCTTTAATGTGAACTTCTGTTAGCATTAAATGAAAATTTTTATTTTTTGTTGCCATTTCTTGAACATCTCCAGGCAGCTTAAAAATTTCACTTGTCATCAAAGAAATGAAATGACTACCTCACCTGATAGTGGCTGTATTCAAGCATCTCCAGCATTTTGTGATTATCAATCGCAACAAACAAAAACCCCCAAAAAAACCCAAAAAACCAAAACAGGTTTTAATCCCTTCACTCTGTCGCCTCGGAATGGGTCCGACAAATCTGACAGCCGCTGACGTCGGCGCTGCTTTATTTACCCTGGGACGGAGCCTCATTAGCTATGCATGTTAAGAAACAAGAGGAGGACATCGAGGCTCGTCCTCCCGCCTCGGCGTTGTTCCGGATTAAACTATGAATTTATGTCTTTATAGAGGCCTTTTGACGTCACGGCCTCCAGCGCACAAAGGAACCTTTCTGTCGATTGGCCAGTGGTCTGCAAACTAAAGTTTGCTTAAGGCCAACTAACATTTAATCTTTAGTTCTGCTCATTTGGTATAAAACATCGTTTGTTCTGAGTGCCAGAAACACAATTGACACCACTGTCCCCCCCAACAAACAAGCCTGATAAAAGCTGAAATGTATTCGGCGTTTGCAGGAGAAAAAAAATAGAAAGAAAGAAGCAAGGCTGTTTGCTTCTTTTTTTTTTTTGTTGGACTTTTAGAGGTTAAACATGTGGAGCTGCCAACTGGTCCAGATGCAAAGTGAAGCGGATGAAGCCGCTTCAGCTGGTCATTCACATTCAGGGAAAAGGTTCCCAAATTTTTAGAACGAGATTTGGGTTCTGATGCGTTGGATAAAGAAAAAAGTTTTCTTTATCCATTCATCCCACTTTGAAGTTTACAAATGAACAGAAGGAGCCATTAAACTCTTGAGTCCCAGAATAAAAGTGAGAGCTGAAGGTTTCTCTAAAAAAAAACCTCTGAAAATCTGTTATGGCCGCCTTACGTTAAACCGCTCCCCCCAAAAAACTTTGTAACAAAATTGAAAGCAAACAGTTTCATTGCCCTTGCAACAGTCATGTTGCTGAATCTGACTTTACGAACTCACTGCTCCGGTGCTTAAAAGTACAAAACATTGAAGAATAGTCAGAAACAAATCAGCTTTTAGCTCCAGCAAACAGCAAAAACACATGTCAGCCAGACAACTATGCAAAGAGGACGCATGCAGGTGGAACTCTTCCATCACTCGGACAAGCGTTTAGCAGCAAACCGCAGAGATTCGTTCTCCTGCTCAAACCCTCCGGCAACGTCTGAGCGGTGGGGAGGGGAGGAAGCCGGTCACTTCAGAAAAACGCAGAAATGGTCGCAGAGCCACAACTTACAGAAAATGATCTTGAGATGTGATTCTGTCATCCGGTACAGTAATCGGTGGAGCAGGGGTCCCCAAGTCCAGTCCTGCAACTTTTAGATGCATCTCTGCTCCAAAATGTCTGAATTCCCTCACCAGCATCCAATCAGCTCTGCATCAGGCTGGTGATGAGCAGGTCATTCGATCCAGGTGTGTTTCAACAGAGATGCGTCTAAAAGTTGCAGGACGAGAGTCCTTGAGGACTGGACTTGGGGACAGTAGAGAAATTCATGTCTCGGTGCAAGAGTGATCCAAGACATTTCCCCCAACGGAGGAAAAGGCTGAAACACACACAATGGGTCACTATTAATGATGAATTTTCTTCCCTGAAGACTTTATTTTAAAATAACTGAAGCCGTGTGAAGTTATCTTAACAGAGGGGGGAAAAGACACACACACGCACCAAAAAAAACACGAAAGGCAGCTTCTGAATAAGTCTTTCGAAGGCTGGAAGAGCCATTCAAGACGTGACAGAAACGATTCAGTCACAAAGACCAGAGTGTGGATTTTTATAGCCGCACCGACAATTTTCATCTGAAAGAATTTCTGGAGTTGCTCGCCGACCTGGAAATACAAAATGTCAGTTTGTTTCTATTAAAAATTGTTGATTTTGTTTGTCTACATTTCCACTCGACGTGTCTCGCACTGATCTCCAGCTGGAGCAGATTTTTAAAAAGTCAACCCTCAGATTGCTTCGTACGTGTCACAAAATTCTCTTGCGTGAGAATGATGGGGCGTCAGAGGATTCCCGTCACGCGTCGTTTCAATTCAAACATCAGAGAGATGAGCCGGTAACAAAATCGCTCATTCTCATTCCACGGCACGCAGACGCTCCATCTGCGTGTTGGTGGTTTCTCTGTTTTGTTCTCTCTCTTCCTGCAGGTTTAGAGGCAGACTTCAGGGCTGTTGACCTGTTTTCTCTTTCTCTCCATTTCTATCTTCTTTCCTTTTAAATCTTCCCGTGTTTTTCTCCCTTTCGCTTCTCCTTTCTGTTCCGTCTCTGCCGCACTCAAAAGTCCCCACGCGAAACCAAATAGAGGTTTTCCTGTGGGCTTCAAAGTTAAATCCTCTTATTAAATTCAAGTACAAAATAGGACGGTCACTTTTTCACATATTCCACTTTGGTTTGGAGAGTTTTTTATTTTCACTTTTTTTTTTTTTTTGCTTTAATAAATGAAATCGTGATTTGAAAACGTGTCTTTGTCTGACATGGGATGATCTTAAACATGTTGGTTTGACGAACAGCTGAGCCAGAAAAGTCCAAAAGGAGTCCAACTTCATATTTGTTCTAGAATAAAGTTGTTGTTGTTTTCTTAAAACAAACTCAGAAAGTAAAACACTTTGATTTGAAACTGATCAATTTCTTCAGGTCTAATTACAAGTTTCAGTGTTTTGTTTTTTTGGGGGGGGATTATTTTCATCTGTTAAGGATCTACAAAAATAAATTTTGACTCAAAACAGTGATTTAAAAGGCACACTTTGGTGACACAATACTGTTATTGGGTTTGAACAAACCTTTGTTTGCTCTACCCTAAACCCTAACCCAGGGGTTAGGGTTTAGGGTTATGGATTACCTTGGGTTGCCCAAGGTAATCCATCCTTGGGCAAATTGGATGTTATCAAAATGTTTGGTCCTCCTTCATTTGAAGGGCTCTGCATAAGACTGAGATGTCAGCGGTCATGGACATGAAGGAGAGTTTGCGAATGTTAAGGATCGCTGCCAATAAGTGTTATTTGGTAAATACTGACACTTTTAATGCAAAGCTGACAGTTTTAGTGGGCTTTTTATGCGAGTTTTAAATGCGTTAAATGTGTCATTATTCAGCCCCTGACACTTCATGGCATCAGTCATAAACATTCATAAAGTCTCCTTCATGCTAATGGTGTCGTGTTCATGTCAGACTGATGCACAGCCCTTCAGATGAAGCGTCACCAAACGGTCTTCATTTCAGTCTGTGCTCTTCAGCTGCCACTTGTTTTGCTTTCAGTCGGTTTGTTGAAACCGATGTGAATCTGCCCAGAAATAAAGAGGACGAACCAAACAGAATGGACATTGTGCACCGAGAGATTGTTTTACGCTTCTTCATTCACGACTGTGGAAAAGAAAAAACAACAAAAAAACAGATGGAAAAAATTCCGGCGTTTTGAAGTTTAACGCTTTTGGTCAAGGCATTTAGAAACAGCATCCTCACGTGTCGCCAAGTGTTACAAACGATCCAGTTGATAATGCAAACGACGCGCCGAGAACAGGAAGCTTTCTTCCTGTTTGTGGAAACCCTCTAATTGCAGAGGTGAACGCAAATACAGCGCGGAGGCGGGGAGGGGGGGGAGAGGGGGAGTGTCTCCGGGCTGAACACAGTTTGATATGATCAAAAATCTAAAAAAGCATTCTTTGTAAACTCATAGCAGAGTGTTTCTTTGTTTCCACGTCGCAGTCTGCCCTTTTCCTTCAGCCAAACCTTTGGGTTTAAAGGGAATTATTAACAAGAGCTGCATTGCCTCGAAGCCTTGAGCGAGCCCGGCTTCTTGCTTTTATTCATAGGCTCTTTGTGAGACAGGGGTTTATTACCTTCTCAGGGAAAGCACATGGGGTCTGTGTTCTAGACTTGTGCCTTTAGGACCAACAACATTTCGAGAGATAGTCGTCACTCTTTGACCCCTGAAATGAAACGGATCCATTCACATCAGCTCCTCTCCGCACTCCAGCTTTTTCCCGTTCCCCTGGCAACCGGCCACTCTTCAGGGCATTTCATCAAAAGAAGACATTTAGCATTTGCTGTTTGCTGAAATGTGGAAATACTACAACGGGCCAGCTTTTCAAACGGTTCTGATGGCTCGGTTACATTAAGCCGGTGATGAGGACTGGTTTAAAGACAAACCTGACTGATAAGTCAGGAAGATTTTGGGGCTGTTTTTAGTCACATCTCCTGGCAGAGGATTACCACCCAAAAGGAAAAAAAGTCTTTTAATGACTCTTTTAGGAAATATGTAACTAAGAGCATAAGACCTGTTGCACAAGGAACACACTGAGGCACTTGCAGCACTGGATTACTATGAGCCGTGAAATAGTGAGCAAATAGAAATGACAAAACCGACGTTTGTTTATTTTCCATAGTACAAAACTTCACTGTTCACATCTGCAAATTGTTCTAGATATCGGCGTTATGGTACAACCAGGTCATAATTTCAAACGGCAAAAAGGTTTCATAAATATCAAACTGGTGTTTAAAGCAATCACAGTCAGCAGAGATTTTTTTTCCAGATTTTCCACAATTTCTAATATGGTTCTTATGGTGATATGAGCAGGAAAAAAAAAGAAACAGTACCTTTGAGTGGTTTCGTAAGAAGCTCACAATGGCTGGATGGACTTGAATGGCTCTGCCACTCTGACCAAGAGACTCCCCAGTATGTCCAGTTTATGGTTGACCCTTCTCTCAGTTTGCATTGGAAAATGTTGCCACAAAAGGGCAGAGTTTCGGTTTTTGTAGTACTTGGACTGTTACTAGAGTTTTTGAAAACTGCATTTTGCATAACAGTTCCACTTCAAGGTTAGGGCGACGGCTACTGCTCAGCATCACAGTTAGCTTTGTGCTAATGCTAACCCCAAATGTATTGACAGATAGAAATGAAAGGGAGCTCTGTCTGAAAATGAGGTTGTCTGAAAATGTAGCCTTCAGCCAAATACTTTTCAAAATAGCACAAAAATTGAACTTACAGAACATTAATTGAGGGTTTTTCTCTATGCTAAGATTTTCTAATAAACAATACTACACATTATTGACAAATATTATTGCAAAACAGACAAGAGTCTGGCTTTTGAAGGAAATACGACGTCTTTATTTTTTCTTTTTCTCTTCCTCAGTCCAGCTTTAATGGCCTTTTTAAACATGAAGTTCTGCACTCTCCAGCTTTCAGCTGGTTTCATTTGAAGACATTGGTAAGACAAGAGAATTTCCACAATCTAAATGCCCAAATCTTCGGTCCATGTGTGACTTTCAAACTGTAATAACAATATTTTCTGTTTTTATGTCTCTTCATGCCATCTTGTATTCTTCGATGATCAAATAGTTGGGTAATTAACTAAATAAAACTCAAATTGTTCAAATCTCTGGATGGAATCAAAGGCTGTTCTTTTACCAGGAATTCATGCCAGAAAAAGTGGGAAAAAAAAAAAAGAGAGACGAAAATATTAACAATCCACCCTGCGGCAATTTTCCTCACAATGAAAAGACATTGGTCAGAGTGAAAATCACTTCCACAGGCAGACTGCTCGGTTTCTACACACAGACTCCTGCAGAGCCGTCAGACCTGCTGAAACGTTTCTGGATTTTTGTAACTTTACAATCAAAAGGTTTTATGTGTTGCTGGGATTGAACTGAACAAAGTGGAGCGTGGCTGGAAAATATAAAAAAAAAAAAATCGGTGGATGTTTTCCCAGAATTTTTGAGAAATAAAAAAAAAAAAAAAAAAGTAAATAATCTGGTTTGGATTGGCACTCATTCTGGAACCCCAAAATAAAATCCAGTAGAACCAACTGCACTGTTGGTCAAGACAGTGACGGTCATTTCACAAATGACTCCCACACTTTCCACTGTTTTCTCCTTGTGGTTCTACTGAGAGAAAAAAAAACTCAAACTCAATAGAGCACCAGCATGACCTCAAGAGCAAAGATCTAAAAACTCAATTGGAAGGACGTGTGATTTTTTTTCTTTTTTTTCCTTTTTTGTATTTTTAATATCTGATTCCTTTTTGTCACGTCTCTCACAAAATAATTAGCTCCCCCCTGTTCAGGTTTCACATGACACGGCCGCTATCAGAAAGTCCAAAAAAACGTGGAAATGTGCTCTTCATGGACAAACGTGGGAATTTTTTTTTTCTTTTCTTATCCTGCCCCCCCCCCCCGTTTCAATGCATGTGCAAAACTCCTCGGACGCGTCTTGAAACAAAAGGCCTTTAAAAATCCAGATCTGCAGGACACAATGGGCTCGTTTTTCACAGTTAGCGGCCGGAAAAAATGGACATCGGGGGAAATTATGGACAGCGCGGACCGTGAACTGCTCCAGCGTCGCTTCCTCTCCTCTCAAATCAAAGTTTGAAAAATCCATATAAAACATGTGACTGAAGAGCAAATGTTTATTTTCCACATCATTAAACGCACTGACTCTAAAGAGTGTAGGAGAAGATGGGAGGGGGGGCAACAAACTGATTACAAGAATGAGATTTTTTAATTATTATTATTATTATTTTCATTTTATTTACTTCGCAGCATATGCCCAGTTCCACTAACTGCCTGGAGGCTTTTTGCTTCCTGGTTTTATTCCTCCTTCCCTCAGTTACATTTTCCCAACTGTGTGCAGTTGCAGCCGGGGCAGGCCGCTCCGTGAACAGGAGGCGCTCCGGACAAAGAGGCGACTTTACTAAACACCCTGAAGCCTTTTGGGGACCAGCATCAAGAATGCAATGTCCTCCCCCCCCCCGAGACTTAGACATATTGTCCTTCCACTGCACCATCTGGAACGTGCGCTTGCTTAAACTGCGGAAAACGGTGTTTAATTTAGCGGCAGCCTCGTTAAAGCTGCGAAAAGACGCGAAACGTCGAGCGAAAAAGTTCGAATAAAATGGCAGCCTGTCGGTTTCCATAGCAATAAAGGAGCAGCGGGTCAAATAGCAGCTGTATTTAACACAGTCGGAATGAAAAATATATATATAAAAAAAAACAGGATAGTTCTGGAAACATGCAGAGACATGTCCTGTTTCTTTGAAAACGTTGTCTTGAAGCGTCTTCCGACGATTCGAAATGGAGAGCACAGCTCTAGGTGCACTCCGGGTTTTCGTCGACAAAAGGCTCTCTCTTAGCTCGACTGCAGCTCCAGTCTATGCCTGCCCCAGAAAAATCAAAGAGCACAAAGATGCGGCCTTATGTGGCTCAATGTGCCTGCAGTTTGAAGCAAAGGTCACCGCGAACCACAAACAGCTGCACGTGGAATGAAATCAGATAAATTCGAGAGCCCAACTTTTTTATTTTTTTATTTTTTTAAGGCCGTGAAATTATATTTAAAAGTCTTCTGCAAAGAGAAGTGAAAACAAAATATGAGGTAGGGAATCCGGGTTGTTGTGGTTGTGCGGCGGGTTTGGTTTCTGTTTCAGGCCATCCGGCAGGAGAACGAGAGGAGCTCGCTGCGATTCCGTTACGAATGCCGGCAAATCTGTGTCAATATTCCGCTAACGTCGAAAAGCTGCAATTTTTGCAATCACAGCGTTTCCAGATGTGACCCCGACCTAAACTATCCTGATCTGTCTGTATTTTTAATGTGTTTGTTTTCTTAGTTCTCAGAATGTCCTGTAGAGGGCACTAGACCCACATTTCTCTTGTGTCGAAATAGAAATGGCAGACTGCGTAGACTAAGCATGTTCCAGCAGCATTGTTTCATTAAAACTTACAATGTTAGAGGTTTCAAAACACACATAAAGAATCTGGGATGAATTTCCCATTGCCTGCACATTAGCCTTTTTGAAAATTTGTCAATTACTCTTAAACAAAAAAATACAAGAAAAAACAGGTTGGTGCTGGGAAACTGACCCGTTTTATTAAACTATTCCTCCAGAGTTGCAGAAAGTTCTCATAAAATTGTTGATGTGTGTTGGTTGAAGAGCAGCACGTTCTAGCCTGTATTTAGCATTTCTTTTGACATTGTGGAGATGAGAGAAAGTCACACAACTTGCCCCGAATTCTTGTTTTCATTTGACCTTATTTCCCACCTGCAGGAGCCGGATAAGTCGGGAAGATCAACAGCAACAGTCGTCTCCGGAGGCACTGATACCATCTTGAGAAGCGCGGACACTCAAAACAGCTCAAAACGCGCTGGAGTCCCAGATACACAAAGACTCTTCTCACCGCCGTGGACCCTGTAAACTCATGAATAGGGGCGTGAAAAGCCTGAATGATGAATGCTGGATGTTTCTGCACCAAATCTCAACAGCATCAGTTGTCCTCAAGATGATGGCGGCGCATTTTAGAACTTAAGTGAACCCCAAAATTCAGCTTTTTGATTTACGCAAATGCGTTGATAGCGTGGCGAATTGCATTTAAAAGCGAAACACCAAAAAACGTTTTGATAAAATCTGAAATCTGACCCTAACATTGCAAGTATTGAGGAGAAAGAAGACTTGTGGACGCGCTGCAGTGTGGTGTGGGCATGACTGGTTTTAGTTATCACATTGGTAGCATAAAACGCTAACTCAAATGTTCGCGAGGTCTAGTAAAGAAAAAAATGCTATTGTCAATACTAGATGACAAGGTCGAAGGGCATCGCATCTCACAAGTCAGAAAAAAGTTTTAATAAGAAAAAAAATAATGAATCTTGAGGGAAAGGGTAGTAGGTCAGTTACGCTAGCTTGACTTTGACAACCTTAGCATGTAGATGTGCTGCAGAATTCGGCGTGTTTGGGTTCAGTTAAGAAAAAAGAATCACATGCACCTGAGCCGCGTGAGTCTAATCGACTCTAATCGACTTTTCAAATAAAATCCCTCCAACAACTGAAAGCTGTATCTTAGATTTAAAACCACAATAACTTTTAGGCTAATCTCAGGGCAATTTACTTTGTGTTACTTTGTGTCAGAGACACCCAAGCGCCCGAGAACCCCCCCTATCCCCCCCAACCCCCCAAAAAAACAAAAAACCTGAAATTTTACCAAGTATATTTTTTATGCTTAAAATAAAACAAAAATACCTTACCAGTAGCTTTTCCGCAACATGGAGGAGCTTGTTCTCAGTCAATGAGTTCTTGAAACTGTTGGCAGATTTTTTTTTTTTCACTTCATGTATATCTATCATGGGGAAATGTATTTTTATAAATGAAATAATCTGCCAGTGAAACAAGTACTTTAAAAAAAAAAAAAAAAACATCAAGTAATTATTGACTTCAGACAAGCTCCTCAAATGTTACTTACAATGTGTTTTGCCCCTTTTCAGGTTTATTGAGACATTTGCACCAGAATCTAGAGCAAAAATACTTGGTAAGATTTTTGCATCCGCTTCATTTCAAAACATGAAGTGAAAGTTGCAGGTACAAGCTGTTTGCGATAACCTCAGACTGTCACAGTCCTTAAGCGTTTGAGTTGTGGTTTTCATCTGTGTTAATATTTTTGGATTATTTTCTTCTTTATCAACGTCAGATTAGATATTTTCTCAGCAGTCCATCATTTGTGTTTGAGTTTCCTAGTTTTGTTGCATTTTGTTATTTGTGCTTTTAAGTTTAAACCACCAAGATCGTGATTATTGTTTACATCCTCCTCACCTTCCGTCCTGTTTATTATTCTGTCATTCGGCCTAATGGAATATGATACAGAGCAATCCTTAAAGGAAACCTATTGGCGTCCGCAAAAGACCAAAAACAAGAATGTGGACAAGCAGCAAAATATTTTAACTTATGGAAAAAATGAGGTGGAAAGAATTGAAAAAAGTACTTTGATGATACTGCAAATAAAGTTACTAGAGTAAAATATTACTCAAATAAAAGTAAAAAGTATCTCATACAAATTGCAACTTTTTATGAGTGGAAGAATCGTAGATGAAACCAGTAGAAGGATGAATGTCGTTTTTTTCCGATCACCTTTTTGCCTTTTATTTATTTATTTTTCTCATTAATGAATATGATTTCAAGTGGAACAGAGTAAAATACGTCACTCAAAACAAACTCCAGCAAAAGTAAAAGTTCAGGTTTAAAAGAACATTAAAAAATGACAAATTACAGACAAACTCTGTAATTACAGTAATCGAGTCGATGGAACTAAAGATGTTCACTAAAGCCTTCATCTGTCATACACTAATCTATGCAATGCTTTCATATAACAAGCTAAAATAAGTGAACGTCTTTAGTAATATATACATTTAAGATATAGTTTGCTCACGACACACAGAGCTGGGGAGCCATGTGAAAACGGAAAGCCACGTGCCAAAAACCGCTGCGGCGGGATTGGATTTTCATGCCAAAGTTGAAGGGGGTATGGAGCTGCAGATTGTGTTGCACGGCTATCAGCGACCGCAGAGTTGAAGATAAATAGCAACCTGTTCTCTAGACTAGTCAACAACTTAAATGTCTCCGTCACCCACAAGCAGATCGTATCCAGCCTAATGCGGTTAAACGCATATCCGTGATAATTGGCGGAAATGATGATGATAGTTTCTTCTTTGACCCGATTGTGCAGAAAAATCAAAGAAAGCCCGGTGCAATCGGCTCCAAGGAAACGTGTCTGACAGCTGCAATTTCACTCGCAGGGACACAAAACTCTGGACGAGTGAATTTTAAACCTCAAAATGCGACAAGTTGACATGGAGGAGTACAGAACGTCACTTGCTTTACTGTGATTTGTGATTAGGATCGAGTGGGTATTCTCACAGGGTGGCTGCAGCAGAATGGAAATCCGTCAGTGTGGTGGAGCAAATAGGATTAGGTGGTTTGCATGCCAAAATGTCTGGAAACAGGAATTCTCTCAGGAGATAATCCCCCCTATGGATTGAACATAGCCCACTCTCAAAGAGCTGGAACAGAAACCTCTGAGGACGTATACCTTCATCGGAGCAAATCAACTCGGTTTAACGAGATGTTGTTGAGGAACTACTTACACGAACAGGCCTACCTTCAGGACTTCCATGGGCCTCGGCCTCCCCGCGGGGCGCAGGTGTGACTGGGACAGTGCTGGGGAAGCGAAGTGTTCCCCGCTCTCTTGGCCCGGCGTCAGACTCTCTCTGACCTGGACCCCCGGCGTCTCGGAGGTGGGAGGTCTTTGGCGGCGCTTGTAGAAGCCATGCAGGTCTGATAGAGCGCTGAAGACCCCCCCCCCCCCCCGCCCAAGGACACAAGCAGAAGGAGGAGTTAACCACGGCAGGGTAAAGTAGCTGCGGCCATTTTTCGGAGCCATCCTGAGTCCGAGAGCAGCGCGAGGCATTGTGGCATGGAGTACAATGTGATGATTGAACGAACGGGATGCAGAAATTCTTGTGCTAAGAATATGTAATTGTTCTGGGCAGGAGAGTGAAACATGCATCCAATATTTCTGGGATTAGCTTGTGGAATGTAAGTCGCGGGACAAAATCATCAACAGTATTTCATCGAATTAAGACGCTGTTAATAATTTTGTTGTTTGTTTTTTTGCTCCAGGCCCTGAAAATACCTCACTGCTATTAACAAGCTTGTATTTAACCTCCAATATTGGAGGTTAAGGTTTTTTTTAATAAAAAATATTAAATTATTTTTCATGAAAAAACTCCTCTAAACTTCAATGATTTGCAGTTTTTAATCATACAACAGCGCTTACTCTGCATTGGTAAAGTTGTTGATTTGCTTCCTTCTTCGTAGAGACGCATCAAAAACGTTTGCTTTGGGTTCAGATACCGCTGATCAGAATATCCCAACTGAAAGAGTGGGACAGCGAATGGGATCGTCTGGCACTTCGCTGAACTGGTTCAGATAATATTTGGCAGATCGGAACAACTTCAGCTCAGTTGGTAATTATAAATCTGCACAATCAAATTTGCATGCGAGGTTCCTCAGGGCACCTCTCTCGTGTCCCATTTTGATTTGATCCTCCTGGATCAAATTACTGGGAGAAACACGACAATATAATATCTACGCTGATGACATGCAAGTTTATATTTCAGCAGAGTGGTGACTGAGTGAGGATGTTCTGAAATATGCGTAAACAACAGGAACTGCATGTGCCACTTTGTTAAAGTGTGTGGCTTGAGGCCCTTTAAAACGACTTCATGTATTTCCCCATGTGTAACAACACTCTGAAAAAAAAAAAAACGTTCTCGTTGAATTCACCTCTTTTCGTTCACGCAGGCAACCGCCGCACATCCCAAGCTGAAACAGAGCAGGGTGTGCACACGCTGTCAGTACAAGACATTCCCCGAGAAAATGATTCTTTTGATGAAACCACTTCAAATCCTCTCAACCTGTGCGGCTGTGTGATAATCGCACTAATTAGGCAGGCGTGTCGAATCTGAGCCCAGTCTGCTGCTCGCACTTCAACTCTGTCAATGGCACAGCTTCCAAACCGGGAAGCTTATTATTATTATTATCAGTGTTTGGATTGTCCAACACTCTGTTGGGCTGAAGAGAAATACTCGGCTTCTTCTAAATCTGAAGAATATTCCAGCTCTTGCTTATGGCCACACATCCATGTAATCTCATTGTATTCTCAGGCTGGGACAAAAGTGCAATTCACTGCGGTCCCTGAATGGTCCGTCCTGTTGTTCGGACTATGACTGTTTATCTCACTAACACTTTCACCCCAGTTCTGTTTCACAGAGGGCTTTCTCGCCATGAAGCCAGAAAAGCTTTGTTTCGAGTTCAGCCAGTAAACTGTTTTGGCACCAATTAACGATGAAATCATGCTAATGTGGAATTTATTTATGTATTTTTGTTGCTGTTAAAATAGGATCCAGTTGCTTTTTATGCTGGACCAATCACATTTATGAAAGAAATTACAAAACAACTAAACTCATTAAAGCATTTTTTTTCTCCTAAATTTTCTGAAAAAAAATTTAATCTGGATTTTTTTATTTTTTACACAGATTGGCCACTGACTTTTGAGCAGTAAAATCTTCTGATTTGGACAATTTATCTTTCATAAACATGATTAAATTAAATGACATTCTGGCATCAAGGGCTATTTAACTATTAGGATTTTTTGTCTACAAAAAAAAAAAACCTCTAAAATGCTACTGCACAGTAATAAAATACAGATTTAAGGTTTTGTTGCTTTATTAAAAAATTTTTTATTTGATTTGAGTCTTTCACTCAAATCTGAAAATATTTGACTCCATTAAACCCACATTTAGCTCCGTTGCAGCTAAATATTTTCCTTTTGGGGTTATGGTAACAATAGGAGGCGATCAGATTTTTAAGAAAACGTCAGCTTCATTATTGGGCAATCAGCTGACCTTGCAGCGTTTTCTATGGCCATGAAAAGGACAAGAAAGCCAAACGGTGAATTACCAAGCATGAGTTTGCCATTACTCACTGTCGGGCAAATTACTGTAACGTGTTAAAGGTCTCGTGTGGGAGTGCATAGGCCAGTCATGTAAGAAAACATCAGAGGAAATATTTTCAATAACGGATGAAATATTTGCTTTTATTTGCCACAAACCATCTGAACGATATCTGGAAATCCCAGCTGGATTTGGTTTTAGAGTGTTTTTTTATGACAGCTTCAGCAAAACCACTGCGACTTGAGGAAAGTCAGAAAGTTCCTGATTTTTTTTTTTTAAGTAACAACGTCATCTTATCCATAAGCTCAAACACAAACGCTCTTCTGGAGCGCTTTGACAGTTCCAGGATTTTGCAGGGAAAGCGACAACTCAGTCATCTCAATCATCTCAATCTTATTTGTGATGACAGTCACAAAAAGTACCCCAACTGTCCTCTTCCACGCTTTCTGACATTACAAAAGACGTTCAAAAGTGTTAAAGTGGTGACCAAGACGGCATAAAGTCCACGTCTCTGAGCCACTGAGGGAAGTTATCAGAGTTCTATATCCACAAATTTAAGTGAGGGAACGATATATCGATGAGACGCGGCCTTTTTGACTTGCTTGTTGGATGAAAATTGGAAAAACTTCGCTTGAACTGGGACAAACTGGTGTATTATGAACATTATCGTACGCCATTATCCCACGTTAGACAAATTACACTCTCACACTGACGTAGATCAAGACAAGATTGTTGGAGTTCAGCCTTGGGTAGTTTCTAAACATTGAAGAGAGAGGAAGAGAACTGATGAGAACTGATGAGAACTGATGAAAAGTCATCATCTACTGTTGTGTTTGACCCTTTAAAAAAAAAAAAGAGATGTCCAGTGTTTGATGCTAGATTCCAGATGCATTCTCGATTTAATAAAGTCAAACAACAAACAGGATTCGATCTTGTAATTTTGTTTTTGTAGACAAAAACTGCCCCGGCAAATGCAAGTGATGTGTTCTTGTAATGTTTCCTCTCAGAGATTATTGATGTCTGAATTTGAATTTACTGGAAATACTGCAAGAATGTCATTGAAAGTTGGTATTCCAACGCCGGGAAAGGCGTTTATTTATGCAAATCTGCTAGCAACTGATTAAAAAAACGGTCAAAACTCACCATGACAGGATAGCATTATCTATGTTATCTTATTTGTTGTTTCTTGTTGTAACTTGTTTCTTATGCACAAAGATGGAATGATGTTTTATTCCAAGTGTTTGAAAGAATCTGAAAAAAAAAAAAATTTCAGAAGCGAAAAGGTAAAAATAATATATATAAAGAAAAAAACAGATGGCAATTTAGATATGGTTCTCTATCTCACTACTTATGTTTACAGTAGTCGCAGTTGCTTTTTGTTTACTTCATGTTGTGGATGATGGATGTTGTTTTTTGGAAGTAAGAATCTCTTTGGCCTGCAAACCAGATGATCACTTGTGTCACTTGCTTTCATAAAATGTCTCATTTATGGAGTGTTTATTTCAAAGAAGTCTCTGTTTTTGATGAAAAAAAATAATATACACATATATATACTTATACTGTATATTACGCTGTCAGTTAACATTATTTGGTACATGACTCTTCTGGCTGTTTTCAAAGGCTACTGTCAACAACTGAAACACCCACGACCCAGATGCAGCATTTCAAATAGTTCGTGTCTACAGCTAAATTTGTTCCACTGACTTATGTTAAAAATGGAAAATTACACCCTTTTGTCTCAGAAGAAGGGCCTTTTGATCTTGCGGGGACCACAGAAAGCCAATGTCACGCTGTCATGATTTAACAGAGGCTACAAAATGTTCGCCACACATGAGCAGCTCATACAACTTCTGCGTTGACCCTTCCGACAACATGAAAATGCCAAAAGGTCAAGCATGAAACATTTCTTCAACCACTGGTTTGTATAAAGCTGTTGCTTGAAAGTATTTGCAATTTTTGTTGACAAAGAAAAAACACGTGTGTCATCCTTACCTTTTACATTTTCGTCGACCGTAATCCAAAGTTGCAGAGATCCGTATTGCTCCACTTAGAGGAATTGGGTCCTTTTTAAAGAACTCAGAGATTTAGGAACTTCCTGTTCTGACACAATGATGTCTCATTTGCTGATGACACAATATGAGCCTCAGAAGTTATGACTTTTTGTCGAGATATTCTGTGGTTTTAGTCAAACCTACAGCTTTAGGGAAGGAGGAATAGCCGTTTTGTGATTTTGCAGCAACCATTATCATGTGCATTATCGCTGTAAACATGCGGCTGCATAACACTTTCTGGGTGTTTTTCTTTTCTTTTTTTTTTTTCTTTTTTTTTGCAGTGTGACCCCTGGTCTCTTCTTTACCATTAAAATCTCTGGAAGCTATTTTTGGAAACATCTAAAATAGCTTCCAGAGAGACACAGAAAAAGTAGAAATAATTTTTGTGTGTGTGTGGTTTTTTTTTTTTAACAAAAGAATTAGTTGTTTGCTTTTTTGAAGCTCTGAAAAAGACCCTGAGGTCCTGCAGAAAACACTGAAAACCGCACATACAAAATTCACCTCCAAAAATGTTCAGTATTTTTAATGATCTAACTAATAATGATACATGCTTTGAATCTACAGCATACTGTTCCCTTAAGAGCTCCAGTTATTGTGATCCTGACCTTGTTTTACTCAGCCACGTCTTATAAAAGCTCGATTATTAACGGCTGACGAAATGTGAAAACTTCTTAGCGTTTTCCTGCTCAAAGTTAGGATTTATGGGGTCGCATATAATCACCACACTGCAAATGCAGCGGACGGTGAGCAGGCCAAACGTTTCACCAGGAGGCTTTCAAAGTGGGTATGAAACGTCCCAAAACGGCCACTGATTCACCCAAGACCGGCACAAAATGTCCCAAACCAAAGAGCGACTCTTCACGGCGGAAAATATTGGTCGCTGAAAATCCCCCGAAAACTATAAAAATGCAAAAATGATGAAAGGGCGGAAACACCACCAAGTACAGGACGAAAAACCAAAACATTAGCTTAACATAGCATGTGTCATGGTTTCTTGTATCTTGGAAATTAAAATTCGCCACTGGTCTGATGTTGGCCTCTTTTTTTTTTCTTTTTTTTTTCAGATTACTTCCATGATTATTTGAAGAGAAACTTGTGCTTGTGGAGAAAAACTGTCTTCAGCATGATATTGTTTAAGTCAAGCTGCCGCTGTGTCAGCTGCATGTTGTTATCACTCTTAACAGATTACTTCATATCTGACAGATTTCCATTGTTACTCCAATCACCGGTTGGATTCAAATAAATACTGACAAAAAAATAGAAAAATGCAACCAGCAAACAAGTGAATGAAATTAATTGTCGAATTATTTGTGACTGTATAGAAATAGTTCTCCGCTGGATCTTGTGTACTTAAAATAAAATAAAACATACAATAAACATACATTCTAATGTAATTTAGATCTTTTTTTTTTTGTTTGTTTCAGGAGGAAAGAACGTCTTAAGAAGTCCCATTCAGACGGCAAGAGAAAACTGCACATCAGCTGATTAGAACATCTCCATGGTGATGCACGGTGGTGGCAGAATTGGGCTGTGGGAATGTTTGTCTTTTTTAACAGTGATCAGAATCAGTGGGGAGACAGATGGAGCTAAATAAAAGCCAAACGTGAGGAAAAAGAACTGATGTGATGCCTCGGCTCATACAGCCACAAGTACAATGCATAGATCGATGCATGTTTATGTGTTCCAATGGCCCAGTTAAAGTCCAGTCGTGTATCCAATTGAGAATCTTTGGGAGAAAGCTACTTGTGGATACTCGGTTGTAATTTTTAGCGAAATGTGGTCCTACAAAGTGCTGCCTCATGGGTTTCACCTGTCTCAGATTTATATTTGGGGAAGGAAAAAAATAAAAAATAAAAAATCATTTTCATTTTGCTTTCACATCATTACTTTGTGTTTTTCTGTCGCAAGAAGGGGAAACAGAAATGCAGATAAGGTGCTTGAGCCGTTCATGCCCAGCATCATAAAGATCTTGTACAGGAAGCAAACTTCTTATCTTCACTCGTGTAACTATCTCATTGTACATATCTCCACATATGTAATCAAATTAAATGTGTCGACATTTTCCACGGTTGCTGGTCTCACTGGGGTAATGTCAACCATAAAACTGTCTGTGACATTTATTCCGCAGGGTCAGTGTCCTCATTCAGCAGCCCAGTCAGTAGAAACCATTGTCAATATATATATATACATGTATATATATATATACATGTATGGAACCAGAAAACACAAACATGACAAAAGACAAAACCCCAGTCTTCCATTACAAGGCTAAATTTTGCAATGCGCCATGACAGATGCGGCCACTGAAAAGGGGAAGGATGAATAATGAGTCAGCCATTTCCATCCTGCAACTTGGCTCTAAAATTGGTTTCTTTTCCAGTCGCTTATTTTGTCACCTTCCTCCAACAGCCTGCTCAGTACCTTCGCCCATTTCCAGCACCGTCTGTCAAACGGATGCGCTCTCTGTCTCTCGTGTCTAATTCTTAGTGGGGGGGGGAGAAAAAAAAACCTAACGCTTGACATTTACACGTCTACTAACAGCACAGAAGACGGAACAGCGTGACGAATGTCTCTTACTCTGTGCTCTACTGTCTGAATGAGGCTCCCCGCCATGAGTGGCGAGGGCATAGAAATTCATTTTGCTGTTTAATGTGTGAGGATGCTACTTGTTACAAGGCCATTTGTCGGAGCACAGAGGGACAAGTCATGGCGCTATCTTGTGTTCTCTACCAATGATAATGAGTTATTCACCGGATCTACTGCGCCAGAGCACAAATAATGCTTCCTTTTCCTCACCAGCGTCTGCTCCAGCACAGAGTGATACTACCTGCCGAGGCCTGAAAACACATTTGTTGCACTGTATACTTTTTAAAAAACCCATTTCTACCCGTTGGCTGTAGAAACGGGTTATTTTAGACTATGTCGTGGTGACTGTCATAATTATTTCAACATGTTGTGCTTTTTGGTTTTGTTTTTATTCTTTTTCTAACTGTTGATTATTTAAGCTGGTTATAATTTTTAAACTTAAGTACTGCTTTTAATGTGTTGTAGAAATAAACTTTGACTAGACTATAACCTTTGCGTGACAGATGTCGGCTGCGCTTCAGTGAATCTGATAGTAAGTATATTGTTGTTTTTTTTTTTTTGTTTTTTTTTAATATGTCAATATTCTTCGACTTTTATCTGAAATTATTACGCAAAGCCTCTGATATAATCGGTGGTCCCTTACTACATCTGATAGCTTTAGAAGTTGATCTACAGTGGAACTGCAGCAACTTACAGGACCGTAGTGACAGCCGGTGGAGATACTTCTGGATTCACTCAAATGATTTTAACATCCGCCAGTGAAACACGTCCAGTGGAGAAACTGAGGACTTTCATAGATCTGAACTCGTGATAATGGGATTTACTCATGTTGAGGCCTCTTAAACTTTTAAAAAATATATCATTAAAGGTTTAACAGCATCGCTCAGATCCGCCCTGCTTACTGCAAAACAGAAGGCACCCACGCATGGAAGCAGAAATCCACGGAAGCAGAAGGTTTTCTCTCGAGCTTTGCTTTCCTTCTCCGTAAGGGGGAAACCTCATGGTTCCGATACAGACTGCATGGTTTTCTGTAAATATCTGCCGCTTGCTCACGGTCCATTTACACTGTTAATGTAGACTGAATAACGAAGGAGACAAGGAGGATCTTTCCAGGGAGAGAGTGATGCATTATCTGAAGATGAAGTAGACTGGAGTTTCACATAGTTGGAGTCGGTGCATCCTAAAGACTAACAGGTGACACATAAACCTCCAACTGGAGATAATACATGCTGCCGACTAGGATTAGAAGCTGCTGCTTCTAATGACGATTCTGGAGGTGCGGTGGTGGCTGATGTGACTGAGGCATGGGGGGTTTTAGTTTTACCAGGCACTAAAAAGAGACACTTAAAGTTGTGCACGTGCCTGAAAATTGGAGAGGCCAAAGGAGGATTTTTAGCGGGTTTTTCCCAAACAGTTTTCATGCAACATCAGCCAAACCACAGCTTCACGAAGCAGATCATCGAAACACTAACAAAAGGAGCAGATATCACAAACTGTCTGCAGGAGATCGGCTTAAAAACTTGAGTTTTCCAGATAAAAATGACACTCACTCTGAAGCAATTCTTGTTTGTGGAACTTCCACTAGAGGGAGCCAAACACACATAAAAAAAACCCCAAAAAACAGCTCTCTTTATATCAATCATTATGTATGTAACTTCAGCAGCAGGAGATTTAAACGCCTTTTGATAAACTATTAATTATATTTAAAACATTTATATGCAGGTTTATTAATTCTAGAAAAGTGCATTCAGAGTGTATTTCAATAATTAAGGAAATGAGAAAAGTTAATCAGTTGCTCTCTCTGTAAGCTGCAGGACAAGTTTATCTCACATGGTGGTGCTGCAGCTGCAATGCATCGCAAATGGAGGTTCATTCATTAACAATTACAAAAAAAACCTACATAGTTGGATGCATCTTTACAGTGTTATGTCCCCCATCCAACACAGTGACATGCACACATCCCTGATAAACACAAAAAAGGGTCAAATTAAAGATGTCCGTGTTGTGCACGAAAGCAAAATGGGTGCTTAGATTTTTAAATAAATAATAAATGCATTACAGTAAGTTTGAGTTGAGTGTTTTGTAGTGTTGCCTGTCCATACAGTGGACAATTCTATAGTAATTATAGTAAGCAGTGAAATGCTTCAAGCAAAGAGGTAAACTGAAACGAGAGCCAGAGTAACTGAGTAAGATAAAGGTTTTGTCACATCCTCACAGGCTCCGACTTTATTGCATTCCTGTTATTCCTCTCCGCTCTGCTCGGCTTCCTGTTGAGTCAGAGCAATTTCCATCTGTTTTGCAAAAAAAAAAAAAAAAAAGCTGTAACCTTTCGGAGGTTTCGCTTTTCCACCGGTGTGATCACATTAAGTTTTAGTGGAGGGTTTAATCACTGCTCTGCCACTCACAGACACGCAAGTTTGAGCTTCTATTGGCTTCATTTCCGTTTAGTCACTGCATTTATGGCTAAAGCCAAACACTTAGACTTACCCTGATCATTACCAGGGTATTCTTAACCAAAACTTAATTTACACCATACTGCTAAACCTAAAAAACAGGGGGGGCAACACATCTGGACTAGGCTTTAGCCCCCATAAGGCCCAGCAGTTTCCAAAGGCTAGTTAGAATGTTAAGACGCCTTACCAGCTTTGCCTGCTGGTGATGATCAGAGGGCCCAACAGATGGCGCCGCTGATTGGCAGCCACTCTAAGGCAGCTGTGGCTACAATGTAGCTCACCATCATCAGTGTGCATGAATGAGGGAGTGATTGAATGTAGTGTGAAGGGTTTTGGGGTACATATACACATACACGGTGCAGTTTTAGGTTAGCCAGACCTTCAGGATAAATTAAGTTTATATTTCTTAAGCTGATGTAAGTGCATTAGAAAGAAAAAAAATTATGGGTTGATTTTTTATTAGACACTATATGCAGGCCCTCTCATATGTAATAGCTCATTAGACGGTTGAGACGCTTTTGGATGTGGCTGTGCAGGAGCCAGTCGGCCATTTGCAGTGGAACCACACAGAGTTGCCATCTAGAGGATTGAAGGGGAAATATGGAGAGTGTCGAGTTTTTTTTACATAGTTTGGATGTTTTGTATTTCTACCCATATTAGAACTTTGTATTGACTTCCATTTATTTTAGTAACTTCATTTCTTCCTAACCCCTTACCTTAACCCTTTCCAATATGCTCCCAATCCTAACGTCAATCGTAAACAAGGGGCTGCATCGCATTAAGACCCATAAGGCCCATCTGTCTGCAGAAGGTTACTAAGTGTGCTAGATAAAGTTATCTGGCAAACCTTACAGCAACAGTTCATGCTGAAAAAATGCAGTGGAGTTGAACAAACAAAGGGAGTTCGTACATCTCCCCGCAGGTTCTACGGGAGATAAACGTACCGCGGCTCCAGAAGCATTGCATCAGAGAGGACTGTGGCCCTCACAGTTTGAAACGACTTGAGAAAGAGTGATGCAAGGCATTGCAGAGAATGCCAAATGTTTTTGCCTCTACAGTTCACATCGAAGCCTCTGTTTTTGCACTGTGTGATACATAATCAGTCATAAAGCAAGGTGGAGTTTGCAGTAGATATCATCGCAGACGTTCCTAACCGTGTTGAAATATTAATAATAATTTATGTAGAAAAACTAAACCAGTGATGTCTGACATAAGTTTTCTTTATGTATTAAATATATATAGAAAAAGAGTCAAACAAATGGTCAAATTCCCTTGTCCAGTTCAAATGTCAGCGGTGAAGGTCCAGTTTTCTCCCACAGCCCAAACTCATGTGTCAAAGAGTCTTAATTGGCCCTATGTGTGAGTGTGTGGCTGCACGGTTAGCTGGCCCTTTAACCGACAGCAGGCCCCGCACCTCCTGCCACGCTGACAGCTTGGATAGGCTCCAGCTCCTTCTTGAAGAGGACAAGGCAGGTTGGGAAAAGTTATGAATGAATGAATAAATAATCTAAATGATGCCACTCAGGTCCTTCCCACAACAATGAAAAAACCTGCTGTATAAGAAACGTGAAATTTAAAAGGGTCGTCCCTGGTCTGTCCGCTCTGCTCCTTGGTCTTCATGAAACTGTCTTACTAATATTCTCCAAAACATCTGAACAGCTGCATTTATGCTGAGATTAAATGTCATCAATGCAAATGTTTTTTTGTTTGTTTTTTTTTAATTAACTGGGTGATTTCCGAAGACGATTGATCGCTCTAGATTTTTAGGAGGCATTGGACTAAATTAAAAGTTCATGTGTGATACTTATTTCCTTATTATATTTATTCCATTTTTAAGTATTGACCACCACCCATCACTTTCCTTCTTCCTCACAATCATGCACTCCTTCGTGTTGGTCCATTCCATAAGATCCCAATGAAATAGACAGACGCTTGTGGTTTTCAGCGTGACAGAATAAGATGATTCATTCTGACCTGGAAAATGTGAAAGACGTATGAAAAAAAAAATAAATAAAATCAATCTGGAGGACGAGGACTGCTGGTGTGGGAGACGCAACACAACAGCTGACCTGCTTAAAGGCCTGAAAGGATGAGATGGGACGGAAGGGGTCAGTGCCCACTTATTGTTCGAGCCACTGCCCTGGTTCATCAAGCTGTTCGTGAATGCACTGAGTTTTGTCAGGACAAAAAAAAAAAAGAAAGGGCAGGAAAGTTGGCCGAGAGATAGTGTCTGTGTGAACACAAAGGAAGAAGACGGTAGCAGCCCATCAAGGTCAAGACCAAACTTTGATGGACTGGGGGTGGGCTGTGTTAGTCTGCCGTTGGAGGGGGGGGGGGCAATGTGAAAGTAAAGTCTCAGAGGATGAGATACACATTGGCAACCAGCCAGTGAGACTGTGTCAGTCAGCAGCTACTCTCAGGAGGGAAGACCTCTCTGTGTTAACATCTGTTCCACATGCACCACGTAATCCCCTTGTACCGAAAATTTATTTATTACCCCCCGCCCCCCACCCTTAAACAAGCAAGTCCCCTCATTAAAACCTCTTACCTTTTCAGTCTCATCCAACATAGAAATCGGTTTTACTCGCAGTCAAAATCTATGAAAGAGCTGCAAAGGAGACCCTGTCTAAAAATCTCAATCGACCGATGCAAGGCCGTCTTTGGATCGTCTTCATGGCTTATATGAAGTGTCATCAGGACAATAGCTCCAGGGCTAATCTCAGCAGGAGTCGAGGCCCAGCACAGATTTGCGGTGCATGTTTTAGGGAGCCGGGAGAGGGGGGTGCAGCAGCGGTGGGCTACGTGGTGCACACATGGCACTGGGGTGAGCCTAATCACAGGCTCGCAGAAACTGTCACAAAGGGCGAGGGGGGAAGGGGGCGGTCCCCAGGGTGACTCATTTAGGTGTGAGCGTCAGAGCGGGCCTTTGCTCAGGCGTTAGGACTCACCTTCTGTTCCCTTCTTCGTGACCTCCGTTCCTCCACTGGGCATCATCACGTTGTTGTTGTTGTTGTTGTTGTTGCCATCAGTCTTTGATGAACTTCTGGACAGTTTCAGCCCTCCCATTTCCTTCCTCCACCGGCTTGCGTGGATTACAGGGTTTTTCCATTGTTCCGTCTACTACGAGGCCACAGCCGCACGACACTCCTTTCCTTTTCTTTACACCACAGTCGCTGGAAAGTCGGTCGTCTATTTAAAATGCTATGTAATGTTTTAATACGAGCTCCTAAAACTTTTAACAGTGTCTGATTTCAGTATTTCTCTTTGCTTCTTTTATTGTCATACATCTGACAAAGAGACAAAAATATCAACAATGGTTTGTGCATTTGTGGTCTGTATTTGTATTTAGCAATAGTCCCTGGGGGTCTGGATTAAGAGTCGTCGTTGGAGGCCGAGGAGTTTAGGTGTCTTGGTGCCTTGACAACGAGTGGGAAAGATGGACCGATCTGGGCTCCCTCTGCAATAATCACAGCTCTAGTACGCTGTGGTGATTAGGAGCTTAGCTGAAAGATGAAGCTCTTGCTTTATAGCTATAGATCTGTGGTCATAAAAGGTATGATCATGGTCAGCAACAATCCACAGATTGATTGTGGTGTTTAATTTGTATTAAGGGTTCAATGTGAGCCAAGAAATGATTCCTCTCGCAGTGACAACTAGTAAAAACAACCGGCTCCTTGTTCTGTGCTTTGCTTCGTCCATAGGATGACACCGAGACTCATTTAGAGTGGTACCCAATCAGTTCCACTGCTGCTGCAGCTCATCCGATACGAGATTACACATGTCGTCTATGCGGAGGTGGTGTTCATCAAACCTGGGTTGGAGCAAGTGGTTACTGAAGATACCGTCCACTTTCTGTAATCTGAGGCCAGTCTTCCTCCTTGGCTCTGCGTCTCTGATACCAAGAAGGCATGTTTGCTGGTCACACAAGAAGATTTAACATTTCGGCCCTTTTTTTTGGAAAACGCGGTACATCATTCTGAACACACAATGTCAATGCTACAGCAGCAAGGTATAAATACAAAAGCAATACTTGATAGATAGATAGATAGATAGATAGATAGATAGATAGATAGATAGATAGATAGATAGATAGATAGATAGATAGATAGATAGATAGATAGATAGATAGATAGATATCTTCTGTTATGTTGCTCTCCTGTTAGTGAATGTTTCTTCACAAGATGCTCAATTCCTCATTTAATTTTTTAAAAATTACATTTCCTGTAGTTGTTATAAAATCACCTCTTCATTCTCCCAATATTAGGATTTATTCTCGTATCAGTTTATCATTTTATTGTCGTAATATTGAAACTTTATTCTGGTAATATTACGACTTTTTTTCTTTTCTCCTATCGTTATGGCATCTTCCTCATAATTTTTTTTTTTTTTCATTTTTTTAAACCCGCCTCTAATAGTCAAAGCTTTCTCTCATCAGAGCTGCTTGATTTATGCCGCCGTGCTTTGTTCTTGTTTTTTTTTTCTTTTTTTTTTTTCTTCTTCTTCTTCTTTTTTTTTTTTTTTTCTTCCCACCTCCAATCAACCAGTGGAGGGTTTTGGGCAGCAGAGAGCGCGTTTCTATTGGCCGGCGGCGGCGCGTCGACGCAGCGGCAGAGGGACATTCAACTGTCCCATCCGAGGAAGGCAGCGCGGAGGCGGGGCAGAGCAGAGCAGAGGAGAGGAGAGGAGAGGAGAGGAGAGGAGAGGGGAGCGGATGGCTCTCCGTGGAGCTCATTATGCCCAACAGGCAACAGATTCCTCTCTCGGACTTTGTGGACGAGTTTAACGCCGATCAGGTGACCCCTCGTTCAAAACAAACACTTTCTGGGAGGATTTTTCTTAGTGAGAGTGAGAGAGAGCGAGAGCGCGCGGGGCTGTGAGTGACTGACCGGCGCCGGATGAGCCTCTCCACGGCCAGACAATAAAAGTGTGAGCGATCAGATCACAACAAAAGACACAAGGTAAGAAACAGTTCCGATGGATCACCAGCCAGCTCCAAAACAACGCGCAGGGATGTGATCACCTGTTAAAACGCTTTTGCTCCATTGTTGCTATTGTTGTTGTGATTGTTATTGTTATTGTTGTCATGCTTGGCGCTTTTCTGCACACTTTGCTCACAATGGATGAGCGACTTCTGAAGCGACGCGCAATCACTGGTGTTCGCTGTGCAGCGTGCATTCAGTTTCCAGTCTGCAAGTGAGGCTCAGAGGTTGTGTGCTTGGGTTTGCAGGTCAGCCGACTGCTGCCGGCTGAGTGTCAGCCGGATCAAGTGTTGACATGTCAACACCCGCGCGGATCGTCGGTATTTATTTTGGAAAAATTGAAGGAAGAGCGTGGAAACGCCAAAAGACCAAAGTTGCGACAGGCCATCTGCCCTGACCTCTTCTGCTCCACTCTTCTCTGAGTGAATGTCCTGTTTCCTGGCCAAATCACACAATGGGATAGGCAGGCATGTGACATCCTGTATGGGTCTTTTGTCACCCCTGGCTCGTGGAAACACCAACAGGCGCTCCAGCTTGTGAAGGTATTCGTTTCCCTTAAACTTTTCCAAGGATTTTGTCACCAAATTTCAGCATTCGGCCCCCTCTTTTACTGCGATACCTCTAAATAAGATCCTGTGTTTGTGTCACATGGGACTAGAGCTGCACAAGTTCAAGAGATAGACTTGCGACGTTGATGATTTACATCAGGTCTTGCTACCAAGGGCATCTAGAGCTCATCCAATTGGCCAGATTTAGCCTTGGCGTCCAGAATGTGACTGTCTGGCACTTGAAACACAATATCCATCCAAATGTTACATCCAAAAAATTGTGATTCCTCGTTACACAGTGATATTACAGCGGCGATTGCAGTTTGAATAATATTGTGCGGCTCCAACGTCTTGGTTGGCGTCCAAAAGGTGCGACAGAAACCCAACGCCGCACACCATTTCCATGGTGATATGGATATCCTGGAACCAAATGCAAATAACTCAAGGAATAAAACTTGTTGAAGGCCTCAATAGACTTGAGATTGAAATGGTTAATTCAAGACCAGGACAACAACCCGAAACAGATGCTATAGAGATGCTACAGTATCTAATTCAAGGAACACTTGTGGGTTTGAACGCCCTAATTCTAACGCAGAATCTGAAGAATTGACGTTTTATAGACGTTTCCATCCATCCTGACTGAGCCTGGAAATGTGGCAGAGAAATGAGTGTTTTAGCTAAACAAATAGCCGAGGGGATTCATTTGTATACAACCGTAACACACTTCGTGTTCATCCATCAAGACAAATTGGAACAAAAGATCCAGAAGCCTTTCAGAATAAGACTTGTTCAAGTCTCTCAAAGCAGGTTGATTTAGCCCGACGCGGTGAGAGGGGTTGTCTTCCTTTCACTGAGTTGTGATATCTACAGGTCTGGTATGAGGAAAGGCAGGAAGATGTGAGCGAACGATACAGAACAAAAGGCCTGGGCCAGCCTCCTTTGTGTAGGTGACTGTATTGAATTTGTTCTTTGTAGGAGCAACATGTGCTGCTTCTCTTTCTTTCTCTCTCTCTCCGTTATTCTGTCCGTCAGAGGGACAAACTGCACAGGCAAGCGCTGCTTTTTGTGTTGGCTCTCTGTCTGGGATGTTTTCCTGCTTTTTTTCGACGAGGTCAGCACTTCTGATTCAATAAAGCTGTCGGCCGTCGCAGGCGACCCCAAACTCTGCACCTGTGAGTCGAGGTAAAAGGCGTGTCTTTCAGAAACGTAAACATTCGACCTGAGCGCTGCGACCCGAGCCGGTGACTCGTTCCCAGCCTTTCCTCACAGCGAGAAGTTGTTCATCAGCACTTTCATTATCAGCGTCTTTTGTTCAGATTGGGATGAGAACCGTCGCCAGGTCAGGCTATGTGATACTGGTATTTATGCTGGTGCAATTCAGCACTTGGTGTAGTACTGGTCAGACTGGTTATGAGTGTAACAGGTCCTCCGCCCAGAAAGATCGTCAGATTGTTGTCCTGTGTCAGGTGACAGTGTGAGGTAAAGTCCCTGTTAGTTCAATGAGGAAATAACAGTGCATTACAGGTTAATGCACTGGGGCAAAAACCCAGCTGGATGCATCGGTAGCTACGGCGACAGCACTTCAACTTCTGTATTTTCTGTACTTTTTTCATAGTTTGGTTGGTCTTGCGATTTTAAATAGTCATATGAATTATTATTATTATTATTTTTTTACCTCTTCAAATCGCATTTTGACTGATGCAATTTTTACTCTGAAAATATGGTACTTCACAGCAGCATAAGCAAACAAAAACACATTATGAGTATTCATGTGTTCACAATGACAACAATGAATTTTCAGCGTGTTTTTGATAAATAAACCATTTCTATCGTAATAATAACCACAGTCCAATTTAGAGTAATATGAAGAGGCTGAATGATAGAATAGGAATTTGAAATGCTAATAAATTGTTTGAACAATTATGAGATGTAATGACACTTTGTATTAACTGCACATCATTCAAAGTGTATTTATAAATTAACAGTATACATGCAATCTAAGTATTTGTACTTAGATTGTAATGATGATAGTCTGTGCCAGTAGAAAGAGCAGTGAGAGGCTCACTTGTTATATGACTTATGGTACCAATACTAAAGCAACCCTACTACATAAGGTTAACTTGGTATGTAGTTTTGACCTCATCTTTCAATACTGAAAAGAAAAGTGAAACTATGTAACTGAGTTGTGTGACTGCAGTATATCTGGTCTCTGAATTGCAGCTATTGGTCCATGGTGTACAATACTCAGTCTCTTATCCATTGACGAGTATAGACAGCAGGCCACCCTCGGCCCAGTAAGTAGGCTATAGGGGACTATGGCTAACTATAGTGGCTAATACACCATCATGTATACTGTGATACAAACACATCAACTAAAGTACAAAAAGGAAACAATCAAATGAACGTTGGACTGAAGCCAGCTTCCATTGTTCAACCATGTAAGCTGACACACAGGACCGGTTCACTTGGGAACCAAAACAACAATAGAGATGCTAAAGCGGTGAGACGTTTGAATGAAGAGATTTCTATTTACCAGCTATGTTTTAAAGCACTTGATCCAACTTGCTGAGCTACGGTCAGCCAGTTTCTGAGTGCAGGACTGTTTGTGTCGTGAGCGTTAAAGTAAAACCGTTTGTTTTGGTCGCTATTGCTACGTATTGAGCTGTATCTATAGAGGTTAGCTGATCTTTGTCTGTCTTGCTAATAACACTTTTGGACAAGTGAATATACTGAATGACCAAGTTATTCCATCAATGGATTTTTTTCTTCCCAAATGGATCGGGCATATTCCAAGATGACAATGCCAGGATTCATCGGGCTCAAATTGTGAAAGAGTGGTTCAGGGAGCATGAGACGTCTTTTTCACACATGGATTGGCCACCACAGAGTCCAGACCTTAACCCCATTGAGAATCTTTGGGATGTGCTGGAGAAGGCTGTACGCAGTGGTCAGACTCTCCCATCATCAATACAAGATCTTGGTGAAAAATTAATGCAACACTGGATGGAAATAAATCTTGTGACACTTCAGAAGCTTATTGAAACAATGCCACAGCGAATGCGGGCTGTAATCAAAGCTAAAGGCAGTCCAACAAAATATTAGAGAGTGTGACCATTTTTTGGTGGCAACTTTTTTTTTGGCCAGGCAGTGTATGTCTGTACAGAGGAAACTGCTGTTTCCTCTGTCTGCTCTATTGCTCCTCTCTAACAAGACAAGTAAATCTTTTAGGTTACAAGTAGAAACAAGGTGAAACAACAACGGCTTGTTTTCAGAACTGGACCTCGTCGGATGTTGTGGATTTAGCCTGTTAGGCTTCCTGGCTGAACCCTAATTCAGGGTCAGGTAGTGGGGAGTGGGTCACCACTAATCTATATGTTTAGGAGTGAAAATCAATTCAGAATGTGCTGACAGCTGAGCTAAAAAGTCCTGAGAATCCACAATAAAAGATAGCCCACATAAAAGTGCCCTAGCTGTTTCTCTAGTACTTTTCTGTAGCGTTGTGAAGCTCTGCCACCAGGAATCGGTTCCTCGTTGTCTGTCAGCCGTCGCATTTCGTTTCTCTTCCTGGTTCCGTGTCTGGCCTGCGTCCTCGGACAGGGCGTCTTGACGAAAACAAAGAGTCTGGATCTTATTTTCCCTCAACGCGACCCATGAGGAATTCTTTTTTGTTTTCTTTTTTATCTGTCTTTCCGTTTCATTTTGTGTTTTCAAATTTATGATTCCGTAGCGCAGAGCAAAAAACAAAGAAAAACCATCAAACGGCTTTCATCCGACAAATGAAAGGAGTCGTACTTTGTCTTTGATTTCTGAGGGATTCTGTAATTTGATGTGCGGCTCTGAGGCCACGCTCTGACTCGCTTTGTGTTTTCATGTCCCTTCAGAATAAAGGAGGCTCTCAGCTGACTGGGAATTCCTCTGGGACTTTTTTTTTTTTTTTTTTCCCAATATGAAAGAGACGACATTAAGTCAAATCTGTTTAAGGACATCTGCTTGACAGTTTCCAGACAAATATTCCTCAGAACGCAGCGATTGGCCGGCCCCCTCCTCGTGATCTATTTTAAAAACAGACACAAGGATGGGTTCATAGGTTATCCATGTGCTTTAGTGACTATTGACCTTTGAACTTGAGCTAACCAGGAGACTGTTACGAGGATATAAATCACAACTTGAACTTGCGTTTCCAGTTCAGGACGTTAGGAGAAGCCACCACTTTGGTGGTTTACTAGCTATCTGTTTCATAGACTCGAGTTTAGGTAAATGAATGAGAAATAACATTTTATTTACATTTGCTTAAAAACGAGCGGATGGAGTGTTTGACATTCTCCTTCAGGATTTTCCGCCGCAAGAAAATCTAGTTTTCTGATTTCTATGTCGTTCTTTTGCTAAAACGCAGTTAGTTTAACTCCACAGGTAACAGGACCCACACCTTTCAGAAAGTTGCTCTCTGTTTTTCCCCAAAACCCAAAACCCAGGGAGGGTTTGGGGTTCATCTGTGACTGCTGGGAAGATTCACCACTGCTCCATGATTTTTTTTTTTCCAATTAGCTGTTAATGGCTCTCACTGTGATGTGCTATTGTTCCAAACCATTTGAAATGTCTTTCCAGACTGAGAGATGTCAATCACAGCACCGTGTTTCTTATTCATTCTCCAGTTTCTTTAGCTCTTTGCGAGATTTGTTGTTGTTTTTTGGGTGGGGGTTGGGTTGTGCTGTTAAGCCGGTTCTGTTTAGTTTAGTCTAGTTTTTTATGTTGTTTATTTCAAACATATTCGCATTGAAAACACGAAACATATTTAGATTTGCGTTTGATAAGGAGACAGACAAAAGGATGAACTTATTTGACTCTCCTCCCTTTCTTCCATCTTGTTTTGCACATTGTTCTTTATGTAAAGGAAAAATAAAAAAACAGAATCAGTGTAAAAAAAAACAGCAACAAAAAAGCAGAACTAATAAAAATGAAAGAGTTAATAAAAAAAAAACTGAACCAATAAATAAATACATTTTAAAAAAGCAGAACAAAAAGAATCCAAAACCAATTGAAAATAAAACAGAATGTAAGTGATTTATTGACTCTATAGGTGTGGTAGTAAGCAGGTATGGGTGTGGCTGGTGAAACTGCACCAAAAAAAAACCCCAAAAAAAAAGTGGTTAGTGTCAGTTAAACCATGATTTAATAACTTTTTTTTTACTTTGGGTCAGGCTAACTTGGATAATTTTTTTTCTCTCAATAAGCCCCACCACTATGCATCATTGACTCAGGTTATCTTTATCCTTATCTTTATTTTTATCGATCATTTATTCGATAGTCAGAGACACCAGCATGTGAGATCTGTTCACTTTTAGTTTATTTTAGCGTTTCTGTTCATTCTTTTTTTTCTTCACTGTCACTGCATATGAAATTCGCAGGTGGAACGTATGAAAGCAAAAACAAAAAACAAAAAAACAACAACAACACACACACACACACAAAAAAAAAAAAACAGCTGGAGCGACCTCTCTTCTTGTATGTTCAGTCAACGCCGCGGGCGGAGGATGGCGCCTTGAACTTGATAAAGCTGTATTCGACGTTCTGCTCCAGGATGCCCCCGCTTGGCTCCTTCTCCTCCTCCACATCGTCACATGGCTCCGCGCCTGTGAGGCTGACAAAATAAAGAAAAGTCAAAACAACAATAGCAACGCCGGAACCTCCACCACCGCCGTTCGTGCCGCTGCTGCTGCTGAGATTTTTGTCATTACTGACGTTGTGAGAGTGTTATCCACTCTCATTTTGAACACACACGTAGCACCGGGCGGCGGACGGAGGCTGTGCTCAAAAAGCCTGATTGCGCTGATCAGAAAGAGGCTCCCTGCATGGCAAACAGGTGGATGAAGGGGATGGGAGCACCGGGCCGGAGCTGCTACTATTACGCTGTCAGGCTAAAAAAAAAAAACAAAGAAAAGAAAAAAAGAGTTCCATGATGTGGAGTCTGGAAACAACAACAACAGCCGTGCTTCTAGAGCAGACATACCCCGCAGCCTCATGTCCGCTGTGATCAATAGTGCACAGCTTGTGAAACCCCATGTGAACGCTTCATGCGTCCACTGCCAGAGGGGATGAAAACAGAAACGGTGAATATGCCCCACACCAAAGCCTTTTTTTTTTTTTTTTTCATTCTGTTTTTATTTCTCTTCGTTTTAATAGATGTTCTAATAGATTTGTCGTACCTCTGGCTCTGATTGTTCAGCGCCTGTGGCTTTTTCCCATCGGCCGTCGTTTTAAGAGGCCAGAAATCACCCGGCCGGCCGCTGTCACTTTGGAGATTGGCTTGTGGAGGAGCAGGGAAGTGTGGAAAGTCATTATCACCTGCTCTGTGGAGCAAAACCCGGCTCCCCCGCTGAGCCGCTCTGACCGGCCGCAAACCTTTGTCCTTTGACAAGGACAGGGGTGTGAACGTTATCAGGAATTTAAGGGAAGATGAATGAGTTGGAGGATTAAAGGGGCATTATTAAGTATTATGCAAAACCCACTTTTTTTTCCTTTTTTTTTTGTTTTTTTTTAGCTTTACATCATGTTATAATGTTATTCCCTCATCAAAAACCCGCTTGGAGTGTTGCCTTGATTTTTTTTCATGCATGTTTGAGAAATCCTTTAATCTCCATGGCAACCATTCAGCTGTGGAAAAAGCCTGGTTGGACCAAGCGCCGCCTTAAAGGCGCAGCTCCTCCTCAGAGCTGCAGCTTCCGAGCCTTTGTCTCACAGAGCAGCTCCTCTTCATAAACTCCCACAGTCAGCTCCTTCAGACTAGCCAGCAGCAATTAGCAAACTAAGCTAATCATTTGAGCTACTTCTCAGTGCAACGCTGATAAAAACTTTGTTAAAGGTTTAATAGAGGAGCCATGTTGTGATGACTTCCTGGAGGCGGAGCTTCAGGAAGAGCAGGAGTTTCTTAAAGAGACAGAGGCCCAATTTCAAGGCGTTAAATCAAGAAGTAAAAATTATTACAATTAAAAAATATTATTATATATCTCGTCCTCTTCTAGTAGTCCAATCGTGACTATCTGTGATTTTTTTAATACCAAAAATGTGTTCAAATAAATTTTTTTCGTTCAAAACTTTGTATGAATTCGATTAGGTACTCATTTTGAAGTAGAAAGGTTTGCAAGGGAGGGGCTAACTAATGCTCTCTGAATTAGATATAGTCCTGCGTTATCTCCCTTATATAAATAAAGGGAGTTTTAAGTTGTAGAGTCTTACCATGCAAAATCTTACTGATGTTTAAACCATATGCCTTGGAGCGAGTAGCCAACCTATATGCGTACGGGACTGGCCAACTGTACAAGCTGGTCTCATTTACAGAAGCATGCTAGGCAACTGCCGGGGTTACATTACTGCAGCAAAGCCAGGAATATGACTCTCTTTAACCATGGTGAGGCATCATCAGGCAGAAATGAATAATGTCTGGATAATGTGTGGAGACTGGAATAGAAAGCTGATATGTAGACGGTGGGCAGGGCGAATTAGAGCAGGTGTCCAGCACACATGGAAGAAAGAGGATACAGTGTCTTCAAGCTAGGGTCATGTTTGTTGTACTAATGAGGACTGTCAATAATGAGAATTTCTTCTTCTTTTTCTTTTTTTCCCCAATGTGGCTGTTTCAATTCAATCGCAGTATGTTTAAGCTCAGACCATCACACCGCCATAGTACGCTGTTGGTCCGATGGGTTGTTAATGTTGAGCAATAATGACAATAATGTTTTCACATAGGGCCATGTTGCTTTAGGAAACACTTTCACCTAAGAAATGAAAACTTTACTTGAAAGCTTCTTTTTTGTGTTGACTACCTTAGTGTAGATGTCAGTAGCAGATTGCTATCTTAATCTGGTCCTGACATCTACATAGTTTGGTAAAAATCAGCCTCTTGTTCTACGCTTTGCTTCGTACAGAAGGTCTGGACCGTAAGCTAACGTGCAACGTTTGCTTGCTGGATGCGTGGAGATCCAACGTTTGAAACGGTTGGATCTGATTTTACCCAATCGCTATAATTTGACTGAGAAGTATGTAAAGTTTGAAGAAGCTTTCTTGATAAATTGCTCATCTTCACTACACAATTGAGTTATTGCTACTGGAGTAAAATATCTGCGAAAACGTCTGCTGGAGGGCATGTTCATAAAAACAGCTTTCGTGTCTTTGTTGGTCTTTATAGTATTATCTTTGCAGCCGACGCAACAATCGCAAAGCCATAAGGAATGTTGCCCATCGGCGGTGCAGCAGCTGTTTCAGAATGAGTGAATATGTAAGCAGCAATTTGACTGAATAAAATATCGCAGTGTCAGGAAAGTAGGAACAGATGCTCTGTTTTCCAGCTTTCTACCTACGTTTGCGGCTCTCGATGTGACGGTGGCTTGGTGAAAGCTATTATGTTCACTCACCAGGACGTAAACAGAGGTTGTCAAGCATACCGGTGGCCTAACACTGATGGGAAAGTGTTTGGTGGGGATGTGTATCCCTAAAGGACTGCAAATCCAAGTTTTAAAGTGATTCCTGTGGGAGTCACAGTCGGTCTGTAGTGTGCCGTTGGAGCGCAGAGCCTGAAAACTCCCGACATCTGCTGCGGTGTCTCACACGCACATGTGCCATGTGTGGTCAGATAAGGACATGTAAGTGATGTGATTATATGTTCAGTTAATTGGATTGAGAGTGATAAGCCAGAGGCTTTCAGAAGCGCAGATAGAATCAACTGCTTTGACTCCGCTAATCAGGGACGATGACCGCAAATAGTTTGGGTAGACAGAAATATGAAACTGACCTTTAACATCTCTAAACATACGCGAATCTTCAGGGAAATTACTTGTATCAATTAGAGTAGAGAGTAGTGGCCTTTCCAGTGATAGTCCTTCCAAAAATATGAATACAATGGATTATGTTGTGTCCGTAAACAAATTAGCTCTTCGAAACCTATTAATCATCGCAATGGAAATGATCAAGCTCCTAATAATTTATCATTCGACTAACTGACTTACTGCTTAGTGCGACAGGCTTACGTACCAGTAATTTTACTTTTTGGATGGCTGTTTGATACAAGATGATTTTCAGTTGATGTCTTAAGCTACCCTTAGTGTGATTTAGCATGGTTAGCATCAGCAGCTGTAAACAACAGCCTCTATGTGCATTCAAGGAGAAGACAGATGTCTTAACGCTGTAATTTCTAACAAAGTCTGAAGGCTCAAATAATAAAACGGAGCAATTTAAGTTTGATGCATCCAGTCTATCTAACATCCAACGATGTTGATTCCGGGTCAAAATGCCCCTTCACCAATTCAATGAAACGTCCCCCGAGGGTCTTGTGACAGATGGCTTCTCTTTATACCCGCCAAAAATTAGGTACAAAACAATTCAAATTGCAAAAAGTATTGAATTTAGCCTGAATGAACAGACTTTTCTGTTTTTCTTTCTACTTCCGAACACTTTTCGGAAACTGAAAAAACAAAACAAAACAAAAAAACCCCATAAAAACCTAACATGGCACTGCCCAAAGTCTCCTTGTATGTCAATCAAGTTGACTTTGGTGTGATCACACACAGGCTGTGTGCTTTCAGAGCATTTGAGACAGTGAAATCAAAGGCCAGAGATACCAGGGGAATTCCCGTTGCACCCGATTGAACACTTTGTCACGGCTCTCATTCAGGGTGTCCAAATGCGTTCAGTCCTTCAAACATGAGCAAAATTGTTTGGCCCCCCCATCAACATGTTTTTAACCACAACAGATTGATGTGATTAAGGTATCCTTCAGGTCAGATTGACCTGAGAAATGCTAACTGTATTTAGTATACACTAACTGTGCATCATCAAGCTGTGTAGCAGCCCAGGGGTGTGTCTGTTCAGCGGTTGACAGAAAGCTGGAATCCAGTCACTTGTTTTGTCTCAATGCACTTCCGCCCACTGCCTCCGAGGCTACTTTGACACACAGGACAAATGCAACTCACATCTTTTTTTTCTTTACCCAAATGGGACCCGTATCCGACTTTCTCACTACAGTCTCAACGGCCTGAATCCAATCTTTCCGATCTGTGCCACTTTCATATGTGGTGCTAAGTTGGATTCGCGAACGGTTATGATTCACAGGAGACATGCAACATAATTTGGCACCAGAAGAAGTCAGACTTGTTGAATACGGATGCAAACAGTGGCTGAAAATGATAGTTTGGAAATCATGTGAGAGGTTTGCATTACAGCAGTGCAGCACATCACAGTCTCACCGCTCTTGGCTCTGATTACACATCCAAACAGACTTCTCTACGGCGAATGCGCCACAAAAGATCGCCTGTATTAATTGCACTTTCTTTTTATTGACTTCCTTTGTGCTGCTATGATCTTGTGACAACACAGTTAGCTCTGACTAATTTTGAATTTGATCCATAAATCCATTATTACTTCCGTTAGCAGAGAGCTACATTCTTCTTCTGTGGATGCTGGTCGCTTTGGGGTCGTAAACTGCTCACACAGAAGTCTGATTGTGGTCACGTCATTCAATCATATCTACGAACATGAAGGAGAGACGTGATTTCAGCAAAAAACAACCAGAATTGAGCATCAAGACCTGCTGTGTGGATGTAGCCCAAGGCATCATTTGACACAAGTTAGGTGATGAGATTAATCTACAGGAGTTTTCTTTGCAGTTATAAGTAACATAGGAGGGTTGACTTCTATAGTGTCTTAATTTTACAGGCAACCCATGTGTCCGGTGATTCAGATATGATATTACAAATGTTCCGACATAGTCTTTAACTTCTAACCCCTAGATTAGAAGCATCTGATCTCGGGACCGGCGGTTTGTAACATCAGACAAGTGCGGAGCTGTTGGGTGACACTGCAGCCTCTGTAACCCCCCCGACCCAGAATCCTCCCCCTCTTTGACCTCCTACTCTTCATAGCATCTGGGTTATGCACACACATGGTTAGTCACGGCCTCCAGGTGCCCCGGAGCGGCGTCGTGTGCCACAAGAGAACCCAGCAAGAGGCGATAACCCCCCCCCGTCAGACACCCACGACGCGCCAATAGGTGGATGGTGGCAGCCACTTTTCCTGCTTTTAATTTCTGTTTCTCACCCCCTGCCTAGCCACACAAAGCCGTGCCTGACTGTACCTCTGCAGCGCAAAAAATGAGCTCCTGAGTGCCTCCATTCACTCCTCAAAAGGAGCTTAATCGCAGGGTGTTAATTGGCTGCGATTAAAACACTTTCCCGTTTCCTCAGCAGATGTGGGGAAAGGTTTTTGTCTGCTTGTTTCAGCAGCAAACTGATGCTGACAGGCTTCCTTATGGCTTTGGGCAAGACTAAGATCAACTCGTTCCTCTTGATTTGTTTTGTTCTAATAAACGCGGCTGAAAGAACAGCACATTCAGAGCAGTGATTAATCCAAAAGTGTGCGACGAATATGTATGTTTTGCGTTTAATATTGAATTGAAATATGTGAATAGGTTTTTGTTATTGCGTGTTAGGCAATAAAATGTGTGTTTTCTTATTTAAAACAGGAATTTAATTGTTTATTTGTGTTTATATGTGTTTCTAGTATTGCAAAAAAAAAAAAAGAGGCTTAAACGAAATATGTACAGAATGTCCCAATTTTCTTAGCCGATTAATCGGTTAATCATCAAAAATAATCAATAGATTAAGCGATAGCTAAAATAAACGTTAACGGCAGCCTTACTATTAACACCAGAAAGAATAGTTCATACTTTTTCAGGATACTACAAAGGCAAGGCAGCATTTTCAGCAAAGTCCATGAAAAAAACAGTGAGAGACTTGATTCATGTTTTATGAGCTTAATCTAACAGCTCATCCATGATGTATGCGTACAAATCATCCTCCACCTTGGGGTGGGGAGTATCATAATCCCTGACAGCTGTGTCCACCCGCAGGAGGCACGACAGGCATGCGTGTGCGTTGCCATGCTTCTGACTTGCTCTGCAGGCGTGTTTGTGTCAGGCATACAGTCGCAGAATATCTTCCATTCAGCGGGTCAGCTGCAGTCTCGGTGTGCAGCATATAGCTCGTCAGCTGCAAGACCCGTGTGGACGACAGCTGCCTCCGCCAACACCCTCACCCACCCACTCCTCTGCACCCCTCCACGTTTTTTTTTTTGTTTTTTTTTCTGGCTCTTCGATCTTGCTTGCATTCACCAGGAGGAACTTTCCTCTCCCTACTTAGACGATTAATCAGACAGCAATTATGCGGGGTAATTGGCATTCGATGTTGAAAAATGGCCCCGGGATGATAAACTGATGATATTTGCAACACGGTTGCTTCCGCTGGTGTCCTCCTCCCGCCTGGCATTCCCAGTAGAGTCAGGCCTATTAACTCTGAACCTCTGGGACAGAACAGAGCAGAACCTGGAGGTCATTTTCTGAGTTAAGCCTTCAGTTTGAGTCAAAAGTGACACGAAGCCCTATTAATAGTTGAAACAGGGAACATGGGGAAACACTCTAGACACAATTGTTCAATTTTCACTCAACATATTCCCTCTTTGTCCCCAGGGCACAAAGAGGGAATTTCCCCACCTACTGGCAGACCAAGGGTACTGCAGAATTACAGAATCAAAATCTGAACAACTCCAGCTCATCCTTCAAATCAGAAAGTACTTTAAAGGGACAATATCATGTATTTTCATAGTGACATTTTATATCTCTATCAAGTAGCTATGTTACCTTCGGTTGTAAAAATGCTATATGTATCAAATATATATATATATATATATATATATATATATATATATATATATATATATATATATATATATATATATATAAAATTTGACTTTGTAGTTTAACGCCTTGAAATTGCTGTCTCTTTAACAAACTCCTGCTCTTTCTGAAACTTTTCCTTCAGGAAGTCATCACAACATGACTCTTCTATTAATCCTCTAACAACACTTTTTATTTATTTATTTATTTTTACCAGTGTTGCACTGAGAATTAGCATAATGAGCTCTGCTGATGCATCGTTCCACCAGGCGTTTGCTAATTGCTGCTGGCTAGTCTGAAGGAGCTGACTCGGGGGGGGGGGGTTACTGGGGAGGGCTGCTCTCTGAGGCAGAAGGACAGAAGTTCGGAAACAGCTGCTCTGGGGAGGAGACGCGCCTCGAGCTGAACGGTTGCCATGGAGATGAAAAATTTCTCAAACATGTGGGAAAGAAACACTGGAGGTGTGTTTTTGACGAGGGAATAACATTAGAACTTGATGTAAAGCTGAAAATAAGTGGATTTGACATAATACTGTCCCTTTAAGTGAGTGACTTATGTGTTGACTCTCTAGGCACAAACGTCAGGATGACTACAGCGTGAAGTCATAGTGCCGACTGCTTCTGTGCCAGGCTCGGGACAACAAGAGGCAGAAAAACAGCCTGTATAATCACATGCGAAGGCAATGGGTGTGTCAGAGGATATTCAGATGGTTTGTAATAAGTGTAAGGACATAAGTGTATTAACTTGTAATACACTTATTTCTTCCGCATTTTTGTCATGTTGTGTTAAACTTTAGGTCATGTTGTTGAGATTTTTTGTGATGGAACAACAATGCAAAGTTGTGCATAATAGTAAAGTAAGATGAAAAGGACTAAACGATCGCATTTTGTTCAATAAAAATCTGCAAAGTGACGTGGAAATTTGCGCTCAGGCCTGAAAGTCAATACCTCATAGAGTCGCCTTCTGCTCCAACTACAAAGTTTTGCCGGCTCTCTCTCTGTGAGCTTTGCACATCTTGAGACGGAAAGTTTCGCCTCCTTTTCTTTTTGTGAACTAGCTCGGCCTCACAAAGCCTGTCTCCACTGGCAAAATTAATTAATTTTCCAGCACGCCTGATGTTTATTGGTAAGCTACAAAGTTGCTGCAAGTTTTTGTTTCTTCCTGCCAATGTTTTTTTATTTAAAGGTTTATAGGGCCTCTTTGCTACAGAAAATATATTTTTTATGTTTACAATGAAAAACCAAGATGTCTACATTTATGTGGCCTCTCTACATCTATTGTAGGCGGAGTAGTTAATTTCCAACCTCAGCACAGAACTGTTTAGTTGAATGTATTAGGGATTTGGATGCATACTTTATTCTGATGGGTTACGAGTGGATATATCAACTTTTGAAGCTAATTTTCAGTCTGTAGTTTCAGTAAGGCTTTTATGGAAGTAAATATGTGAATTTTTTTTAACATAGAAATAATGACATCCATCCATCCATCCACACTGGAAGAGTGAATATTTCGAACATATCAGTCCATCATTCACTCAAACGTTTAGATTCTTAAACTCTCTTTGAGTCTGAGGGTCACATAAACAAACCGACAGATGTAGTTTCCAGATGAGCCGCTCCATCCCGCTGGCGTTCCTCTAAACTCGTTTTAGCTGAATCAGGTGGTGTGTGACCTGCAGCTCTACGGAGGAAGACGTTCCCCCGTGCATGTGCGCGTGTGTGTATGTGTGTTTTCCTCCCTTGTAGTTTCACTTTGTTATTTTCTGCCATGTCAGTTCTATCTGCTGGCTCAGACAAAAGCAATTATTTTTAGTGCTGCCTCACAACACAACGGGTGGGAACGTCTGGTCTGGTCTGCTCTGCTCAGGAAATCAGCCCCACACCCTGTGCAGACAATGACATTTAAACACTGAAATAAAATGGGGGGGAGAGAGAAAAAAAAGGTGGAGAAACGTTTGTCATTTACGAAGACGGATCGTGCAAAACACCCTCTGCGATTCGAGGGTGTGTTGGGCGTAGAAATGTGTTGGGTGCAGAAGTCTGGAGGTTTGTTTCTGTGCGGTCAGTGTTTGAGTTTTTTCCTTCTCCTTCTTTAAACGTGGAGGAGCAGACAAGAGATTTTGCTGCAGTGGGCCTCTTGGTTCTGTCCTGCCCTCCCCTGCACTCTGAGGCAGTGTTTTGGACCGGGGCCCAGCACCGAGCCTAAGGCGCACTACTCCGCTCCAGCCTCTCCAGAGCGCCGACTCACACTGACATTACATCAGCTAGGGAGACATAGTAGACCAGTGTGTGGATGCTCCTTGCAGCTTGTTGCTTCAAAGCACAACAAAGCGCTCCGCGGATCGGCCGATTGACTTGTTCCTGGACACATGAGGTCCCGTTGCTAGAGGGTGGACGCAGTCCGGCCAAGAGAGGAGACGACGGGGGCAGGGATGGCCGTGCGCATCATACGTGGACTGGAAGACCTGGTGGCGTCGGGGAGCCAGCTCGTCTGGAACCTGGCGCACGAGACGCTGAGGACGTGGTACAGTCGTGGACTGATCCCATGCAGGCGCCTCTTGGAATCCTGGTTCAAGATAGGAAAATGCTACCAGGTAACGTTCAAATCTTAGGACGAGAAAATTGTGACAAGCATCTTTTTTTTAAAAATTTTTGTCTCAAGTTACGTTCTTATTGCTTAACTTTCCTCAAATCAGCTGCTGTTTTCTTTCTTCTTTTTTTTCCGTCATGGCTCATAATTGTGTGCCGTGTTTATTGTTACGAGGACCAGGCTTCCTCCGGTTGAGTCACAAAAACAGATTTTTTTTTAAACAAGAGTCCCTCTGCCTTGCACATATGGAAGTCATTTGAAAAGCAGCACGAAATGTTGTTTGATCTCACTGTCGGCATGGCTGAAGAGGGGGACTTTGAAACGCATCGATGCTGAAACACCTGACCTGAGAATCAAGAGCTCTCTCTGTTTTGTTCTTAATCGTGTGTCGAAACCATCATCGCATAGTCTGAGAACTTTCCCTGCTAAAAGTTGCCTGCTAAACGCACCACCTGAAACTGCATTTCGTGAAGGTGTTTATAAAAATTTTGTAAGAGATTTCTTAAATTCCCTTTTCCCTACATTTAATTAAAATAAACACCTCTGGAGTCATTGGCTCTTGACGTGTCTGCTTAATTTGGACCCCTTGAAACTCGTTTTCTCTGAACAGTACAATTTTTTGGTCGGTAATGTTCCATATTCCAGAGAGTGTTCAATTATCACTGACGCACTGGTATGTCTCTTTCTTGTGGCAAGCATCAACGCAATCAATAGACTGTGTTGTGACACCAGTTGCTCCACCCTGACCTACAGTACCGTCGTCCTATGGACCTACAACTGAATGGGGTGTGGAAAGTGTATGGGCCACTTTTACAACAGAAACTGACTAAATAGCATGCAAAACAGCACTGATTTGTGCCTTACCTACCACTCACTGGAAACGGTTCATAAAAATGTATTAGGTATGTTCGGTTAACGATTTAAGCCCCAAGCATCACCAATAATCAGTGAGGTTCCGCATGGCTCTCTCCTAGGCCTACTTTTGTTTATTATGTTAATTAATTAGTCATTTGTATGTTAATTAACTTTGTCAGTGTAATTAAAATATTGATTATTCATGTAAATGTCTTTTTTTTTTACATTAGTTTTGGCTTCCCAAGGTAAAGTATGTAATAAAATAATTTAAACTGCTTTTTTTTGGGGGGGGGGGGGGGGAACCCAAACAGCTGGTTGGTTAATCTGCACAGAAACCCAGCTATAGACCAGTCACCTTTTTACAGTATGTTTTAGCCTGCTGAGTGAATCTACAGTAATGTGGCGAAATCACATAAATTTATGAATGTTCTGCAGTAAAAAAACAAACAAAATATATTTAGAATTAGAAATGATTTAAGTAACAAAAAATAAATTTAGGTTGTGTTTTATTAAAAATAAAATCTATTTATTAATTTGTATTCATGTTTGCCAAAACATTCGCAAGCTTAAATATCAATTTCGGGACATTTTAAATGATTGAATTTTGGCACTTGTGGCTTTCCGTACACACAGCAGTGGTATTTTTTTGGTATTTTAGGCTTCTGTGACATGTCCAGGTTTAAGTTCCAAATGCCACAAGCAGAAGTTTCCATTCACAGTCGAGGTTCCACGACCTCTCGCTGACCTCCAGCCACAGATCGAGAACGCTGCTTTGTAGCTTTGCGACGAGTGTGTCAACCTTTGGCAGCCTCCAAATGTTACCTGTTGGAGCTGTTCTAGCTATGACTTCCACCAACAAAGGTTCACAACAGGTCTCTGGCAGAATCCGTTGAGTTTGTTGCCGCCTTTTGATCAGAGGACACAGACGAGAGGCCCGGCTGTTCCTGCGGCTTTAGGTGTGTTGCTCAGGTGAAACTGGCTGTGTGGTTTCTTTACATCACAGTGATGGAGAGCGGAGGGACACGTTGTCTACTTGAGTTTCTCTACACCATTTGCCTGTACAAAGGTATTCCCCTCCACTGAAAGGAGAATTTGAAAGAAAAATAACAGGAAAGCTTTTATTTCCTGTTACTCCAAGAGTCGATGCTGTTAGTTTCCATGTAGGTTTTTTGTTCTTGCTAATTTTACTAGAGACACTTTTTCTTGCCTCCTGCGAAACACAAGAGTTAAAGCCCAGGAGCTCTCAGCCTGTGCAGCTGTCCGAAATAACGGTTAGCATCGTGCTAACTTGGCATGACCTCCGTCGCAGAGACGTCTCTTGTTGCGGTTCGGGGCAATAAAAAAAAAAAAAACAACAACAAAGTGGGAAAGCAGCTTGTGCTGCTGTTAAAAGTGAAATGACAGCTTTGCGAGGGCGCTTAAAGCGCCCTCTGGAGAGATGAGGTTTGGAAAATAACAATTAACAGGGCGTCCTCTGGCCTTGTGGTCGAAGGAGCAGGACTTCAATGTAACCATGACTTTCCAGCACTAAAAACCGATTAGCTTAACAGTGTTTTTCACTGGCGTCAGAGAATTAACAATTAAGAATTAAGCCTGAGAAAATATGTATAAACAGCAGGTCAGAGATCTTTGATGGTGGTTGAAGCGGAGCCATGGGCAGAGAGGCAGAGACCAGGAGCAGCATGGTGGAGGTTTAATGGAAATGACGGTGAAAACCGAAAGTTACAGGCAGCTGGATGAACACAAACAAAACTGGAACTGGATTAAACAGGAGGAACCAGCAAGGAGCGTCAGCCGAAGAAGGGTTCGAATAACGTGAGGGCGAATGCTGAAACAAAAGACCTGGACTGATGAGCAGGAAGCAGATTGAGGAGAGAGAGAAAGAGAGGAAGTGACAGGGGAGCAAGAGAAGACACGCCGGGGACGAGGAAATGAATCTAACATTGACAAAAGACTAAACATAAGAAACATATTAAACCCAGAGCAACTAAGAGGACGAGACACAAGAAATAAACTGGAATCACTAAGAAGGCACTGAACCGCATGCAATTATGAAGCTATTGTCGATGTCTTTGGAAACAACATGAAGTTATTAAACCTACAATGCATCAGTTCATACGTGCTGATGTAAAGGACTATCTAATAATGTATTGTAAAATATTTTTTTCTTTAGTGGATAGGGCACTGAAACTTGCTCCTGTCCCGAGGTCCACATCCTGTTAAATCCAGTCCTATGTGGATGGATGGATGGATGGATGAATGGATGGATGGATGGATGGACGGATGGATGGACGGACGGACGGATGGACGGATGGATGGATGGACGGATAACTGTAGTCGTATGACTTGATTTAATGACATCTGTTGGTCGGTTTGACTTGTTTTACTTTGATCAGAGGTCATAATTAGTCATATCTTAAGTCTTACTGTCCTATATGGGCATCTGATCTGAAATTATTTTTAAATTTAAAGCTACCTCAACCGGCTCCTCTCACCAATACTCGGTTGTTTCTGCTAATTGTAGCAGAGTGTAACCTAAACCTTTTAATTGCCGACAGTACAATGGAAATCCGGTGAATCACTGGCGCAGGATGGCGTTGTGTTTCCGTTTTGTCTCCGAGGAAGAGGATGACGATGAAAATGTGTGAAATCGACTAATATCACATTTTTGAAGTTTAAAAGCTTTAAAACCAAACCTCATTTGTGGTCATTGTGCCTCCCCCTAGAAACTCGAGATTACAGAATTTATTTACTTTATTTTTTTTGCACTTCCTTTGCAGATGACCGAAGGTCGTGTGTGTCAGATTCACCTCCTCGACGGCAGGAAGCTGGAGCTGCTGGTTCAGGTACAGCTTCGCACTTTCGGTTCTTTTTCAGGGAAAATGGTTTGGCTGGCCGGGAGTCTCACTCTCTCACACAAGCCGATCTGTTTTCCTTCCTTTGTTTTCTGCTTCCCTTTTATTTTGCCCCGGACCTCCGCAGCCGAAGCTGCTGTCTCGGGAGCTGCTGGATCTGGTGGCGTCTCACTTCAACCTGAAGGAGAAGGAGTACTTCGGCTTGTGCTTCGTGGACGACAAGTGAGTCCGTTTCGTCGCATTTGCAGGGCGTTTGAATTTTCTTTCATCAGAAACGGGAAGGAGGAAGGAGGCTGAGGTAGCAGCATAGCGTGATATGTGATCTATTATTTTATTGCTGCTCAGTGGCCAGAATAACTGGCTCCAGCTGGATCGTAAAGTGCTTGATCATGCCTTCTCCAAGACATCGGGGCCACTGGAAATCAAGTTTCTTGTGAGGTGAGTGTTATTACTCTCAGAGCTTGCCAAATGTGAACCAATTAGATGCTTAGGCAGAAAAGATGTACCGTTCTGTTCGTCAAAGCGTAGAGACTGCGTGATGAAATCAGGTTCACCTTCAGAGTAGATGGCGGAGACGTGAGCCACATGGTGGGCGGCTGCAGACTTGTTTCTATTCTTTGAACTTTACTTTAGCCCAACCCAAAGATTGGTTTTCAATTTTTTTTTTTTTCATATAGAAGCTTAAAAAGTGGTGGAACAATTAAGTTTGTTTGTTTAACAAAAACTTAATAAATTGTGTTTTTTTACGTGGGTAAACTTAATTTGTCTAATTGAAACAAAGCTCAGTGGTTTACTTTTTTTTCCCCCAATAAAAAGCACTGGGATGACGGACATATGATTTACACTAAAAATGGCTCAATATGACGACCAAAAAATACACGAGTAAAGAACTATATAAATTTTGAAATTTATGAAAGTGTCTCCTACTTTTTGTTTTTTTTTAATAATCAAAAATATATGAATCCCGTCATAGATCAACACCCCAAACTGACCCCTTTTCTCATTTGTAGTATAAGTTCCTGAAACAAGGTAGTGCTTCTTTGAGATCAGTAACATCGGTCAGCCAGCAGGTGGCGGTGATGTAGCACAATGAATGTCTTCCTGTTAGATTTCCAAACAATGCGGCCAGATTTAAACAAGATGATCAACACTTGGACATAGATGAAAACCGAGCTTTTGTTTATTAATTTTTGTTGTTGTTTTGCTGCTGAAAAAAAAAAAAAGATAATTGATCTTTGCAGGTTTTATGTTGAGAAGATCACCCTGCTGAAGGAGAATACAACCGTGGAGCTTTTCTTCTTAAACGCTAAATCTTTAGTGTTCAATGTAAGTGATCTAAAGCAATGCGACATGCATCTGTTGAGTTTGTTTAATGTGGAACATGTTTTTTAAATGAAAAGTCATTGTGCTAATAATCTTTTTGGGTGGGTGCCCTGTGAAATTATTGAACATTTGTTATTCATAGGAACGCCTATGGGTTCATCAACTAGCAGTGGCATTAAGCAAAAAAAAAAAAAAAACTATAGGAAAAATGTTGCGCAACACAATCACAAGACAAATTTACCCCACAAACTTGAACCCAACAGATGAATTTGTGCTCTCGGGGCAGAAGTTTTATGAAACAACTGGTAAAAATTATGACCATGCTTGTTGGACTAGCCAAGGGATAAACAGGAGCCTCATCATTCTTTACATACCGCCATTTTGAGCTGATCAACAACTTCATGAGACTTCACTGAGTCTCTTCCACAAGATGAAATAATATGGTGAGATGGTAAAATAATGCTGCCCAATAGTTGTGTTGATGATGTTGGGCTTGTCCAATTAGTACTACATTAAACTTTTACTTCCTAAACCTAAATGTGGCCAAGTTATCACAAGTTAGCATTAGCTACATTCAGTAAGACTTTGGATCCTTTTACCTTATCTGTCAACAAAAGTCATATTAGATGTAATATGTTGGTTGTCTTTTCCCCCAGTATGGTTATTTCACTGGAGAATTAAATAAAAAGCATTTATTTCAACCCAAATATTGCTTGTTTTATTATTCCTGGTTGGTTATATATATATATATATTTTTTAAGCCAATTCTTCAGTTATAAAAGTCCAATGGACGTCTTTCACTTCCAAATCATCTGTAGACCTTTGGGAAGTGAAGTTACCAATTTATTTCGAACATGATAGAAGTATAAAATCACACACATGAAGTAGGAATGCAAAAGATACAGATTTTTGTACCACAATTATGTTAACATGCTCGAAAAGGAGGAGGAAGACGTAAGAAAGTTATGAACTCCTACCAAATAAATACATACAATATTTTAAGATGAACCTTCATTATTTAATAACTCAGCATTTGTCTCAGGAATCACTCTTTAAAAAGTTTCTCCAAAATTACTAAATACCACATGCTTTCTTGTTGCAATTGGGTGTTGCATTTAAGGTTCGAGAGATTTTTATATCAGTTTGCTTTTCTTTTTAATAAAGTAGAAAGTAAATATTACGCTCTAAAGTCTGGAAGGCGCAACAATATTGAACTTTAGAAAGTTCTGAGGAAACGCAAGTGAACGTTTCTGGTTCGGGTTGTCGATCATTAGTCCTCAGTGAGTGGAAATAAAATGTTTTACGAGACGCACGTGAAGGCAGCATGAGATCAAACGTTGCAGGCTGTGCAGTTTTTTTTTTCGCGGGGAGCGCTGACTGGTCACCATGGGAGACGGAGACTGTTGAACCTGCTTAAGGACCGTACCACTTTACCGAGGGGGGCTATAACTCCGAGAGGAGCCTCAAACACGTCCGTCTGTCCCGCATTGTGGATTTTCCTTTTTATTGGTATTTCCAAGATAACTCCTAAGAAGAGAATAGCCAGTTAAAACCGTCTTCATAGCCGCGAGAAGCACCGACATGTTCGTGCCGCGGTGGTTCAGTCGGTAACGGTGGGACCGAGGTACGGTCTGGAAGTATGGGACGGGAGGGTTTTCTCACGAGTCAAGTGTTTGAGATAGTCAGCGCGGTGTGTGTGTGTGTGAGAGAGAGTGTTTTATAAAAAGCTCGCTGTTTTCGCCTCCTTTCCCGACAGGAAACCATTGAAGTGGAGAGCGAACATGTTTTCAAGTTAGCCGCTTTCGCATTGCAGGTAAGAAAGATTTTTTTTTTTTTTTTGTCGCAGTCTCTCTCGGTTGTAATGTCACTCACCCCCTGCCCACAATGTGAGAGAGGACGGACGAGACGTTTGAAAACGTTTGTCTGTTGGTGGTCTGGAGTCGGTTCACTCCTCTCACAGGAGTTGGAGCTTTTGGAAACCAAAGAAGAGGAAAACATAACTTATAGACATAAAGGCCATTTGTGGATGTTTCTCTCGCTTTATACTGGTAAAGTGCTGTTTAATCCTGTCTTCACTCACTGAATTATTCCCATTTTGTTTTTAAAGGAGGCCAAAGGAGATTATTCCAGGTAAGAAATGTTTATTTTTTTTCCCTCTCATAACTTTAAATGCATTGCTATTTAAAAAAAAAAAATTTTTACAGCCATGTTTCATTTGTGTTAAACAAAGTATAACTAAGATTTTCCTGTTAAAAAATGCATATTACCTTTAACTAGGCAAAAGGTTTCCTGTGCAATGTTGATTTAGTTGTTTTGGTTGTTTTTTTTTAAGATTATGTGCAAACAAAAATATTGACATATGCTGTTAATCAATAGGATTACAGAGTGGAAACAAAAGCCCCGCACAATTTTCAATGCGTTTGTAGGTGTAGTGTACAATGAAGCAGTGTTTGGTCTGCGCTCTGTAATATCAGTAATGGCTGTCTGTTAATGTACAACCTTACTGGTTCAGATTTCATTGTAGTTCAAACCTGCACTCAGTTAATAATTGCCTTCATTTTGACTTGTGACATTGAGCCTTATCCCTCGTTGGCTCTCTGCCATCTATATTTGTGGTCTACACACTATGTCCACAATGGCTTATGAAAGTATTCGCTCTCTTTGAAGTGTCTATTCATTGTAAAAAATTTTACAGCACTTACAACCTCAAAACAGTGTGTTTTAATGTGATTTTTTTATGGGATCAATTTTCTTCCACTTCATAACAATGCACTACATTGCATTGTTATGAAGTGGAAGAAAATTGGGTCAGATGCATCATTTTAACAGGGCCTTCTCAAAAGCATCGTTTGGTGATGGACTGAGTGAGGCCTGCATGTATACATGTAGAAAACCAATCATCTCCAGGGTGAAACATTTAGTGGCAGCATCATGCTGCGGGGATTCTTTTCTTCCCATAAACCCCGACGTCTGGCCGGGGTTCATGGGAAGCTTGTTAGAGCTTTGATGCAGGGCCATTTTGGAAACAACCCAGTTAGATCAGTAGTGCCCAAAGTCGGTCCTGGGGAGTCGGCATCCTGCGTGTTTCAATTCTCTCCCAGGTATTAGTAACCACTGTAAGTTCTCAGCATGTCAATGTTCTTCTTATTGCTCTAATGAGCCATCATTTGATCCAGGTGCGATAAACCAGGGAGAGAACGAAAACACGCAGGACGCCGGCCCTTCAGGACCCACTTTGGGCACCACTGGGTTAAAGGCTGCAAAAGTATTCAAGACTGAAGTAGTTGCTAAGAAATAAACCAATTAATTGCATGATAAATTAAAAGGAGCTTGATCATTTCTATCCTGGTGATTAATATTTTTTGATGGTCAATTTCATTCATGAAACCACACGACTGTGTGTGGTTTATATTTCTGTTTTATTTGCTTTTTTTTTTTTTTATCCTTTTTTTAGTTTTTGTATACTTAAAATACACTGCCTGGCCAAAATAAAAGTCGCCACCAAAAAATGGTCACACTCTCTAATATTTTGTTGGACCGCCTTTAGCTTTGATTACAACCCACATTCGCTGTGGCATTGTTTCAATAAGCTTCTGAAGTGTCACAAGATTTATTTCCATCCAGTGTTGCATTAATTTTTCACCAAGATCTTGTATTGATGATGGGAGAGTCTGACCACTGCGCACAGCCTTCTCCAGCACATCCCAAAGATTCTCAATGGGGTTAAGGTCTGGACTCTGTGGTGGCCAATCCATGTGTGAAAAAGACGTCTCATGCTCCTTGAACCACTCTTTCACAATTTGAGCCCGATGAATCCTGGCATTGTCATCTTGGAATATGCCCGATCCATTTGGGAAGAAAAAATCCATTGATGGAATAACTTGGTCATTCAGTATATTCAGGTAGTCAGCTGACCTCATTCTTTGGGCACACAATGTTTCTGATCCTAGACCTGACCAACTGCAGCAATCCCAGATCATAGCATTGCCCCCACAGGCTTGTACAGTAGGCAGTAGGCATGATGGGTGCATCACTTCACCTGCCTCTCTTCTTATCCTGATGCGCCCATCAATCTGGAACAGGGTAAATCTGGACTCATCAGACCACATGACCCTCTTCCATTCCTCCAGAGTCCAATCTTTATGCTCCCTAGCAAACTGAACATGCCAATGATTTGACCCTTCTTGAACAGACTAACGTCTTTTCCACGACCACAGGATGTGTCTTTTGCCATGGTTGTTTAAGAAATGAGGAGTTACTCATTGCATCAGCTGGGGTTAAATAACTTGTTGCCAGCTGAAAGATAATCGCCTATGCAGTAATTATCCAATAGGAGGCTGGTACCTATTTGCTTAGTTAAATCCAGGTGGCGACTTTTATTTTGGCCAGGCAGTGTATCTTCCAATTCAAAAAATGAAACTATTGATTTATGAGATGGCGAATTTGCAGTATAAAAGGATTGTCATTATAGCACTTGAAAATGGTGATATTGTTTATTTTTCTAATACAATTTGTCATCATGACTGGCCTACTTGTCGCGTTCAAATTTGTATTTAAGAAAAATGCTCATTTTCCTTTCATGTGACATTCATTGAACACTGCTTTGCTTTGGTCAAACTTTGAAATTTGTCGTTTAAAATGACAAAATGTGAAAGGGCGTTGAACGTTACAAAGAATGAACAAAAATGTAAATTTTCTTAACGTCCTGATAGGGGGAAAAAAAAATAAATCTGCAGCTGTGAACCCAAAACTTGCTTCTACGTTGTGTTTCCCCAGCGATCGCATGAGTTATAAAAGCACATCCCACCTTCAACATGTGGAGTCCACTCAATTGATTTCCACACGTTGCGGTTGCACAGCCTCTTGCTAAATGCCACATACAGTTTAGGAGACACGTGTCTGGACAAAAAGGACCATGTGTGCATGATTTGGTCAATGACACTGACACTGGTGTTAGAGTCCTTATAAAACCTCCACAGCCTGATCAGTAGTGGGGATCTTTTCACAGTTGACCTGCTGATAATGTTTGGTGGGTTTTTTTGGGGGGTTCTTTTTGCTTTTGCCAATCATAGAACTGAAAGGCATTATCTGGCATTAGTAAACAAGGACCAGGCTGATCAGCCGAACTGCTGTTGTCTCTCTGCCTCAGAAGGCTTCTGTGTTCGTTGTGCAAACACAAGCATTTGTCTATGCTAAGGAATGTTGTGCATGTAGCTGCGAGTGACGAAATGTGCAAAAGTGAAAATACAGTGTGTCCTCTTGTTGCACCATCGCCTTTTGTTCTCCTGGAAAAGAGGAAAAATCTTGGCAGCATCTGCTTGTGCTCATTAAACAAGCACATCTGAGCTGGTGAGTAGTTAGTAGGCATCCCTGTAGTGTGTTCACTCAGCGTTTTTCTTCTTCTTCTTTTTCTTCTTCTTTTAAGTAAACTCCTCAGCTCCAAAGGTTCACCCTGTAACGACTGAACTTTCACTTCATGTGGGAGTCGGGATGGGCCGCACTTTGTCCCGACTCTGAAAACACAATGAACGATGAGACGCCAAGTGTTCTGGTAAAATTCATCAGGGCGGGGTTCCATCCAGACCAGAGCTGTAGTCGTCGGCTTTTTAATGTTGTTCTTTGCGTGAAATTATTTAAGTTTTAGACTAACACAAATCACCACGTTCGTCTGAAAGAGATGGACAAGCAAATATGGTTTTCAATAGCGTTCTGTCCCCTTTAATCTCTATGAAGTCTGCAACTTTAACTACACAAAGAGCCTGTTCTGCCCTCAGTCCAGCCAAATAAAACAGCTGCAAAGATTCATGTTTTGAAAAAAACTCAACCTTCATTTCTGATCAATAGACAATTTGGTGTAATTTCTATTTCTAGTTTTAGGTCCTAAAAATTTAAAACCTTTCCAAAAAGAGAATGGACACATTTGTTTCTATGGGAAAGTTGATTATAGTTGTAACAAAGGCATAGATCTAGGTTCTTGTATAGACGGAAGGTCCTCGTGTCGTCTTCTAAGGTTTTTGCGTCGTTTCCTTCAGTAGTTTTTGGCGCAGCGCCACCACAGGCCGAGGGGGGGAGCAACTTTTTCAATTGGTTTGGATTGTTTGATGTAGCCGCTGCTGAAAATGTCGCAAATGTTGTAGTTTTGGTTCCCAATCAAACCAAGTGTACTGGACTATCTGGTTTGAAAACACCCGCAGGGTCGATCTGTCGTGGAAGTTCAGTGCAAACATCCCATGAAAAAAACTGGAAAAAGTAAACGTACATTTGTCGATATTGATAAATTCAGAAATATTAGTTATTTGTAAGTTTTAGGTAAAGTTTTAAAGAGCTGTTGTGGGAGGTCCAAAGAGTCACAGATTGTAGATCAAAACCTACTCATGTTAGACTTTCAGCGGCACTTAAAGTGAAAGGCGGGTCTTCAGAGTGTTGACTCAGTAGTGCTGAATACAGTCAAACTCCACAATTTTCAGACTTTTAATTGTAAAAGCTTTGAGAGCCATCATTTTCATTTTCATTTTCTTGCACTTGACAAAGACATGCTACTTTGGTGTGGCCTGTTAGATAAAGGCCCAATGAAATCATGACTGAGTTACATCAGGATTGTTGCAATACTTTGTTGCACAAAAGTCCTGGGTTAGAATCCTGGCCTCAGGTCTTCAACGAGGCCAGAATTCAACGAATTAGCAGATAGAGGATGAATGGATGAATTGTATTATAATATACCTGCACACATTGCTGGACAATAAATCTGCTGCAGTATTCCAATCAATATAATATCAATAGAAAATTGGTTTGAATATTCAGCAATTTCACTGAACTCCTCTTCAGAACCACACAGCATTCTGGGGGATGTAGGCTGAAGAAAGGCTTTAGGAACTCAACTTCTCATAGCCAGCTAAGCAATGTGGGTGGCATCAACCAACTCACTCACTCTTTGGTTACCTAGCAATGACCTGTTGCGTAATTTGCAAAGCTGCAGTTTCAGGTTTTGCCGCAGTGCATCATAACTGCTTAAATATAAAAAAACATCAGATATTTAAAACAAAATAATAACCAATAATTATCAATATCAACTGATATGAAATGCTTACATTTTGATATGTTTTTCAGCCATAAGGTAATAGTTTCTACCATAAAATCTCATATTTGCCTTTTAAAAAAACTTTGACTAGGTCAAAATAATGTTTTTTCTTGGATCCTCTTACTTCAGGAAACAACACTGTCCTGTGGAAGTGTTTTCACTCTAGTCAGCGGTCCTCTTTCATCCCGGCTCCTTATGAAAGCAGACCCAGTGAATTTCCCGTGAATCATCCAGTCTAAATTCAACTCCCCTGCCCCGTATCCACGGCGGCTCCTACAGTAGGAGATTAGCTGTGGAGGAGTCGGGGAGGTCTCCTTTGCCTTAAGAGGGATGAGCCAGACCCGCTGTCCAATTGCAGACAAGTTGGCGTCGAGGGGCCTGACTGTAGTCGTGTTATTGTTGTGTTGTGGCCCAACACCCCCCACTTCCCACCCTACTCCCTGCTGTGGGGCTGAATTAATGCACTGCCAGGTTGCTCATTGTTCTTTATCTGCATTGTCTTCCGGTTCTCTACTTATTTACACTTTACTGCTATTGGTTTCGCCACCTGCCGCTGTAATCCACAGCTGAGTGCAACATGCTGCAGTGCCTTCCGTGGGGGTTGCTTTAAGGGATCGGGGAAATTGTAGGAAAACACAAGACTGATTGACGCTTTTAATTATGCCTTAAGAGCAACCAGGGATTTTTTTTTTCTTATTTATGTATAATTGTCCTCACTCTCAAATATAGGCTTCAGACGTTCGTGTGTCACTACACACACACACACATACACACATATACATATGTGATTTTAAATTATCATCAGTAATTTAAAATTTCCCACACATGCCCTGGCATTCCACCCAGTTCTTGTCCACAGTTCTATTTGCAGGTGTGGCCTGTAATTAGTGGTTCATTCACATCAACCAGCTCTCTCATTGTGCTCCCTCCGGAGTCCCCCCTGCTCCTCCCCTCCAAGTCTCAGCCCTGTGGAAGAGCTGACACATGAGCATTATCTCTCCCGCGCTGGGCCGGGCCGGGCCCCGCCGCACCGGGCGTAGCAATCGCCCCCATGCTGCTGGAAGATAACAGACATAGTAATGAATTCCAGACTGCTGACACGGCAAACTCTGCTGCGGAGTAGATCACCCCAACAACGGCGGGGCCAGAGCGCCCCGTAAAAAACGCACGCCATCAAACAGGCAGCCAAGTGCCGTGGCAGCAAAACTCAGCCAACCAAGGAGAGGGAGCCGCAGGGGAGAGTGGCCTCAAGACTGCTTTTTGTTTAGTAAGCTGGTTCACATAACTGGATCATTATATCTCTGGTCGACCATGTTGGAGGCCATGCTAAATTACATCAATGAGAGATCGATTGGGGCTCATAAAGTGAGCTTCAGGTCATTCACCTTTTATAAAAACACTCTGGCTTGTTTTTCATGGTGGTCTGAGGAGGCAGCATGCGGTTAGTGTGGGTGGGAATGAGCTTGACTCGGTTGGAAGTTATGCCACTTCACAGTTTCCTCTTAATAGGGTTATGAATGTACAATTTATCACATTATGATGCACATTTTGTGCCATTTATGATAAAAAGAACAATAGAATGTAAACAAAATTCAAGATGATCACCTCGAGGGATGAGTTAAAAGTAGAGATGCACGATCCCTTAATGATCACTATAAATTGAAAATACAATATTCTATTGTTTGTGCTCTGAGTGACGAGCTCTAAATAGATTTTACATGTATAGAATTTCTAACTTCACTTTCTGAACCATTTGAAAAAGCGTTTGTTGTAGTTGATTTTTACATGTTTGACCAACATGTACAATGATTTATTTAACATCGACTGTTATACTCCTAATTGCATTGCATTGAACCAATTAAAGTTGTGTTGTTTGTACATTTTTGTCGAAGCTTGTGAGGCTATTGGTATATGTAAGCATGCTGTACTGGTGCAGAGTTTTCAAAAACATTTTAAATTCAGTACATTTATGTCTGCTAATAAACAAAACATTTTAAGTCAATTCAGCACAGTTTATCTGTATTGGATCAATATTGGCAGATACTGAACCTCGGATATCTGTATTGGTATCGGAAGTGGAAAAAAAGTGGATCGGTGTACCCCTGGTGACAATATCAATTCATCTTTGGGTCTAATTGTGACCCAAAGAATTGAAATGGACTTGAATTATAAGGTTTGTAACAATACCCAGGCCTAGTCTACTGGGGATTTAAATCCATCATTGTTTACAGTCGGAAGCTTAGGCAGAGTCTCTCTAAAAACAAAACCTGTTATTAAAGACGCAGCCGTCTGCATCGGTTACGTCACAGCTGTGGTGCTCATGAGCAATGCACAATAATTGCACTCCATCATATTTTTAAATGTGAACACTGCATTCATGGATGCTGAATAAACAGTGTGAAAATAGTTAAAAGACTAAAATGTGAATCCCAGTCATACAACTAGTTTCCCTTTTATTGCAACGGGAACCAATTCTTATCATAATGATGGTTTGGCCCTTTCCAATAATCTTAGTTATTCCACTGAAATACTATAAACAACTGATTTTTTTATTTTTTATTTTTTGGTGTAATTTTAGGTTGTGCCACACCCTTCATGATTAGCTCAGTTTATTAGCAAAAACCGGAACTTTGAGGATTTCCAGGTGTCAGTACTTGCACCTATTGTAGCCATCATTAGTAATGGCTCTCTGGCAGAGCAGAAAGCCACTTGATATATTTTAGTCATTAAATATTTATTGTCTTTTAAAAACCTTTTCACGGCACATAAGATCAACAAGAACAATATTAACGTGGAGGGCCTGCAGGCTTACAAACCACTTCTCTCCACGTCTTTTGAAAGGCACCTGATGAGTTAAAGCCTTTGCATGAGCCTTTGTAAATGAAGTCTGGCAAGACATGAGTAAGAGTCAAGTTTTGCCTTGGCAGTCACTGCTTCTCTTTGTACATCATAATAAAAAGATAAAAAAACAAAATCCTGTCGATCCACCTGCCCACAAAGGTTCACAAGTAAGAGTTATTGCTGCTGTGCCTTAAGATGGCAAATCAAAGCCCTCGGAAAGTGGAACATGTGGCGAAAAGGTCTCGTTTTTGGACTCGGTTTGAGCTCTTTTGTGTCGAGGTTTACCTTTTGCTGTCCACATGTGCATGTCAGGCTCTTATTTTAGGATCATGAAAGGATGTGAAGTGCCTTTGACAGTAAAGGAAAACCTCCTGTAAAGACTTGACGCTTGTTGGCAGGCCGAGATCAGTCGAGCGGCGGCTTTTATAGTTGTGTTAATGGGATTCTTCCTGCAAGTGAGGCAATAGAATAATGTTTAAAAAATGTGAAACACACCCCTCACCCCTGATTTGGTATCACTTCACTTCACTTCACAGGGATGGTGAAGTTTTTGTATATTTTTTCCCCCAGTGCTGAGACTACAGCATCAGACCTGAAGCAGCTACCAGTTCTCCCCACCAGAGTATTGAGGGAACATCCATCACTGAACTACTGGTAAGATACCGTATCACCATTTCTCTTTAAAACCTTAATTTCTGCTCTGAAGTTGTTCTTTTAGTAAGTTGGCATGTTTTAGAGTCTGACTATTGAGTACTAGATTAGTTGCTGATTGTTTTCTTAATCGGTTCATCATGATTAATCTGTTTGTTTCAGCCCTTCAGTGGTTGCTAATTATTTATGCTATGGACTTACTTTGAGTGTGACAGAGCATGTCCTATTGAGGATTATGGTCTTTCTAATGGGCTCCATGTGTTTTCCTGAAACAATTCAGATCCTCAGCTTCTCTGTTCCAAAAGGCTGCTGTGTCAGTCTAAAAGTACAGACGAGTTGTTTTTGTGGTTAATAATACAGTTTCCCCTCTTAGCTTCTTGCTTCTTCCACCTTAACAGAAACTCAAACCAGCTAGCTTAGAGTTTGGTTAACCAGCTTGCAACATTCAAGCCGAAGTGTGTTGTTGTCAGGGCTCATTCAGCTTTGAAGTGTTCAGGCATGTTGATTGGAAAAAGGTCGCATTTCTGAGTCATTGCCTGGCAAGTCACCGGTCAGGGCTGATCAGAGCTTCCAAACCTGCGACCAAAACTGCAGATAACAGCAGTTGTCTCTTCAACACAATGACCTGAACTGCACCACTATCACCTTTTGAACCAGTCACCATGGTTATATTTGAAATGATTTGCAATGCACAACTAAAAACAATACATGAGCCTGAAGTGACGTAACTCAACAGATGTTCAGCACTTCCCTCTTCACTAGTATTTACTATAAATATGTGTCAGATGTTATACGTCGTTCCCAGCTGACACTTTATCTCTCCACTCATGAGGAGGAACTGTAATAAAATGTCTTAAAGTGGATTATTTGGAGTTTTGAGTGTTGACAAGTTAGCTGTTTTGGACAAACTGAGTAAAATCTGTTTAGAAATACTTTTTGCTGTGCATTTTTAGGATTTTGTAAGAAAATTATGAAATTGTAATTTCATAATTACAGAATTGTAGAAGTGTCATAATATACTGCCGCCCTATTTCCTGCCTTTATGTTTGATACGATAGACAAAAAGCAGCCCTGGCGTTTGCTGATAATCATCTTTATCCAGACACTCCACTGCTAGCACCTCATGGGCCGAACATTAGCTTTAATAGAGATAAATTGTAGTGCAAGTTTATTTAATACATTTTTTATTTGCTTCAGATATGAAAATGAAATCATGTATTTTTTCCTAAATTGAGTTGAACTGTGATCTACAGGGAACCTTGAGGGTTAGTCATGCCTGAAAGTTGAATTGGCAACCCCAAAATGTGACGGGGAGAGTAAGAACTCATTTGTTTCTGAGCAGCCCTGTCAACTCTTGAGTTCACGCGGTGCCACGGCGTGCCGTTACGTAACACTTGGAAGGTCGCATCAGCTTCCAATCAGGGCCGTTTGAACGATAATGAATTGCTGGAAACAAGATTGAGGATTTCTACTCACCGGGTCTATCAGGCCTTTATTTCATCAAGCTGTTATCAGCTGGTGAGGTTCTGCTCATCCGCTCAGCTATGAACACATGCAGACTCACACATGTGCTAAAGATGTGAGCACATTTTCTCCAACACACTCACAATGAAGCGTTTCTACTTTGTCTGTATCTACCAGATATTTTTAATGCTTGCATCGCGTGAGGCACAGTGCGTCGGGTTTATACGTGGTCCACACGACCATGACACCCCAATCGGCCAGAAACGATAAAAAAAAAATAAAAAAATGCCGCAGTGACCACATATCCAAGGACGACAACTCAATTGATTTAGACATAAGAAATAAGCCAATAACTTAAAGGTGAAATTATTACGATCTTGTCCTTTTAAATAGAAGCTTGTAGGTCAGGCACCGGTTATTAAATCCACAGAGAAGCGCCGTCTCTGTGTTTACAAACATGTTACTGGGAGGATGTTTTCGTTGCAAAACGGCTGACTGCACTCTGAACTTTAATTACTTTTATTCATTAGACTGGGAGGTGCTGAGAGCTGCTGGTTGTCTGAGGCACTCCTCCGACTCGCCAATCCACAGCGCCGCCGTTGATCTGCGAGCCCTCTCACTGATATCAAGCAGACGCGTCAGAGCAACATCCTCATTGGGAATGAGCGGAGAGATCACCATACATCTGCTTTTATCTTTATGTCTGAGAGGCTGCTCTGCGTTAATAAAAACCGATCACAGTGAGAAGTAAATGGGAGGCATTAGCATGGTTAGCAGATGAAAGTTATCAGCAGGCCGACGGGCGAGGCTGCGTTTTCTGCATGAGCGGACTGAATGTGCTTCAAAGAAAGAGCCCTCGCATAACAGTCCCTCCGTGGCCACAATCTGTTACACTTGACGGATTATTCATTAAATGCTTTATCCTCTCATCCGCAGTGAGGAGAGAGTGATTGAACAGTACAAGAAACTCAAGGGAGTGACCAGAGGACAAGCCATCGTAAAGTAAGTTTGGGAAACAAACAGAAAAGGCTGTATGTGTGGTGAAGACGGGACAGCGTTGCCTCTGTCTTTCTCTCCTTCGTCTACGTGTGCTTGCGCCTCTTTAACCTCATGTCTGCACTGTGGTGGCTGCAGTTAGAAGAGGTGGCTGTCAGCGTGCCAGACTGTGTCATTAATTAGAAGGGCTGCTTCTATAGTAGGCAGCCTGCCAAGCCTTGGGAAAGCATGGAAGTCCTCCATCGTTGCTTTCCCTGGAACCAAATGATTTCTGTCCTTGAACTGATCAATGGACCCTCCCCTCCCTCTGTCACAGCCCCCAAAGCAAATCGATCAGCTTGTCATTGTAAATGACTGCGGCCTCTCAATGGCTGGATCTTAAATCCCCGTCTGTCAGTTGTGGTACAGATATCAGGTGACGGTGATGAAGTGTAAGTAGCTGAATTTCTGTTAACCTATTCCTCTCTCGCTGTAGATATCTGGCCCTGGTGGAATCTCTGCCCACATATGGAGTTCATTATTACCCTGTGAAGGTAACAGCACTGCCCTAACATACAGCGGTCCAAACTTTGAACAGTCACACATTACCTTGCAAAAGTATTCATATTAGCTTTGCTCCAATCTGATATTAATATCTGCATCGGTCCAGGTAGTGAAGAAAATTCTAGATCAGGTATCGGTGACAATGTCTTTATTTTTTTCTCCACGCACGTTTGCAATTTAAAAAAAAGTGGTGCCCATCATCTCTCTGTCCCTGCTAATGAAAAGCATCCCCACAGCCTGATGCTACCTCCCCCGTGTTTTAATGTGGGGACGGAGTGTTCCAGATGAATTGCAGTTTTATCAGACTGCATTTTGGATGAACCCCCCAAAAATTTAAGACTTTTTTTCATCTTCTTTTTTTTTTTTCATTTACATATTTGGCAGCAAACCTTTAAATGAAAAGATATAATGGCTTGTTTCTTCTGCCAGTCCTTCATAAAGACCAGATTTGCAGAATGAACGACTCATCTGGTCTCTGTAGCTGAATTTGCAATCCTGAAACATCTGTACGAGCGTGGTTTAGTGAGTTTCAGGGAACGAAGTGATCTGCCTTTTCCCGACCAGGCCTTATTAACTTAAGGTGTTTAAAAAGATCAAACAACCATGTTAAAATGTCTCAGTCAGCTTCGCAGGTTTTTCGGACTTCTCACATATTTGATCTCGTCCTGTGTTACCATTTCTCTGATCTTAATGAGATAATAGCTTCAGTAATAGGCCTCCTTTTTCAGACTCCACCAATAAAGCTCGCTCTAATGATTCTTATGCTTTGTGTGTGTGTGTGTGTGTGTGTGCGTGTGTGTGTTTTTTTCATACAGGATAAACAAGGAATACCATGGTGGCTGGGAGTCAGCTATAAAGGCATCGGCCAGTACGATTTGCAGGATAAGTTGAAACCAAGAAAGGTAGAATCGTTCACAGCTGTTGTATTTTTCTCATGTTTCTCATCTTTCATATGTCATTGCTTAAGCACTTTCATTTCTTTTTTTATTTTTCCAAACCAATTTGAGATTCGGTGTTACAGTTATTACTTGATTCCTTTAAAAACAAACTTGTTGTTTTTTTACAAACCACATTCAGCTCTGGACACAACAGATTAAGGAAAAATATTTAGCATCTCTAAAACTCTGCATTTGCTGCTGGAACCGGCGGCGTTATCACACTTTTTGTGTAAGAAGGTTAATGATTTATCAATACGCTAAACAGGCGTAATTTGGGTCAGTGGTTCCCAGGGTTGGAGGAAGAGGAAAACAGATGGAGAAAAATAGTTTAATGAGTCACCGTGTCCTCGATACACTCAAGGCTGTAAAGTGTCAGAGCAAACGTTGAGAGCGTCAACACCACAAAATGATTGAGGAATAACTTTCCTGGCCAAGTTGAGAAGAGCAAGGCAGGAGGAAAGTCCAAATTTAAAACGTCATTTCACGTTTTAAACTGGGATTAGGATCTTGTATTGATCGTATTTGATGAAATGCACCAGAAATGTGTGCAAAAGTTCTTCCTTCCCTTCTGCCACAATTTTGTGTTAATTTCTCCTGAGCTGCTTTGATTAGACCGAGCGCTGCTGCTGCATGGCAGGAACCTGTTGACGTTGCAGGGTGTGCTGTTATGCTGAAATCTGAGTCATTAATGGGCAGAGGCACAGCATGCTGCTCCTGGACGTGTAATTATGGCGCTATATGGGAAGCTGTAGGGCACTGGGACAGGTTTGGCCCTTTGCCAGCTGTGGAGAAAGGAGGGTAGGTAAGAGCTGAGGGACAGCGGTGCAAGTCTCAGGGTGCTGGATTGGTTCGGAGAAACAGACTGTTCTGTTTCTGTCTCCTCAGCTCACTGCGGTATCGGTTAAATTAGAGTTTCCCGGGCAGCACAGATAGAGCCTTCTGTTTGACCCGAGCCGTTCCCTCTTGCCCTCTGGCCAGCCCCTCTCAGCAGGCTGCCTTCATTGTCTGTTTGGGTCTGAGAGAGAACACAATTGATCAAACAATACAGAGCCGTTTTCTGCGGCGGCCGGGGATACTGGGATTGCCCCGTTATTACTGGTGTAAGTACAGTTAACAGTTCACATTGTCATGCTTTTAGACCCATAGAAAGCAGCATTGTGCTACAATTTACATCAAAATCAAGTGAGAATGTTTAAAAAAAACACATCGGGTGGGATCAGACTGTATTCACTGAATCTTGATTCTAATTCATCATTTACAATGGAGGCTAATTATTTCTGCTTTTCCAATGTTGGTCTTTTTCGTCTCCGCCTTGAGGACTTTGCACCTGCTTCGGGAGCCGATGATATAAAAAACGTTTTCTATAATCATAGTTTTATGTTGTTATGTAACTCCAATAAATCATGTTCACCAGCAGGTGATCGCTTCCTGTTCGGTGGGAATGATCAGAAGTCTGATGAAGCCTGATCATCAGACTTCATGAAGTCTGATGGAAGTCTGGTTTTCTTAAAGCTACACCTTTACTGATATGAACATCCCATTTACAAAGCCTGCGTGTCTAAACCAGAAAACTAGACAGAGTTAGAAGAGAGCTTGTGATTTTGTGAGAAAGTAAAGAGTTGGAAAGAGTCTGACTCTTAGCAAAAGTGTGAGTAATGAAGGAAACATGTTCTCTAATGTTTGGATAATTTTTTTGACGGTCTCCCTCTTGCCGTCAGGATTTCACAACCCTTGGTTGTGTGTCATTCTCTGGAAATGTACAGTGTTGCCATTGAGCAGGAGCTGGTATGTGACGCGCTGTGCGACGGGCGGGGTCAGTCCTAGTCTGCACAGCAAGTTCCAAAACGACCTTTGACACATTTTCCATTTTTGATCAGTGTCTTGAATCAAAAATTTTTCTCCGGTAGATTAGTTGCCCCTGGGGGGTCTCTGGGTTGTTGGGTGGGAGCTGGGCGTGAACAGGCTGATCCCATCTAAAACCACAGGCATTTCAGGCAAACGGCCACGCTTCTTTAATTAGACGTTTGGCAATTACAAGAGAAACGTAATTAGAGCAGGAAGACGCATTTTGTTTGCTCTGGTCTTGTGCGTTTGGGTTTACAAAATGTACTTATGTAGAAGAGACGTTGAGTCACGCAGTGATCTGTTGGACTGTTTCCAACTGTTCAACATTTAGTCTTGTGACTCAAGAGTTTGAGGTGTGTCTCTTCGCTGGCACGTCGCAACACCAGCTTTTCTCCTCACTGCCTCCGGAGCTCATCAGTTTCACAGGAGTGGAGTTTCTCTAATGATATGCAGATCCACTCGAGTGTTTACTGTTCTATTATCTGTTGGTATTATGTAAATGATTCAGAGTGGTAGTAAGCGGGATCAGCGAATTGGTGTGAGAATTCCTCACAACGAGGCGCATACTGCTGCCTGGTTCCTGTGATTCATTAAGTTAGACTCTTTCATTATTATTATTATTATTATTGTTATTTTAACAGTGGTAAACAGAGAAATGCAGCTTTGGTTTTAACATAATGTGGGATGATCTGTAATGCTGTGATACTATGATAGTATATAAATATTCATACCTTTTCACTTGTTCACATTTTGTCACAATGCAACTGCAAACTAGTTTATTTTATTGAACTTCCATGTGACATGTCACCATTTTAGCACAGGAGTATGTCTTGAACCGGGCCTGAAGGCATTATCAGAGTTTAAAATGTTATTTTAACTCTTTTCTTAACTGTTCCACAATAAATAAATATCAGTAAATTTGAAGATATGATTAAATGCCCTTCTTGAAGTGGCGTCTTGAAGATGCACATGGTATTTGAAATCCGAGCGTTCTGCAAGAACAACATTTATGTTTGCGTTGAGGTGAATACAGTCACATTAGTCGCCTAAAACTTCAGTTTTTATCGCCGTATCTGTCGTTTTCACAGTAGCGCCACAAAATATCACGATAACAATCTTCAGTCCGTATTTCCCAGCATTACTTTAAAGTATTTAAAACCCAGGTGAGCAGAAGCGGAGATGAGTTTAAATGCCTCCAAACAAGGAAGTGTCCCGTTCTAGTGAATACCTGCACACAACCTGCTCATCAGGAAGAGGAGGAGGAAATCTGTGTTCCACCCTACTGGAAAGCCACAGGCAGCATAAGGTGTTGGTGATGTCACAGTGGGAGGGGGTTGAAGTGGAATAAGGAGGAAGAGGAGGAGGAGGGAGGAAGGGGGGCGTGGTTACCTCAGCTGAAACTTGCAACACCTATCTGGATCCCTGAGAACAGACAAGAGAGAGTATTGTTCGAGGAAGCTCTAGCCCTGTGGGAAAGTCACAGTCAGAGGATTCAATATAAAACCAAAGAGAATTCCAGCAGGATCCGACACAAAACCCCCGCCGTGGTAAGACGTTAAAAGTTGTCAGATTTTTCTTTTTAAATCCTATCTTGGTGGCTTTAGAGAGCTCTGATACGTATGGCGTTTATCTCTGTAGTGCTGAGATAAGTTTGGAGTCGCTGGTGGTTTAAATATAGCCTTTGAGTGATTTCTCTCCAAAAGAAGTCTTGGAAGTGTAGCCCTCCTCGCTTGGTATGAAGTCAGTTTTAGGGTTTTGGGCTTACAAGATCTTTTCCTGCCAAGTGTTTCCTGATCTGCTTCAGCAAGCACAGCTGGTTCTGTGGCACAAAGAGAGGAGAGCGAAATAAAAACGAGAAGCTGGCTCCCTGCCTGGCTCGGATCAGCTCCCTGGAGCAGGAGATGTTCACCTGGCCAGCCCACCCGGGACTCTGACCCTCCTTAGTTACAGACTTTCTTTTATTTCAGTCATTTTTCACCTTCGGGTCAAAAATTTACAAAACACACAATCCTGAAAAAACAAAATGGGGGAAAAAAAAGACAGAACTGATAAAGAAATAAGCATTGCTTAAATAACTCAAAGTGTAGACCAAGTCTGTCACCATAAGCAATTAAGGAGTTATGATGGATTAAAAAGAGGTCGGTAATTTTCCATCTAGTGATTAATATTTTTTCATTGTCAGTTTTGATTGCGGAGGTAAACCCGTCTTATGTATGACTTCAGTTGCAAGTGGGTTTTTTTTCCTGTTTTATTTATTGTTTTTGGTCGTTTTATTTTCAAATTTAAAATGTCTCCCAGTTAAAGTTCTTTGCAAAATGAAAGTTTTATCAGTTTTTGAGAACTCGTGCTTCTCCAACACATTAAACGGTCTCCAAACAACAACATTATCGTTAATCGCAATAACTTCTGGGACAATTCATGGAATTTTCCGTCGTGACATTCTCCGAGGAGTTTCAGTCGAGTCTGTGGACAAAACTCATAAAATTAAAAAAAAAACGGTCACAATCAAATTTTACTGGTTTGACACAGCTTTTCACTCTCATAGAAGTTGTGTGGCTGGAAGTTTGCACTGACAGCTGGCTGTCTGCTCCACTGTTGCAAAACAGTCCAAGTTGCTTTAATATTTGCTTTTTCCTCTAGTGTTTGTCTGGGAACTTCTTCCCTCTCATGTGACAGGACTTGCAGCTCTGCAGAGTGTATTTGTTTATCATCCTCCTGTGCATCAGATGACTTTGAATGTTTACATTCTGCAAGCCCACTTTTCAGTCAGTGCTCCGCCGTATGTAATGCCGCTCTCTCTCTCCTTCTGTTTCTTCACAGTTGTTTCAGTGGAAGCAGTTGGAGAATTTGTACTTCCGGGAGAAGAAATTCGCGGTGGAAGTGAACGACCCACACAGGTCAGCAGTCGGACCGCTTCGCTCGTTCGTTTCTGATCTGAAGTGGCTCGTCCTTCGTGTTCCGTGCTCCAGTTTTAGTCGCTGCCCTCGTTTCAGATCTCCCGTCACTGTGAAGGGCATCTGCAGCCAGCGGCCCGTTTATAACCCACCCTTGATAGCTGATATGTTTTACTAAGTTTTGCTGCTTGTAGTAAAATGTATTATTTCCTCTGTTGGTTCTAATTTTAGTCAGAAAACATTTTTTGAACAGCAGGATAAACATTTCTTTCTTCCTGTGCAGAAGAGCAGTGACCAAACGGACTTTCGGACAAGCCGGCCTGGTTATCCACTCCTGGTATGCCAGCCACTCTCTGATCAAAACCATCTGGGCGATGGCCATCAGTCAGCACCAGTTCTACCTGGACATGAAGCAAACCAAAGTGAGTCTCTGTGGTTTCCAGCCTGAGCTGTGTCTACTTGCGTTGTTTTGGGTTAAAGTCATGAAGCGAGGTTTTATAGTTGAAATGACGGATAAGCTTTGAGTGTAGCTGTTCATAAAGAAGACGCTGAATGAGCTAATATGGCTCGCTCCGTCCCTCTGTCTCTTCTCCTCCCAGTCCAACATGACCACAACCAGAAGCTCGAGCGACATCGCCGTGCACCTCACGAGCTCGGTGTCCCGCGGCTCAGCAAACTCTCCATTGTGGAGAGCAACGACCCGCTCATCATGGCCAGCAACGGCAGCCTCATCTCCACCGGTGCGCACGGCTCAGTGGCTTCACGGCAGGTTTTACGATTCGACGGCGACGCGTTGTAGTAAACTGAGCATGCGCTTCCTTCAGGTTCCGCAGATTCCGAAGTCAGCGAGGAGCAGAAGAAGGAGAAGATTGCCGAGTTAAAAAAGAAAGAAAAGGACCTTCAAGACACACTGGCACAGAAGCTTGAGGAACTAAAAAAGATCTGCATCAGGGAGGCTGTGAGTATCTCAGGGTTTTGGTTTGGATTCAAATCAGGAGGATCCAGACTGACTTCCGGTTTTAATTTGCAGGAGATCACAGGGAAGCTGCCTAAAGAGTATCCCTTGGCAAAAGGAGAGAAAGCCCCTCCGGTGCGTCGGCGCGTCGGGACGACTTTCAAGCTGGACGACCTGAACCTTTACGACAAGGTGTGTAACTTTGTCGCTCTGCTGTTTGTTAGGAAGCTAGTCGGTTTTGGTTAACTCTCAGTCACTGTGACACATTAGCTGTGTTTCTACTGCAAATGTGTGCCACACTTTGTCGATATTCTGCCAATATAAAAAAAACCCCACAATTTCAGCATCGCTGTGTTTCCGTTAATCAAGAAACGCAAATAAAATCACAAGTGAAAATGTTTGTTTACACAGTAAAACATGCTGCGCCATGATCCTCCAGCTTCTTTCTGTCTTCTCCTTCTGTTGCCACTGTTGTTTGCATCAGTGGCAACATCTGATTGCTGATCATGTGACTTGATTGATGTGAAAATTGCAAAAAATTTGCCAAACAAAAATTGCCATATTTCCATTGCAATTTTGCGAAATAAACAGAAACCACCTCATCCAAGGACAAAACTTTTTATTGAAAATTGATTTTTTTTTTTTTCTTTTTAAATTCGTCATGTTTTCTTTAAGCAAGTTTATTTTTGAAAGGTCAAAGTGTGCACTGATCTGGCCGATGCTGCGTGTGTTTGTTATGGCGACGAGGTGTTGGAACTGGGATTAAGAGGATGTTTTGAGCCTTAAACGAACATAATCCTTTGAGTAAAGCACTTCAAGTTCAGGTCTGAACCGGTCTCCTCTTCCAGATCAGCAAATAACATGAAACCAAATCAAAACGTGAATATTTTAGGCTGACACAACAACTCTTTGAGAAGATCTCCACGTTAACTGAGTGGGCATTGTGTGTTTGTCCTGCAGGACCCTCATCTCAGAAACCTGGAGAGCAAGCGCGCCCTGCAGCAGAAGATCGTGGAAGCGGCCGAGAGGCTGCTCAAAGAGGACGGCCTGGACAAAACGGTGAAGAGGAAAAGACGAAACAACCACCTGGACTCCAAGAGGAAGCTGGAGGACATCGTGAGAGAGATCGATAACTACAAGACAGGAGCCACTCCTGGTCCGAGAGGCTCGTTAATCTCAGCAGGTAGAGGAGCCGGCTGTTCGCTGAAGCAGGTTCAACTCGGCCTGTTTTTGATCATTTGATGAAAATTCTTCTGTTTTTTTTTTTTTTCTCAGAAGACACTCAGTGTTCAGAGCTCAGCTCTCTTTCTGGCAGCCTCACTCTGGATGACGGTGAGTGTGACGCAGCGACGGGCATCTGTCGCATCGTTGATCACATTTATCACTTTGCTTTATCGTCATCACGACAAGCACTACATGATTTTGCTAGAAAAAAATATCCCATCTGTCGTTATTGTCTTTTTTTTTCATTTGTTTGTTCAGTGAGAGCATCAATAATTTGAAAATCATGAATAAATGCAATTAGCATGCACAGTTTAGCAATACATATCACAATTTTGTTTATGTGACTGGTGTCCTGAAGAATTGCATTATAATTGGGAATGGTTTTAGTGTTTGTGGATTGGTGTACAGTTATGAAGTAGCAGCTAGTTCCTATTTCATCATTGTCGCAATACATCGTGATGAAACTCTGCTTTCATAACGCCCCGCCGTGCGCATCCACTTCCTCCTTTCCTTCGCCTGATGCTGATCAGTCTTTACTTTTCGTCTCCCAGACGATGAACTGGGTTCTCAGAGGGAGCGGTCTCGATCGGTCCAGTACTCCCCAAGGCCGCACCACGCCATGACTCTGGACATCTTCCACAACAAAGACAGACGAGCCTCCGCTAACGATCAGCTCTCAGCAGGAAGGTAAACGTCAACGTCTCCCCACACCTGAAATGTCCTTCGCCAGGCTCCGTACTGTTAAAAAAAGAAAAAAAAGTCTTAAACTTCACCTGCTTTGATGAACGATGTTTACGACTCAATCGTGTTGCAAACACCGTGTCGGCAACAGAATCGGTCAAAACAGAGAGCTCATCAGACAGACGATTGGGGAAAACAAACCCGATAAGCGGCGCGCGTGTGTGTGCATGTTTACCGCTGCAGCTTTGATAAACCAGAGCAGAGAGCTGGTTGAGACCTGCAGAGCATATCAAGAGCTAAATTCCTGCCAGTCTCCTCCTCCTCCTGCTTCTCCGACTGCCTGCCCCTTATCAGCCAAAACGCACCGGCTTAAAAATAGATGGAAAAGAACACATTGTGCATGAAGACAACGGTTCCAGAGAGAGAGAGAGGGGATCAAGAAAAAAAGTGGAGCTGTTGGCAAAACATGCCAGCTAGAAAAAAAAAGAAAGGAATTATCACTTCACTCTTAAATGGGACTCACTCACGTGTGAAGAATGACTTTAGTACCTTGTCAAACAGAAACGTTACCTGTAATCAGTAAAAAAAAAAAAGAAAGAAAAGGACTTTGTCCCAATGAGTTGAATGCCCTAAAAACAAACTTCTTATCTCAGTTCCAGATTAAATTATGACCCGGTCCAGGAATCGCTCCACTACAGTCAAACCGACGCGTTCTCAAGCAGCAACAGTCCACTCAGGCGGCCCTCCAGACAGCCGTGTGACGCCCGCAGCATGCCGCCTACACCCCTCCTCACCCGCAACGCCTACAGCAGCACGCAGCTCAGGTACGGCCCGGGAGTCGCTGATCGGAAAAGGAGGCGGCTTTGCTGATGACTCATGGAGTGCAGCGATAAAATGTTTTCACTGTTTCCATCCTTTTTTATTGTTTTATTGTTGTTTCTTTTTAGATTAGAATTTAACAAAATGCTGAAAAACGGCCAGATTCACATTGAGGATGTTCTCAGATATTTGTTTCTGTTGTCCGTGTGCAATCAACGACTGAATGATTGGTCATAGTTTTTTTGTGGATTTTACTAGGATCCCATTTCCTCAATGTTGGGAGACACGCAACGTTTGCACGATTAACAATAGTCACCCCACTATTGATAAACATTGGCGATCTGTGCACCCCTGTATTTCACCTTTACATCATCTTACTTTTTTTTTTTTTTCCCAGTAAATTTATGACGGATATATGTGTTTAAATTTAGAGAAATGGTTAAATAAATCAAGAAATCTAAAAGGAAAAACGTTCTTTCAAAAAAATGTAAAAAATTAATTGCCTGTACATGATTTGTTGTTTTCTTTTATTTTATTTCTCTAGAACATTAAATCAGTTTTGATTGTTTTTGCAGATCGGAGGACGCCGCTCAGCATTTCCACCAGAGAAGTGGGAGTTTGGAGTCTCTGTCTCAGCTCATGATGGAGGCCAAACCGCCCGTGCCGTGCATCACCGTCTCCGCCACGCGCCGCTGCAACAGCACCGAGGTCATCGACGACGGCTCGTCGCACACCAGCCAATCCAGCGTGGAGTACAGCGCGCCCGGCAACCACACCCAGCGGCGGCGGACGCGCGGTCGCCCCAGAAAGGACCTGTACGCCAACACCGGCAGCATGCCCAACCTCGCGCAGCCGGACACCCGTTGCTACGCCTACCAGCCTCAAGGGCGACCCAACACCACGGCGTATTACATCACCGGCTACCCCAACCACCTGGAGGCGGAGCCTTACAACGCCAGAGTTTACATGCACGAGGACGAGATGGAGGGTCACTACAACGTCAACCCCTCCTACCACCACTACCACCACCACGCGCAGCACGGTTACTACGGCCACGTCGTCCACCCGCAGTACGGCTCAGACGACATGGACGGCGTTCCGCACAACGTCTACGCCACGATACGGCCGCCGAGGAACCGGCCAGCGCCGCACGGCACCGAGCCGGTCAGCAGGAGCGTCCAGAAGGCGATAGTGGTGGAGCACCTGAAGGGCTGGTACCAACGCAACGCGCCGCAGAAACAGGGAACGCATCACTACGACAGAGGCTCACAGCACAGCCTGAGCTACCAGACCATGCCGGCGCCGTATCCTCACAACCACAGGAACATGTACTACTCCGCAGGTTGGTGTGCCGCGCTGCACGCAAGAGGGTTATGGTCACCGAACCAAAAAGAAGAACTCAGATTTTAATCTCAAAATTTTGACTTTTTTTGTCCTCAGAAGATAAAAGTCAGAATTTGGAGGAAAAAGTCAGAATTCTTCTTTTATTTTTTTTCAGTTGCCCACATCCTCTCTCCCACAGCACTGCGTTGTCTCAGCTTCACGTTTTTCCTGCTCACACGTTAATCTATTCCATTTCTCTCCAGTGTCGTCAGCCTCCTCCTCCGGTGGAAACTGGCACATGAGTAATCGTGGAATGTCAGATTACGACGTGCCCATGCATGAGTCGTTCTCCTGCTCGTACAGCACAGCTCCCTACGGCCACCCGACCCACAGCAGGTAAGGAGAAGAAGGAGAGAAAAAAAAAAAAAAAAAACTTAGCTTCCGCTTTCTTGCTTATCCAATAAGCCACTCCCTGATCCTCCTGATCCCTGAGGCTAAGTGATCCTGGTTAATTTGCTAACGAATTTCAAAAGTGCTGTTGTATTTCACCCACAAAGCAACAATATGTGAATATTCTCCTCTGATTGTCCTGTAACTTGATGACTGTCGTCCCTGAAGCGCGCGGCGGTTTGCTCTGTGACGGAGCGTTTCAGTGGGATTACAGGATTACCATGCTCTCTCATAGATCTGCCACCTCCCAGCTTTTTAGAGGCTCTTGGTTCAGTCCTGACGGCCAGAGGCGTTTTTTCCCCCCTAGTCCCTCCTCCTCCTCCAGCCCCCCTTCCGGCCCCTCCTTCCCCACTTCTCCATACTCCCCCGGCTGTCGGGTCAGACAGGTGGTCCCTGGCCCCGCGCAGCAGCAGCTCTCCAGGGGCCACAGGCTCAGTAAGGTGCCTTTTGCAGAAGGTAGCTCATAGTAAGTAATCTGGCTCGAGTCTCCTCTGTTGCTGTGTCCCCACGGTTTTTATTTCACTTCATTTTTGCCTGTTGAGATTCTTGAGCAAACTTTGCATTTTTTTCAGATGTTTACTCCATGTTTGTCATGCATAATAAGGTTCCTGCATGGCTTATTAAAAATATGCCCGTCATGCCAGATGGCATATTTTCATCTGGATGTCGCCAATCTTTTTCCTATTTGTCTTGCTCTCCTGCATCAGGACAGCAAGATCCTACATTAGGATCTTGCTGTCCTGCACACACAAACGCTCCCTGCCAACGTTCTGTCATTCAACCGTGACCTTTGCCCTCCTTCCCCTCCGCAGCCCCCTCCCTCTCATGCACAGATGCCTCCCAGACACTAGGATGGCGGGCCCTGCGGGGCCTTTAGGGAGGTTTGCCCGGGCCGCTGACCAGGACAATTCACCCCAGTAATATTCGGTCTCAGCAGATGAGAAAGGGTGAGAGAGAAAAAGAGTGGCGGTGATGTGTGGTTTCAGTCGTGCAGCAGGGACTAAAGCTCCAAAATCACTCCCAAAAAAAAAACACTTCTTCTGATTGGTTGAGCCGGGTGTTTGGTGGTGGCGGGAGAGCACCTGCGTGGCAGAGGGTGACCTCTGAACCTTGTGGCGTTTAAATCTGTGCATGTTTGTACCGTCAGTCTGCACCTTTTAATGTAACGTGTTGTGACATTTGACCTATTTAAGACAGACTTTAGGATTAACAAACCCAGAATGCAGGATGCACTGATCAGAGATACTTGTGACCGATTTTAATTTGAACGACTCTGACTGGCTGATACCAATTCCAGCATATGTTGGGTTTTTTAAATAATAATAATAATAAATTAAAGTTTGTATTTACTGTTTTATATAAATACAATTCCACAGTAATGTCCTCCAGCTTAATCTATAAAACTCCACTAAAAGGGACTGCAGCAGATCTAATTTCTCCCTTCACAAGAAAAGTGGAGCTCGCCATGTATCTTTAGTACATCTGAAAATGATGTCATATTATACAATAGTCCGATGCTTAAATATGCTGCAGCATTTCTGCAATTAATCACTAAGGATTTATTTTAAGGGGTGCACCGATTGCAGTTTTCTAGCCGATCGTTGATCTTTTAAAAGCCTGTCCTGCCCATTATGATTCTTATTCATTATTATTTTTTGTCTGAATAGTAGGCCTGTCGCGATAAACAATAAGTCAATTAATCGTACGATAAATCAAAACTATCGACCTCATTTTAATTATCGGCTATATCGTTTCTTCCTGCCTTTTTCTCTTGCTATTGATGACACTGAATGAAAAAAGGCTCAACTCCGGTGCTCTCCATTAACTCTCCCTTCCTTACTTCCTTGGTGTAATGCCCAGCGCGCGCTGCACAATCTAATGTCGCGGATTTTCGGCCCTTTATCAAAACCTGAGAGACACATTAGCCACAGAAATCCTAGCTATAACGGTTCGATCGAAACCGTGTTGTGTCCAACAATGGACACAACATAATAAGTCCAGTTCACTAACTTTGAAACCAGGCATTAATCAATTCCTTACTATAATCTACCTGCAATGCATGTGGCTAGTGTCAGTCCTGACTGAATAAAAATCATAACTATTTATGTCACATTAACGAAGAACAGCTGAAAAGTTACTGGTAGAAATTTCTCTCCAACTCCTCCCCTAGTTATTTATATTTTCTTTGCACGAACTGTTGAATAAACATTCATGTTGTTTCCGATGTCTGCTGGACTTCGGGTTGCACCGTGTCAGCTGTTCGGGATTCCCTCCGTGTTTCCCCTCAGAAAGCAGGAGGAGAATCCGGGCTTTCTGATTGGCTATCGGTCACATTCAACAGGTTGCGTCACGCTCCCAGTCTGGATAAATCCTTGATTTAGATCGGAGCGGCACAACGATCTACCGTATCACACAACACTAGTGACGATCTCAGAACGAAGAACGTTCTAAGATTGTAGTTCGGGGTAAAAAATCCTGCAGTTTGAACTATTGCATCAGGCAGTCGGATGTCTTCTCTATTTAAATCTAATGATTACTGAAGGGCAATATACTATACAGACTTCATAATCTGCACTCTTTTGGTTGAATGCATTATTTATTTCCACTTTGGCTTTATGTTGTTTAGTTTTTATTCAAGTACATTTATTGTTAATGGAGACTAAGAATGTATTTTATTTTTGGTTTTGGTTGTTTTATTTATTTTGTGTATCAGTCCCAGTGGTAAGTGTTCTTTTTAAAGTAAAGTGTATCTATCTTTGGCAGGAAATCGCATGTATTTTTACGTAATTTCCATTAAATCAATGTAAAAAGAGCTTCAAACAATATTATCGTGTATCGCAATAATTTTTGAGACAATATATCGCCCAGCAAAATCTGTTATCGTGACAGGCCTACTGAATAGTGACCAGGTGGGCGGGTCCAGCATAAAGTGGAAAGTGGCTGATTTTCAGACATTTGCAGACGTAGAAAAGATCAGCTTCTTATGCAAGTATTGGACAATCAACAAAAACTAAGAAATTGGTGCACCTCTATTAATAATCATAAAATTCTCTCTTCATATGGATATAACTTTCCTGTGTTGCTCGATGTTGTAGCTTTTGTTCTGCTTTGACTTTCCTCTCAGTCGCCTCCCTGGTACTGAAAATAGCTGAGTGTTCTTCCACAACTTACTCACCGGAGTGTCATTTTATTTGTTTTTTCCACTAACACCTGTTGGCGTTTAGGCATGGTGTCTCCTCTAATCAGCCAATCAGGGTCAGTCGAGGGTAAAAAAGAAAAGAAAAAAAATCAACCGATTCCAGTCATCGGCAGATTTTTTTCTGTGCATCTCTATCCATAAAAACGTAGCCTGGATTGATTTCTATTTGTGATCTCGCCTGATGTTTTTTGTGTGTCTCTTCCAGATCCACCGTGGATGTGAGCCACATGGACTCCCAAATGAACAACCAAACACGCGGCATGGAACCAGAGGAGCAGATTTTCTGGCACGAAGGCTCCAAACCAGGAACAATAGTCTAGTTCTGCAGGATTCCTTCGTGCTGACAAGCTGTCATCGTGCCTTCGACTGCACTTACTAGTTTTGTTTTTGTTTTGCCTTTTTTTTTTTTTTTTTTTTGTGACTAAAATGGGCTTGAAGAATGAAGGATTAATGGAACTAGACAAATGAAGTGCTGAGTTCCAGTTTTCTGCTGAAGGATGATAAAAAGCTTCTCTCCGCCGGCTGCAGCCTCAGCAGAGCGTCTCGTACGTCGGGGCGTTCGCGCCGGTCGTCGCCTGTCGCACTGAAACCGAACCCGCTGCAGACCGAACGCTTTCAGCCAGAGGGCGAATTCAGACTCAACTTTTAACAGTGTTTGCCTTCAGAGATGCCACCTCCACATAGACTCACACCGTCTCTGCTAAAAAAAAAAAAAAAGAAAAAAAAAGGGAACCCGAGCGAAGACGAACCACTTCGACAACTGACCTGTTTTTGTTTCGTTTCATTATTGAACACTGGATCCATGAAGGTGGAGCCAAACATCAACATGAAGGATTGAACTCATTAAAATGAGTTATAAAAAAAAAATATATATTTTACACACCCAATGATTCAAACAACCAAGCCGCTCCCTTTACAGTCTTTCAATCGATCACCCAGATACGTGAGCCAAATCCGTATTCATACCACCGTGTGAGTATTACAGGTCACCAGTTTGAGATTACTGCCACTTCCTGCTTTGTGTTTGTTTATGACTTGGTTTATTTGATCCATGCTGGAAATCATGGGCCGGTGCTCGTCCGTTCTCTCCAGAGAACGAACACAGGATACAAATAGTGAACGATTAAAGACACTGTTCTCTCCTTTTTTTGCATTTTTTTATATATTTGGGGGGGAAAGCACATGTAATATATAGTGAACGATAATTGTTAAGCTGGTTCTTAGTTATTTGTATAATTATGCATTTGTTTGTAATAAAAAAAAAAGTATTTGAGTCTGTGTTTTTGTCACTTTGGGAGGACTTAGTTCCAGGAGGTAATCTGGATGATAATCCAAGACTTTAAACTGAGGTGTTTTTCAAAGACAATCTCCAATATTGCTTATTAATAGTAATATGTGTACAAAAGCGCCTGATGTCATTTTTTTCACATTACAAACTCCAACCTCAAAATTCGCTGCATTTTCTTGGGAGTTTTACAGAAAGCCAAGTAGCACATAATCATGAACCACCTGTCTCTACATTTATGACCGCGTCTCTCACCACCATTCTTCGCACAATGGATGATTTTCAAGCCTTGACCGTCCGGCCCATTCTAACAAACTCAGGCTGTGCGTTTAGGCCTGCTCCTCCACACAGAATGACACCACCATCACCATGTTTCACCATGGAGATGGTGTGTTCGGGGTGACGTGCTGCGTCGGTTTTTGTATTCATCTACACGTCTTGTAAATTTTAAACAGCATTTCCTGTCTCATTTGAAGCGTCCTAAAGATATTTGCTCTAAAAACTGGACTCCAAATGCTTGGCAAGACTTCCTGTTTGTGCAGTGAGCTTTGAATATGTTAGTCCTTCACATGAAGCCATTGGAGCCTCGATTTTCAACGTGGCTAAATCTGGAAAAAGTGCAAAGCAAGTACTGCTGAACGGCCTGAGATCTGCTGCTGCTCAGCTGTTTTGTCGCTGCTGAGCTTTAGTTGTCGGGCTGGTTTTGTCCATCCTGAAGCTGTAAACCAACCAAACCCGTATTTAAAACCCATCACACCCTCTTCGCTCTATAACCTCTCCTGTCATCCCTGCCAATGACAAACTGTGGAGTTTACAGCTCCAAAGCTCCCTGTAAGAGGAGCCTGCTGCTCTACACATGTCCATGAACAACACTATGCTGCAACAAGCTTTCTCCTCCTTTCCCTCGTTTCCTTTCTTCCTCCCTTCCTTTCTTCCTCCCTTCCTTGTTTCCTTTCTTCCTCTTTTTCTTGTTTCCTTCCTTCCTTCCTTTCTTCCTTGCTTCCTTCCTCACATTTTCCTGCCACCTCTCATTAACTCGCTCCCAGCGCCTCGTAACTCAGAGGAAGTCTCGCGCCCCCACTTCCAGGACAAGAGGGACATCTTCTCGTCCAGCTGTCCGCCTCGCACCAGCTGCAGCCAGACTCTACTGCTGACGTTTCACCACTAAAACAAAACAGCCCCACTTCTGCACTTGCTCTTCATTATCCGGTAATGTGTAGTAAGGCTCGGAGTCAACCAGGGGCGATTCTAGGATCTGACCTTTAGGGGGGGCTCGCCCGCAAAACTGTGCATTTACATTCATTGACAAACAAAGTTAAGAGACATGTCAGTAATTCACAGAATAAACTTATAAACGTAATTTTTTTTCCATTGGTGTATAAACTCGAGCGTGAAATACAAACTGAAGATGACATCATTCCTGTCAACATAGCTGACATGAATGAGAGACGAGCAGCTGCAGAGTGACAGAGCCACACCTGCAGCCCAGGGGCGGCTCTAGAATGACGGCTCTAGAATAGAATGGCGGCTCTAGATTTACGATTTACCATCTCAAATGATCCAAATCTGATATCTGAATAAAACCAAAGCAGTGACGCAATAAAACAATAATAAAGAAATAAAACATATTTTATTGAATTTGCTTACAACTTAATGTTCTAAGTTACACAATCACCTGAATGACTTTCCATGGTTTGACAAATCAAGTGAAAGTCGCACACAAGTGTAAAACAGAATACAAGCCCCAAAAATACATGCATACAATACATACACATCATAAAACATAGAAATGATCTACAATACTGCAAAATATATTACACTCTTTAATATCTTCCTTGTCTTTTAAATGAACACCATGACTATCACACTGCTGTGAGACTTTTCTTTAGCATTGACGACTGTGAAATATAAACGTAATCTTTTAAATGTTCACATTTGTCCAACTTTTATTCTTCACAAACCAACAATATGTGTGTTTTTACAGTGAGCGGGAGCCACAGCCCTCTGTTGTAATTACATCAGATTATGCTATATATTGTCTTCATCCCAAACACATTATTCCATAAAAACATGCCACCATGATGGGGTTTGTTTAAACAATATTAGTTCAGTCCAGGAACAAGCTCATCATCATCATCATCGTTATCGTCGTCATCGTCATCCTCCTCGTCTCTTGTCCGCAGCCAATCAGTTAGCTCATCCCACATCATGATGGTCCTGGAGCGACATCTGGCGGTCCTCTTGTAAGCAGACGGGGTCATATCAGGACCCCCAGCAGTTTGCATAACGCTGTGGGGTTGGAGTTGATGATGCCAAAACAAAGGAGATGGTTGCTGATTTCCCCTATTTCCGTCACGGGGAGAAGACGTGGCGGCGGTTCAGGAACCTCAATACCTCGATGTTTGCGTCTCCAGACTAGACTGGAGACGCAAACAGGGAAGCCGTCCATAAAAAGAGACGGAGCAGACCGCACTGCTCCAGGAAGCCAAGATCCTTGGAGATCTGCAGCAAGTCCCTGCAGATCTTTTAAGTCTGCTGCTGAGAGTGTCGTCTCTTCTGCTGTCATCCAACCTCCAAAGGCTCAACAATCTGATAAAGAAGTTTGGATTTGTTCTGGTTCTGTTCTGGACACGATGCAAAGAAGGATTCCTCGTAAGAGTCAGGAAACTTCATCTCTAGATTCCCAGCAGGATTTTCTGTGTCCCCCTCAGTCCTCTGTGTCTTCTCTCTCCTGATTGGTCCAGTGCTGTTGTCTCAGTGATGCTGGGGAATCGACACATGATCAGAGACGCATTCCTTAATTTCTGTCCAAATAAAATATGGTTGAAAAGAGACTTTCTCATCATGTCCTCACCTTTCCCACAATCTGTTACCACCAGTAGATCAGCAGATCTTCTTCTTTAATTGTTGGTCAACTCAAGTCATGTGACATGAGTTGATGGAGAAATGAAATCAAGAGAAAATACAACAGAGTTACAAAAAGTTAACATGGACAGAAGAAAGAACAGTTTTGAAATTTGACCTCAACTTAATCCAAGTTTAAAACTGTTAGCTGGGTAAAAAAAAGTTTCCTTACTTTTTTCGTCAACTGGGTTCTCTTCTCTAGTTCCGCCTTACTGGTGGTGTTGACGGTGGAGGTTTACAGGCTGACGAGATCCAACCTGGGACGATCAGAGAATCAGACATCTGCCACCAGCAGAAGGCAAACAGTATCATGTGAAGGTGGAATGCAAAACCTTACAGGCGGTGTGGAAAAACAAGGGATCCAGAAGGCAGGAACCACATGGACAATGACGAAAGGGTCCAGCGATGATCAGCTAAAACCAGAAAGATTAAAAACTGGGAGAGCAGATTAGCAGAGGAACAGAAAAGAATAATTTACTACATTGGAGAGCGCCGTGTAGGGGGGAGTAGAGGGGAGCGCCGTGTAGAGGGGAGAGCTGTGTAGCGGGGAGCGCCGTGTAGGGAAACGCCGTGTGGGGAAACGCCGCAATCACACCCTGAAACACAGGCGAGTTTAGACGAAGACACAAAGACGAAGAAAACCCCGGCGCAAGGCGCTGCCTATGGCTTCCTCGGTCCTCCCAGAATCCTTAACATCTAAAATGTTAAATCTAGCAGCGGGATGGAGAAAAGCCCCGGCGCAAGGTGCTACCTAAGGCTTCCACAGGCTTGCTAGAAAAACAGCAGAGAAATGATGACTTCCCAAATTGGTCTTCAGTTTTTATTGATCCCAATCTAATCCCGGTCACTTGGCAACTTGTAACACGGTCGAAACCAGCCGGGCCTGGAACGCATTCTTGCTGTAATCCCACTAGATGTTGAAGGTACTGGTTCCTCTTCTTTGTCCCCTTCAGGCTCCACACCAAAACGGAAGTCAAGGGATGATAAAGTTGGATTTTGTGTTGATGGTGAAAGTGACACAGAAGGTGACGCAATAGGATGTTTCCGCGCAATTTTGCAAGAGGGACTGAGGACAGGGGATGACGCAGCACGACGTATACGTGCCATTTTGAAAGAGGGGCTGAGGACGACAGATGACACAACACTATCCTCACTGAGGACAGGGGGGAGCACCTCTTCATCAACAGTGTCCCTGGTCCTCTTTGATGGGGGCTCCTCTTCATCAACAGTGTCCCTGGTCCTCTTTGCTGGGGGCTCCTCTTCATCAACAGTGTCTCTGGTCCTCTTTGCTGGGGGCTCCTCCTCAGCGCTGCTCCTCCTCCCAGCAAAGAGGAGCCCCTCTCTGCTGGGGGCTCCTCTTCATCGACAGTGTCCCTTGTCCTCTTTGCTGGGGGTTGTTCTTCAGCATCACTGTCCTGTGTCTTCTGTATAGTGCTCCTTGCGTGGCCAGAAGTCAAAGAAGCCGCGTCCTCTTTCAAACCTACCTGATGATGTTGCAGGTTACCGATAGGTCCGGAGTCCTCTGGACGCAAAATTGGCTCTTCCTGTTGGTCCGGTCCAGATGGAAATTCAAGTGAAGTACAAGGAGCTGTGTCTTCTTGGGACTTCTGAGCCACCCCAATGTCACCCCAATTTGGGGGAAGACGCTCAAGCAGGGGTGACGCTACAGCTGCACGGTCCACTGTCTGACTACTGTCACCGGAGCCCAGCGGACCAACTATTGAATTTACGCCCCACAGGAATTTAATACTTGGTCGAAGGACCTGGATAACACGAATCCGGGATTTAAAGTTATCCAGGTCTTCATTACCTACCTCATCTTCACTGGAGGTGGTAGTAGAGCTACCACTGGAGTTGGTGGCACAGTCCACAGACTGCGGAGGTGTACTATACCTGAACTCCTCTCCAGGGTCTTCAGAAACCTGTCCGGCTTCATTTACCAACACCCTACCTTGTTCCTTACCGTTATCTGGGTCTCCCTCCAACGTTGGGGATCCATCTTCTGGAAGCGCCATGGTATGGGCTGTGAAGGAGAAAAACAAAGCAAAACAAGCTATAATTCAGTATCTTGAAAAAAAATAAAAATTTGCTGAACTCCAAAGTAATGTTTAGAGGGAACACTGAAATAACAATACAATAACCCAGGTTTGTGAATGTGTTTGTTTTTCTTAAATATATTTAATGAACAATATTATTGCTATGCCAGATGTGATTATACAAGAACGGGAATTAAGAGATAAAATAAACAAAGCTTATCTTTAGTCGCAAAACAACAGCAAAAAACACAATTTGACATAAAAACCAGAACACACTCTAGAACTCAATGATCAAACACGTATAGACCATCACCACTCAAACAAACTTGACTCAGTTTGTTTGAGACAAGATTGATTGATATTGATTGATCAATCAAGAGCCTACAAAATATGACTGTTTATTTGGTTTAGAAATCTATATCCAGTGTTAAAATGGCTATTATATTTTGCCTGGAGATAAGCCAGACAATGATACTATTGAAATCTTCTTTCAATAGTATCATCTCCATGGAGACAAAGAACATCAACAAAATGGATTCTCTAAAAGTCATTATCTCAAACTGAAATAAAAAGTTTTCCAATCACCACACTATTAATATTGCTGACTCTTTCTGAAAATGTCATCAGCGTAAAAATGTATTGCATTTCCAAACATGCAAAGGACCAAAGCAGCATTTCGTAAACAACTAATTATTCAAAACTCCTCTTAGAAAAATAAAACTAAACAATAAGTTTAAACAAACTAAATTACTTGGAAATAACACAGGAGAATTGTACACCTAAAAACTTTTCTAATATTCAAGTATTAAGGTCTTATTTCAAGCAACGTAACCAAGGAGACAAAATGTGTTATTGAGGCATTTTTTGAAACCTGGACCAGGCACTGACTTCTTATTCCAAAGATCTGAATAAAACCATACAGATCTTCTAAAACCAGAAGTAACTTTTTAAACCACATAAACAGTGTTAAACCCTTGCAATCCCCCCAAAATTTGAACTAATAAAGAAATCACAGCTGGACCAACTGAAACTGAGATCATCGTTTTTCTAATGAATGAAATGACACGTCACTAAAATGCAATGGAATAAAAGGCGGTTGTGTGTTGTTATTTAATCAACGTATCCATGGTTATCTAATCAATGTATCCATGGAGACTACATACACCACATTTTTCAAAAAGCTGGTTGCAAAACTTCTTTCAAACCAAAACAACTACGGTCCGCATTACTGGCATTTTCCAAAATGTCAAATAACCAGCATATGAATCACAATACAAATTCAATTAACTCACAAATATGTTGCAGCCCAAAACTGTCAACTACACTTTCCTAAACGAAGAGTCGGAATTTCCAAAAACTGACCACCAAAGTCATCAAAGCTGATTTTAACCAACTCAAATAATGTTATTTATTATTTTTTTTTTTATTAATTCACCTATGTAGTGAAAAACTAACACAAATATTAAAGTCTGTCATTAGATAGGAGGAGGTACATGTTTACAAAGGGTTGTTAAAGTCATTGTCACCAATGTCTCCATGGAAACTCAATGTGGTTGTCTGGGCATTTTTCAAAAAAAAAAAAAAAAAGTGGACAAAGAGCCATCCAGTTTACCAAGAATTAGACTCCAACGTCATCAAAGCTGATTTTCACAAAGAAATCAATATTTTGTTTGTGAAAATCAGCTTTGATTGGTGATCACTACAACTATACACGATTCATTGCCTATTAATGGCCTATCATTAACGTAAACACACTTATAATGCTAATTGCTGGGGCGACAGTGGTAGGAGTTTGCCCTGCATCGGTCTGTCTCTGCCGTTGTGTCCTTGAGCAAGACACTTCTCTCACCTTTTGCTGGAGTTTATTGCTGGCAGGATATGACATCTGTGGCTACAATCCATTAGTTTATTAGCATCAGTGTGTAAACTGTGCATGAATAGAAATTTTATGTAAAGAATCCTTGAGTGTCCTTGATAAACCGCTAGTCTGATGGGATTACCATGGAAACCAAGTATGTTTGTCAGGGCATTTAAAAAAAAAAAAAAAAGTAAAGCCCAAAAATTGGACAGAAATTTGACTGTTTTTTCAAACCAACCTAACAATTTTTCCTCAAACACTAGTGTTAATATCCCAACATTAAAATGTGCTAACATAAAGTCACAGAACAATTTAAATTAACTCACAAATTTGTTTCACCCCACAAATGCAAAAGAGCTTTACATTTCAAAGAAGTCATTAGCATTTCAAGTCATCCAACCTGATACTCTTACATTAAATATCACCATTTTTGTTTTTTTCTAATCAATTGAAACAAGTTTCCTGCCAATGCAAAAAAAAATGAAAAAAACAACAAAAAAAACAAAAACCCAGGTCAACATGTTCCCATCTTGAAATAAATAATGAAACTAAGCAATTAAAATATAGGCTATTATTAGGGTAAATACTAGATTTTTTATGTTTCTTAAAAATAATATGAAATATTTGAGGCATTTCATTTCGCGTATCCATGGAAACTGAATGTTAATCGGCATTTTTCAAAAAATAACGGTCAAAAACCAGGCTAATCTTTCAGGAATATGAAGTTAATTTAACTATTTTGACTATAATTCAGTAAAATACATTTATTTATTAAATCACTGCACCACAGTTTAACTTTCCTGATATTTCCAGGGAAATTCAGTTAAGAAAAAGGCTCATTAGTTAAAAAAGATAAAATGCTAGCAAAGAATGCTACTCGTCTTGTTTTCTTTCTACAGCGGTATTTCTTTAAAACACACACACAAACACAAAATAAACTAAACAAGTCACTAATATATTTGTAATAACTTGCTTTCGTTTATTAAAAACAGTAGAAGAATGATTTTAACCTTCCAGCCGGTCACCCTGCAGGTGCTTCTCCTGGCCAGGTACCGTCTTTCGCAGGCTTGTTTTCCACGGGCTTCTTTAGGAAGTGCGTATTTCAGCGAGCGCTTCTTCAGCAGGCTTCAAAAAGCAGACTTCTCGACAAATTCAAACCTTCCGAGGCTGCAAATGCTTCTTCAGGCGTCTCTCTCAAAAGTCCCGTCGTAAAGGGGGACGAATTCAGAAGGTCGGCGTCATTTATAGGGTTGAGAACCCCGACGTCGTTTCCATGACTTCCATTGAGAAGGCACCGCACTGCCGCGTGAGAGGAATTGGACCACAAATAACGCAGCTAACACAAGTATCGCGTTGTCTTGTTTGGCTAATGCTATTACTTATTAAATATCCACACCCAAGAATCTAAACACAATAGTCGCCCTTCACCTTTAAGAATTTTTTAACCTTATGGTTAAATATTTGAGTCAACCTCCTACGTTTGCCATTAAAATGCTCTTCAGCGGATATTTACTCATAAACACACAAAGGGGGCGGAGATTTCATTGAAGCTAGCCCGATGAGCTACGTTAGCTTCTTTGACATTTCACATGGAGACCCATTAGAAACAACAACAACAAAAAAATCATTTTCAAACCACAATTTCAAAGTGAAATCCTCATTGCTAAAACACGGTAGTGGCAGCATCACCCTGTGGGAGCGTTTTTTTTGTTTTTTTTTTTTTAATTATTATTATTATTTCTGCAGAAAGGAGTCGGAGAAAATAAACAGCTAAAAACTAGACAAAAATCTGCTAAACATGAATTGTGAGCCTGTGGCAGAGATTTACTTTTCAGTAGAATCCAATAACTTTCAAATCAGAGCAAAATCTTGTCAGAATGGTCTAGACAAATGGATCTTTATGGAGAATCTTTATTAAAACTTAAATAACTGTGCTCAAAGAACTATTTTGCAAATAATAATAATAATGCACTCTGTCCCTTTAAACCGCTTTAAAACACATTGAAGCTGATCAGAATGTGAACAAGTTGAATACTTTTGTTAGGCATTACACGGAGCAACTTTACTTACCGGAACAGTATCAATATCAGAATACAGATTTTGTAGAGGATGGTGGAGGGGGGGGGGGTTTTCTTTCTCTCTGCTGAGTCGACAATGACACACACCTGTTGAGCGAGCAGCAGGCGGCGAACACACACACACAAACACACATGTTCAGCTGCTGCTCCGGGGAAAAACAAGGGCCTCTACTGTGCCCTCTGAGACATGACTTTACTTGATTCTGCTGCCAGCAGTGCTTGTGTTTACTTCAAGTTTCCCCAATATGGATGATGGGATGAGACAGCAGGGGACATAAATCACAGCTGTAACCGAGAGGGTTACAGCTGTAAACTCAACAGAAACACTGGAGATGTAGAAACAAGCCTGTGTTGGGTTTTATTTTTTTTGGGGGGGATTTTACACACAAATGTGTTGAAAACCCAGAATGCAAGACGTGACTAACAGTGAGCCATTCAGATATGAACAACACTTTTTCCCCTATCAGGACCAGATAAGTGGAGCGCTGTCCAGTTCAGCCTCCTTTTCCATTAAACTTTGCTGCAACAATCTGGACTATAGTTGTTTTGCAAAAAGCAGATAATGGTCTGTCTGCACATCATAGGTTAAAATATTATTTCCCAAGGAAACTTATGTACGGAGGTTCAAATGAGTCACAATTGACTAAATAAAAATGTTTTTTGTTTTTTTTTTTTGCTCAAAAATGTCATAAATGATTTAATATTCAATACAAATTCAAAATCTACTGATTTTATAAGTCATTAAAAATATGTATTCAGATAAAAGAATACTTGCATCTTTGTTAATCGTTTATTTGACCATTTTCTCCACCGTCTGTTCAATGGGAGGAATAACAAAAGGGAATAATACGAAATGCAGTTACACCTCTACATGTGACTGGCATCCTAAAGAAACATTTTGCAAATGGGAATGTTTCTCAAGAGCAGTATTTGTGATTGTGGGGCTTTTATTGCTGTGTCATGCAGTCACAGCCATATAGTAACATAATAAAGAAAAACAGTTCTTATAGCCACTTTTACACTGCAAAAACACAATCTGGGAAAGTTTTTTTGACTAATCTTTGGTGCAATGTATTTTGTCTTTTTTGTACACTTGAAGTTAGAGAAGACTAATTTACAAATAGCTTTTCAATCGAGATATAGGAGCTGCTTTTCGGTCAATATTTCCCTAATATTGACTAATAAACGTACCCGTTCCACTGGCAGATTTACGATTTCACTTTTGACGAGACATTTCTTCCCATGTAAAAGTGAAATAAACTGCCAGTGAAATTTGTACTTTCACATCAATATTATAGGAATCACTGACTTAAAACAAGTTGTTGTGTTTCACCGAGAAGTTACTCAGACGTTTTCTCATGTCAAGTGTAACTGGATATTTACACTAGAAATTAGATCAGAAGTACTTTTGTAAGACTTTGTGTTTTTGTAGTGCATCATTTACACAGCAGCACCACAAAACACCGTGACATGGTGAGGAGTGCTCTGGTACTGTAATCATTCAGGATTTTTAAAAAACAAACTTTTAAAAAATATATATATAAATATATATATATTTTTAAAATTAGCTATCAGAAAAAAAATTGCCATCAGAAGGCCATGTTTTCCAAGGTTTATTTCTTTATTATTATCTTTTTTTTTTTCCCCCACAAGTGTATTCTTGTATCAAAGTATCTGATCTGAGTTCAGGGTCTTATTGACAGCAGATGAATCCACTCCGTCAGAAATGCGCGGCCATTGATTAGCATGTCAGATAAGTGCGGCGTTAGCTCATCCATCACCCGCCAGGCACTGTCGAGATTAAAGAGGTCAGGAGAATTCCTTTGGAGTTTTCCCCTTTCAAATATTGACAAAGTGATCAGACTGAAGTCAGAGCGTGGCTCGCTCTTCTTGCATGATTCTCTTTGGTTTGCAGCTCGCTGGTTCCAGTCCAACTCTGGGCTGATGTAAACAGTTCTCCGCCAAAACGTGAAGAGCTCTCCTCCTCTGTGAACTCGAAGCGCTCCGTTGTCTTGGCAGCGGCGCGTGTTGAGCGAGCGCTTTTCCAGCCCCGGCTGAAACTGCAAAAACGCGCGCGCCGCTTTCACAATTCCACTCGAGTGCACACGGAGGACTTTGCGAGACTGATTAAATGCAGATTTCATAAACGAGAGGTTTCTCAGTTTGCAACGGGACACAATTTGCATAGCTGCGCGGGGAACGGGGAGGGAGAGAAGAGAAGCACCCCTGACAAGTTCTGACCGGAGTGTCACGAGATACCCTGAGGAGGAGATAACGTTTGTTGGTTTGCTTGTCTTTTCGTTTGTTGTCAACATGCCAGACAGTAAAGCTTAAAAGTTGTTGCATTTTGCAGGAACGTGGCAGCTACTCCTTAATTTTTCCCTCCAGGAAAGTCTGAATCTTTTGGAGGTTTTCCTCCTGCTGTCCCAGAGCCTCCAGCAAAAGGCCCATTGGAGATCTCTTCAGCCCCGCGCCTTCCATCTTGTTCTCCATCTTGTTCTTCATGTTGCGCAGGCGAAACGAAGCATGTATGACTATCACTGCGGAGCAGATAGAAGTAAATAAATCACATTTTAAAAGTTGACATTTGGCAAAAACAAGCTCATAAAACAAACCCAGAGTATGATCTGATTCAGGGAGATTTGAGGCTGTTTCCGCCAGACTGCTGCCTGTAAACTGCTGGTATTTGCCGGATGTCGAGTCGAGAAAAGTCCCGGGTTTATTCGACGAGACGCCTGCAGTCGGCCGTAGCTGCTAGGCCAGGTCACTAAACGGCGCTACGATTCCAGCACGACGAAACAACCCTTCACTTTGACCTCCATGAGTAAAGTGCTCATGCAAGTCGTGTTCAACTGTCCGCCATTGTTTTAGTTGTCATCTGCCCAGGCATGCGTAGAATAAACCCCGCAGCTGCCCGTTTCCTGCGCATCTGCGCCCGAGTGTTGCATAAAAGTTTTCGCGACCTTTTTTGGGCCCCCTATCCATTATTGCCCCCATCAAAGAAATTGTAGGCTACTTTACACTGAATATTATTTTATTGTTAATATTACTATCGCTCCTGTTGATGTTTTGATTTTTATGGTTGTTTCTGTATTTATCATCAAAAATGGTTTCCCAGAGAACAAAAAAAGCAAGGTGAATAGAAGTTGGTTTTTAAAATTCAAGTTTAAATCAGTAGGCCGGTCAGAGTGGAAAAAGAATATTCTTGTTCTGTGGAATTTCCTGATGGTAGTTGCTAAATTTTGCACAAATTTCATTCTCACTAAAAGAAGAAAACATCAGTTGGATCAGCAGATTAACTTTCAAACCTGCTGATCAAAAATAATCAACAGGTTTGATTAGTTTTTTTAGGCGCCTCCTATGTCCTTGACAGAGGTTCAAGTCCTGCCCCATTGACCTTTGCTGCCTCTGACAACCTGACCAGTGTCAAATAAAGACCACTAGAAACAAACCTTTCAAAGAAAAAAAAAAAAGTTTCGACCACTTTTATGGAGATTCTCCATCAACTTACATGTGAGCGGTAAAGTGATTGCTGTCATAAACGTCATGACACTGCCGAGCAGAGAAATCAGCATGTAGCTGGCCACCATGACGACGATCACGAACGCAGTGGGGTTCTGCCTCTTGAAGTTCTTGATCACGGCTCGGTTCTCTCCGGCCCAGACGGAGCCCAGGAAGACGGCAGATACCACCGCCGCGGCCGTGAACATCCCCACCGGGTTGAGGAACCTGCAGGACCAAAGAGGGCCACACAAGGCAGGTTAAAGGCGGCTGCGATGGCGCGTCCACTGTCTCCCTCTAGTGGTTCGATGTTTGAATTACAAAAACAACATTCTCCCTGCACGTTATGACAGTTTTGAAAGAGAAAAGTCCATTTGAAAAGAAAACCTGAATCTGTAGAAAGCAATTTAATAAAGGATGTGAAAACCTCACTAGAATGTAAATAGTACTTTTCCTCAGTTCTTGTCTCATGCGCATTGGTCCGTGCGCCAAAGCGCCTGAAATGCATCCATAGGGTCATTTCATTCTCACTGAAAGAAGGAAACAGTGTTGGGTCAGCAGATTAACTCCAAACAGGTTTGATTATTTTAAGGGGATCAAGGTGTGGGGACAATCACACATACATAAATTGCTGCACACTATTACGCGGCACAATATAATTGTGGCACAGCACTTTGGCTCTGATGGAGAACATCACCAATGGAAGGATTCAGAGGGAGCGATTGATCATATTGATCTGCTGGGAAGTGGTTGATGAAAGGTTTATTAGCGTTTAGATTGTCTTGAACTGATCATCCTGGAGCTCCGAGCGAAACTTGAGAGCCATGCGGTTCCGGTACCGGTCCAGCTGCAGTCGTCCTTCAGAGGAGCCGCCCGCTTTGTGAAAGCACCTTTAGCATCTCTATTCTGTAAATGTACAACTTCTGCACACGATTCTACTGCTGTTCAAACAGGCATTTGCAGGATCTCTTTATTTATGTATTTATTTAATTAGCTTTTTTTTTTCTTTTTTAAAATATATTATTTTTGTTTTTGTGAGACGGCCTTGTGCCCTGAAAGCACATTTCACATAAAATATAAAACTACTATTATCAGAAATACTCATACTGCAAACAAGACGTTGCCATGGTTACTGCTTCATGTGGTGCCAGACTTCCGGGCACTTACACTTATTTGCGTATGTATTCACGGGTGGCGATCAGCAGCTGCGCTCAATTTATAGATGCGTTGGCACGTGCGTGCACGCGGCTTTATGCATCACTTTTCAAAAAAATTTTTCGTACGCCAAGTTTTAGTGTGAAAACTGCACACTCTTTTATGCATGAGGCCCCAGATAAAGCCAGCTTTGTGCTCTGTGACAGCAGCAGCGTTGACACTCCACCACCACCACCCACGGCTTCTGGCCAAGTTTATGACCTCTGTGGAAAGAACCTCAAACCAAAATAAGGACAAGTTTATGCAAAGATTTCGATTGTGTAAAGCTACATATATATTTTTTCAAGATACAATAATAGGGGAAAAGAGCTATAGAAGTTTTAAGGAAGGAACATTTTTGAACTTTTTCTGCAAATGACTGTCTGAAAAGTGTAGTGGGTGGATGCATGCAACCCTCTTTACAGCATTTAGAAGTCTAGTCCAACTGAAAGCGACCAATAGATGGCCATCTACCTAACCTGGAAAGCTTTGTTGTGGTCAGACGAGGGAGAATTTCTTTAAAAAGAAAAGAAAGAAAAAAAAAAAAGAAAATTAAAGTCAAAGTTCAGATTTGCTGATATGGAAACTGTGAGTAAAGATGAAGTCACTCTAGCAATTTTCCAACGCTGGATTTGGACTCTAATCGAACAGCTGATTGGTCATCAGCATGGCATTCTCATTGGCTGAGGAAGCAAAAACGCGTGACCCACGTTTCACTACCAACACCCCAGGTTAGTACAAGCTTCAACTCCAACAAATTAACAACCAGTGACACACACAGCAGGTTAGATAAGATTGTCAGATCACTTCCTCAACTAGCTGCAGACATCTGGGCCCAGACTAGTTCTGTCTGTTCTTGCATTTCACACCAACGCCTCTGTGTCTATCATCTGTAAGTGTTAAGCACATGACCAGTTCCCAAATTGATCAACTGGGGTATTTTTTTTTTTTTTCAAATTCATTTTGTTCTCAAACAGCAGCAGAGTTGCTTTCCTGCCTTTCCTGATCTTTCTAGAAGTAGGTTAAACCCTTCCTTATGCCAACAAGGCGAGCAGACTGAGTGAATACAACAGCACAATACAATACAATAAATAAAACACAACAGACTTACAAAACCTTTTACTGTATGGCATTTCTTACCCGACTATGAGGAACACAGCAATGGCGAGCACCAGGTAATTAGACTGATAATAAAGCAGGTTGCTGACAACTCGGTTGTTCCATCTTGCCATGTCTCCAAAGTCCGGTTTGGCGAACCTTTCCGAGCCGGGGAAGAAGTCATCCCACGACCTCAGCGGCACCAGCTCGACTTTAGCCATTAGAGTCCTGCGGGTTCTTTTCCTCTGACAGCTCAGCTCTCAGCCACACCAAGAGGAAAAACAAACACCCGAAACTTCAAGACCAATCTCGCGAGAGCGAGTTGGCCAGCTCATGACTTGGCTTTGAAAACCTCACACTATTGGTCGAGAAGCGCACGTGTTTTTGCCATAAACTAAACAAGAGGCGCTTGAGCGCTGAAGCAAATCAACTCGTTATGTTTCCTGTATTTTTTAGCGTCCGGTTCTAAGTTGTTATTTCTGTTGGATTTTCTTTTTGTTGTTAAAAAATATAGCAGCAAGCGCCGTGTTAGTTTCGACTTCCCATGGATGCGACGCATCAGCGCATCCGCCATATTGTGAGTGTCAAGAACATTTACTCCATCCGCCACCCAGGAGACACAGCGCAGATAAAACACAGGAGAGTCAGGAGAACTCCTGATAGGCATCGTGGCTTTCCTTTTCGACCTTTCCAGATGGTAGACACTTGCAGCAAAGTATGTTGTGTAAACTTCAATCTCTATTAAAAGGAACTTCACGTGCAAACCGGTGGAACCGACGACTCAATGAGACAAACTGAATGCAGATTTGTACTTTTATGTTCTTTATTAATGAAGAATACCGTTTTAAGAACACACAAACATGTTAAAGCAGATCTTGGAGAGAAAAACAAGAAAAGATCTTGTTCATTTTCTGAAAAATAACCCCATCCCTATCACCTTTATAGCATATTTAAGGACACTATTGAGTTTTCTATTGATAACATTAGTTACAAACAGTTCAAAACCAGAGAACGTAGCAGGAAAAGTCAAGGTCTGGTCAAATGCTCTTGATGCAAACAAGACGGTGCTTTGGTCAGATGGGACCAAAAGTAAACATTTTGGCCAGCATACAAGAGAATATGTGTTACAGACAATCAAAACAGTAACTCTGAATGCACCATGATGAAATATGGTTATGGGGATATAATGCTGGCACAAAGTCCAAACCTGAATCCAACTGATAATCTGGAAGTCTCCATCCAATTTGGTCGAATTTAAAATTATGTGGAAAACTTTTCATCTCTATATATCTAAAGCTGATAGAGGCACACCTTACAAGATTTGAGGTTGATTCAGAAAGTGTGGTGAGCAGTTCTTCCGTTAAACCTTCCACGATCACATTATTTCTTATTTCATTATTTCTTGCCACTTCACTTCACAAAAACTTGTTGAACAGTAACTCAATATCAAAACTTGATATTTGTGGACCGTGTGAATGGAATTCCCCCAATTTGCCAACAAATCTTCAAATAAAAAAAAAAAAAATGAAGTCTTTGAAAAAGGCAGAGGGATCAAAGAGGTAAACCAAAATATCATCTGCATAGAGTGAGGCATTTTAGTGTTTTCTGTTGATTCTGTTGCTATTGATAGAATTTTTAAAAAATACTAATCTTAAGTTAGTATTTTCTAAAAGTGTTTCAACAGAATTGAAGCACATTGTAATGTCAAAATTGGTTAGCCTTTCTTGTATTTCTTTTATTCATTAAATTACTCACAGCAAGCACCGACATGCACAGGTTAATGTAGATTTCTTAACCAAGACGCCTGCGGCTGTGGTGCACATAACCGATTTAGTGCAGGACAGAGAGACGCTGTTTGTCAGTTATAGTCGGTTCCTTAATATCAAGAGAAAAACTTTAAAAAGGTTAGTAAGCACAGAGAAAGCATTTTTGTTTCTTCTGGGGGAAAAAAAGTGTGTTTTTCAATCATTCTCTCCTTTACTTGTTCTTTTCCCTTTCTCTCTCACGAGCCCTTAATAAAAAGCCCATCGGTGTCCCCTTCAGCTCCTGAGCTTCTTTAACGCACCCCACCTCGTTTATGTTGCGGTTGCAAAGGGAGGCATGTGAAACAGTCACTGTAGTGAAGAGGAAAAGGCAAATGCTAATGTTTGCAGTTTGGCAAAAATATAATTCATTGATCATTTATAACCAGTTTAAACCTGGTATAATTCAAGATACCGTGTGTAATGTTTGTATTTTTTATTTATTTCTTTAGTTTGAACATATAATCAAACAAAAAATTGAGTTCCTTCTCCAGTGCCAACTAAAAACAACCAATCAGAGCCAGGAGGCATATGACAATTTTTTTGCCATGCTGCTCATCCATTGGCCATTAGTACATTTAGCAGTGGGTACATGAGCTTGATAGACAGCACTAAGTCACGCCTCCTGTTTCTGACTGGTTGTTTTTGGAGGTGATTTTTTTTCCAATTATCTGTCTCATCACATATTATCACCACATGAAGACAGTTTTAACAAATATGTGAAAAAAAAAAAAAAAAAAAAAAAAACTTCTTTATAAAAGTTAAATACTTCAGCTTTAAGTGTAAATTTAAAACATATTTTACAAATCATAAATCATTACATTATGCTTTATATTTTATTTATTTTTAAAATTTTATTTAGTGAGACAAAAACAACACAGTGAACTTACCGGCCAGGAATATAGTGGTTGCTGACAAAAATGTCCTGATATCGACACGCTCACTAACCATTCCATGCGCGCCCACAATGTCGATGAGCAGAAACGTTATGGGATTCCTTCTCCTCCATCTGGCAATAAATGGCAGTAGTATGAACCAACATGTGAACCAACGTGAGAGCAGAACAACAGACAACATTGTGATGATGCCGTCGCCCACTCCCAGCGGGTCTTTGGACCTGCGGGACAACACAAAGGAACATGAGCACAGTTTAAAAATTCTGCGGTGTTCATGAAACCTCAGTGTTTTGTTCCTAAATAAGCACTTGCTCCGCCTAGTAGTTAGATGATTTATCTACAGCAACATGTCTCCTTTTGATTTATTTATTTTTTTTAACCAATTTAACTATAAACCGAACTTGACTGCATCGTTTTACAACTTGGATTATTTTTTAGTCTGCACCGAGACATTTGTAGTGGGCTGGCATATAAATGAACTGAGTTCAATTGTAAACAATTTTGTTTTTCTTTTTCTTCCCTCATGTTCTTGTCCAAGCAGTGCAACAAGCAGAACAGTGTCTTAGTGCCAAAAAGGAGCTTAACAGTTTTACTTTCACAAGTGGAGCATTATGGTATTTGCTGTGCCTCACTTCATGTACATATGTTTTAAAAAGAATTTGCTTTGCGTTTACTTTAGTAGTCTTTCTGATTGCATGCACTTTTATATTAAAGCGAAATACTTTGGAAACTTTATTCAGAATGTTACAGTCTACTCTACTGGCGGTTTTTCTTTTTTTTTTTTTTTTATAATTATTTTTTTTTAACTTTTTTAAATTTAGTTTCATAAAAACCTTTAATTTAAATTTATTTTTTTTTTATTATTTTAACAGTGGCATCGATACTTTATAGGCCCACTGAATGTACTTAAGACTTATCATATTTTTTGTATGTAAACATTTTTAAAGACCACAGCCACCTGGTTCTTTGGGTTGAAATGAGAACCCAAAAAGACAAAAGTGACAAAAATGCAAAAGCGTTCCAGCGCTGTGAATACGGTTTTGTTTGTTTGTTTAATAATAACTTTTTAAAAATCCTGTGTCATTGTACAGATTCTTTTTTCTACAAGACAAATAAAAACAATCACAGTTTTGACTCATGTTTAAACGAATAGTGAAATGTCAGTATGAGAATTTCACTAGAATTTCCAGGTCTATAGTCCCTTCCTCGAGCTGCTAGACCACAGACCAGTTCTTCAAGCTTAAGGATTTCCTTGGAATTAAGTAATGACCTCTCTTTCTGGTTCAGTTTGTTTTCTCCTTTAACTTTGTCCATCAAAATTTGCTGTTAAAGAAAAACATCCCAGTTTTATGTATTCAATTATTTATTTAATAGGAAAAGTAGGTTCAATTCTGCTTTACAAACGAGAGGATAACAAACTTTATATATATATATATATATATATATTTTTTTTTTTTATTTTTATTTTTTTATTACAAACAATAAAAGGATGCAGTGTACATTTCTTACCCTGCAATGATGTAAACAGCAGCACCGAATACCAGATAATTAGTCTGGTAATAAAGTAGGTTGCTGATTAGTCTGTCGTAAAAGTCGGTGAAATTGGTCGGTGTTTTCCAGGCGGGGAAGAAGTCTCTCCATGGCCTTAACGGCACCATCCTGGAGCTTATTCCTCTCACAGATTGCACAGACTGCGGCGCTTGAAACTTTAAAAGATTGCCAATCTCGCGAGAGTCGTTTTAAACTCCGCCTCGCGTGACTGGAAGACTCTCACGCCATTGGTCGGTGAGGCGCACGTTTTCTTAAACTCTTCCGGCATCGCTTCACGAGGAGACCAGAGATGACAGGAAGATAATTTTTGATGAAAACTGCGTTGTTGGTGTATGAAGTGTGCCGGTTTTCCCTCGACACCTGGTTTCCATAAGCGGCTGATGCTGACATGTTCTGACAGTGTACCAGGTGCTTTGAGACCGTTATTTATGCCGCAGTGACATGCTAGCCAGCTAGCTCCTCATTGACCGCAAGCCGACCCAAACTGAGGGACTTGTTCTCCCTCTCTCTTTGTGTAAATGTGGAGCAGATTCTTCCGACCTGCTGTGAACAGTCAAAGTGTCTGGAGGAGTCTGTTCACCATGCAGCTGAAGACCAGCGAGTTCAAGTCTCTCTTCTCTGATGGGCTGAATGGAATAGCAGGTGAATTCACGATTTGATAGGAAAAAAACAAAGTTGGAGTGGATTCAGTTCACAAGTCTGCCAATGAAATGATGCGATATTATGTGTTCATTTCATGCAGTCATTTACATATTTGTCAGAAGTTTAATATTTTTTGTTCAAGCATGACTTGACCACTTTATGTTAATTCTGGTATCAGGCATTTAGATAAAAAAAAAGCATATATTTTTTTCAAAATTAATAAAAATAGGTCACCTGAAGGCCTGTCACGATACCAAATGTTGCCGGAGAATAAATTGCTCCAGAAATTATTGCGATAAATGATAATATTGTCATTTTGAAACATTTTTCAACTAATATATTAATAATAATGCAAGTTCAGTCTCTGATTTAAACATTCACCCTTTTTTCTATCTCAGAAATCATTTGTAACCACTAGTCCTGAGAAGTCAGCTGTGTAGTCTACTTATTTGTCACTTTGGTATAAACAAAGCTTTGCTGCATTTGTGCATTTTCTTTTTACCTAAAGAAACCTAAAACTCAGGACACTTTATCGATGATTGTAAGATATTTTGTTATTTTGTCCTCCACTGACCCCAAGCTCTGTGACTTGGTAAAAGCAAAATTACTGCTGTGTGCTTTCTTTTTGGTAATGGGTTGAAAACATGTCTGTAGTCTAACCTGTTGTGCAAGTTGTGTTTGTTTTTCAAATGTGAAAAAAAAAAAGAAAGACATGGAGCAGAATTTTATTTTAGTTTATTGTAGTTTGGAAAGGAATGCGCTAAACTTTTTATTTATATTCAAGAGCACCTCCGATTGTGCAGCTAAGCAACTCTGTATGTTCAGTGTTTTTCAATAAAAGTAGATTGGAATATTGAAGTTGTTTTGTGACCTTTATAAGATCTAACAATGTTGATTATACGAAACAAAAATTTTTAAAAATCGGTATCGGCCAAAATCAGAATCGGTGCATCGCTGCTATGTGAGAATCTGACTTGTAAATAAATCAGAATCTCGTTTCTCCAGAGCTGTTTGAGAAGAACAAGTATGAGCTGCGGATCGCCGGCGGCGCTGTGCGGGATCTGCTCTCCGGGAAACGGCCTGAAGACGTGGACTTTGCCACCACAGCCACGCCGGAGGAGATGAAGCGCATGTTTCAAGACGCTGGGATCAGGCTGATCAACAATAAAGGAGAGAAGCACGGCACCATAACCGCACGGGTAAGACACTGAATAGTTTCAATGGCAACAGACACAAAAAATATGCTTTTTAGTGATTATTTGAAAAGCTGTCTTCATATCAGCTCTTTTTCTTTAATCTAAAGTGTTAGATTAAGTATCATCGTCCATCCATTTGATCTATTTTCTAATACCTTGGTCCCCAATGGGGTCGGGAGGTGCTGGGGCTGATCTCCAGCTAACATTTTGGGCGAGAGGCGGGGTCACCCTAGACAGGTCGCCAGTCTGTCGCAGGGCAACAGAGACAGACAGGACAAACAACCATGCACACATAGACTCACACCTAGAGAATTTAGAGAGACCAATTAACCTGACAGTCATGATTTTGGACTGACTCCATGCAGAAAGACCCCAGGCCTGGAATTGAACCAAGGACCTTCTTGTTGCAAGGTAACAGTTCTACCAACTGTATTATAGTCTTGATACTTAAAGGTGTTAAAACTGATGAAAGTTTGTTAAAGCAATATTTCCATAAGTAAACCATCATCTGGCATAAAAGAGAACTTGTTACCAAAGCTGAATTCTTATGAAATCCCTTTGCTGGCAGAGTTGCGTGCATCAATTTCGTTTCTGTCTCCAGAAATAGACGGGTGAATAATTACTGTTTGTTAAGGCAGGAGATCAAAAAAGCTACAAGTGTCTGTAAATGAAAGAATCAGCAGGAATGTTGCACTGCCAGATGTCGCTGGATCAAAGATATCAGGCTGTGAAATAGCTTTCTTCAACGTATTGGACACTGACTTCTTGTCTTCTGTTTCTTAAAAAAGGACTGCACAATCTATTTTATCATATAGCGCTATATATGATAAAATATATATCATATATAGCGCGTCCATACTCTGTGGTTCTGTATATGTTGTTTAGGATGAGTGTTTTTGAGGAATAAAACTCTTGGCAGCTTCATTACATAACTATTAAAAAAGTTGTATTTGTTGGCTTGTGCACTTTGCCTCAAGCTTTAGTTTTAAGGAAAGCCAGAAGTAGGAGTAGTAGTAGAAAAATGTGCTTAATTGTTTTACGAACACGTGGCCATGAACGATCAAATAATCAGTTTAATGAATCGAAATTGTAACCATGTGAGCCGTTGGCCCATCCTCACAACCAGTCTGATCAGTCAAAAAGTAGTTAGTAGATCTGAAGTTCAAAGAGATATTTATTACAGTGGTTCTACTAGAGTTAAGTTAGTTCTCCCCAGGTTACAGTTATGCCCCAGATTATTCATATTACTGTCCCATGGCAACCAAGAAGTTTGATTCTGAAAGGAAATAAATTTTTTTTCCTTCTTTTGTTTAAAACCTTAAGTAGCCCTAACCCTAACTGCAAGCTCAAATGTTAGTTGCGCTAACCCTAAAGCATTACTCATAAACATTAGTTTAGAAGCTTTTGCTAAAGCACCAACTATAATAATATTTAATTATATGAATTCAACATATTTGAGATTGAAGTTGTTTAAATGAGATCAACATCCACTTTGGTCTTGGTCCCTCCTAGGCTAACTGTTAGCGCCAGGTCAACTGACCTGGATTCATACTAATAGACCCGTTAACATCTGTAAACTGCAGCTTTAGAAGGTTACAAAAGTCAATCAGGTGCAAATAACCAATTATTATTTTTCAAACTAAATTCTATTCAGCCCAAACTGTACCAACCCATAACAATAAAGGTCTGGCTTTACATGGGGTTTAACGACCGTCCTATTAAAGATGTTAAACATCCTGGGCAGCCACTCCACTCTCTCTCTCTCTCGCTCTCTTTTTTTTATCTCTTTTTTTCAAACTGACTCCAGATGAAGTCCAGGGGAGAAATGAGAAGATGTACAGAAAACCTTGGAGTAATCAGCAGTTGGATCATTGCTGATGCGGCTTCATTTCTTCCACTGCCGTTTATGACTGTTGGTTTCATCTCACCGTTCAGCTGCAGGCAGCGTCCTGGCTGAGCGGAGGCTCTCAGAGATATTGAGCAGCAGCATTGAAGCCTATAACAAGAGTGTGTGTGCGCTGCCTCGCATTCCTTATGAAGGTTGATTCTCCTCCTCCTCCTATCCAAACGGCAGATTAACGAATCACCCGGAGCATCAGTTTGAAGTTATGTGACAGCTGAAGTGAATGCAATCAGGCTCTAGCGAACGAAGTGAACTAATGCTTGCTTTATAGTCCAGCTTTGAGCTCACTTAAAACGTTCGCTGCAACATAAAATAAAATCCGGATATGATGAGATTTGAAAATGGGTTTTGTTTGCGGCGGCCTGGTGATGGGATGGATGGTGGAAAAAAGAAAGGACAGCTGGGCTGCACTGACCGCAGCCTGTTTGGACCCAGGAGTTGGTGTGATTGTGATGTGATGCGCTTCACCAGCTGCGTTTTTATTAAAAATGTGTCCAAATCTTCTGCTAGTTAGGGATGTCACGCTGCCAATATTCTGCTTATGTCGAAAAAGCACAATTTTGCAATTCCTGTGTTTCCTTTGAGCAAGAAATTAAATTAAAAGCACATGTGAATTGACACTTGTTCACGCTTTAAATCATTAAAAATCCTGGATGTAAACAGCTACATGGGATATAGTTATAATTCAGCCACTAGTGCTCTTCATCTATCAGCCATGAGAGGAGACGTCAACGTCTTATTCAGCCATTGGAGCAACAAGCCTCTTATACTTGGGAGCGGTTGGCTATGAGGCGTTTTGGGGAAATTGGAGCCAATGATTCGGATTCAAGACGTTCCAATGACACACAACTTTTTATGAACTCTGCGATGCCATGAGAGAATCAGCTTTTGAAATATACCACTTCATGTATTGAGATAATATTATTTATGAGACCTAGTCTTTTTTTTTTTTTTTTTTTTTCATTTAATTACTGAATTAAATGAAGTTTTGAACCTTTGTCCTCCTCAGTTGCACAACGAGAACTTTGAGGTGACCACACTGCGAGTGGACGTCGAGACGGACGGCCGGCACGCGGAGGTGGAGTTCACCACCGACTGGCAGAAAGACGCCGAGCGCAGAGACCTCACCATCAACTCCATGTTTCTGGGTAACTCCACTCCCGAATGAAAAAGAAACTTTATCCATGAACGGTGATCATGTTTTAATCCCAAGCGGCCCTCTATGCGTCTGGCAGGGCTCGATGGAACGTTGTACGACTATTTCAAAGGCTACGAAGACCTCCAGAACCACAAAGTCCGGTTCGTCGGCAGCGTCGAGCAGAGGATACGAGAAGATTACCTGAGAATACTGAGGTATTTCAGGTAGGCAGCCTCACTCGTGGGAACCGGAAGTGGTGTGTGTGGTGGTGTGTGTGGTTATTGGTCACGGTGTAGTTGTTTTGTCCCAGGTTTTACGGCAGAGTGGCTTTAAAGGCCGACGAGCACGAGCCCAAAACTCTGACTGCCATCAGGGAAAACGGCCGAGGGCTGGCATCCATATCAGGAGAAAGAATCTGGGTGGAGTTAAAGAAGATGGTGGTGGGGAACCATGCTGCTCATCTGCTGGAGCTGCTCTACAACCTGGACTTGGCTCAGTACATCGGTGAGAGACGTCAGAGTTCAGAAACTGCTGACGTGAGAGCAGATTCTGATTCAGGCATTTTTAAAAATAGGAAATGTGAGCTGGAATCTAAAGCACACAAATGGTAATAGTTGTTACAATTGACGATCAATGAGATTCAAAATGAATGGAAATAGGAATAATTGATAAGAGTTGCATCAATAAAAAGATGCAGGCAGAAGCTGTACTGCTGATATATGCCTAAAAAAATAGAACCAGGGAGTAAATGAGTTTATTTTTAAATTCAACTTTTCGATTTTTAGGTCTCTTTTTTTATTATTATTATTATTAATTTTTTTCTTATTTACCACTTCACTTTAAAACCTTCACAGAAATGCGTCTTAATTCTCCTCGTGGAGTTTCTGTTCATTCCGGTTCTGCTCGTCTCCCCGCCACGCCCCAGGTCTGCCTCCAGATGGCGACATTGACGAGGTGAAGCGCGTATGGCGGAACGCCAGCGCGCACTCTCCCAAACCCATGACGGTCCTGGCGGCCCTGTTCCACGGCCCGGACAACGTGGACAGGATGGACCTGCGGTTGAAGGTGTCCAGGGAGGAGAAGACGCTGGCTCTGTTCCTGGTCAAGCACAGGCGGACGCTCCGCAAGAGCGACGACGAGCCAGACGACCTCAGGCCTTTCACTGACTTTATCATCGACGTAAGTCTGCAGGAACAACCCGATGATGCCTGCTGCCTCCGTACCAAACCAATTTTAAGGTTCCATCCCTGTTTTCTTGTAAATTTTCGACCATTTTTATGTGTGGATAGAATCAACCTTCGAAGTTTGATTCTGTGAATCGGCCTCTAAAAACACTCGCTTGTAAAACATATTTAAAGTACATTTAATCCGATCTTTTCTTCCTTCTGCTGAGCGTCAGGGTTTAACTGCCAGAGCTGGAAAATAAATTCAGAAGCGTTATAAGATTCAAAACTCCCTGGCTCAATCATCGGCACTCCTGACATTACCTTTTAGAATAAAGGGACGCGAAGCGACTTGTTTTCAAACTCTTCTTTTTTTATTTTCAAGTCGATCAAAGTTTGTAGAAAATTAGTAACGCCTGTGATTTTTAAATCTGTCAGAACATATTTGTCACATCAAAGACGATCCGATTCCAGGCAAGAGACGAATATGGGATTATAGCGGCCCGCGTCTAAAATCTCTTAACAAAAACACATCAATAGGTGAAAGGTCAGATCTGCTTTCACAAGTTTGGACCGTTTGAATCTTTTACTACATTCATCGTAAATAATGTCATATCTGTAACATCTCCCACTACCCAGAGCCGGGAGCCAGACTCTCAGAGCAAAGTGTGTGAGCTGCTGAAGTATCAAGGCGAGGAGAAGCTGCTGTCGGAGCTCCAGAGGTGGTCGGTGCCTCGCTTCCCCGTCAGCGGCCACGACCTGAGGAAGCTGGGCATCACATCGGGGAAGGAAATCGGCACCAGCCTGCAGGAGCTCCGTGACATTTGGAAGAAAAGTCGATACCAGATGGACAAAGACGAACTGCTGAGTCACGTGAAGCTTTGAATAAAACAGGAACCGGTCGCCACGGTGGTTCAAATAGCTGAGCCCAAGCGTTATTTCAGTAGTTATTTTTATTTTAGACAAAGGGAAAAATAACCCAAAGGGGTTTTTTTGTTTGTTTGTTACTTTGTAACTGCACTGCAGCCAGACGTGGTTAGAGCAGCCGAAGCACGTTGTGAATCGGGACACTACGCAAGGAAGACATGCGTATGGACTTATTACGCATGTTTGGCTCCTTTTTTCCGTTTTCATTTTTAATGCTTCTGCATTAAAATCTGCAGAAGCAGCACTTTGGGCAGGTATATGCGACTTTGCAGCCGTCTGCTTTGAAGTTTCTCTGTTTAAAAAAAACCAAACAAAAGTCTGGTGATGCTTAAACCCTCGTTTCACCACGCGTACGAAGACAAAACGTAGCTGCACGGGTTTTTGCCAGTGGGATAAAGTGCTTGGTCCAGTTCCTCATACAAGTATATTGTCATGTTGGAACCACAAACTCCAGTGGATCTGTGTAGGATTTCATTTTACAGGCTGACATAATGATGGTGGATTGTTTTAGAGTGGAAGGAAACGCCACTCCGCTGCTTCTAGGTTTCAAGATGATTTAACTAGACATCAACATGTGAACGCTGTGCTCTTGCTGATTATTAAAGTAAGGACATTATTCTAAGAATAACCCAAACGTTTCTGATTTGTTTTTGTTTTTTTTGTTGTTTGTTTTATTTTAACAATATTGGTTCCAATAAATTCTTTTCAAATACTTAATAGTGAAATATGGACAGGGTGATGATTACAATTTGAGATTCATACACAACAGGGTGACTTTACAATAAGGTTTACTGAACTCTTCATTCTTCAAAAAATGTTACATTTAAAATAAGACCTGAAAATAAACTGGATTCGTTTTAAAAAGGGGGGACTGAAGATGCATCTCGAGCATTTTATCTTTGTTTGTCTATTTCCAAAAGGTGACACTTTGAAATGTTTTCATCCCATTTTCTCTCTACCTTCTCTGGTTGGAAACGACTCGCTCCTCCCTCTAGATATAAAACCATCTGCTGTCTCCGCTCCCCAGTTTCCAAACCAGCTTCCCACTTATTGAACAAAAGAAAAAAATGCTCCGCGATCTCCAACGGCTGTATTTTGACTTTTTATTAAGCTCTGTGAGTTTCATTCCTCCTGCTTTGTGTCGTGTAACATTCAAGCGTCTCTCCACTCGGGTCGGCTGCGTAATGCCGCGGGGCCCCTCTGGCCAGCGCTCGTCGCAGTGACCGGCATGGCGTGGTCCAGCGCGAACGCCAGCAACGCCAGTTCGGACGCCGTCCCGGCCGGGGACGAGCCCCGCGACGAGCGGCTGGCTCGCCTGGAAATCGCCCTGCTCTCCGTCATCTTCGTCGCCGCGGGACTCCTGAACTTCGGGCTCCTGCTGGGGCTGTGGAAGCGGCGGAAGCAGCTCTCCAGGATGCGCGTCTTCGTCCTGCACCTGTGCGTCGCCGACCTGGTGGTCGCGTTCTTCCAAGTGTGCCCGCAGCTCATGTGGGACATCACGGACAGATTCGTGGGCCCGGACGTCCTGTGCCGCCTGGTGAAGTACCTGCAGGTGGTCGGGATGTTCGCCTCCACCTACATGATCGTGGTGATGACCATCGACCGCTACCAGGCCGTCTGCAACCCCATGGTGACCTTCCAGCGGAGGAGGGCGCGCTGGAACGGCCCCGTGTGCGCCGCCTGGTGCGTCTCCTTAGTCGGCAGCCTCCCGCAGGTCTTCATCTTCTCCCGGGTCGAGGTCGCCCCGGGGGTCTACGACTGCTGGGGCCAGTTCGTCGCGCCGTGGGGGTTGAGGGCCTACGTGACCTGGACCACTCTGGTGATATTCGTCCTGCCGATCCTCATCGTGATCGTGTGCCAGGTGCGCATCTGCCGCGCCGTGCACGCCAGCATCCACCTGAAGACGCACCACCACGCCGCGGCCGGCGGGGAGACGGCGAGCCGGCCGCTGTCCTCCCGGGCCAGCTGCGTGGTGGGGCTGTCCAAGGCGCGGGTGAAGACGGTGAAGATGACCGTGGTGATCGTGCTGGCCTACGTCGTCTGCTGGACGCCGTTCTTCACCGTGCAGCTCTGGTCCGTCTGGGACGCCGAGGCGCCCACCGAGTGTAAGAGACTCACTGAGCACACAGTAAGGTCTACTGAGCTCTCTCACGTTCTCTCACTTCATATCCACAAACATAAATGCATTTTTACTAGAATAAACCGACAGAAAGTGATGCGGAAAGTGAAACTGTGGTGCTCAAATGGCAACTTCCAGCCCCAGACTGGGGCTGGTTTGTCCAACCAGCACAGAAGGTGGATTTAAAAGAAATCTTATTAGGGCAAAACAAATTCACATACTGATTAAAAATGTTGTATTAAAGACAAAATACTGGCTACACCAAAAAGTACTCATCTTTAACCTTTCTTTCCCCTGCAAGGACCTCGATCTTCTTGAGAGCAAATTTTGCTGCAGCCAAATCCACTTTGAACTAATTTACTAAACTTGGCTAAATGCAGGAAGCATTTCCAAAGATGGTGACCTATTGCTCTGAGTTGATCCAATCCTTTTTCATTTTTCTTTTTTATCTTCTTTTTTTTTTTTTTAATTGTCAGTCAAGTACTAAATAAAGTTTGAAAACTGGATGCCTTTCTTTTAATAAGGCAAAACCCTTTTAACATTGGGGATCCACAAAAATTTGCACTTTCCAACGAAACGTTTGACTGTTTTATTTTTGTAATTAAAGTCCTGCAGATCACTTTATTGATGAGAGGGGGGGGGGGGGGGAAATAGGAATATTTTGACCTGCAAGTCCTTTTGACTTCGTGAGGTTTACCTCAATAGTAAATGGTTTAGACACCCCTCAAGCAGGATGAGAAGGAAACTCGTTTTTTTAAAGTAAAAAAAAAAAATCTTAAAAGTGTGGCAGCTGTCCCAGACCTTTCTTTGTATTATCATCTTGTGCTTCAAATACAGCTGTAAGAATGAAGCACTTGTCTTTTCCAGCAGCCATTGTACAGTGCATACAGCAGTAAAACCAGCTGATCAAATGTGCTTGAGCTCCACTTGGGTTGCTAGGTAACAAGCTGGACTTCGCTGGGTTTGCTCGGTGAGGGCGGGGCAGTGCCCCCTGATTTGCATTCTGGAGGTTTTGCAAACACCAAAAAACATAAACTTTAGCCAAAAAACCATCTGTGTTGTTTGTTTTTTCTATTTTTTTTTTAGAAACATTAGAGACCCGATTTGAAGTACAAAAAAAGTGCAAAATGTGAATTTAGCTAAATTGATCCCTTTCGAATCTTTTAAGCCTTCACGTTTTATCGCTTGTTTCCACACGACTTCCAACTTGTAATTACGAAGCAAAAGCCGTCTATTCAGTATTTCCTCTCTCTCTCTCTCTCTCTCTCTCTTTCTCTCTCTATCTCTCTCTCTGTCTCCAGCGGCCACCTTCACCATCCTGATGCTGCTGGCCAGCCTGAACAGCTGCGTGAACCCCTGCATCTACCTGGTGTTCAGCGGGAAGCTGCCCGAGAGATTGGCGGCCCTTGGGTGTGCAGACGAGCCCGACCTGAAGGAGTCCATGCAGGAAGAGGCCACCATGGTCAGCTCCCTGTACATCAGCCTCAAAGGCCTGTCAGACTGCAGGTAGAAGGCAGAGTGAGAAAAAGGAAAGCAAAAAAAAAAAACAAAAATCCGACTGGAGTCTATGTTTGCACAGTTACATGGATGTTCTTGGTTATCTGTGGAAAAGACTTTTTTTCTTTTTAAAGCAAACTTTGTTGAGAAATCTCAACATTCCCGGTCAGCTTCTGTTGGAATGGGACTGTTCTGATACTGGAAGAAGAAAAAAATAATAATATTTTGACAGTGGCTACAATAATCTTGGAGCGGGGCCGTGCACCCAACGATCAAGAGTCCGTTTGTTCTTCTTTGCTGCTCTAAGATACCTCTGCTTTCTGTGCCGGGCGGCGTGTTTGGGGCCATGCTAGATAGAAAAAACAACAGGAGTAAATTTCTGCCAAAAATCTCAGAGATTTTGAAAATTCATCTCAGTAAATTTCTAGAAGTTTTTGTTCCAAAAGCTTGGAAATTTTCTAGAAAAAACTGGGAAATTTCTGAGTTTGAAAAGCTGATTTAAAAAAAAAAATTTTTTTCTTTACTTTGAAATCTCAGAATATTTAATTTTAATCTTATTAATTTCAAAATTTAAGAGTTTTTGGTGGAAATACCCTTCTTCATTCACATTGGCCCTAATAGTTTTTCTATGTAGATCATAGCAGAGAGTAAAAAGAATAACTTTAAATGCTAACAGTGTTATAGGTTGGTTCATCCCCTTTCAGGTGACAACCTGCTTCCAGAACTATTTGAAGATGGGAATCTCTGCACTGAACAACAAAGTTTCCCCAGTAGCATGAACACAAAGAGTTATTAGAAAAGAGACGAATTAGAATCTCTGCTGGGGGCAAAAGCAAAACTTTCAACAGGCAGTGGGTTTTTAAACAACTACAATATTTAACTTTTACTTCATATTTGTCTCTTTTTTTTGCCAGGAGTAAGTTTTAATCACAAAAAAAAAAAAAAAATGAAAAAAGAATTGAGGAGGGAATGATTAACATGTGCAATAAGTGAAGATCTACAGAAGAAAATTGCTTTCATGCCTGGATATATACTCTGCTCTCCAACGCTTTATGAATATTTTACTGCATATTTATCATAAAGCCCAAACCTTGACAGCTAGAAAATGTCGACACTCTGTACATAAGCAGATATGAATAAAATACAAATCTATATATATAGATTTATATATATATATATATATATACATATATATATATATATATATATATATATATATATATATTAATTAAAGATAACTGATTTGGGGAGTGTAAAAAGACTTCCAGTCCAGTGATGTTAAGAAATATTTGTTTTGGTTGGTTTTCTACATCTTTACCGATTTTGTATTTTATTCTCATTCGCTCATGTCACAGACAGCCGACGTTTTCTAGTCATTGTCTTTCATTTATTGTTTTTCATGTACATATGTACATATATCTGTACATATAGCAGAATTGTTGATGTTTGTCATCCTAGACCTTTGACATGGCGGATTATTGATACTTCAACTTGTTCACGTTTCCACGCGTCACCAAGCGATTCAGCTCCGAGTCTCTGCAATTTCTCGTGTACAAAACAGCAGCGTCTTGAATAGTAATAGTGATAAAAAAAGAAAAGAAAAAGAAGTTATAGTTGAAATATTTTCCTGTGTAGAAAATGGCAAAAATGCCATAATTTCCTTATTTTCTCTATGTTTAATGACTGTGGTTTGTGTTGTGGTGTAACTGCTGCTGTTCTGAGCCTATGAACTTCTTGTAAAAAAAAATAAAATAAAAAAAAAAATGTGTTTTTTGGAGGCTTTTTATTTTCTTGTGAGATAAACATCACTGTGGTTCTGCTGTAGGTGCAAAATTGCAATATGTTGCATTATTCCCGCATGGAATAATGCAACATATAATTTAAAGATTCTGTCAGCGCAGCTCGGAAATGTTAGAAAGAAATCACGGGACGCGGCGGATCGCCCAGACATGAAAGGCTACGTGCTTTGGATTGGACAAAAAGAAAAAAAACAACCTCGCAATCTTACATTCTGTCTGGGAGGAAGAACGCAATATTTCTGGGAAATTGCTCTGCAGCATCATCATCGTGGACATCAGCATGAAAAATCGCCTCTTTGTTATTTTGCACTGTAACAAAACAAGTTCTGGTGGAGCATCAATAAAGTTGACAACTGGAGCAGGAAGTAAATATCATCCCACAGCAACCTCTCCTGCCTCTGTTGTTGGGAAATCTGAAAACCTGCCAGAAAAACAGAAACGATGCCGAACTCCTGCTGAACGCATCTGCATTTTTATGTTCACACTGTAAGAAAAAACATATCTCGTGCACGTTGCCAGACCCCTGTTTGTTTGGAAACTATTTATTTTAGTAGAATGCTCCTTTATCCCTCGGTGGTGAAATAAATTTTTATCAGCAGCAAACTGACTGGCAACTGGCAGCACACACTCAAATCAGCCCAAACTTCACGCATCACGTTAAAGCCAACTGGAGAAATCTCTGCCGATGAGAACAAAGTTACTGAAATATCAAAAACAACCCACTTTATTTTCAAATGAGGATACGGTGTTATATATAAAAAAAAAAAAAAATAAATAAATTCTACGTATCATCACAAAACGTTGTGAATTGGTTATATTGTAGTTTCATGTACTGATCCAGACGTTAGTCAGGCTGGATATTCACTGAAAATACCCCAAATGCATCGTTCATCAGTGCTGTACTTTCTATATCTTTACGTTTTCAAATATAATAAAACGTAATTAATAGTAGAAAGTCAAATGCCGACCAAAGGAAAAATGAACAACAACAACAAAAAAACATTAACACTTGCAAGCACCGACCCTCAATTTAACAACGAAGCGGCTGCAGCCAGCAGCTGCAGGGGGAGATAACTTGGTCTCCACCTCCTCACCTCGGCAAGCAAAGAGAAAAAAAAAGAAACTCTTCTGAGACACAACAGAGCTTCAGCTCAACAGCACCAGTTCTCTCACTGCTGAGCTCCCTCTGCCACTTGTCCCTCCTTCTGGTTTGTGTGCAGAACACGTAGAGAGAAGAAGCAGCTTTTGTGACTGAAAGTGAAGCAGATGAAATGATTTTCTTGCCCCTGCGTAAGTGACGGCTTATGACAAAATCGGGCAACGGCTCTAAAAAGAAAAAATGATGGAGCGGTGAAAAATCGATAAAAACATCTTGTATAATTGCAGAAGAATAAAATGCAGAATCTTTGCAGCAGGCTGGCTGCTCAGCTTTCCTTAAAGTTTCATGAAGTGGTGTGAGGATTCTCTTGTGATTTTCTTAGAGATGGATGGGAAATCCAGCTATAATACTATCATGATATTTTATAGAAACTTCAAGCTGAAACAGCTACTTGTTTGGAACGCCATTTATTTTCCTTGATGCTGATTGGCTGAGCCTCAGACAGCCTCCAGTTGCTAGTTTCTTCATTAGAGTTAAGAATGTTTCCATCCTGCGTATTAAGGTATGTTTCGTGTTTAAACTATAGAAATAGGTTGCCATGAGCATTTTTAGAGCGCGTGTCAAGTATTTTCAGATTTTAGCGACTGGGAGACAGCCATGACCCCTGACCCCCACGAATACTGATGGTCCCCTGGTTTGCACACAGCTGCAGTATGAGGCTGAACTGTCATTGCACTCTTGACCTCAGCTCTATTAAATTTTGTTGGTGGAAAGGGAAGTTTTATTCAGTTCCTTCAGAAAAAGTAAAAGTTCAGTCTTTGTTGTTTTTTTGAGGAGGTGAGAGATCTGCAATCGGAGAATAAATGATCTTTGCTTTGTCTCTGCTGCTCGGTTGTGGGCGCAGCACGGGGCCCAGTCATGGGGCCCAAATGCAGACTCATCAAAGGACACAGGAAGTAGAAACGCAAAGTGGCTTTTGTTACGATATTTACGGTTAAGTTCAATAACAGAAGCGTTTTCTGAGACCAGGTTTCTGCTGCATCTGGGACGTTGATGGGAAAATTAGACTGGCAAGGAGTCAAAGACTCACACATACACACACACACACACACACACGCCCGCACGCACGCACGCACGCACACACACACACACACACACGCACACACACCAGGATCAGGACATTTCCAGTTTTTTTCATCAGGTTTTTTGATTGTAACTCAACAGTTTTAAATTTAAATGAGTGTTTTCTGCTGTGGCCATGAGCAATATTCAGAGAGTATTCAGAGTGTTCAGTGAGTGTTTAGTGAGTGTTCAGCAGATCTTATGCAGCCAACAGGCTTTTAGATCTCTGGCTGAAAACTAAAAGGTGCATAATTTGCTCTCAACGTGTTCTTGTCTTTAGCCTCGTTTCTCGTTTTGTTTTGATTTGTTGTTGTTGTTTTCATCAAACCTTCTCATTTCTGATTGCTCTCCACCCGCTTTTATAAATAAATTGCCAATTTACCCGCCCGGATTGCGTCTGCTGTTTTCCAACTCCACTCTGATATTGCTGGGGGTTCCTTTGTCCGTTGGCGATTCTCCGTCTTATTTCCCGCGCCGTTTCATTCTTCATGTCGGCTCTGCTCCTGCCTCACCGTGCGCTAACGGTGTGCTGGTATCTCAAGCCGGTTCTGTTTTAATCATCTAAATGAAGGAATGAAGCAACTCCAAGAGAGGTAAATTCTTTTTGCCACAGACTTCGTCCTAAATGAGTTAAACGCTTATCAGCATGGCTGGAGTTAAATCCCATGCAGCGTTTAAATAGGGTTTTCTTTCTCAGTTCTCTTCCTCGATGCTGAAACGCACACAACTTCACCATATTTCTGCTTTAGTTTTCTTCTGTGTGATTGAATATATTAGCTGTAAGAATCTCCTGCTCTTCACCTTCAGGAAGTCACCACAATGTCACTTCGCCATTAACCTTTTAACAATGTCCTTATAGCTGATGCACAGTTCCACCAGGGGTTTGCTAATTGCTGCAGGCTAGTCTGAAGGAGAGGAGAGGGGGAGGGGGGTAATTCTGTGTGAGCTGAAACTTTGAAGCTTGACAACTGCATTTCAGAGGAGGAGCTAGCCCTCGGAGGCGGAGCTAGGTCCACCCAGGTGTTTTGCGCAGCTGAATGGAGGCAACTTGATGTTAAAGGATTTCCCAAAAATGCATCAAGGAACCAAAGGCAACACTCCGGGTGTGACGAGAGAATAACATCACGACATGATGCAGAGCTCAAAAAAGTCGATTTTACATAAGAACTTCACACAGGCAGCCAAAAGATTAACACACACGAAAAACGCAAAGACAAAAAGTGTCTGCCCCTGCCTCATTGAAACGAAGCAGGGGCTCTCAGTTTGTGACAACTGGTGATCCTAAAAATAGCCGTGATATTAAGAATCGCTTCCATTCATCAGAGCAGCCATTAGGCCCTGATGAGGGGCGGCTCTGACACTCTGCCGCCCAGACAGGAAAGTCAGGTGAGAAAAATACAAATATATCATTCCATCTGTCCAGCTTGCTAGCCAGCTATTTTATATAGCAACTTGTGTTGCTGTATAAAAGTCCCAAATAATGATCTCTGATCAGATGTGACGGCGCGGTTGTGTTGCGACAGGTACATTACCAGTGTTATTCAAATTCAAACTATTATCATTATTGTTTTTCTTAACTCTTAATGGACTACGGACAATTGCAACAACTGGCATTTGGGAACTAAATTACACATCCTTTTCAGGCAGCCAATTTAAATTAGATGTAAAAAAAAAAAAAAAAAAAAAAAGGAAATAGAAATTTTACCATTTGAATAAAAGCTTTCTTTATCAAACTTTTGTTTGATAAACGATTATGCTAAAACCGATTAGCATAATCGGTTTTAACACAAAGTTCAGTCGTTAAAATTCATCAATTCAGCAGAGAATCAGTTTTTGGGAAACCTGGACTTTACAAACCTGCTGAATGAAGTTGATTCTGGCTCATTTCTCGCCCGTGTAGTAGAACATATGTTACATATTTAAATGGCAAGAAATATGTTTTTATTGATAGATGTACACCACCATGACAGGTACAGTAAAACGGTTATTTGTTAAACTAAGTATGTGATTTATTTAATAAAACTCTCTTGTGATATAGATCATATTTCTCTCTCTTTTTTTTTTTTTTTTTTTTTACATCAAGGCATGTCATTAAGATTTGTAAAATTAGAGACTTTGAGTGCAGTTGTTCATGGCTGCCGGCCACTCTAGGGTTGATGCAGGTGTTAGCGATAGCGGAAGGTAGTTTGGGCAAAGTCTCTGCCAATAGGAAACACTTCCTGTGTGGCAGGAAGTGTTTCCCTGAGCAAGACAGACATTGGATGCCAGGCAAGACTGACAAAACGTGGTATGCAGATCGTCATCGTAAGAAGGTTGGATTTGTAATCCAACCTGCTATGTCAAAGCGACTTTTTTTTTTGTTTCATATTATTCTAAAAAAGTGATGAGTGATTATTTTCGCTCATCAAAAATATGCCCGGAGTGTCGCCTTGATTCTTTGACGTGTGTTTGAGGCATCCTTGAATCTCCCATGGCAACCATTTAGGGTTTCCTCTCACAAAGCTGAAGGCAGAGAGTTGGAAAGAGTGGGAGCTTCTTAAAGAGACAGAGGTTCAATTTGAACCGTGAAATCACATCCCTTTCAAGTTATTTTGGATATATTTTAATAAGAGCTGCAGGTTGGTTTTCTTAAACCGTATCATACATGCAGAAACGGAATAGCAATAGAATCCATAGAAGCTCTACAAATCATGATCCTCCCTATGAGACGGTGTAAGTTTTGAAATCATCACCACCTGATTTTAAGAACCGCACTAATTTTAAAGCACTGGAATCGTTTTGATTCAGTGGTGATAAATCCTTCATTTTTATGTCTCTTTTTGATCATTTTCTTGTACTTACTTTTCATCTTAACTTCTCATTAAAACTGCGAACCGTCCTTCGAGGGACGGGTGTTGTGAATTAGCCACGGATGGGAAAAAAAGAATAAAAATGGTAGCATCTGAACTGGTAGCTTTCCTTTTTATTGGTCGATTTAAGCAGCGGAGGTCAGATCAGGCCTCTGAAAGGACAATTTCAGGAAATCTTCTTAGAGAAAGTCAAAGGTCCAGTGAGATCATCGCTGAAATGAAACAAAAAGTGTGACAATACGCGTAAACATTATGACCACATTTAACTTTAGCATCTCTTCCTCAGTGCTATTCTGCGACTTAGCGCTGTTTTCTGTTGCAAACAAGTTATCTGCCTATTAATACAACATCTTAAACTGAAAAAAATAAAATAAAACCTCTTTGTCACTTACTCCATCAATATTCTTCCTCTCTGTTTACTCTAAATTGTTTTGTTTGGGCTCAAGTGGCGCGTTCAGGAATTCTAGGAAAATTTAAGCTTCTGGGGGATCAGATGCAGTTGTGGGTGCAGCGGTTGCCATGGAGCGAAGCAGAAATACGCTGACTATTATTCTTAATATAGCTGAGTCGAAATCCCTCCTGACCAATCCGGTCTGACCGAGCCAGGTCTATGCTCTTCATGGCACATGCTTCTTCAGTTCTGTCCCGAAGTCAGCCTGTTGCTAATTTAGCGTCGTGCTACGGATCATTGCTCGTTTGGATACAGATATGTGCCCGAGCTCCAGCTTCCTGGGTGACGTCTCAAAGGGGCAGTATTACGTGACTTTTTGGAGCTTTACATCATGTTATAATGCTATTACCTCATCAAAAACATACTCGGAGTGTTGCTTTGATTCTTCATGCATGTTTGAGAAATCCTTTCATCTCCCGTGGCAACCATTCAGCTGAGCAAAACGCCTGGGTGGACCTAGCCCCGCCTTCGAGGACAAAACTCCTCCTCACAGCTGTTGTTTCCAGTTTCACTCAGCTCCTTCAGACTAGCCAGCAGCAATTAGCAAACACCTGTTTGAACTGTGCCTCTGTGATGACTTCCTGAAGGCGGAGTTTCAAAAAGAGCAGGAGTTTTTAAAGAGACAGAAGCCCAACTTTATAGTGTTACTGTTTGCAAAGAGCAATATGAATGCATTTGATTTGGCTTGTTTTCGACTCGAGCTGAGAGGCAGAGAGACAGAGTTGATCGAGCGGCTGATCATTGCCGTAGCAACGAGAAGCTTCGAATTAGCACTAAAGCTAACTAAATTGAATTTAGGCTAAACCCAAAGTGTAGCATCAGAGATGTTTTATCCTCGTCAGACTTGTTGCCCATATTGGAATTCATTCCTTAAACTAAATGATAATTAATTTAAAAAGCATGAAATAAACAAGACAGAGCAAAACACTTTTATATTAAAAGAGAATGTCAGATATAGATCAAACGATAGATTTCATAACGCATCTGTTTCGTGTTTTTGATGCTCAGTAATCACTCAGCGAGCTTTTAAGGAGCCCAGTCTGTGCCGGTCTGTTCAGAGGTGAGCAGACGGACGAATAATCTTGGCAGGACGTAAAACAAAATGCCTGATCAGTCAGAGAGCAGCGGAGGGACGATGAACCCCACTTAGAGATAAATTTAGGAAGAACCTGAGCTGTGCCACGGCATATCAATCAGGACAGACATCGTGATGACCTCTGAATCACTCCAATATTCACCTATGAGCTGAATTTGACTTTTTTTTTTTTTTCTTGCCTGGACTGCGTGGACAATCCTTGAAGGTCTTTCTCTTGACTGATTTATTTATGTTTTTTAACCAAAACTGAAGAAAAAAAAAACTGTTAGAATTAAAAAACAAACAAATAAACAAAAAATTGTCTCTCTATTCCTGCAAATTCATCAGGTTTTTATTGATTTTTATTTTATTGACGTGTCTCGTTTCCTGACTGTCAGACGTTATCAATCCTGTAAAGTTAGTCACACTCTGCTGTGATTCAGTTGTTTGTGTTTTTTAATTTATATTTTGTACCAGTGATTTCATTCACTCCTTAAAGCAATAAATGCAGATTCAAAGTATTTGGCTATTGATCACTTATTATAAAGCGATCGTGATAAGACAGAACCCTTTCCCCCCCTCAACATTTTTCACCTCTGTTTTTTTTTGTTTGTTTACTTGTTGATATAATTTGGCAGTAAAAAAGCCCCCTCTTATCCGGTAACGCTGCAAAGATAAAGAGGTTTGGACAAAGGAAGAAAAGAGAGAAAGAAAAACGTGCAAACAAAAAGTTATGTTTACTCATACACATATCAACTCACACCAAACATACGATTTTCCCTGCAAAGACATTTGAAAGAAAAAAAAAAAACGCTTTTTACATCCGCAGCAGCGGATGTAAAAAGCATCCAGACCGTTTCAGTGCGAAACGCATTTGGTTGCCAAGCAATAGTCAGACATTCAACAGAATGAGCCTCAATGAAGCAGCATGAGGGAGCCGCCGGTCATATAGTGGGAAATAACATCATGTGATGGAAAGAAAAATAAGTCAAGCAAAGGATTGTGGGGTATTTAAGAAACGTCAGCGTTATGGTCATTTTTCATGGTGTCTATAGCGATGTATCCATCTATGTCTATATGGGGATATGTCTGTCTGAACTGTTGTTTTGTTTTTTGTTATGTTTTATTTATATTCAAAGGAGCAGTATTATGTGTTCTCCAGCCACAATGTATCATTTTATAGCACAACCAAGTAACTATGTGACCTTCAGCTGTTATATAAATGCTCCGTATATCAAATATGGCTAAAAAGAAGTTTGTCTTTGTAATTTAATGCCTTGAAATTGGGCCTCTGTCTCTTTAAGAACTCCTTCTCTTTCTGAATCTCCAACTTCAGGAAGTCATCACAACATGACGCCTGTATTAATGTTTTTTTTTTTTTTTTAACCGCTGTGTCACTGACTAGTAGCTCGTATATTGAGCTCAGCAGATGATCCGTTCCACCAGGCGTTTGCTAATTGCTACTGGCTAGTCTGAAGGAGTTTTGTGAGGAGGTTGTGGTAACAAGATTTTGGTTGCCATGGAAGATTAAAGGACTTCTCAAAAATACATGAAAGATTGAAGACAATATTTTTTTATTTCATAAAAAAATATTAAGTAATTTTTGTTTGCTTGTCAGGTTAGGTGCTAACATGTCTGAGTAAAATAAGCTACTACTGCAGATGTAGCTAACAAGCTTAAATAACAAGCTAATTTCAGCTTCAGTGTAACCTAAACCACTCCACACAAAAAAAAAATCACCAGAAACATTTAACTTTCTTTTTGCACCCTGCTGATGCTTTTGAAATCCACAAAAACAATTTGTTGTGTAATCAGTGGTTTAAAAGCTAGCGCTACACATCCTTCGTTCCGATTGGCTGTGAAATAACAAACTGACCCCGATACTCGCAACGCCTGCTTCACTCTAAAAAATAAAACAATCTATTTAAGATATTATGCCTGCTTTCCATATGAGCAGATCATGCCTCGTGTTATATAATATTATTAGCAGTCTACCTTTCACACTGCACAGGTTCGCTAATTTGTCAGTGTGTGGGAGAACCTGTTCAGTGTATCTGACTCAACCATTAGTCCAACATATTTTTATTATTGCTATAGGTTTTCTATATTTTGTATTTGCTGCAGTTCACATGAACAGATCAGTGCGAAACTTTGTGTTGCAAAATGGCAAACATGGATGAGAAGTCATAACACTACGTGTGTTCGTCACACAGTCTTTATCGACTACATGCTGCTTATACCACATGCGTCTCCGTCTGGCTGGAAAAGTCCATTTGTGGGCAGAAGTGTTTATATTTTATGTTATATTCAAACTCATTTTTGTTTTGGGCCAAATTAAGATCGCGAATGCTCTTAAAGGGCCGGTTGTGGCAGAATGCATTGTTAAAACCCGTTCACCAACTGTTAAAATATCAATGAGTTCTTAAAATTAAATAATATTATTGAACATCTTTTCAGTTCCTACAGGATTTTGTGATTATGTTTGTGATATTTTTTCAACAAAATCAAAGTGTTTGTGGTACTAATTTGGAAGTATTTGTGATATTTCCACTAATTTATGATGTTAAATGCAACTTTTTATCACTTGCTGTACAGAACATAGACAATAATGTGACATTAATTAGGCTGCTTGGAACAAGTAAGGAAATTTTTGACAATTTTTGAGAAAAATCTGAAATAAACTCCTAATTATTAGTGCAAAAAAGTGCGGGGATTTGTTGATTTTGCGTAAATTTCCACAATAATTCTCAAGAAAATGGAGGACTTGTTGATATAATTTGGCAGTAAACAGATAACAACTGCATTGATTTGATTGATAGTATAATATTTAAGCACACTTGGTGTTCAGTCTGGATTCTAGAGGGTCACATAAACAGTGATGGTGGGCCAGATTTGGCCCACGGGCCTTGAGTTTGACACATTTGCCCTAGTGAAAACCATCTGTTGTGTTATTTTCCTCAAACGCCTCAATGATATGAAGGTTGTGTTGGTTTGTTATGTGAAAATCTTCATGAAATACATTCAGGTAACTTGATGCTGCATTAAAAAGGTCAAGGTGGATTAATAGTTTATGGAGTCAGTGCTAAAGTTCTGGGTTTTCCTCTCACAAACAGAATAAACTCCGTCATTCATGTGACCAGCGAGAGCCGGAACGTGACGCTCACACAATGTTTACGCCGATCTACGTGACGGATGGAGTGAAAGTTCACCACTTGACCTGAAACATAACAACAGCAACCCTGGCAAAAAAACAAACAAAAACATATTGCACTGCGGACGCCAACAGACCAGCGACGATTCAACACCTGACACGACAGCTGCAGAGCGAGATCTGACGGAGGACACCTGGACAGAGACACAAGATGCTGAAACCGGATGAACAGCGGGGAAAGTCCAGCGGCAGGACCTGGACATGTCTGAAAACGCCAGACTATCAATCACAGCAGTGCATACACGAGGACGTGAGGGCAGCATATCAATAATTTAGTGACGGCTGAGCGACAAACTGACAAGATTTCACATATTTAATGGTGGCTTGAGTGACAGGTTTCTGATTTTATATCCTAAATTATGTCTCTTTTTCAATTTTGTAAAAATATTCATGTTAACACGACGGCGAAGTTTCAATACTTCAACAGACTTGAGTTATCAATATGTTTGAGATTCATTTCTGGACTGACATCGAATACTTTAATATATGTAAGTGATTGGATGGGAGGGAAGCAGTATATGGTCAAATATATCATGGTTTCATGCAAACTACTACAAAGTCCCTAATGATGGAATCGCTTCATTAGTTTGTTCTTCAACCATCTGAAACATTTAATCTGAAACAGAATGGAAACCTGTTTATTTGACAGCAGTGGGTCTTTGGTGGTTGCAACACTTTTCGGGGGAAACTCAATGTACCATTGTGCTATATCTCCTCATCCTGACTGAGTATCTGTTGGAGATATTTGACATTTGGCATGGATGAGTCTCCACCTGCCTCCCACGTAAACACAAACCACACAAGGGACTTTCTGTCCAAAGCGGCGTGTTCCCTCCAGGCAAAGCGCCCAGAGCTTAATGGATCCCGTGTCAAAGTGGAGTCGAGCTGCTCAGATGGTGGCTGACAGGTGGCCAAACAGCTGATCGTCAACAGGGTTTGATCCGACACTTTAACACTCAATTAAACTCAGGGGGACTTTTCAAAACCTGTCCAACGATCCGGACTCGACGCACGAAAGTTGGACCTCATCAGAGGGAGGCTAGTTGCAAAATGACAATCTGGCTTCTAAACTCTGACCCAATCAGAGCGGAAATCAACTAGGAATATTCTTCCAGTCTCAGATGACGGATCTCCAGGAATCTGTCGCTGAGACGTGGACATGTTTGTCTGATTAAAGGAGCCGCGCGGTGACCGTTTGCCGTGCCGCGACAATGAGAAGTGAAACGACAGTCAAGAATTCGTTTTCCTCAAATCCCAGTTAATTGCGGCGTTCCGCAGGGCACCTGATGTGTGCCACTGCTTTTTATGGTAGCGCAGCTTTAGTCAGGGTTTGAATGGTAACACTGTTGGAAAAACAAAAAACAAAAACACAAAACAAGTAACAGGCATGTTTTGATTGCACTGCGGTAAAGCCCTAATTAACTTGACAACAATAATAATGCAAATGACTTCATAGAAGATATTACATGACAGATTAAAACAACCAGATATTGGGGTGAATGTATAGTTTTTACATAAAGTAAAGTGAGGCAAAGATAATACTTTGTCGATTAAAGTATCTTACCTGGACGATTTCATCATTTTTGTTAAACTCCTATATTTTGGAGATAAATTGTTCATTCCACATGTTTGTAAAGCCTCGCTGCTCAAGGACATCAGTGCTTAACATATTTATTTATAAGTCGGTATTTAATACTGCATTCATGAGGGTGAAAATGATTTCCTTATAATCAGGTGGTGCCCCGGTTTGGTCATTTTACAATTTCTTGTCAACAAAAGCCTCATTATTTATTAATAGTCATTCGAAGCCAAACATAGCCTGCTGATGCGCGACACGCGATACAGCGCTCCTATTTCTGATGTTTCGTCCTTTTTGCCCTTGCTTACCGACTTCATGTCAATGACACCAAGCCATTTTCAAGGGAAAAAAATGGCCTTTATTGCCAATTTCTTCCCGCCGAGCTCGTACAGTCGCTCACGGCACACGTGAATAATTTAAACGGGGGGAGGGAGGGTTATGTATAGCCACACAGGAATTAAGAGAAAGACTCATCTTGACTAATGAAGCCGTCATTATGTCCTGCCGTCTGCAGACACACACGAGGAGCATAGAAACCAGGCGGATCGATGAGAAGCATTTGAAGGCGGCACTTTGCTTTCAGGCCCGTAATGCTTTTCCGCCGAGTCGTCTCGATGAAAGTCACAGTTGAAATTGGTCTTGAAGACAGTTGCCACGGATTGTTTCCGACAGCCTCGGATGAAAGAACTGAGCCGAGCCGGAAGCCAGAGTCTGGGGGAATTACATGCTTTAAAGCCCCAACGATGCCCCTCATGCTCATGAAGCGTTCAGGTGCTTGATCCCAGATTCAGGTCTCTCGTTCATCAATGACAAGATGAGAATTTCGCTTCCTCTGGAGAATTCGCCTGCGCTTCTCTGAACTGGACTTGGATCAACGTCAGCTGGGGAATTGAGTTATTTTGTGTCACTGCAGGGCTTCTGGACCCCATTTGTCACAAAACAAACAAAAAAAAGACAAATAGTTTTTTTTGCTGCTTGTTTCACAGTAAAGCAACAATAATTTAAAAAAAATAGACTATAAAAAATTGAATAAAATGTAATAAGGTAACAGTTTACTGATTATGACTTCAGGTGTGAATCAGTTCAATCTTTTATTATGACTTTCTTTCTGGGGAAAAAAAAAGCTCAAAAATTGATTATAGTCTGCTTCATTTCTCCTGTAATGTTATATTTCAAATCATAATGATGTTTTTTTTTTCATTTAAGAAGGAGCAATGCAGCAATGCTGACTGAATACTGATAATTTAAGTAACAGGTTAAATTTGTGCACAAACCTTATTTTTGTTTCAGTATAAATAGATATAAATAAATGTTCTATTTCATCACAGTGTCGTTTTCTCACGTCGGAATCGCGATTCAAACACAACTTCCGGACCATTTCACAAGAAAACTTGGTTTCTGAATTAAAAATCGCTTCTGATTTGAATCGCGAACCGAAAAAAAACCAAGTCGGATCGTTAAGCAAGTAATAATTCGCTTTGCTGTTAGCAACAGAACCGTTCAGAGATCTTTACCGCGCTGGGAATTTACAACTTTCTTTTGTTTTGTTTAAACATCCTAACGTAGTCATCGGAAGGTCAGAGGTCAATCAAGTGCCTGCAGTGACCACGTCTGACCTTCCTTCTGCTGTGAAAATAAGACTGGAGGTAAATGATTGCTGAAGTAAGCCGCTGTGTGTTAATCAAACAATAATCTTCACAGTAAACAGCCTGGAAACTCAGAATCATAAAGAGGCAAATGGCAGCTCTTTTTGTTGCTTGATTAAACGCAACCTTTGCGTTTTCTGCTCTGCCTCCTGCACGGACAGGAGGTAGAGGCGTGGAATAGCCCTTTAATGGCTAAAAGAAGGACGTCGTGCAGATAAATACGTCGTGCGGGTTAATTCATGACCCAGACTGACGTGATTTCTCTTTTCCTGCTGCTCGTCAGGACAAAAGGCTTTTGTCCTGATGAGCACAACGAATGAAGCTGCTTCCACCTGATTGGGAAAATCACATTTCAGTCTTTGTCTGATGCTGATAGTAAGAAATTCATGACTGGTAAAAGTATCATTGAAGCCTCTAAAGGAGTACTCCTTATGCCAAAAAATGAACCAAAGAGCGATCTGGGATCTTTTTTCTATGTCTGTATTATTTCTGCTCACATTCATCAGACACCCTCTAAAGAAATATGGGAACATTTACATTTTCTGCTATTCCATCCGTAGTATTGGTTTCACATTCTGATTGCTTGGATTTATCATCAAACTCGCAGAACAGAAACTGAGTGAGTTAAATGAAATTCAGATAAAAGAACATGAGCTCCCCAAAACCACGCAAATGCATTAAACTACGGTTAAACGTCAGTTTTTTGACAATCACACTTACATCTGTTGCCGGGCAACTAAACCAAAAGAAGATGCTGGCCCGTGAAGAACATCACAGGCTTATACCACACACACCTTCCGCTTGCTAAGTGATTCGAAACCAGCTCCTGCGGTAACTGCGGAGTCATTAACCTGGAAATATGACATCATTAACTAGAACAGAGAGCAAATTAAAACATCACAGGAAAAGCTGCATCTTGTGTCCACAGCAGCACAGTTCTTTCAGCATTTATTGTCTCGGCTGCGTTGAGTTGTGAACAAAGCTGCTAAACTGCACAAACCACATCCTGCGTAACCAGGGAAGAAACCAATCTGCTCCAGAAACAACTGCTAAGTCTGGATTATAGAGTCAAATTTTAACATTTATCTGACTTCATAGCTGCAGAATAGCTTAAAAATATATTCTGTATTAGACTCATTACTGTGAAACATGTATGGAAACCTTTAAAAAATGTCACTAAATGCAGTTTTTCCTACACAGAGTCATCAACTTTTCCGTATCACGTTAACACATCCATGGAGAAGTGCTGGGTTTCAAGAAGAACAGCGCTCTCTTGAGGAAGAGAGTGACAATTGCAATAATTGTGCAACAATAAAAATAATAATAAATAATAATAATAATAATAATAAAAATTCCACTGTATCCCTTAATGTTACATCTTGAAAATACTATTTAAATGCATAATAATATGTGGACCAATTAAGGACTAACGCAGCATGTCTTATAGAAAGGTCTTTGACTGGACATTGATTTTTACATCTCTAAATCAAACTCATGCAGTTTTCTCTGTGTCCAGGAGGTGTCAGCACCATCCCTAAGAAAACACAAACTTATGCAGCATGCTGCTGAAAAGTTTTGCTGTTTTTTTTTTATTTTTTATATATATATATATATATATATATATATATATTCCCCTTCTCACCCACCGCGGGTGGTTCTTATCCTCTGAGCTCGGGTCCTCTACCAGAGGCCTGGGAGCTTGAGGGTCCTGCGCAGTATCTTGGCTGTGCCAAGGACTGCACATTTCTGGACTGAGATGTCTGATGTTGTTCCTGGGATCTGTTGTAGCCACTGCTCCAGTTTGGGGGTGACTGCCCCGAGGGGCCCCGATGACCACAGGCACCACTGTGGTCTTCACCTTCCAGGCCCTCTCCAGTTCCTCCCTGAGGCCCTGGTATTTCTCCAGTTTCTCGTGCTCCTTTTTTCCTGATGTTGCAATCGCTTGGTATTGCTACATCTACCACAACAGCTTTCCTCTGTTGTTTATCCACTATGACAATGTCTGGTTGGTTCGCCATTACCATTCTGTCTGTCTGGATCTGGAAGTCCCACAGGATCTTAGCTCTGGCATTCTCCACCACCTTTGGGGGAGTTTCCCACTTTGTTCTCGGGGTTTCCAGTCCATATTCTGCACAGATGTTTCTGTACACTATGCCTGCCACTTGGTTATGTCGTTCCATGTATGCTTTCCCTGCCAGTATCTTGCACCCTGCTGTTATGTGCTGGACTGTCTCAGAGGGCCTCCTTACACAACCTACACCTTGGGTCTTGTCTGGTGTGGTAGATCTGGGCCTCTATTGCTCTGGTGTTTAGGGCCTGTTCCTGGGCGGCCATGATGAGGGCCTCTGTGCTGTCCTTGAGCCCAGCTTTTTTCCAGCCATTGGTAGGATTTACTGATATCAGGCATTGTCCTCCCATGATGGTATCTCTGGCACTTCAACCTCCGTTCCCTGTTGTCTGAGACATTCACTGAGCACATTGTCTGTTGAGGCTTTGTCCCTGATGTATTTATGGATCTTAGTTGTTTCGTCCTGGACAGTGGTTCTCACACTCACTAGTCCTCTGCCTCCTTCCTTGCGGCTCGTGTACAGTCTCAGGGTGCTGGATTTGGGATGGAACCCTCCATGCATTGTTAGTAGCTTTCTAGTCTTAATATCTGTGGCTTTTATCTCCTCCTTTGGCCAGCTAATTATTCCAGCAGGGTATCTGATTACTGGCAGGGCATAGCTGTTTATCGCACGGATTTTTGTTCTTGCCATTGAGCTGGCTTCTCAGGACTTGCCTTATTCGTTGGAGGTATTTAGCTGTGGCTCCTTTCCTTGTGGCCTCATCGAGGTTGCCATTTGCTTGTGGTATACCTAGGTACTTGTAACTGTCCTCTATGTCTGCTATTGTTCCTTCTGGGAGTAGAGACCCCTTCTGTGCGGATCACCTTCCCCCCTCTTTGTAATCAGCCGACCACACTTCTCTAGTCCGAATGACATCCCAATGTCTGTGCTGTAGATCCTGGTGGTGTGGATCAGTGAGTCGATGTCTCGCTCACTCTTGGCATACAGCTTGATGTCATCCATGTAGAGAAGGTGACTGATGTTGGCCCCATTTTTGAGTCGGTATCCGTAGCCAGTCTTGTTGATAATTTGGCTGAGGGGGTTCAGGCCTATGCAGAACAGTAAGCGGGGACAGAGCATCTCCTTGGTATATGCCACATTTAATGGACACTTGTGCAAGTGGTTTGCAGTTGGCTTCAAGGGTGGTTTTCCACAGCCTCATTGAGTTTGCAATGAAGGCTCTCAGAGTCCTGTTGATGTTATACATCTCTAAGCATTCAATGATCCAAGTATGCGGCATTGAGTCATAGGCTTTCTTGTAATCAATCCAAGCCATGCACAGGTTGGTGTGTCGGGTTTTGCAGTCTCGGGCAACTGTGCGGTCTACGACGAGTTGGTGTTTGGCTCCTCTGCTATTTACACCGATACCTTTCTGTGCCATGCTCATGTGCTTATCCATGTGTTTGCTTATCTTGGCCGCTATGATGCCTGACATGAGCTTCCAGGTTGTGGAGAGGCAGGTTATTGGTCGGTAGTTGGGTGGGACTGGACCCTTTGATGGATCCTTCTGGATTAGGATTGTCCGCCCTTCAGTTAACCATTCAGGGTGAGTCCCACTTTGTAGCAGCTGGTTCATTTGACCTGCCAGTCGCTCATGGAGGGCAGTGAGTTTCTTTAGCCAGTAGGCATGGATCATGTCAGGCCCTGGTGCTGTCCAGTTTTTCATACCTGAGACTCTTTCTTGGACATCTGTCACAGTGATGGTTACCGGGGGCTTGCTCAGGGAGGTTGCTATGGTCCTCTCGTGAGAGATCAACCACTGTGCATTGCTGTTGTGGGACGCCTCCCTTTCCCATATGCCTTTCCAGTATTGTTCAGTCTCCAGCCTTGGTGGGTCTGCTCTGTTGTTATTACCCTGCCATTGAGAGTACACCTTAGCTGGTTGAGTGGAGAAGAGCCGGTTAATCCTTCTGGATTCATTCTCCCTTGTGTATCTCTTTAGGCGGCTGGCCAAGGCTTGGAGCCTCTGTTTGGCAGTTTCGAGTGCTTCAGGTATGGGCATCTGCCTGTACTTTCTGGGTACTTGTCTTTTCATTGTACCCTTGTGGAGCTCTGATAGTTGGCTCACTTCCCTCCTTGTTACCTTGATTTTTAGCCTCTAACCGTCTTTTCCATGGTGGGTATTGGGTCTCATGGGTTGCTCTTATAGCCAAGCATCTCAAGGATCACTGATGCTGAGTTGTAGATCAGCTCATTGGTTTCTGTTATGGTATTGGAGGGTCGTTCTCAATGCTGCATTCACATTCTCAATGAGACTTTCTGATGGTACTTCACTCAGCCGTTGTAATTGGCGCCGGGGAGGCCTGGTTGTCATTCGGGTCATGATTCTCTCTCTCAGGTCAGCAGCTGTCTCGTTCAGCTCTGATTCGCTCACTGGGGCCGTGTATCCCCTCACTGGGTGGGGGACTTGTAGTTAAGTCCCCACAGTTCTGACATCGGGTTCCTCCCTTTTGCTGTAGCATTTGTGTTGTATCTCGTCAATCTCAAGTTGTGATAGCAGTTGCCGTTTGCGGATGTTGGAACACTGAGCTACTAGTTGTTTAGCACTTAGTGTTGACTGGGGATGTCGAAGTAACCATTCCTTCCCCAGTCTTTGCATGTAACCTCTCTGACTAGGGTTACTTGAGTAGTAGCATTCCAACAGATCCACATTTTCATCTCTCGCCCATTTCCGTCTTGTTCCAGTAGCCCATTTGTCATCAAGGTGCTCTGGTTCCCCAACACCTGACGCAGACCTTGTTTGGCCGGGCGACGTCTGAGCCGGCATGTTATGCAACTTAGTATCTCTCATGGTATGAGGTAGGCAGTAGCTTGAAGGGTCTTGCCTAAGGACCCAGACTGGATTCGAACCCCAGCCCTCTCGGGTGATATACTGATGCCTTATCTATTGAGCTATCCAGTCAGCTCACTGATATATATATATATATATATATATATATATATGTAATCACAGTTGTAGACACTTTGTGGAAATAGATATTATCATATTAATCAAAATGTTGATTTTTTTTTAACTGTCAAGTTTGGAACTTCAGCAAAAGTTGGACCTTCGATTTGATGTCAATATGTCATTCATGGCAGATTGTGGGCCAAAACATTGATTTATTTATTTTTATTTTTTATTTTTTACACAGTTTAAATCACACTGTGAAATAGAAACTCTTCTGATATGTTCAAGCTGCAGTGATTGACAAGTAAGCAATCATTTTCCCTGAGTGAATAAAAGCTCAAATGCCAAATCATGCAGTAAGGACGCAACTTAACAACATGACTCAGCATAGCGAAACGGTGGTAAAACGTATACTGTGTCGGATCAGTTGAGCCGGGTCCAGGCCGGGGATCAGAAAGAGCTGAGCGAGTCCGAACCCGATCGATCACTCTGTCTTCAACGTGCCTCGCCGTCCATCTGCCATCAATGAGCTGATGCCAGACGCCTCCCAAGGTCAAGTGTCCAGCCTCCCAGAACAAGACATGATTTAGCACTTTGTCAGCAGGCGATAACGTCGGTCAGCAGGCGATAACGTCCAGACGTCTCTCCCAGGCCTACAGCAGATTCATCTAACTGCAGCTGTCCACTTAGGGAAGCAGACAGAAGAAAGGGAAGTTCATAAGGAACAAACTGTAGGTGAATCTCCGACCAGCAGGCGGCGCACTTGCTGTGTTTTATTCATTCTGGGTTATTCTGTGCTGCTTTTAGGCAACTGGAAGTTGTGGAAGAAACTGGCGAAGAGGTTTTAGAGAACATTTGGTAATTAGTAGCTTCGTTAACACAGAGGAACAAACCAGAAAGGACAGGTGTAAAGTTAGTGGTGTGCACTACAGATGAACTCTTCATGTACGATAAAGAGGAAGCAAGAGTTGACCCTTCATGTGCAACAAGTCATGTAGGAGAGACAAGAAACACGGCAGTGGCAGCATCATTCTGTGTCAGGGTCAGGGAATGTGGTCAGCATAAGAATCGGTCACTATCCAAACCCAGGTTTTGCTGAAACTCAGCATGAATTAATTGATTCATTGGTCTCTCTAAATTGTCCTAAGGTGTGAATGTGTGTGTGCAAGGATAAGTGTGTCAGATGATGGATGGATGAATATTTCTTAAAAGTGTCTGACAGTAGAATATGATCGTGCCTGGTTTGCATTCAGTGTCTGTGTGGAGACGCTTTGAGCGTCTAGCGCGGCGCGATTTGAACCATTTGGAGCGTTTGACACGTCTAGTGCATCCAACACTCCACATTGACTTTGAATGAAAACCAGACTTTCCTGATGCTCAAAACGTGCTTGATGTGAATGAACCAGTAGAATGTTCAGTTCCACTGGTGACAATGACATCAGCACTGATTTCGTCACTCTTTGATGACATCACCCTTTGATACATCACCTGAATCTCTCTCCTCGGTGAAGGCAGAATTAGCCCAGTACAGGTTCACATTCTCAGGTGAGAGAGACTCACCTGGTATAAAGTTGATTTCTCGGTACTGGAATTACACCGAAGATAAATTAGTTTAATCAAAGCGCGTCATGAGTATGTGAGCAAAATGCTTTAGCTTGTGAAGCATTTTGAATTGCCTCTGAAAATGAGCTGTATAAATACCTTACCGTACAGATAAACTATTAAATATTTTCAGATCTCAATATTATTTCAATTCAGTATTGTGCGCAATAATCTAACCTGCAAAAACTAAAAGTATGCAACAGTATTTTGTCTTATTTTCACATAAAGCATTTCACAGTCGTAATTTTTACAATACTGACTAGATTCTGTAGAATCTGTTAGAATTATTAAAACATATTTTGGGAGACCAAAAATAATTCTTTCCTGTTTTTTCCCTCATAGAAACTTGGTGATGGTCAGTAATTGTGGTCATGTCATGAAAAATAATGTAAAGTTCTGCGTTCTCTGCATGTGTTTGGTAAAATGTTGCCGTACTCTATAATGTGAAGTGATAGGATCTTGTAGCTAATGAATAAAAGTGGTGCTGAGACCGACGCCTTGAGGAAACGCACGTTTGCTCTTTTGAGTATTTAAACTCATAACCACAAATAAGACAGAGCCTCTTCACTTACATAACAAATCTTCTCTAACTGTGTCAACCAGAAGGCAAAACATGCAGAAACAGGGATTTGTGTCGACAATGCGCGACTGTTGGCTTCGGAGGTCTTAGGCAGGAAAACCCGCCATGAGCTGCTCCTGCTGAGTTGATGTATGCGCAGCACTTTCTATCCTGGTTTTTTTTTTTTTTTTTTTGAGGAAAGCCTCAAAAGTTAGACAGCTGCCATCGGGGATAAAAATGTAGCGTGAGCAACAGGAACCGAGTGCGGAGTCTGTCATTGCTGAACCCATTAGAGTTTCCTAAATTCAGCCACATGCAGCGAGTCACACCAGAATTTAAACTAAACTCATCTGAGTCCCGTTGAGGTGCAGTGGTCCTGTTGACTGGCAGGTGTGATGTGGCATAGTGAAGTATTTTAAAGTGACTCATGTGAAACGGTTTTACTAAATGAAGCGTCCCTGATTGGAAGACGAACAAAGCGGATCACCATTAGGCCCAAAAGGATTTTTTCCAGACTCGTAGCTTCAAATCGAGGTCCACTGCAGGAAACCAGTCGGTTTGTTTGAACGTTATTGTCGGCTGGTGACGGCGGTGAAACATTACGTCAAAATAATACCAGACGCTCGTGGACGGCTGCAGTAAACATGTGGTGGAGGCGCAGTTTGCTGTGGGCTATTAGTGGGGTTTTATGCACACATTGCATTTTATTTTAATTAGCCCGACTTCTGCTGGCAAGAAATGACTCCAGTAAAACATGTGTTCTCAGTATGCACTGGAATTGTTCTTACAGCTTTCAAGAACATGAGAGAATTGAGACTTCTATCCTTAGGAAGTTGTGGATTCATGTATCTAAAGTTAAGGCCTTAAAATGTCTTAAATTCATTTTTAAAAAATTGGCCTTAAATACGCTCGTCATGGCAACCGGTTCGCTTCTGTTGCCGGGCCATGCCAGCGAGCAGGATCCCACAAACACCCCCTATTTTATTTTGTCTTGAAATTAATTTAGGTTGGCATTAAAAAGGTCTTTAAAAGTCTTAAATGTGACTCGGTGTGACCTGCAGATGCCCTGCGTCCAGAACTGTAAGGAAGTTCCTCTCCTGGTGCAGTTTCAGTCAGCCAAAGCATTGCTTCGAAATGCATCAGCCGACATGAGCGAGACTTCGGCGCTGAATTGGAGGCCGGTGTGAATTGAATTGCGAAAAGGGGGGAAGAGAGAGCAAGTGACAAAATGAACGAAAATGACAGCTTCATCCCCCCCAGTCACAGCGGTAGATAGATTTTTTTCCCCAGCAGCCCCCCACCTGCCTATCAGTCATCTCATTTTAACCCAATCCGCCAGAGAGAACTTGCCTCCGCCGTCAATTACAGCAGATTTTTACCACAACAAAGCTGATCAGATAAAAACCCTGCCTGAGCTCGCTTCCCTCCAGTGAACACGTCAAGCCGCTCTCTCTGCTGTGAAGGAGGACTTTCAGAGCTGTTGCGTAACAATGTGTCGAGCAGCTCAGATTGGGCTTATTTATTCATAACAGATGTGGGCTTTTTTTAATTATTTTTTTTCCTAAACTACAGTTTGCGCTCAAATATTTATCGGGCCAACTCTCGCCGTGTCATTGCTCTAAATTATGAAACGGCCATTTTCACAGCCGAATCCCTGATGCTCCGACTCTTGTTTAGTTTTAGTTTGTTGATGCCTGTTGTGATCTGCAGACCATTTTCCAACGCCTTTGGAATGCGGGACACTGGTGGGTGTCATGGTTGGTTGACGCTCCGCCACCATGCGCAGTAACTCAGTGTTCTAGAATTTGTCTACTCCTGAATTTCTCCAAGTACTTTCCAGCATTTTGCACCCAGAAAGTAATTAGGGATGCACCATCGTTTTGTTTTTGGAAACCGATAGTTTTCTCGTTCCGAAGGCCAATGAACGACAGTAGCTGATAACGTTCCTACAGCCAAAACAGACCAGTGAGCAAAAAGACCAAAAACTGTTGACTCTTTAAAAAAATGATATGAAAACTGCTTTTGCCATATCAGCAGAAGCCAAATTTGAAATGGACATCTATTTAAATGAAGCCCCTTATGCTTAAAGTGGGTGCGTTTGTCCAATCATTTGCTGCCAAAAGCTAAAGTCCGGTTATGCATAACAATTTATTTGAAATCATTTAATTTGAATTAGCTTCAAAACCCGGTTAATTAGATGTTTCCTGATCTGCTCCAGTCTGGAGTCGGTAGGATTATTATTTTTTTTTTTTTTTATGAATCAAGCATTAAGATTTCTAAACATCTGATTGTAGCAACACCAGCTGTAACATATATTATTTATATGAATATTAAAGTGACTAACGAGTCACTTTCATTCTTGGGTTCGACTGCTGCAGAGGTCATTTGTAAACACACACTGACAGCAGGACAGTGCAAAACTAGTGTGATGTATTGATATTTACAATATATACAGACAAAATAGTTCATGAAATCCAAGATGGGTTTTTTTCCCCAGTTTAACCAGTTCAGCTCCAGATGGGAAGGATTTGACAGGACGTGGCGTTTCTTCTTGATTCGCTGTGTGATTTTAGCTCGTCAGTCTGGTCCCCGTGGCAACAGACGCTCAGAATCCAGAATCTGGATTGGGATCTGGAACGGGAGTCTGGTCTGTGTAAAAACAGGCCCGATTGATCAACCCTGGGTTTTGTCTATCAAAATAAAAAAAAGAAAAAAAAAGAAATCACACATGTACATGTTGCTCCCACAAGTCGAAAACGCTCACCGGCGCAATTCTGATCACTTGTCAAACCGTGTGATCAGAAGAACATTTTGATTCACAGCGGTGCATCTAAAGGTCGAGAGGTGAAAGACGGCACTACGGACTTACAGACGGCCAGAAGCCAACCTGCAGCAGCGTCTCCCACCTCGTCTGGTGAGCATAACTGACACATAACTGACCGGATGGCGTTTGTTTGGTCTACTTTTGTGCTTCAGAATTTCAGGAGAGAAGGATTTCATTTGAAAATAAATCTAACGGAAATGGAAAAAAAAAAAGATCCTGGTTACAGAGCCATCACTGTTTTCATCATTTCCTGCAGTTCATCAGTTTAGAAAATGGAGAGGTGGAAAAATGTGTTGCTCCACTATGCATGTTGGGAGTCAACAGGAAGTCGGCTGGCGATGGTTGTGGGCTTGGCAGGCCCTCCTGGCCTACAAAGAAAGAGACTGATGAAGGTTTTCTGTGAAGCAAATTGTGCTGAAATCTGGACACTTTGGCAGCTTTTCTGTTTAAACTGCTAATCACATCTATTCCCAGTAAACCGGGCGGCTTTTCTAGGGATTTGGAACGTTTTGCTGACCTGTTGAGTGATTTTACTTGGCTTCTGAACATATCTTTGGAGAACATATGAATATTTACAAGAAAACATAAAGACAAATGCATGCAGGACTATAGAGAATACAGTGGGAGGCAGTTTGGTGCTAGCTGTGCTTATCAATGAAACTTTTTTTAAGCAGGAAACGGGAAAACACCAAAGCCAGAGCGTGGCAAAATACGGTGGTTTCTCAGCCAAATCGGGAGACTTGACAGGTACAGGGAGAAGTTGGGAACCAGCAAGACTCTTCCCAGATCCAGGTGAGTGACCTGGGAGTCAGGATGAGAGTTAAGCCTCTGCGATTTCACATGTAAAAGTTTGCAGTCAGTGCCGCTTCAGTTTTGAGAAAAGTCTATCTGTCGTTTGATCATTTCTTTTTCTCCCTTTTCGCCTGGGCTCCGTCTCTGTTCTGTGTTGCATGGGAAGCGATGATTTTCGCCCGGCCTCCAGCTCGCACAGTTTGCTGCTGCAGTTTGTCTGAGGCCCTCGTGGAACGGAGGGCCTCAGAGCGGAGCGCTTTCTGTCTGTCGGCGAAACCTCCGGGAATCCGAGCCATATCGCAGGCGGGCCACATGGAGATCACGGTGAATTATTTATGCGTTTCCCGCTCGTCTCAGAACAGCAGTGAACGTTTGAGCCGGGGCAGGAAGGGACATGCCTACAAGCTGCCATTACAACAGAGTACTACTTCAGCAGCTTTCATAGCAATCTATATGCTCTCTTTCCACTGTAGACTTATAAAAATAGCAATATATATATACATGTATATGTATCCCCATATTTTGCTAAATATGTGTTTGGATTGATCACAGATGTGGTTCTAAAGGAAAAGGAGCTGAATATTGGATCTGAACACATCGTGAAGAAGAAGCTTCATTCCCCTCTGACGATCCGTTGCGTTTCAAGGAACATTGGCGAAATCTCTCCTCTGACTCTGGCAGCGACACGGACATTGTGGGAGCGGTGAACCGAGCGTTCTCATCTCCAGACTGTGCAGGAAAGTCGCAGATGCTCAAAGAACGTTTGACTGAACGAGCAAAAGGAAACCAAGTCGAACCTCTGATTGATACCCAAAGGCAATAATTCTCTCCTGGATCGTTTTTCTAAATTCATCACAAAGGTGGAACATTTGTTCAGAAGGAGGTCGGGGTGTTTATTTTTCTCTTCTTCACAGATTCCAAGAGGAAGACTGGTCTTTAGGAATCAGCTTTTTTTTATTCCTTTTCAGATTCGGATGAGTTTAAAGGACATTTAAAAGTCCTTTGGGATAAAGTAGCATATTTGTACTGAATTGAGTCAAACCGTTTGCCCCCAGATGAGTATTTGTGATCTGCAGTATTAATTGCCTGACGTTAGAACCAGGAAGATGTAATTATGTTTTAAATGTTTATATTCTCCCCATGTAAGTTGGTGTTTTACTCCACCTGATTTTGCCATTCAATGAACGAGCTTAAACCGCTTCCAAGTTAAACCTTCCCGTTCAAAATATTGTGAGCTCATCATTTTGTTCAGCAGCAAAAATAAAAAAAGGACGACATTTTTCGCGACTTTAGTTTTTAATACGTTTTTCGGCCTTTTTTGTCCACACGTGGACAAAATGGTTGCTCACGCCTGTTGACCAAACAAATCTTCAATTGTCACCGAAAGAAAGATTTTTTTTGTAACAAGGTGTCTAATTTTGATCAATAGATTTTCAGTAAATGACTACTTTTGTCGGTGTCGAGTTATTTCAGTGGCCTTTGTGAGCGTCTTGCTCTTCAACAGACGGTTCCTCTGTGCGTACATGTCAAACATTTCTCCACTGATGCATTTATCACCTGTTTCTCAGTTTTATCACCTGCTCCCCTGTTCCTCTGGACTTTGTGACCGTCAGCAGAGTTGCTGCCTCATGACAGAAATCTTCATTGGTAGGATTCTCATTTCGGTCGAGATAAAGAACGGAAACATCCTCTCGGTGAAAGTGTGCGTGAAAGTGTGTATGTGTGTGCGAGTGTCCAGGTCAGAGAACGACAGCCTGCCGTTGTCCCAGTCCAGATTCACTCTGATCCTGCGGAGCGTCTTCTGGACCGGGAGCGTCCTGGGAGGAGCCGGCGGCGACCGAGCTTTGTGTTCGCCTTCAAAGAGCCCCATCGCGAACAGTCCGGACCGGGCCTCTCCTTTCCTCCGAGCCGACTCCGCTAACACACCGAGGGTCCAGAAGGAGCTGTCTCCAACGTCGACGTCCCAGCTGTGGCTCCCCGAGTCGAAGGCCTTGGAACTCAGGACGGACGACCAGCCGTCGAACCTCTCCGGGTTGTCAGGACGGTCCTGCTTCTCTCCCAGCCGCAAGCCGGTCAGATCCTTAGACAGGTTGACGTCTACGTCAGCAGTGTTTGGGTCCAGGACGAGAGGCGTGTAGGAGACAACGTCCCTCATGTTGCTCCAGATGCTGAAGGCCAGGTTGCCGCGGTGTTTGGCCTGGTCTATCAGAGCCGCTGAAGGCAGCGGTGGAGCCTCCAGCAGGGGGCAGCGCTTCACTCTGTCCGCCGCTGACCTGTAGTTGCGAAGTAAAAGGATGTCTTCTGCTCCCAGCTCCTCTTCTGTGTCTCTGACCGTGTCCAAAAGCGCGGCGATCTCCCTGCTCAGACTCTCTATCTTCCTCTTCATCAGTCCACTCTTCTGCTCCTCTTCCTCCCTCAGTGCTGCCAGCCTGCCCTCCTCTTCCTCTGCCAGGAACTGCCGAAGCTTCTCGAACTGCTCCTTGATCCGCCTCTCCGTGTGCCTGGCCTGGAACTTAATATGCTCTGCCGTCCGGTCAAACTCGTCTTTAGCTTTCTTCCCGAGCCTCAGCCTCTTCTTTATGGGTTCCAGGTTGTCCAGCAGTTCCCTCCGTTTCCTCTGCGCCGCCTCCTCGACGGGCCTGATCCTGTGGTTGTTGTGCCTCTCCGAGTCTCTGCAGATGTGACACACCGGCTCCTCGTGGTCCAGACAGAAGAGTTTGAGCCTCTCGGAGTGCAGACTGCACAGAGCCTCCTTTGACCTGTCAGCCATTTTGCCATGTACCGGAGCTGGAAACGCAGCAGACAGAGAGTCCAGTTAGTCCTGGTTTCCTCCGCTCCGTGCTTTTGGTCAGACTCACCGTCAGCGTGTGGACTTTGAGCAGCTCAGATGTCCTGCATCAGGACTCGATCTGGTCACAAAGTGCTTCCTGTTTGATTCCACCTGGGCTGTTTTAAGGGTGGGTCTTAAACCTGTTTGTCCTGCTGATTCACCTCACATTTAAAGGCCTTGTTTATCAGAAACAATTTAACAAACTTTCTATCTTTACCCGCAGAGACGAGAGAATAAACATCGTCGCTTCTCGCATCCAAACCGTCCCAGGTGAAGTCCACACACGTACAGTTCACAGCCGAAGGTGTGTCAGAAAAGGGGCGGGACTTAAACCTGTTAGACCTCATATTTCAAATACTGGCTTCCACGTGTCCCTGAGATTCGTTCAATTCAGTTGTTTTCCACACCTTGTAAGCATTTACATCTCTTCCACACATTCAGCCCATAACCATGCAGCAGCTTGTAAAAACAGAAAAACAGAATAAACTACGCTTTGGTTTATTGAGGGTTTTTTTTTTTTTTTTTCCCCAGCAGTAATCCATCAAGCAGAAGCCTTGATGGATTACCCTAACCCTTTGACAGGACCATTGAAACAACTTGATTCTTTTTTTTTTTTCACTGTTTAAATTTGCTGCCTTGTTTGGGATCAGTGTCCGGATGGAAACCCAGTTAATTATGACCTGTTTAACAGTTGCTGGTTTTTGTTTTGTTTTTACAGTGGAGCTCATATCCAGTTTGGGCAAAACGATTCCAAATTATCAGTGATTTCCTTATTAAAAGAATTGGTCTAATTAGAATCAGACATTTTTGTTTAGATATTGAGTTTATACAGATTTTTTATCTTGTGCCATTATGTGTCAAACGCCACATTAAAATGTCACCGGCAAAATATTTGCCTTCAAAAATTCACCTGTAACCAGTCCGGTTACCTGGTTACCGTTTTATCCACTTGTTAAAATTCAAAAGCTTTGGATTAAAATATTACAAAAAAGTAATTCTGTCTGCTTTTGTGACAGAATGAGACATAAAATTAGGCAACTATAAGGCTTCTCGTAAAAACACTGAATACAAAAACTATTTATTAACATACAAAACATCCATTTTTGCAAAGCTGGGTAAAAATAGGAGGCTCCAGAGGCTCTGCAAAATGAGCTGAACTTCCCGCCGCTTCCGTTTAAATCAGGCACCTCTGAGCAGTGAGACTCCGCGTCTGAGGGAGATTTACCTGTACTTGGAAAGGTCAAGTTAAAAAAAAGAAATCCAAACGAAATGCTGATCAAATGACTGAAACGCCAGAGTCAGCAGCTGAGCAGCCCGGTCCTCACAGAGACAGCGGCGCCCAGTAAGAGAGGACGACAGGTAAGGAAAAATCAATAAGCCCAGAATCATGAAATCATAATCCTCTCTACACTAATAAACTGCAACAGCTGCTTCATCAAGGTCATGGAGGATTTCTTTTTCCTTTTTTCCTCCTTGTATTTGGAATGAAAAGTCTTTTGAGGCTTCTCAAATCGCGGTTTGAACCATAAAAATGTCCTGCGCTGCTCTGTGACAAACTGATCCTCAAGTAGTTTGAAGTACTGCTGCCTTTACCTTGAGGTAATGTTTTGTTTCTTTAAGAAAATCCCGTTGCATGTCTGGTTCTTTTCAACAAAAATACCAATTTAAAGAACGGCGACTCGTAAAAGGAAATAGGGAAACAAAGAAGAATCAAAGGTTTTCTGTGGAAACGTCGTTTGTGTTTTTCTGTTTTGCACTTTTACATTATTCTGCCTCTCCTGAGCACATCAGTTACTGTGGAGGCAGGCCTGAAAATCATTAGACCTGCAGAGAAGATCATTAAGACTAATCTTCCCTCCATCTATGACTTGTACAGATCCAGGGTCAGAAAAAGGGCAGCTAACATTTCCGCAGACCCCACACATCCTGGACGTGGACAGACGAGGCTTTTATCTTCAGGATAAAAGTGCTACAGACAATTGTTTACAAAGAAACATCTGCTGCAGAGACAGTTTCTACTCCAGACTGTCTTTCTGATGTGCACTTCAAGCCAGAATGCTCAGATGGATACAAGGCAGACACGCACCCATCCAGCTTCCTTACCTTTTACTCTACGTACACATATGAACAAGACAGAAAATGTTATGTTTTAGTTTCCCAAGACAAAGTAGGCAACAAGACATAAAGTTATGCAACTATAAGGCTAATATAGTCAGCCTAAAAATGCATATAGGGCTGATTTAAAAACAAAGATCTGTTGAAAAGCAACAGCAAAGGAAATGTTGAAATGTACGGAACAACATAGAAGGCCAAATGTCCAAAATCCCTTCTTTTTCCACTTTTTTGATATACCTTTATATTTCAAATGAGAGCAAAACAGATCTGAAGTCAAATTCTTCGTTTATGTGAAAACCTTGAAAACAAGGCTGATCGTGATTCAGAAAAATATGGAAGGAGACAAAATTAGCAGCGACACATTCTCTACAACTCTCTCTGAAATGCTCACCCGACTTAACATCCTGTCTGCTCGGGTAGAAATTTATCCTTTGCTTTAAATCTGATGTGCAGTGAAGAACGACAAAACTCTTTTTCTTTCTTTCTTCCTTTCTTTCTGTCTTTCTTTCTTTCTTTCTTTCTTTCTTTCTTTCTTTCTTTCTTTTTTCTTTTTTTAGCTTTGACACCCCTTTCATGTGCCTGAAGCCCTTTCGGAGTCAAGATGCTCTTCTCATTAAACATTATTTAAAATCACAGTTCGAATTTCATTAGCCGAGAACATCCTAACCCCTGGATATGCAACCTCACACAAGAACGACAACGAGCGCAGCACCACAGGGAAGAGCTATTTATCATACTTGCCCTCAGGAAACAAACACGGAAATGGATCTAGGATGTTGTGTAGCACTCTTTTCCTATATTTATCCCCCCCAAGGTCATGAGACTGGAGCATGCACGCTGGGGAGAGAGACGCCAGTCCATCCGTGTGTGTTCGGTCTGCCCACAGAGCCAGCGGTAATCGCTGCTGGGATGGGGGGGGGGAATTAGGAGAGCAAAACATGAAGCAATTGGCAATCAGAGCTTGAAAACATACGCTCAGCAATGCACATTTGAGTGCCTTGAGTTTTTTTTTTTTTTTTTTTTAGAAACCTCAACATTTATAGATAAGGAAATTAAATATCTAAAGGCTTTTAAAAGATGTTTTATCACAGAAATATGGAAAAATATACTGTGGTTCCAAGAGGGGGAGGAGGGAGCATAGTTCTTTGTTCATAATTATGTAAAAATTTGCAGTGTTTGAGAAAGGGGCTGTTGCATTCTGGGTGATCGCTTCCTCCACTGCCCCCAGTTGAAAAAAAATATGTTTTTCATTTCCAAACCTCACAAAGAAGATGAGCACCTTAAGAAAATATAAATATAATACAGATTTCTGTAACTTCTTGACTCATAATTAAATGTTTCTGACCATCGGATTTCAACGTATTCGAGATGCCTTCAGGTTATTTGGTTCAACTCATATTTCCTTTAATCCCTTCAGACCACCACACCTGCAGTGATTTCCCAAAAGATGTCATAAACCATTTGCTAATTCAAAAACTATATCTTGAGCTATTTATTATTATTATTATCATTATTATTATTATTATTAAATAAAACACCAGAACCTTCCAATTACTTATTCTCTTTGGTTGATGTGAAGATAACGGAGTGCGCCGGCCGTGCTGTGATGTACCAAGAGCCAACAAGGTCATGATCAAATTAATAAGGTTTGGGAATAAAAACATGTGCACAACCCTGTGTGTCAATCCTGGTTGTGTGCTGCATAGTTATTCTTTGAAAATGAACAAAAGCGCATATTCCGTCCCGTTTTCACGGCCAGTCTTGCGCTCTCCAAAGCCCTAATTAAACGCTGCTGTTTGAGCTCTTGCAGTACTTTGAACTGCTGCGTTCGTTATTGTGAGGCGCTAATAGGACTCTGTCTGTGCGTCTCTGCGCTCACTCCAGCAGCCTCGCTGCATTGAGGTTCTTAACACCAGCAGACGCTTGCAGATGGTGTTCTACTGCATTCATTGCTTTTCCGCTTACAAAGCGAAGCTGCTGTTGTCTCGCAGCGGCACAGGCTGACAATAGTTCTTCATTTATGAATAAAAGTCAAAACAAAGCGGACCGAGCAGAGAGAACGTGACAACTTCCCCCTGCCTCCCCATCCATCTAACCTGTCTAAATTAGATGACTCTATTAGCAGATGAGGGTGGGACTGAGTCTGACTCATCCTTGTGAGCGCCGCCATCATCTGTGCAGCAACTCTGTTTGCTGTGCGTATTCATCTTTGTGCCCCAGTTCGCTGACTGCTTTTTGTTCGCTTTTGGCGTGGACACGCTGAGCACCGACACTGGAAACAAGCGGGTCGAAAAGTGGCGCTTCTTCATTGTTAGCAAGAAGGATTAGAAATAACTTTATTTAGGGGGCATGCTCTTCGGCGAGCTGGTCATTCGACATGCGGGCTGCTGCGAGGCAGAACGAGGAGCAGACGCAACATTATAAGCCACCACTACTTGTCAGATCATGTACATGGTAGCCGGGTCATTGTCTTGGGGCTTGTGACATTAGCAGCAGTTCCTCCTCTTTGATGGTGAGCTTACTTCATTGAACCCATAGATGCTGTAAAGTTGATGTCTTTGTACTTTGGAGTCCTACTCGAGAGGCAAGGAAAATCTAGAAGAATTGCAGCATGTGGTTTGTCACAGTCGTTGTAGAAGACTCAGGGTGTTCTGTTTAGATCAAACCTGCAGTAGTAATTTGGCTCACCTGCATTTTTTAGCTTACCTAAAAAATTGCAGGTGAGCTAAAACACCAGATAGCTGGAGTTAGACGACAGGGGAGCCTTTGAAGAAGACCTGGTAGGCCAAGAAAGAGCGTCTGCTGTCCTGAAGACGGTGCACCAGTCCGTCATCAAGAGAGAGCGCTGGGTCTCAAGGCGAAGGGTAGGACCATCGACTGGTCAGTCGATGGTCCTACCCTCATCTATGGTCGTGAGCTCTGGGTAGAGACCACAAGAACAAGATACGAGAGTTTCCTCTCAACTGGTCAAACTTGGGCTTTCTCAAGAAAACTGAATAAAAATCCTCACCTTGCAGTTTCTTGGTAAAACGTTTTGGAGACACTTTACCACCCCTTCCCCCCTGACATTTATAATTATGTACTCCTTTGTGTTGGTCTATCGGATCCCAATACAATACAAGTTTATGTTGTGATCCGATAAACAATAGTTCTGTGTTTGAAATGTGACCTTGTGCACTGGTTAGGGTTAGAGGTCATTACTGTTAAGGAAAGAAGCGCAACAGAGAGGTTGAACATTTGAAAAGCAGTATTGATTGCATGCCTTTTGCAATCCGCTGTTCTTTCTCTGTGTGTGTGTGTGTGTGTGTGTGTATGCGTGTGTGTGTGTGTGTAATTACATAAGTGGAGTCAGGTGTTTTGGAGTTGGAGGATTGTCCCACCAGCTGCAGCCAATCAGTAATCAACGGCGCTTCAAACAAAACAGCCCTGCTGCACTCATTATGAGCTGGGAGCATGAAATTGGTGGGAATGAAGATTTTCTCAGCTCTAAATAAAAGCACAACCTTTCCAGCGAATCTGACACCACTTGGATGGGCAACTGAAGCACTGAACCATTTGAGCCAGAGTGTTCCAGAAATGGCTCACATCACTCAACACTGACCTCTCCTGGCGAAGTGTGAGACTCCAGTCAAACTAGGCAGGTTGATTGTTGGTCTGGAGGTGTTTAATGACACACACCTCAGTATCGCAGAGGCAACTTCACTTTGGTCAAAAAGAACATCTTTGTTTTGATTAGCATGGGGTACTTGAAAAATATTTTCTTTGAAAATGGTTTGAGTCATAGAAAGTACAGGATATGTTTGGCATGCCTGAGAGACTGAGGTTTATAGACTTTGGCTTTTAAGTTCGTTTTGGAATTGTGAATGCACCCTTAGTTTGTGGTGCCTTGATGGTTTCCGTGGCTTCGTTAAATAGACACCTCGTTAATGAATGTCTGAGACGTTTCAGGGCACAATTGCTCCTACCGTCATTGTTTCATCTGTTAATGTCCTCACCAAGCTTCCTTAGACTCATCGATTACATTGATATTCGCAGTTGCACAAGAAAACCTTTTTGTTGACTGTTTGTCACTAGAGCCATTGTCTCTGATTCAGCCATTAGTGTGGACATACCAATCAACTAAGTTATGAAAATTACAATAACCACTTACAGAGCAGCCAACAGCTAATCTTTCATAAAAAGTTGTGAGTTCGAGTTCAGTTTCTTTGCTTGCAACATGTAAATCTTCCTCTGGCCAAGGCACTAAACCCCAAACCGTGTATTGGTGTGCGATCATGCCGACATTTAAAGGCTGTTGTGTCTTTGGGAAAGTCATAAGTTCAGCTCCTTTCTCATTTGTAAAGTGTTCTCAAGGTACAGATCAACAAATGATTTAAGAAATAAAAGTTAAGAGTGTAAAAAGCAAACCTGAGACACTAAGACAATATTTTGTGAAACCAAAACTGAAGTGAGTTTTGAGCTCCTTTTGAAAGAAATCACTGAGTCCACAGATTTAAAGCTAAGAGAGTTGCAGAGTCTCAGAGCAGCGAAAGCAAAAGTCTGGTAAGATGCACCGCCAGCGGGCTCTGATCACAGGCCTTCAGGGACCGGCCACCAGGGACGTCGGGATGAGAAGTCCTTTCATTTAGGCTCGTGGTTGTCCATGTAAAGCCCTGAAAGTAAAAACTAGGATAAAAGTGAACTTGGAGAATTGAGAGCTAGCCAGTGGAAAAGCAGGGGACTGAATCGTGCTTTCAAAGAACAGCGTGCCAGGTATTAAACGAGAGCGTGGCTAACGAGAATCCAAAGCACGAGTCTCGAACTGCATAGTATTTCTAACCAAAAACGAACCAGAAATCTCACATCTACCGTACAATAGAGTTGCTCTTCCTGGTTTCACTTAAATCTACTGTAAATATCAGAACTGAGAAAAGTTGAAGGTCATCTGCATAGAACGGCCAAGCGATCTCAAAATGAGCAGAGACTCTGAAACAGAACCTTGCGGCACGCCACAGGCAAGGACATCAGACAGTTCACTCTTGCCTTGGAAATTTCTTGACTTGATTTTGTTGGTTTGCGATCCCAAGTTAACATATTCGCCGTCTTGGATTTATTACAGTTACCGATTTATTACAATTACTCTCTGACAGAAAAGGAATGATCTGGATTTAACTAGGCCAATAGGTACAAGCCTTCCAGTGGATGATTATTTTAGCTGACAATAATTAATCCTAAGTGAGGCATTGAGCAGCTTCTCACTTTTTCAACCTCAACGTTGGAAGATGCATCCTGTGGACAAAAAACTTAGTCTGTTTCGCCTTCCTGCATGAGGGGCCGAGTGCAGCGAGCCGGAATGGAAACAGACTGAAGATACTGAACGAAAAATAGTGTTTCTCAATATCACTCATAATTTGGCTGCATCTAGAGCGTCAAAAACAAACAAAAAAAACCCCCCAAAAAACATAAATTTTACATAATGCAAGTCTACAATTACTAACTTGGCCTCTTTGACTAATTTAGTCTCAAAGAGACCTGCGCTAATGCAAATTTATGTCGTCAAATTTTTATGTAATATTGCAACAACTTCGGACAGAATGCCTTGACTGATCTGTCTGTATTTTTGATCGTGTGGCAATAAAAATTATTAGCGTGTGCCGACGTACAACTTGAGGCGGTGAACAAATTTAAAATATAGTTAATGCCACCGAGTTCACATTCTGATTGCGTGTGTCTTTACATGATATTTTCATTTTGTTCGCGATGCAACCGCTGAACACAAACTAATAAAAAATGGTTTCGTCTCGCTCTGACTCTGCAGCCACAGACTTTTATCTTTACACCTGGTGAAGTTGTCAGGCGCCTGCCAACGCGTGAGAGGCAGCAGCAGTGCTGCTATAAAAATAGCCTGGTTTTTATGCATTTCAGCTCCTTTGACGTGTTTTTAATAGTTTATTTTTGTCTTCTGGGTTCGGTCCTGTCATCTATTAGGAAGGGACTTGATTTCTGCCTCTCTGTTCTCTCGTCGGCTCCCGTCTCCGGTCCCGTCTCGGTCGCTCTCCTTTCATGGGGATGTTCAAAGCCGTCGGTGGGACGCAGAGCGGAAGACGTCATTTGAATTTCAAGGGGCTGACAGAACACATTGCTTATATCAAGTGTAAAGGTCTTTTTGACAAGAAAGTGCCCTCGAAATTAATCATCTACATTGAGAGCTCTTTGCCGGCTGCCAACAGGGCGAGCAGCCAGAGAGGTCGTTGCAGAGAGCAGGGAGACGTAGCCGGACTTCATTAAAAGAAATACCCTCCCGCGTCACGCCGATTCCAGGCCCCAAACATGTTTTTTTACGAGGCGAGCAGCATGAGGTTAACTGGTCCCATTTGTGCTTCTTATTCACATCTGTCCTTTTCTTCTGTTTAGCACCAAAAAAGAAAAAAAAAAAAAAAAAGGCTTCTTAAATTGTGTCATTGCCAGTGCACCCTGGGGAGGTGTAAAATGATCCATGAAAACACAAAGCTGGAGCTTCTCCTCAGGCCCCGTTGATGAGACATACGGCGTACGATGAGCAGCAGACAGCCTCCAGTCATCAATGCTACGGGCTAATTAGCCATCACTAATGTGTAGCAGCTTGATTTACGGGGCCTCTCCCTTTTACGTCTCCATGGAGACAATGTAATCTCCAAGGACCGGTGTAGGCCCACTAGATGATGCCATAAAAAAGCACTTATGCCCACTTAGTGTACTGTCACCACTCGGAGGAGGGCGTACAGGAGGGCGCAGTGCAGAACCATGGGATGAGGTGTTCCAGCGTCGCACATGCTTTCAGGTTTCAGTGTGCTGAAGCTCAGAAATATCTTTGGAGCAAAAGGGATTGTGAAAGTACCGGTGCGCCACGATCCTCTACCGCAACAACCTTTTGGTTAAAGAGCCGTTTTAAAACGATGGCGTCCCGAATCCAGATAGCAGTTTAATCCACGGGAACATTGAAAGTCCTTCCAGAAAGTAGAGTGCAATGACGATATACACTAAGAGGCCTTAATTTCAGACATTCAGTGAGCGCCTGTTGTTTAGTATTTGAACATTTCTCTGAGACTCCAAAATACTTGTGAAAACTCTGCATATTTGTATATATATTTTAAATGCGGCTCTTGGTTGGGGTAGGCATTTGTATTTCTGTCTCACATAATTTTTCTTGGCATTGATTGGCTGTACTCTGAAGATAAATAAGACTGTGGATGTTAGCTTCTGCGGTAGAATAGTGAATATTAATGCATATTCATTCATATTGAACTATTAAAGGGGCAGTATTATGTAAAGTCAACGTTATGAGTTTTACATCGTGTTATAATGCTGTTATAACACGATAATAGCATTATTATCGCGTTATAATACCAAACTTGGGAATGTTGCCTTGATTATTTTATGCGTGTTTGAGAAGTCTTTTAATCTCCATGGTAACCATCCAGCTGTGTGAACCGCTGGACCGATCGCCGCCTCTTGGTTTTAACACTACAGAAGCAGTCAGTGGTTCTGAGTTTTCTTTTATGAAGTAAAAAATGTTCAAGGAGGGATTTTGTCTTGATTGTTGCCCGTTGTGTCAATGTAAAGTGGGGTGGATGCTCCCATGGCGTTGCTCCCATGGCGTTGCTCCCATGGCGTTCGTGGGTAAAGGGCTATTTCACTCTTTGGGAGTATTTTTGCTTTTCCATAACTTTCAATTTCAAGGTGCTAAATTAGAAAGTCACATTTTTTAAGTCATATTTTATGTAAATGTAGTGTTTTTTTTTTTTAGAAACTGTGTCTTGATTGTGCTGTAAAATGGCACTATGTGCTTGAAAACACACAGTATTGCAGGATTTCTTGTCACCAATTGTAAATTTCCACCCCGATAAGAAAAAAATACTTGCATTAAAATTTTATTTATTTTTTCTTACAAATATATTACTGTGAAATTGTGCTGGTTGAATTACAAAAAAAGTGAATTTGATCCACATCTTTGTCATGAAATAATTATTAGTATTATTATAAATCTGTAAATAAGTATAAAATAGTAATAAAAAAATGAGAATGATTTTAGTATTTAATTCAGTGCTTTCGAACCAACTTAAAACTGTCTCTATTCTGCTGTGAATTTCACTACCATCCTCAACTGCAAGCAGTTCAGGTCGGCCTGCCGATGCGAAACATGAAGGTTCACTTTGAAACTATAGGGAATTTGAAGGTTGACGTCTCAAAATCTGCTTAACATCCATGTGATCCTATTTCCTGACGGCTTGTTTGGACATTTAGAAGCTAAACTGAGAAGCCTCTGTTTCCTTTAGTGCTTCTTTATTTATCTTTGCTTCCTGCTGCTTCCAGCTCGTGTGAGAGGAATGAACCAGCAGCACAAATAAAAGGAGAGAAAAACACACACACACTCCCTGTACTTCTAATAAAAAGGAAGGAGTGTACGACAGGACAGAAAAACAGTGATTTGGTTGTGTCAGGACGCTGACACAATCTCTAACTTCTCTGATTGCCTCAGTGTCATTTAGTGAAACATCTGCAGCGTAATCATTATTCGGCAGAAACAAAACCTGATCCTGCACAGAGTTGAAACTCTGACAATGCATGTGATCTCTAATTTCACTTCTATCATTTCATTTCCTTATAGGAGAAGAATCTGCACTCCTCCTGTTTCAGGAGGAAAAGCTCCTTTTTTAAAAAAAAAAATTCTATCTTATGCAAGGCAACAACTATCTCGATGTTACAAGAGAGCAGCGTTTGCTTCTCTACAGCTCCTGTTCTCCACCAGCAGCAGTCCAAGAGCCCCGGCTGAATATCAAGTGATTTTCAGAGACGCTGACAGGCCAGAGGCCAAAAAGCAACACAAGTAGTAGTTTGTCTTGCGCTCAGTCACAGAACAAAGAACCGCAGAAGCTCCAACCTAATCCCAAAACGCACGTCTGTTACGGCAAAGTCCTGAGCATCCGCTAGAATATCTGTAGTTTGGATGCAGCCGCATAAAAAAGAACATGGGGGAAAAAAAAAACAACAGTTTGATAGCAGTCCATAATTCATCACCCTGAAAGAAAAAGCTGTTGGAAGCTGCAAAGGAACAGATTGGAGTTATTTGCAAAAAGCTGGTGTAAAACATATGCAGAAAGGTGTAAGAAAGAGAAAGAAAATGAAAAGAAATAAAAAATGACTGGATAGAAATGTTGATGGAAAAAAAATCACCAAACTAATTCTCACGTACCGCCACCAAGGTTTCGACACGGACAACTTTTGACGTCCTCATGATGTCCCGTCAGATTCCCCGAGGCGCCACGATCAGAGCCCGCTGGCCGAACTTCACGGTCGGCCGAAGACTAAAGGAAACGGGGCAACCGTTGCTCTGAGACTCTGGAGCTCTCCAAGCTTGAAATCTGTGAACTCCCATTTTTTTTTCTTTTTTTTTCTTTTTTTTTTTTTTAAAGCAGTTCAAAACTCATCCCTGCAAGCTTGAATTTGCATAATTCTCTCGTGTGCTGCAGAGGTATTCCACACACGTCTCACTGCTTTAACATGCAGCACTTTGCAACTTTTATTTTGAAAAGTTTGGGAGAAGTCGCTTTTGCTTACCCGCTTCCGCTGTTTTGAAACTTGTAAGCTGCCTTGTTTTCTTCCGAGCAACTTTCTCATTTGCGTGTCTTTTTTACGATTCACTGACCTTTCTTGAATCTCGTGGAAGGAAGAGAGAAATCCAACGCCCTTGCTTTTCCGTTTTAGTATTTATTTTGGGAAATAGGATTTTTTTTAATAAATTGGCCTAATATCTTGACGTTTTTGTTGCCAAACTACATGCTTATTCTAATGCCTCTAGAGTTGTACATTTTAAGTGTTAAATCCACCTATTGAATGATGTGTTTGTGTGTTAAAGACTATTACTGCTCATTATTATATGCTTGGTTTTTCTTTTTATGTTTAACTTATTTATTTTTATCTACCTAGCTATCTAAGTATTTGTCTAGTTGGCTAATTAGATATTGAGGTAGATAGGAACCAACCTAGTTACCCAGAAACCTACATAGCTACGTATGTAGCCAGCCAGGTTCCTTGAATCTAATGGAAGAAAGAAATCCAGCTATCACCTATCTCGTTCAGGGTTAGGGTTAGGATTAGGGTTCCAAGTATGAGAAAATGTCTTCCTCGATCTAAAATGTCAAACCGAGCTTGGTATGCTTACTAAAAAAATACAAAGATGTGCACGGAAAAGAAAAAACAGTGACTCAACATTGGAAAGAAAATGAAACTGTAAATGTGTTAACCAGATATGCTCTGTTCTTGTTTGGTAAAAATGCACAAGAAGTAGATAAGTGGCTTTCATTCATTATTTTAGTGCAAATCAATGGAAGAAACACAATCAGTTCAAATGCAAATGTCTTTGATACTGAAATGC